>OX421454.1:9609741-9629741 GCA_949126865.1 Montipora capitata | reverse complement strand
TTAGGAAAGACAAATCATGATAATGTCAAATTGTGCAATAAAAAGGTTAATGTAGTGGGAAGAATTATATTACAGCACCAAAGTATCTTCCAGTGAAGGAAAACGTCACTTTTTATTGGCTAATCGTGCTAATTACCATGATAAAACCTATATCATCACATGTGAAGGATAAAAATGATATTTTCACTCGCGCAGTGAAGATATGATTTTTTTCGTAAGAGGGAAAATCCTTGTATTTCATCAACATCTATATCATAAATTTCTATCCGTGTTGCGACGAAACTAAATAGTTTCCTCCAAAGGCTTGTCATTTCTTTTCTCTACTAATAATTTTTATTACATCTTTGCAAATCTGTTTGCTTGCTTCCTCGTTGATTTTTACCATGCATGTGTTATACTCCTTTTTCAGATGGAGTTATGGGGTTCTTCTCTATGAAATCCTGACAATTGGTAAGATTCAATAAAAAGGATACTTGACTTAATGACAAAAAAGTGTGCTTTATAACCGGAAATAGATTTACATATGACATTGGCGTCTAATTACATTTGATAATGGTACAGAGTGAGATTGAGACAGGAATTTTACACTCCTAGGCGGATCTCCATACCCGGACACACACGCCAGACTCATTGCAGATAAAATTCAACAAGGATACAGGATGCCTAAGCCGGGACATGTGGATAGCAATCTGTAAATGATTTTTTTTTTCTCAATTGCGATACTAAGTAAAAAGTAATGAGTAACTGCTTGACTATAAGTTTCTCCCAATAATTCAGGTATGAAATTATGATGAAGTGTTGGGAAGAAGATCCAAATGATCGACCTACATTTGAAAAGCTGAGAAAAACAATGAAAGATATGGAAAGGAATCACAAGGTAAAAAAAATCGAGGAAAGATTTTTGGTATTTATGGGACAATGTGCCCGTAGAATCTGTTTGCACGCACACTTCATTGTACCGTCCTTAATGCCAAAGCCAAGTCTTACTTTACGAAGGGAATCCCTTTGTTGTTGTTGTTGTTGTTGTTGCTTTGTCCTTAAATTTCACCAGTTAAATAAGAAGTCCCGCATTCAATTATCCTTATTGTCTGTTTTCAATTAGTTCGAATCATTCTACCATATTGAGATGATTGTCGTAAAGAATCAAAGTGAAAGCTAGCACAATCACTGTTACACTATTACTTTTGCAGATTTATGTGAATCTCAGTCAGTACGACACAAGATTATACGCCAACGTGAGTGATCTGACAGCCGAGTAGAAAAACTTGAAATTGTCGCCCTGGTTCGGCCATTAAAGAATCAAGTTCAGACAATAGAAAGCAGTCTTGATTTTTATTCCGTTTGTTAGCTAGTCAGGCAACCGTTCCTTGAGCAAAACGAGAGACCCAGAAAAAATGGCTCAAGCTCTCAGTTTTATACTAAAGTTAGGTTAAGTCATGTTGAATCTTTCATTTATTTACTAGATTTTCCTTTCTGTTTTTTTTTTTTTAGTAGAAGTAGCCGCAGCAGTAGTAGCAGCAGCAGCAAAAATTGATAAATTTCAGTAATTGTCATGTGTATCTAGCGACAGTGAAATAGCCGTTGAAACTAATCAAGTAGATGGCCTAAAAGCAATCAAATTAATTTTAGAAATTGAGTATCAAATCATAATTAGGAATTGAATTAAACAGGTATCCCAGAGAATAGGTGTATGACAGCGTGAAACATTAATATTACACCATTTGAGATTGCCTTACCTCTTTTACCGTTGAAGACAATGTATGCTACGTATATGACAGAATTTGTGTAAAAAAGTTGCTAAGTATTTTTTATTTTTGTTCACTTATCTTGATCTTTGTCACTAGCGACGGTTAGTTAATTAATTAATTTTAGCGATTCTGCGACTATTTGTTCCCTTTCACCATGCAGCATGCTTTCCAAAAACGTTGATTACCACGAATTAATAGCGGAGCTCCGCGCGCGAGCGGAGCACAATAGTTAAGAAAATATGGTAACCCATAGATGCGAGAAATTTTGGTTTTGTAGCCATGACGTCATCGATCGTCCGTCCGTACGTCCGTACGTCAACCCCTTCATGTATGCCAATGTCAACAGTATCACGTTAGCTTACAGCATACATCTTTGATACTGGATACAGGTATCCACTGACCAGTACTATGTGACCATATCGCGGGCTCAAACTAGGAGCTCACCGAGGTCAGCTCATTTTTTTGAAGTTGACCGCTGACCAGGTGGATTGCAGGCTCAACCCAGACATAAGCGAGGCTAAATTTTTCCCGGGCTTTCAGTGGCTCGACGCGGCTACACGGCAATACTACGTCAACTAAAGTTCTTACACAGTCAACGCTTTTCGTGTTCAGGTGGAAAACGGTTTGGAAAATGTTTTCTTTCTGCTTTTTCCGCTGGTTTTAATCTAGTTTGACATATCATGGTAGCTGTGGTCCACGCTGGTTGCTACGCAGTTATTTAAGTTAAGCATCGGAGGGATACAAACTTAAGGTTGAGTGTTTATTTTAATTTGTTTAGAGCTGCTTTTTTTCTGTCTATTGAAATTTTTGGCATATCTTTAGAAGCTCCGATACGGTTGCATGATTCCTGGAGGACCTATGACATAAACAGAGAAAGAGAACGACAACGATAAAACAAAATACTAGTGATAGCTCGTACTTGGTGGAAGAAGTAACTCCACAAATTCTTTCCTTGGACACCAAACCGTTTGTTAATTTTACGGATGCGCTATTTAAAGTGGATGCGTATATTTAAAAAGTGGTTTAATCGGTTTTTCCTTTGTTCACGAATGAAACTCTAATTTTTATTTTCAACTGGAATTAAATAACAATTTTCCGTACTCTTTTGGACATAAAGAAAATATATTGATTTTTTTTGTTTGTTATGCTCTAAAATGCGAGCGAACATGAGTTAAGTTCTTATAAAATTACGGGGAAATTTCACTAGCTCGTGTTTTCACACGTTTGTTTAAAGCACCTAAAGGTAATTTAGTGTTGGAGTGGATCTTGTTTGAAGTTCATCCATTATTGGTTGCATTGCCGTATTTTGCCGATTCTTATTGCGAGCCAAGCTGGGGTGTTTCAATGAAAAATCAAAATGTGAATGATCTCGTTTTCAGAGTTAAATTGGAATAAAGTACATCAGTAAAACTCGTTTTGACCTTGAATTGACAAAGGTTTTTGATGGTTGCAGTTGCTCTGCAATGGCTTTTTTTCCTTTTCCATTCGCTCGCCAAGAGGGTGCTCCTTTTCTTTGAAAACTCATACAGTTAAAGAAAAATTCATTGCCAAACTGGTGAATTCCAAAGTAAATTTAACTCGAAAAACCAATATCGCACTTATCTTTTCGATTCGTGATTCATGCGATATCGGTGTTTAGCGTGAAATACACGGTGGAATTCACTAGTTAGGCAATGAATATTTCTATAGAGGAAAGCAAATAAAATAATTTAATTAAGCAGCAACTGGAAACACAAAAACGCGGACAATTCGAAACCTTTTTTATGTTCACTAACCCTACAGGCAGTAACAATTAATAACCAGGGAGCTCCGCTTTTAGGTTTGGCTAAATCTTGTTCCATTTCCTTAACTTGATCATCACCACCATGACAACTGCTCACATGTTTTGAAGCGGAGCTCCGCGCGCGCGCGCACGGAGCACCATGGTTAAGAAAATATGGTAGGCCATCAATGCGAGAAATCTTGGTTTTAGTTATGACGTCATCGATCGTCCGTCCGTACGTCCACCCCTCCATATTTGCCATTGTGACTTGTTCCCAACGTGGTAGCCATATACTCTAACTACTTGATTTACAATGTACATGTTTGATATTGGACATCCATGTTATGGTCAATTGACACCAGTCAAAATAAGGGATCTGCTGACCAGTAACATATGACCATATTGCAGGCTCAAGTTTAGAGCTTACCGAGGTCAGGTATTTTTTTAGAAATTGACCGCTGATCAGGTACTGGCTTTGGATTGGATCGCAGGTTCAAGCCAGGTAAACTTCTTGTTATCAGGACAACTAAACTTAATTTTTCGTGCTCTTTCTGTGAGAGGCGCGGTGGCCTCATGGTTATTGTGTCTGGGTTCGGGTCCTGGCTGGGGACATTGTGTTGTGTTCTTGGGCAAGACACTTTATTCTCACGGTGCCTCTCTCCACCCAGGTGTATAAATCGTTACCGGTGAATAGTGCTGTGCGTAACCCTGCGATGGACTAGCATCCCATCCAGGGGGGAGTAGAAATACTCCTAGTTGCTTCATGCTACAGAAACCGGAGATAAGCGCCGGCCTGGTGGGCCTTCTAGCCTCGTACCAGACTTTACCTTTACCTTTCTGTGGCTCGACGCGGTTACACGGCCGTACTACGGCAACTAAAGCTCTTAACGGTCGAGTGATAAGCAAAGGTCGAGTTAAATATTGGCAAAGAGCCAAGTACGTATCATAAGGCTGCAACAGCCTGATGAGAAGGCCGGAGCATGGGGAGGGGGGGGGGGGGGATTCTTGTACAGTACCAGAAATCTGTGTTCGGATGTTAACACAATGGGGATGCAGGCGAGAAGGACCACGAGTTAAACTGACCGTGCTTATAACCTCCGTGTTATTCAATCTGACCTCATTTGATTGGCTTAAGCTCTATGATTGACAACGCCTCTTGCCCCATGCAACGGCACACCTAAATACTTAACTATGACGGGCCTCGAGGTAAAATCACATTATGCTTATGTCATAATGTAGGCCTTTTTCGTTGTGACCTTCGCATTGCTCCGTCACGGCCAATCATGAATCCAGGTTTTCGAAGCAACTTTTCCTTTTTTTTTTTGGGACATAGATTTAGACCCAATGAACTCAAATGAAGCACAAGACCGGTATAGCCCAGGGTAGTTGTTTTGGAGCCACCATCAAAGCGGAAATCTGCAGCAATTTTTTGCCGAACACCTTTGTGCTGGCAACGACAGTTTTTATTAGTCTGGCGCCCTTTCGGCAAGAAAGAGGAGTTACTCTTTGCGCATCGTTAGCTGCATTTACGTTCTGAACATAGGAATAAAAATAGAGCAACAAAACGATCTGGTGCTGATTTATGCCGGCCGTTTCTATTCTCCACGTTGAGAGGGAAATGAGAATTATTAGAATACGGTAAAATTATTCAGTGACAGATCCAATGTTTACTTTGGGTTTATATCTCTACAGATGCGTGCCAAAAACGCAACGTTTTAATTGTCTCGGACATGTTCGGAGACAAACATTGTCGGCAACATCTTGGGACATTTTAGAAATTTGTCTCAAGTGCGACCCGACCCTAATTGGGTTTTTGACGTGGGTGGTTAATGTTCCTCATGAAATGTTCTTTCATTGGTATAGGATTGCATGGAACCGCAAGCAATTTTAGACTTAGATGATCAATTAATGCATCCTTTAGATAACAAAGTCTTCAGCGATTGTCAACTGTAATCTGCAATTGCCCCATTTAAACACCTTAAGAGAGAAAATTCTTGTGAAAAGAAACTCTATAGCCAGTGCAATATCAGATAATGGCATTTAGGTTCGCTTTCCCCGGTAACAATAATCATTGAACATCTGCTTGTCATAACTGAAAATAAAGATGTATGCAAAAATTTTGGTTTTATCAACGGAGTTGATAATGTAAATTGGCCACCATACAGAGATTCTAAAAGCTGACGTTTCGAGCGTTAGCCCCTCGTCAGAGCGAATCCAATTCGCGATTCGCACTGACGAAGAGCTAATTCTTGTGAAAAGAAATTCTATAGCCAGTGCAATATCAGATAATGACATTTAGGTTCGCTTTCCCCGGTAACAATAATCATTGAACATCTGCTTGTCATAACTGAAAATAAAGATGTATGCAAAAATTTTGGTTTTATCAACGGAGTTGATAATGTAAATTGGCCACCGTACAGAGATTCTAAAAGCTGACGTTTCGAGCGTTAGCCCTTCGTCAGAGCGAATCCATTCGCGATTCGCTCTGTCGAAGAGCTAACGCTCCAAACGTCAGCTTTTAGAATCTCTGTACGGTGGCCAATTTACATTACCAACTCCGTTGATAAAACCAAAATTTTTGTATACTACTTCCCCACCGACGCAGCACCACAGTTTCTTTAGAAACTATCCCCTTCATTCATTTGAAAATAAAGATGGCATGGTAATTTAAATCCTTTCATATTTAAAGAAAAACGGTGAGACTTAAGCTGAATTTAATATCACTGTCAACGACATCCCTTGAAACCTACCCACGACAAGGGAATTGCAGGTGGCAGGTGGCAGGCGAGAATTGCTTTAACTTGCTAGCGTTCTTTTCCCGAGTTAGTGGCAAAATCTCCTTTCCACAATTTGAATTGAAATTTACGCTGTGCTGCTTGTGGCAAGTAAGTTTTCATTAATACGAAATACCACCAAATACGAAATAAGTTTCATGTTTCAAAAACAAAATGCAAAAAGAAAAACGATGTCATTACGGTTTCAAGTCTCCCCGAATTAGACTGTTAATTTACATCAATTTTCGTATTAAGTCTGCTTAATTGAAACCTGCAATTCCAGTTGTGTAGTTTAAAGTCAGGGAAGTGTTCTTTGAAAGAATCACTAATCCAAAGGGGCCTTTTTTCACCTTTCATAAATGAAAAGCAAAGTTAAAGCGTCAATGGACTTAACAACGGATTTTCTGAAAATACATTTTAAATGCTTCTAGGGAAAAGTATGCCAGAACGAACGATAATTAACGGGTGTTTAGTTCGATGAATTGTTATAGGTGACTAGAAAAAGAAAAAGAAAAAGAAGAGAGATCCTGTACGAGTGTGTGTTAAAATTCACAGTTATTTTTCGAAAAATCAAGAAACGAAATTATCATCATTGTACACTGCAACCAAGAGAGAGCTCCAGGAAAATCACTTTAGTCGTCATGCACCGTTTCTTAAGAAATTGCATTTTACTTGTTTTTTACATCTTTTTGTCTTTCGAAATAACGATGACATTTCAAATTATTTTGTTTATCCTGGTCATGAGCGGTTTTAATTATTATGATATGGTAGCCCGCGCAAGAGTACATGCACGCATATTTTGGCGTTCTGATGGAGGTTTTCCATCTTCCTTTGCAGAAAATGCATTGTCAATGTTTATGGAACAATTGTTTAGAGTAATGTGCTTGCACCATGCTAGTCATAAATCACTTAGCTAGACCGATTCAGAGTTTCTTGTAATTTACTGTGTGCTTCATTTAAGGACGTTCGCGCCCAAAATGTTCCCATCTACAGATTTTTTTTAAAACTTGCCACGCAGAAAGGTAATAATCTACTTTTGCCAAAAAGGCAAAAAAATGTGGGGTCACCGTGCTCGTTTACGAGATCATGAGGTGCACTTTTAAAAGATTGCGTTACTTTAAGACGATCTTAGCTTACAACTGACAGCAATAAAAAAGCTGCATTAGTGAAATTTAGATCAAGTGAACGTCCTCAATTCAAAGTAACTAATATAGCTAAATTAACTTTTGCAGCTGATGTCTTTTTCTGAAATGAAATAGACTTTGAAAAACGATACATATTAGTCTAAGAAAGAAAGCTCCGGTCGCACGAGAGCATAAAAGGCGAAATATTTGTAACTTCTCACGCACAGACTTTTTTTGTTTTTTGTTAATATGGACAAAATCAATAAAGTAAGTGATCTACGGAAAGAAAAATAGGGGTCACCGAGCATTCAAGAGAGTAAAATCGCTGCGCAGTTCTCAAAGCGATCGTATATTCGCACTGTCACGTCATTGCGTGAGTTTTCCGAGAAGACCTGGGTCCACAGCTATCTCATGATGCCACACGCTTTCACGTTCCATTCTTGTGGAAAATGTTTGCGCCTTTAGCATCGTGTTTACCTTCGTGGTCTGCGATGCATGACGTGTGCGTGACATGCGCGAAAAAATACCCAGTAGCAATGGGCGCGAACGTCGTTAACAATTATTCCACAAGCGCGCGCTTGATATGATTGGCTATAACCAACAGGCAGGAAAGGAATAACTGTTTTATTAAATTTTCATTAAGATCTCAATATTTGAAGACTTGGAAATTGAAGATTTGAAAAATTTGGAATTTTTCAGCTTGGCAACACTTGACGCGACCAGTTTCCGTATTAGGTCATACGATATACTGTTACTCGAGATTGAATGATCCAGTCAGGAAGCTAGAAACGCAACATCAGAGTATAAATTTCAATAAAACTAGATATACCCACTTTCAGTCAAATTTATCTTGTCATTAAGAAGTAGACCTGTATGAGACAATTGAACTGTTTATTGCAAACAGACACTTTTAAATATAAACAGTTCTAGTGCTCCGTTGCAGGAGTCGAAATTACTAGTTCGGATGCTGTAGCACTGAACTATAGGGGACTCGTGCATCGCCTCGATTGCATAGGGTCAATAAGGCTCAATTCTGGTTCTGCTGAAGAGCAAAGGGCCGCATAAAGAATCTCTCTATATATACATGCATAACATTTTAGCACGCTCATTGGCTGAGAACAGGTCAATTAATCCCAAACATTGCCGAAAGCTGAGATGGAGCGCAACAAATTGAAAGTTTAGTTAAACTGACTGACAAGAGGGTCGCGAAAGCGCAACAAAACAACATGGCGAACAGGTTACGACAAAACAACAACGTTTTAATGCAGAGGTTGCAGATTATTTTATTTTATTTTTGGCCTGTAAGTCTCCACAAGTGTTTGCGTGTCAATCAAGGATTTCATTATTCAATCAAAGACACCGTTATGACGGCATCATAATGGGGTTTTATGGCAAAGCATTGCTTATATAATGGTTTTCAGGCTAAGACGGCAGGCTCTAAGCCTATCTTATTTCCATCCAATCAGAATTCAGGCAATTCCGGACGAAATCGTTCTTAAGCGCGTTTTCCCATGCGCTCGCCTTCTTTTGATCGCTCACCATCACGCTGTTCACATCGCTTGTTTGAACCAATTTTCAGTATTTTCCACCACTGCCTCTTCCGCCTGCCTGCGACGTAATTCCTAGTTTGTTTCTCTTTCTTGTCTTAGTGGGTGGCCGTTTTTCCCCCGACCTTTGCTGAAGAGATATTTTTTTTATATATATTGGCAAATCTTGAAAATAAAGTTCGTCACCTTTGATGGCCAAATTTTCTCCAACCTAATTCGACTCTGTGTCTACCTCCTCAGCAAACGAGTGCGCCGCATCACAGAGCTCTTGGTCACGCAAAGTTTTCAGCGTCCTTCTTATCGAAAATGTATGAGGGACTAATAACCCAAGACACGAACAAAATGCAATAAGAGGAAAACAGACATTTGGAAGACATTCGCAAGTAATCACATGATTCATCTTGTGTGCAATTTAGGATAAATCAGAACAAGTAAATATTTCAGTAAAATACTACAAATTGCACTTGTAATTTGGTTAGCCTTTGAAAAATTTACTCGTGCTGACATGGCAAGCCAATTGTAGCAATATTCAATATCGAGTTTCAATTCAATTTAATGAAATTCAAATTAAATTCAATTAAAATTCAATTTTAATTCAATGAAAATTTAATAATCGGTCAGTAGGAAAGATGGACTGCGGGCTGCGGGCTGCGGGCTGCGGACTACGTATAAAAGACAAGCGAAGGTCTAAAACACGGGCTACGGACTACGGACTGAGTATAAAATACAGACTACGGTATAAGATGCGGACTAAGGATTATAAACAGCGTATAACCTGAAAATATGGCATAAAATTTCATTGCGCCTTACCTCGCCAAAATATCTTAAGAGTGAAAATAGGTCAAGCATTCCTCCCATCAGTGAAAAATTTGAAAACCAAAAATTTGGTTTTGTCGCTTCAACATTCGTGGAGCAGCAGTCGTGGCTCAGTTGGCTAGTGCGCGGCTTTCGTAGGAGAGGTCCCCGGTTCGATCCTCGGTGACTTAAACGTCTGTTTCGACTTTCCTCTGGTCCGTGTAGCTATATCTTTAAATACCCGTAAAACGGAGCACTGAAAGAGGGAGGAGGGTAAAGGGCGCACCGTCGGCTTCCATTGATACCAGCTTCGTAGCTGAAGGAACTACCGACGTTAAATAAAGTTACTTTACTTTACTTTACTTTACATTCCATTCTTAAAGTGAAAAGGTAAATACTCAAAAGATGACGTAATTCAAAACTCAAGTTTTTATCTCATGTCTGGCTTCGTGTCACAAGTAGAAGCGAATCCAAAGGATGTTTTGCCACAAAGAATCCTTACTTGAAGAAACAATTCCTCGGTGAACATGGGATGAGACTGTAAAAAAAAAAAAACTATCAAGGCACCTTAAAATTTGTATGTGCTTAGCAAAGCAACGATTTTGAGTGAAATGAAGGATTGCTGACTTAACAGTCGCCAGGTTCGTACTATTTTTGCCCCTCCATACGGATATTTATGTCAAATTGCTTTCTCCGATTTTTCGAAAAAACATCGAAGAAACATTCGCATCTCTTCTTTGATTTCTTTAAAATGTTTTGTTCTTTCAACACGCCATGAATTCACTTTGCACCTGAAATAGACCCATATCACTCAATGTCCAAACAAAAGATTTTGCCCGTCGAACCTCTCATTCAGTGTGAGGCTGGACGGGCAAAGACAATGCAAAGACAAAGCCTTTATTCCCCACGGACTCCAAAATGGCCGCCGCGTGATAAAGGTGAATTGGTTTGAACTAAAAAATGCTAATATGTTTTATCCAAATGTTTGCTATCCAATAGTTTAGTTGGATGCTGAGACTTTCGTTTTTCCTGCTATCCCTTATTTTTTAAACTTACTGAAGAAAAGGCAAGCGAAGTCCGGTGAAGTTTACATTGACATTTTATAAGTTTACTTTGAAGTTTACAAGAGAAATTGTCGCGATGAGCACTGGAAGTACTTTCCGTCACTACAATTGTCCTTACCAAAAATCGCAAACTTTTAAGGCAATTGTAGTGAAAACTATTCATCTTTTGTTCAATATTTACGGCTGACGAGTTTTTCAGAAGGCCGTTTGTATGTTCTTTGTCTGTTGTTATTGTTATTGACAATGAGATGCTATCGTTATCAGTGATCTCAAAAGTAATACCATTGACATCTTTTAGTCAAGGTTTGTAGTTTACAATAATAAAATGTGATGGAAGACCAGAATAAAACGAATGAAACCATTCTTAACTTTACGAGATTTGCAGTTGATTCATGTTTTAACCTTTCGCTCTGTCAAGATCAATTTTCTCAATGAAAAATAAAGTCGATTTTGCCGAGGTTTTTCGATGTAAAAAAAAAAAAAATTAGGATAGTATTCGCACTCTAATTGGTCAATAGCTGTGTTTAGATGAGAGTATGGAAACACGGCTGTGATATCACACGAATTTTGATTGGTTATGTAGTCGGTCGCGCGTTTTGATTGGCTGGTAGGAAATATGAGCGTGTATCAAGAAAATTCGTTTCAATCAAGACGTTAAAAAACCAGCATTTTACTCCTTTTGTCGACTTATCTTTGAGAAATATTTTGTAAAAGCAATAGAGGACTTTTTTCCGTGTTTCCATGGGCTCATCTAAACACTTAGTGGAGTTGGGAGAATTCTCGACACTTATGCAAACCCTCGACTGCGTCTACGGTCTGTCTCGAATTCTCCCAAATCCCCCTCGTGTTTAGACGAGGCTAGGCAAACACGGAAAACGTCCTTTATTGCTGAAATAGATCACAAAAATGACACCATAAAATGATGGTGCCATCTGTCACGGAGTGTCACACGTTACATGTGCAGTCTGGCGTTGGAGCAGCTATTCGAAAAAGTAAGAGAATGCTTTTGTCCACCTTCATCTTAAGTCCGGTTTTTCACGAAGGGATCGTAAAGTGGCTAAATTATTTCACGACAAGGATAATCGTTTGGTTTGAGTTGCGGGACCGTCACGATCATTTGGGAAGGAATTTGTCAATTGACGAACATTGTGCAAGCACGAATGACGTTTCTTTCGGGAAACGATTTGTCAGACACAGATCACTGCTGAGAGAGTGAAAGACTCAACCAGCAAGTCTTGTGAGAAAA
Organism: Montipora capitata; assembly: GCA_949126865.1. NCBI lineage: Eukaryota > Metazoa > Cnidaria > Anthozoa > Scleractinia > Acroporidae > Montipora > Montipora capitata. The sequence continues at coordinate 9,617,681 of OX421454.1, read as the reverse complement.
CGATTGAAGAGAAACATGATTGATTTTTAAAGTATTTGTAAGGCAAACGATCCGTGTTGTTCCAAACATGAACATATTAAAGGCTCGCGACGGTATTCTGGCGTGAAGAGGTTGTTGTTTAGAACGAACTAATCTTGAACACGACTTTTGATTGAAGAAAAAAGGCCACAAGTGATTATTATATTTTTCCTGGATTTTCGTTTTATGTCAATTAGCTCCCAGTCCGTACAGTTGTATTTTTGAATTTAAATTTATCTGTAGGTTGTAACATACGAAACGTTAGGATATTCTTGTCGTTTCATGTCAATCAATTTCGTTAATTCCCAGTCCGTACAGTTGTATTTTTGAATTTAAATTTCTGTAACTGAATAATAATCACTTCTGATAATGTATGTTGTAACAAACGAAACGTTAGGATATTCTTATCGTTTTAGGTCAATCAATTTCGTTAGTTCCCAGTCCGTACAGTTGTATTTTTGAATTTAAATTTTCCTTTATCTTACTATTCATTTGGCCATTTAATCCTATAACTACGGTTGTATAATCCAGACCCGCGTTGCTCGAAGCATGGTTACCGCCGCTAACCAGTGTTAAATACCATGGAAACCTATAGGTTTTGAAACATCTTAATAAACGGTTAGGGCTAACGAGTTTTTGAGCAACCGGTCCTAGATCAAGGACATCTAAATAAAGCATTGACATTAAACCGTGCAACATCAGGGGTTATTCACGTTACTCAAGACTGAAAGCTTCATCCCTTTCAATATGCTGCATTTTTGAAAAACGGTGGCCACATTGCGATCAAATTTGACCTTACGTTTCCTTTCTTCTCTGTCTCGACTGGTACACCATCGTGTCCGCCATGAACATACCGTCTAGTCAAACCCTTTTCCTATTCGGTACTGATTCGTTCTCTCCCCGGTTCAACAGCAGTTGCTCTGTTTGTAAAACGGCCACCCCTTAACCTTTACCTGCGCCCTGAAAACATTGAATTCTGCATACAACTATACTTAACAGCGGGGGCACGTATGTAGCGTCAACTATTACTAGTGTTATTTTTCCTCCGACACCCTGTTACACAGTGATTCATAAAGAAACGTCTTTATTTTAAATTTTCCCTATAATTTAGTCACAAAATACAAATAACAAGCGCTACTGAATATCACTTTAATTCTGTGTCAGTACGTTTCACAGATTGCATTCAGTGAACTGCTGCGATCGAGACCTTCCATTCATAGTTTCATAGAAGCACCTTTGATTTGAAGTGCGCGTTATTGACGAAAGACAAAAGTGATCCTCCCACATATCTGGGCAGTTTAGTAATTGTCTCTTATAGACACCAAAAAAATTTCAGGTGGTTTCAACGGGATTCTAACCCATCACCTCTGCGATGCCGGTCCATTGCTATCAACTGAGCTATAAAGCCACTCAGTTGGCAGGAGTTCAACTTGTTGGGCTCATGTGTCCCCTTGAAAGGAGTGATCAATTAAAGAATCAGTACGGATTAAAGCAGAAAGATAGAAGTGATCCTCGCACTTATCTCAAAAATTTAAATTTGTGCCTTAAGAAATGAATGTTGAAGCGACAAATTAAATTTGAATTTTTGGTTTTCATAATTGTGACTGATCGCAAGGTACATCACAATTAAATTTAATGCATTATTTTCAGGTTATGCGCTGTTTATAATCCTTAGCCCGCATTTCTTACCCTTGTCCGTAGTCTGTATTTTATACTCAGTCCGTATCCCGCGTTTTATACTTTTGTCTGTGTTTTATACACAGTCCGCGGTCCTTAGTCCGTAGACTGTAGTACGCAGTCTTTACTTTACTCATTTTTTACTGACCGATTATTGAGTTTTCATTGAATTGAACTTGTGTTTGTGTAATCACATGAGATAAATCAGCATAAGGCAAGCCAATTGTAGCAATATTCAATATCGAGTTTCAATTCAAGTCAATGAAATTCAAATTTCAAATTCAATTAAAAGAAAACAAATTCAATTTCAATTCAACGAAAACTCAATTTTAATAAAATGAGAATTCAACCTCAATTCAATGAGAATTCTATAAGGGGAATCAATTTTCTTTGCATATAGCAGTAAACACGTTCTTTTTTTCACACCAACTTTTTTCACTTCCACTATATTATTTTCAAAACTAGACAGACTAAGTCTTGAAAGCTTGCGACAAGACTTATTTTTCCTCCAATCCCTGATAAGAGCTGTTCTGAACAAAATGGCGAGAATGACAGAAGGCACGCATCATACAAATTACGAATCAAAAACGTAAAATAGGCAGTTTGAAGGGCCCATTATGCATGCGCAAACCCTCGTGGGGGTGTGATGTTGCAGGAAATGAAACAGCGTTCATACAACACGCTAATGAGCAGCGTTTTATTCATATCAGGTCACTTACTAGTACACTAACAAGTCAGACGATGTGAACAGAATTATAATTTATGGCTTTCAAATAATTGTGTTAGTAATTCTTCCATGTCACATGGATCTTAAAGACGTTGCCTACTAATTCAAAGGCATTTTTGCGCGGTTTACTGACTATGCGGGAAAAGCAGATCTTAAAAAGTGTTATTGAAATCCAAAAAGAAAATTGGGAGTAACCACGCATTTTTCGAAGATTATTAATCAATAATATTTGTAAAAAGCTTTAAAATACAAAGCAATGTATGGCGTTCTTTTCCAAATTCAAGCTTAATTATCTCTGAAAAATGCGAGGTTATCTCCAAATTTTCGATTTCAAGAGCACTTGCTAAGTTCTGCTTTCTCCGCATAGTTTTCAACCGCGCAAAAACTATCCCTGTAAAATTAAGCACAGCCGATAGGAAATCCGAGTATCTCGAGATGCGCAGAACGTATGCGCAATAACAATAGTAGGCACCGTTCTTAAGACAATCAGGCTATTACCTAAAATCGTGGGATCTAAAATTACTAATTTGTGGAGATTTCGAGAGAATGGATAGATTCTACGCCCTGAAAGAACACAATATTGAATTTACTACAGTTTGTTTTCAATAGGTCGGAAGCAAGATGCCTGTGACACTTTTCACACTTTACTTGATACCCTGTATGGTGGCGAATAACACCACTGGTCAGCAATGCAAGCCTTCTGAAGTCTCAATACCTGGCAAAGCTCTCAATGGCCACACATTTAAAACCACCGTAGTCAGCGGACCTATTCAATGTCAAATGCTCTGTGAGAATGATCCAAAATGCAGGAGTTACAACTTCCACATTCTAACAAAGAACTGTAAATTGAATGACGACACCAAGGAAACGAAACCGAACGATTTCGTCACAGACGATCAAAGGTTCTACATGAAACGCGAGGGTGGGTACTATCCGTAATCTCGTGATGGTACTGGAACGAGTAAGGACCGGAGGCAAAACTTTATTCCCTGCATGCGCCTGTATGAATTGCTCCATCCAGTCCAACAAGTCGTGATACCATTTATAGTGTATCGCATCACTGTCCTACACTATTCGATGCAAGATCGTGGATTTGCTAACTGTTACAATAAAGTATATTTGTATCAAATATCTATCGATTAATCAGTTAGGGTCCACAGTTTTAGAAGTTCTCTGCCGTCCCAAGTCTTAAACCAATTTTGCTTCATAATTTTATACAATCGCTTGGCTCGCGAGGATAGAATAGAGTTAACTTTATATTTTTGCACAATATATTTCCAAAACCAATTTTGTTCTTCATCCATTCTAAGAAACTAAAACCATATAAGGCATTAAATTTAATAATTGATGGTGTAAATAACCAAGAAGTCTCCACAGTCAAATACCTAGGTGTCACTTTTGACTCAAACTTGACTTGGAAGAATCATGTTACTGAACTTTGCTTAAAACTATCGAAAAATGTAGGCATATTTTCCAAATGAAGGTACTATGTTAATGTTGATATACTTATTATGTTTTGCTATTCCCTAATTTACCACTTTCTTAATTATGGTATTCAAGTTTGGGTCTCACATACCCAACTTACCTAAAAGCAGTTATTACTTTGCAAAAACGCGTCGTCAGAATAATGATTTTTTCCGACTCTAGATCACATTCTGAGCCTCTATTGAAGCCTCTCACTCTCCTGAAATTCTCTTATATAATTCATCTTGAAATTCTCTCTTTTGTTTATCAGTAGTACGATAAACTAAGCCCTTCTAGTTTTGTTATTTTTTTTTTACCAGGTATCTTCTATTCATTTATATAGTACACGTCAATCACAGATTGATAATCTGTTTGTTGCTATGTTCATACCACTCAATACGGCATTCGTTCTCTCAGTTATTACACTGGTCCAAAAGATTGGATTCTTTATCCATTGATGTTAAGAAAATCAAGCCGTTTTCCAATTTTCGTCAATATATCAAAAATTATGTGATTGACGATTATAATACTATTATTGATTCCTAATGTTTTACGATTATGTATAATCTTTAACTGTTATTTGATTAATTAATACTTTTAATGTATTTATTCCTCCGACTCGTTTATTTGTTGTCTTGGGTCACCTTCTCGGTTAATTTCATGAACTATTTAGGTGTCCCAAACTCTGCACAATAAAACTTACAATTGCAAAAAATTCTTTTTCTTCGCAATCTCTTGATTTTATATTTTAAGCACTGATTTGTATTAATTATTATTTCTGTGTGAGTATAAATAAAAATTGACTAACTTGACTTGACTTGCACTGGGTATCGTCCTTTTTTATAAAACCTAGATATTGATGAATGCAAAGTGTTTCCCTTCACCTGTGACGTCAATGCCGATTGTCATAATACAGACAGCTCTTACATCTGTACATGTATGGCTGGATACACTGGGGACGGAAAAACGTGTACAGGTAAGGGCCTGTATTTCATATGATTCGCACTTCGCGCATTCAGTTATGTCGCTTACTGGTTTTAATGTATGCGACTATTTTTGCAATTTATTTACCACAGCAAGCTTGTGTGAGTTGCAAGGTGATAACTCTCACTGATCAACAAGCTAGTCTCATGGAAAAAAAAGAGGTCACGTGACCAGCACTCAGGTCCCTATCAAAAATCGTAACAGTTTTCCGGATAATTTCATGTCCGATGTTTAAATTAGATTTGTCCCGAACAGCTAGTACAAATAAAAGTCTGAAAATCTAACGGATCCTCAGTGGCGTGATCTTGCCTTAAAGTAGTGCCTAAGTAGAGGAAAATATCCAAAGTCACTTAGGCTAGCATTTGTCTTAATATATGCCATTCGGCTGCTCGGTAGCGAATAATACTTCCTTATCACTCCAGAGCTATCACTTCAGAACACGTAGAGAGCACCGATTGTATGAATATGTGGTGTACAAAAGCAAGCAACAATGATGTTACCATTCTTGATGCAAGTTGACGTTTTTCTTTCCGGATTTCTAAAAAGAGGATATTAAACGAAAAATACCGATAAAAATTGTCCCTAGAGAAAGACCCATTAATGGTTAAAAAAAATGCTTGGGTACAAGTATAAAATACAGAGTCTAACGATTTTGTGAACAATCACGTATTGCGAATTGAAAGAAAAAGGACATTTTACTTATAACAATTTGTTGGTTCTGTTCCCAGAGATCGATGAGTGTTCAACGGGAAAACATAACTGCAGCCATGTGGCCGTGTGCAACAACTCTATTGGTTCATATAACTGCACTTGTATGGAGGGATATGTTGGAGATGGACGAAACTGTTTAGGCAAGAATATATGTTGTGGTTTAATTTGATTTTTGGTTTAAATTTTCTCAAACCAGTTTACTTCTTTCAAACCAGTTTGGTTTTTTTCGAACCAGTTCAATTATTGAAGTAGGATGCAAGGATGGCGCAGTGGTGTACAAAAGCAACCAATAATGTTTACCGTTCTTGATGCAAGTTGCCGTTTTTATTTCGCGTTTTAATTTTTTAAAGATTGAATATCACATGAAAAATATTATCATTATTAACCTGTCCAGTCATCAACCCGCAAAATATTATGTTCACACAAAGACTATTATTCATAATGGTAATAGAACTGAGTGGAGTACCTTTTCGGGAAGGAATCATGCAAGTAGTTTCAAAATAGCCTGAGCGCGATGCGCGAGACCTATATGAAATTTCGATCACGATTACTCCCTGAATTGTATGACAAAAAAGTCCTATTATCAATTAATCTTAACTATTGCAAAATAGGCCGGAGAAGATGACATTGATAAAATTTTTACAGCTGGATCTTCTCAACTTTGCTTTAATAGTTGTTTTTTTTGAAGCTCTGAAAAAGGATAAATGATTCAAGTACATCTAGCGCGCGCGTGATGACGCGTGCAACTGTACAATTACAAACTGTCCTATTAATGCTGAAATCAAGCTGTTAATAACCAATCAGATTCGAGAATTTTTTAATAGTTACGATTAATTTAAGGCGAGAAAGCTAGGACACGAGAACAACATACAGTATCTATTGATTTCGCGCAAAGTGACTTATCGACAATTGAAAGTGAAAAGATATTTTATTCATTTGTTGGCTGTGTTCCCAGATATCGATGAGTGTTCAACAGGAGAACACAACTGCAGCAATGTGGCCGTGTGCAAAAACACCATTGGCTCATATAACTGCACTTGTCAAGAAGGATATGTTGGAGACGGACGAAGCTGCTCAGGTGAGACTAAGTTCTGCACGTCTTTTATTCTTTACGTTTACAAGAAATTGTATTCCTTCATTTAAAACAATAACAGTCAAATCCATCCCATTCTCATTGGCTGGCCCAGGAATGCCCAAAATTAGATGCACGTCCAAATTCTATATCAGATAACAGTAGATCCTGCTGCTTATCTTTACTTGACAAACACATGTACAGTTCAGGGATATTTTTGGGAAGGAATTGCCTTAACTCCTTGAATCGAAAAGAATAATGATAAAGTTGGGGAGAAAAGCAAGCAGGGGACTCTTCATGACTCTTATCTGTTTGCATCTAATTAAGTGTAGTTCTAGACGTATTTGTTTTTATCACTCGAAAGAAGAAACGCATACAGCTATTAACAAATAGTGGACGGTTCAGCGTGTACTATGGAGTTACGGTTGCACGCAGGAGGAAAGAAGCGTAAGAGTCGTAGGAGGCGATAGTCGAGTGGACTCTGCTAGATTCTTGAGTTGTTAGTAAAACTCCCAAGACTGTGCAACTATGAAATTAACAAAGAGTAGACGGTTCAGCGTTAACATGGAATTACGGTTGCACGCAGGAGGAAAGAAGCAGAGGAGTCGTAGGGGGCGATAGTCGAGTTAACTCTACTAGATTCTAGAGTTGTTAGCAAACCTCCCAAGCCTGTGCAACTATGAAATTAACAAAGAGTAGACGGTTCAACGTGTACTATGGAGGTACGGTTGTACGCAGGACGAAAGAAGCGTAAAAGTCGCAGGAGGCGATAGTCGAATGGACTCTACTATCTTCTTTGAGTTGTTAGGAAACCTCCCGAGACAGAAGAACTGATATATAGATGTAGCCAAGCCTAAAAGCGGAGCTCCCTGGTTATTTATTCTTACTGCCTGTAGGGTTAGTTTGGAATTGTCCGCGTGTTAATGTTTCTGGTTGCTGCTTTAAAAATTAAATCATTTTCTTTGCTTTCTTCTATCGAAAAATTCATTGGCTAACTAGTGAATTCCACGGTAATTTTTACGCTAAAAACCGTTATCGAGTGAAAATTTCTTTGGTATTCACCAGTTTGGCAATGAATTTTTCTTGAACCGCATGAGTTTTGAAAGAAAACAAGCACACCTTTAGCGAGCGAATGGAAAATTAAAAAAGCCATTTGAGAGGCAACTGTCAATAGCCAATAAATAGGAATCACTCTAAAATTAGAAGCCATTAAAAAAAATCCTTGGCAGTTCGAGGTCAAAGAATAGTTTTAATGATCTAGTATAATGCACTTTTTCTCCGAAACGA
>OX421454.1:9592241-9597241 GCA_949126865.1 Montipora capitata | reverse complement strand
GGAAAATGGAGAATACTTAGAAGTTGGCTAGAGAAGTCTCAGATCGCATTCATGATGAGCCTGGGCCTGAGAAGCACAATTTCCTTATATTTGTCTCTAGTTATTCTAAGAAGCAGCAGATCTTACATTTTCTCGCCAAGTATCTCATTTAGTGGAAGAAGGCACCTGCTAGTAAGCGAAGCAAGATGTGCGGGAATGCTTTGTTTTTGAAGCTTTAAAAGTTAAAGGAAGATCATGTACGGCAAGGGCACTACTACTTAGAGTATCTGAAGTGTGCTTGTGAGCCGAATTGTGAGTCCGGAAAACAGGAAGGTTGGTCGGCAGGAGTTCCTGGGAATTGGATTCCTGTTCCGGGTCTCAGTGACACCAGATATATTCTAAGCACAAGTGACCAAATCGACCAGCATTTCCCGAGCATACAAGAAAAGCGATTGTTTGCCTCTGGTAACCTAACTTCACACGGTAACGAACTCCAAAAGGTGTGCCAGGAATTAATGGTTGACGAGAATGCCTGTAAAAGCTTTGTAGAACCTCAGGAAGTTCTCGCTATAAAGGCGAAAAAGAGAGTTTCTGAAAGAAACACTCTGCCATACAGTGACTGGAACAATGAGGATCATATCAGCTCGCTGACAGCACACAAGTTAAGATGGTACTTGAAGCAACACAATTTACAGGTCAGTGGAGGGAAAGCAAGTTGAACGCTATTTAATATCCATGATAATGGATAATGGATAATGAGAAATTTATTGAACAGTATTTTAAAAATTTCTAAATCATATATATAACTAAATTAAATCATATTGTGTCAGACAAAAAAAAAATAAAACAAACAAACAAAACAAACCGAATGTGTTGAGCCATCTGGCTACAGACAAGCAAAGAATGGAAGAATGATGCTATTTGTACTTGTGCAAAATGCGGTATTAAAAAGACTGGATTTGTTAAAAACCAGGGAAACTAATCAGCCAGTCAGAGATGGCTGGCAAGGGGATTATGTTGGGCAATGTTGGAGGTGAATTGCTTTTCACAAAAGGCATCCCTTATCTGAGCAAAAAGGCTGTAGAGATGGGAAGATATTATACTTCGGAAGCTCTTAGAAACGCAAAATTGCAGAAAAAAGCCGCTGACTATGCTTTGTACTAACTAAACCCAGCGATTCAAAATGTTGGATCTCAGGCCCTCAATCAATTGTCAACAAAAATTAGACCAAAGAAAAAAATTAAAACAAACAGGAAATACCTCGATAGTGGTGCTTTGGGCATTCATACAGCTATTGGGAAGCTTCCGAAGCCCAAAAGCGGTTGGACATTATACAGGTCCTTACAACTACAGGCGAAATATTTGAAATATACGATCAACCAACAGGGCCAACCGATGCTATTGCAATGCAGCATAACGTTGATTACAGTGTTTGTAATAACACGCCAGATCAAGTCAAATGTGAAAACGATGCTGATCGGAAGATGGTGCAAGCATTAGACAACGTACCATACAATGAAAGACAATGGGGTCATTGGTTAGCTGGAAATGTGATAAACACAAAACGAAAACTTGGTCTTGGTCACCGTCGGGTGAAAAAAACTGGCAAGAAAAATTAGCAAATGAATTGCATAAACCAATCAAACGACGTTCACTTGGTGGCGTGTTATTGTGAATCATAGTGATGAAATATGGGATGCAGACTTAGTTGAAATGCAACAATTCAGCAAATGGAATAAAGGCTACAAATATATTCTTATGGTGATAGATGTTTTCAGAAAATATGGATGGATTGTACCATTGAAAAATAAACAAGGAGGGACCGTTAGAGAAGCGGTTAGGATTTATTGGATAGCAAAGGAATACGGCTGTACTCCACAGAAAATGAGAAGAAATCTTCAGTGCTCGAGCGATGGAATCGAACAACAAAGGAGAGGATGTGGAAACAGTTTACAGCGCAAAATTCGACTGTGTGGGTTAATATGTTACCTAAATTGCTGGCCCAATACGACAATACCAATCATTCATCAATAAAAATGACACCTGCAGAAGCTAGGAAAAAGAAGAATGAAGGAGTTGTTCACTTTAATATATATGGTGATATGGAGCAATTATCATCCAAACCAAAATTTAAAATAGGCGATTGGGTTAGGATAAGCAAATATAGAAGAAAGACTTTCGATAAAGGTTATACACCAAATTGGACAATCAAATACAGTAATCCAATAACTTACAAAATAAAGGATCTCAATAATGAAGAGATAAAAGGCAGTTTTTATGAATCTGAATTATTAAAAGCCAAACATTAGAGTCACTTTCCAGAGTTCGAACCACCATCTGCATGGTTTCTTCATTCAATGTGCTTGGTCTACCTGCACCAGCTTGCCTGACCTTTAGTCTATTTTCCTCAATAAGATTCTGAGCAACCCTAACTACTATTGCTTTAAATGCCGTTGACTCTTCAGACTCTGCTGACGTTCTTCAACTGCAGAAATCTTAGCATCAATCTTCTTGCGGTTGGTCTCAGCAAGCCATTTTTCATGGCTTTTTCCAATTCAGCTTTTTTGTCACTCAGATGCTGAATGTTTTCTTTCAATCTAAGCACTATGACGTCTTTTGCAGTTATTTTGCATTTTTACACTCAGCAATGACATATTTTACCCTATCCAAAGAGGCATTTCCAACTGTAGGCTTTATTCCTGCATTGTACAACTGTTTGCCTTAAGAAAGGTAAAAAAATAATATACGCGTTTTGTCAATCGGTTGACAAAATAATCAAACAAACAAGCATACAGGAATCATTAACACAGACAAACAGACAGTCAATAATAATATTTCTAAAAATGAAATGAAGAGCAAAAAGTAAGTTTTCAGACTAAGTTTGTCAATAAGGATCACAGGAATATCAATTCGACCAGGCTTATAATTCTCCTCATCCATGCTACGCATTATGACACCATTATGCATTTCATTTGTGCGCATGCGTAATAAACCACTCTTTGAAGATTATTTTTTATGTAAATGAACACAGGCTATGCAACACCGTGGTAAATACCACGAGCACCCTCTTCCTTTCTCGTGCAGTTCGAAGCAGATAAACTACTCTGAAGATATATTTTTTTATTTTTTATTTTATTTTATCGTGTTCTCTGATACTTTGCTATTTCCAAGCTTTAGATACGGAAGGACATAAGGTCGACGACGATGTTGATCTTTCAAACGATGGAGAGCTGCCTCCCGATCTTTTGACAAAAGAACTTAAAATAAGCTTCACCACAGCTAAAATGGAAGAGTTAGGACAAGCTTTGGGGATTTCACAGCTCCACAGGTCCTTGAAAAATACCTCAACGTTCCTAGAGAGGAAATTCAACGAGGACTCGGATGTTTTGGAGCAAAGTTCTGATGAAGAAACGACTTCACATTCTAAGCGCAAGGCCTCTAACTCAACGTCTAAACGGCCATCGAAGCGCCGAAAGTCTGAGCAGTGTAACTCAGCAACTCAAACGTCTGACCAGTGTAACTCAGCAACTCAAACGTCTGAGCAGTGTTCCCCAGCAAAGAAAAAGACAGAGCAGAATGGCTCGTCTTTCGACCCCTCTGTTAACGATCTTTTAGAATCCTCCGAAGATGAAGATCAAGCGAATCAACAGAGGATTTGGGTATTTCAACATCCATTTTCAATGGTAATGAATCTCTTGGCCCAAAGGTGTCAGATGCATAGGCCAAAGGAATTAATGAAGCCTTTTCCAAGAAACCCATTGAGAGAAAATTCAAAGCCTTAGCTGAAAAGTAAGAGAACTGTGACTTGCTAACAGTACCAAGGGTTAATCCAGGGATCTGGAATGATCTCCGTAGGGCATCAAGAAAGCTTGATGTCGGGCTACAGGATAATAATCCTCTAACTACCATCCTACTCCATTCTGACTCTAGAGTCCCCAGGAGTCCTTGCATGTGAAAGGAAAGCCCCGTCATTTTGCTTTGTTCTTGTAGCATCGACAATCTCCTAGAAGAAGAAGGAAATTATATACTTCATTTCTCTTTAAAGTACCTCCATACCTCTAGGCATATATCTGTAAACCTGAACAAGTGAGAAACCTATTTAAAGATATCGCATTATTTACATTTTTACACCACAGGATTGAGGACCTTGGAATTCGAAGGAATAAGACAAAGGAATACCAAGAGTTTTCACTTATGGCTAAAAATTACAAAAGTTGTAGTATGTTTCTCGAGGAGGTCCAAGGGTTCTACATTAAAACCGCATTTCTACTCGATGTTTAAGTAAAAATAAAATATAAAATAAAAATAACTTGCACTCAACAATCCCGATAATTATACTTGATCATTCCGTAATATGACAAACTCAGTTTCCTGACATCTAAAGATATAAACAGCAAGTTCGTGCTCTGGATGTAGGAGGTCTTCTTTGAATTGGTCTCTCTGTTGTTGCGAAGTGACGAATTCTCTGTCGTTCGTGTAAACAAAATCCGCGTACAAATCAAATGCTAAATCAAAATTGAATATATCCCTTCCATCGACTAGTCGTAGTAAATTTTCTTTCATATGCTGATGGCACTGACAGACTGTCCAAAACAGCGAGTATGAAGTGCCACAGATCGATAATGTCGATCTAGATGTTCTTGGTTTGTTTACGTCTCGCACCAATAAAGCTTGTTTAGGAGACCTGTTAAATTCTAAATGCTTCATTGGAGAACCTGATGAGTTAGTTGAAAAGTTTTTATCATCAACCTCTTAAACACCAACATAGGCATGTGTCATTTTCGTAATCTTATCAAGTTAATTTCACTTGACAATGACTATGTTCCATTTTATTTTTGATCTGATCAACCGTAAGCCATGTTTTATTCATATTAAATCAGTCCAGAAAGTAATGAGAAAAACTTTTAGTGAAATATCTTTGGTATTTGAATCTTAAAGTCAGTTTTTCAGTTTCCCTCTCCCCCCATTTTCTCAGAAATTTACATGTTACCCCCCTTCCTAAGGCTGTGAGTTTACATTGT
>OX421454.1:9537241-9587241 GCA_949126865.1 Montipora capitata | reverse complement strand
TCCGTTTGAATTTGAGACTTTCCACAGTTATGTGGGCGTTATGTGACACGCGGTCATACTAACGCTCGTGAGTTTATCGTTCTGGATTTTGAAAATAGGATATAATGAATATGGATGACTCCGCCGCTAGCTCAATTGCAGAAGAGCCTTTGTCGCTCTCATGATCAATTCTTTCCAGTATTGCCGAAGAGCCTTTGGCGCTTTCATTATCAACTGATGACGAAAAATTCGAAGGTGGGGTTACAAGAATTCCAGAACTTGAGGATGGAATATTTTAACCTCTTTTTAGTACTAAACCTGGGAAAAGGCAACGGGTATCATATGAAGACGGCTGTTTAGACTCCTCAAGAACCGAGGAACCACTCTTGCCCGGAAGTATTGTTTCAATACAGGAAAAAGATCAAACATCTTGCGGTGAAGAATCTGCAGATGACGATGGCGCTGAAACACTGGTGAAAACCAACGACAGACCTGAAGGTAACATTTCAATTTCCAACTTGTTTAACTTGAGCGAACGAACGTTTTTTTGTTTGAGGATGGTAGTAGTCAATGCAGAAACCGTGGTGTTGACCTAGGCGGAAAAGTCGAGGATTTCTTTGATGCTGTGAAAGTGACAGATCTTGTTTTGAAACGGAAAAAAGGTGGACCTTTGCCACTGGCAAAATTCACTGACACCCACTCGCGCGGTCAAAGGGCATTAAAATGTTCGTCGAGAAGATTTACTGCAAAAATCGTGGACATAGCTCTCAAGAACAAGATTTCAGTTCATACAAAAGAAGAATTAGACCAGCTTGTACTAAGCAGAAAACCGCATAGAAACAAAACCCCAATGATGCAACACCGGAAACATGAGAAACTGAAAAAACTTAAGCCTCCTTTCATCAAAGTGGAAGATCGTTCGAGGAAATTTTGTCCTATTTTCAAGGAATTCGTGAAGTGGCCGACGTTTGACGTCGAAGAAGATCAGGGTCGTGTACCCGAGCAGTTCGTCGTAGAAAAAATGAAAAAGAGAATTTATTGTGAACACTGTGAAGAGTACGTTTTCGAAGAGCCCTACAAAAGTGTTGCCAAGTAACTCTGACATCACTTCAATCAGATGGCACATGCGCAACTAGTCCCAGTCCTCTGAGCCCAGAAAAAGAAAGAGGTGGTTTTTTCATCAGATGTGTCCCATCATTTTTTGTAAACTGTAACATGGAATTTCTATTTGGACAAAAAATGGAACTGATATAAAAGTAAGTCAAAGGTGGGCCTTATAATGACATCATCATTTTTTTTGAGAGGTAATTTCTTGTAAAATCCATGCTACAGATTTTGTGTTAGAATGTAATCATACTGTTGCGTTAAAAATTTGTTAAGAACAGTCATAGTTAACTAGCTGAGTTTTTAGGTGTGATTTACCAAATGAGGTTGTGAGTCGAACCAGAGAAAGAACACACTTGATAAGAAAGGATAACTGTAATGATAACTGTAATGTTATGATAATGATAACTGTAATTAATGTAATGTTTACAATGAAAGGATAACTGTAAGGATAACTGTAGAGTTAAAGGGACCCGAGAAATGACTATTTGAAGGGGTTCATAATGTAGCAACAGTTTGGTAGTGAAGAGCCACCCCCCTTACTGCGGAATCTTAAACCTTACAGCACTAAGCCCCAAACTGCGTTTTGGCTTCCATCAATCCAAATTTCCAAACATAGTCAGGAAGATCAACTTCGTATATTGGAGTTTTTGTTTAGTTCACAGCTCAAACACCATTATGATATGTTTTTTGAAATTCTTCAGTAAAAAGATATGTACAGATTCCATCGCTGTTGAATGCAGCCATAGTTACTAAAACAAGGAATGACCTACATGTACAATGACCTACAATGAGCAACTACAATGACCTACAATGGTCTACAATGACCTACAGTGGTCTACAATGACCTACAAAGAGCTACAATGACATACAGTGATCTACAATGACCTACAATGACCTACAATGACCTGTAATGAGCTAAAATAAAAGATACGTGTAATTTGCAGCTCTGAGGGCACTGCAGCATGTTTACAGTAGAAAGGTTAAAAACATTCCACTCTGCGCTTTGAACCAATCATAACCTTGTTGCTGAGCGAGTTGAAAATTTTCATTGTGCACTCTGAACTAAAGAAAACATCATGGGAAGAATAATATTTATAATCTTCTCTTCATTTTTTCCTGCTCTAATTAAGATTTTATCGTTGCCAAGCGAAGCCTTGATATTTGCACATTTTCATTTCAGCTTTAAAACAAAGGAAAACCATGCAAGGGTCTTTTCATAGTTTGTTTCTGCCTTCAAGGTAGACTGTGAACGCAGACGTATTTCTGGCGGTGGTTTCTCAGGCCATGTGCGTAATTGCTGTCGTCATTTGGGCTGCCATGCAATGGACTAAAAGCGTTGTGTGACAACTCACAATGGATGTTTTCCGCTCACCAAACTCTTCACCCTGATCCTCTTTTGTCTTTCCTTTGAAATCTTATAAGCCATTTAAGTAGGTCATTGTAGCTCATTGTGGGTCATTGTAGATCACTGACAGTAGGTTATTGTAGGTCACTTTAGGTCATTGTAGCTCATTGTATGCCATTGTAGGTCTCTTGTTGTAGCTCATTGTTGGTCTTTAGCTAATTTTAGCTTATAATATACCTCATTGTAGCTCATTGTAGGTCATTGTAGATCACTGTAGGTCATTGTTGATCATTGTAGGTCATTACAGTAGCTCATTGTAGTTCGTTGTAGATCATTGTATGTCATTCCTTGTTTTAGTAGCTACCGGTATGTGAATGCAGCAATTAATTTGTGCATAAGCAGACTTAATAACTTCCAGTGGATAACCAGTTTTGAATAACCTTATTGGAATTACATGTATTCGTCTGGTTTTATTGTAGTTAAAGATGCTGGATGTTGTACTGAAAAATGTCTGGAGGCCATGGATCTGTCAGAGATGTGCATGATAAGGAAAAGTGTTCAGGGTACCTGTTCACTACAAAAGAGGCAGACATTACTTGATTGTTTGTGGGTGCATGCCAAGCCAAATGAAAGGTGTGTTTTCATATTGCCTACAGTATACACAGTTTAAATACATACATGTAGCTCTCAGTCCTGCATGGTCTCATATACAGTAGAAGAATGCATGACAAGAGAAAACAAAACTAAATTGCATGTTCTCGGAGCAAATTTGCATTGAATGTTGAGAATGCTATGCTTTTAAGTTTATCTTAAAGTTTGCTTTCTGATTGACTTTAAAATTTAATAGACAAGAATACTGAATCAAATCACACAGTCAGTAATTAATATTCCATTTTAGGTGATTTTTGCTTGGTCGATCCAAACCCTCTATACAAATCATGTATGATCTTGATATAACATGTTTCCTATGACTGTATATACTTCTTTTATTGTTGAGTACATTACAAAATAAATTATTATAACTGGGCTACATGTAGGTTCAAAAGGTAAGCTTGACTACATTCATGTATATGCTTTTACTAAACATGTAAACTATTTAATAGTTATTGTATGTTACAATGAACAAAATTCAGATTCAAACATTTTCCAATACAATCTTTGTTCCTTGAATTTCAGTGATCTCCAACACATCCCATATTATTTAAGTGGATACAGAGTATGCAGCACTGCTTATCGTATGATAATTGGACTGAGTGCTAAAGCTTTAAGCAAAACATTTCGTAACTTCCTTGACGGAATTAGGACTTTACAGAAATCCCGGAGCAGGAACCTAACACACAAGAAGCTGATGGCTGAAACTTGCATGGAAGCATTCACTAAAAGGGTAACCCTTACCAAAAAATTATATTAACCAAAATTCCCAATTGCTGAAAAAGTACATTGTATGACTGTGTACATGTATGACTGTTGGGGTCAAATTCTTAATTCATCATTTCCATCCACAGTGTATGGTACACTGTATGAGCCTTCTTTCAAGTAGCATATCAATTATACTTAGGTCAAATAATTAAGAATGTCCAGGCTTCCAGAAAAAAGGGCTAATCTGGTTTGAAGACATTAAAGAATTCAAAACCTAGCAGCATTGCCATATGTGTATGCATGTAGCTAATTCACTGTTATTCAGTTGATTGCATGCAGCCTGTGGGCATTATGTTAACCACTCATAAGTGTTTGTTTGCATGACTAAAAATCCATGAAAGAGCTCTATTTTTCAGGCTAACTGATTTTGTCATTGTTTTGTGAATTGTTATTAAATATTATTTTTAACTATTATTTCTAACTTTAAGGTGGGTGATAAAATGCCAGACAAGGGTGCCTTGCATCTTCCAAGCTATCTAGACAAAACCATCATGTACAGGTATATGAAAGCAGACTTGGAAGATGGCAATGAAGATGTCGTTCATTATAGCACTTTCTGCCATCTCCTGAGCGATGTGTTTGAATGTGCATGTTAAAATACCCAAGGTATGATATTGTCATGTTAGAGCTCCGCTCTATTTATTTTGAACTCCATAGTTTAAGACTTATAGAATACGTTATGTAAACAGTGTAGCAATCAAATCATTATATTCTTATAAAAGGATCAAGCTAAAGGACTGGCAGTACAAGCTAGGCAACTTTTACTCTCACCAATTTCAAACAGGAGAGAGAGATGCATATAAATTTATATTCTATTCCCTATTAAATTCACTCCAGAACTATTGTTGATCTTACTTTCATGTTAGTGGTATAGGGGTTACAGCTGTATTATTATTTTTTGAATTAATTAACCAAATAAATTTCAAATATAAGTTAAATATATCCACAATCTACAATGTTCAACACTTACTATTAAAGTAAACGTTCTTACTAATCTGCCCTTTGGGCAACCAGTTAAAGTTTTGTTTTTTTGGTTGCCCATGGTTTTTTTTTTTTTTCGGTTGCCCACCTTCTAAAGACCTGTTGCGCACTAAAACTCAAAGGAAGCTTGTAAAAATGTCAATTTGGAGTAAAATGTGTGTAAAATGGGTTTGACAGACCAACAGGACTTCTGCTGTGTCCACAGTGTTCAAGTAGCTTTCACAGTTTTGCTTTGACAAGCATACATTAATTTTAAGGTGGCTCAAACCAGTTTCAACACTATCAAGAGACCTTGTTATGAGAAAGATTGACACAACAAACTAGCTGTTATCATGTCACAGCAATGTTATGAAACCATGTGAAACAACAATAATTATTATTATTAATTATATATATATTTTTTATCATGTTTGCGGTGACTATGTCATATTACTAGTCACTTTCTTAGTTGCAAATCAAATCCTTCTGCAAAATATTAGTTGACCAAAAATTCTGATTGCCCTTTTTGGCGAGTCTTAAAGTTGTTTTACTCGCCCATGGATATATTTCGCTTGCCCTGAGCAATCAGGCAAGTGTTAGTGTCAAACACTGATCTAGAATACAAGAAAGGTCATCACTACGTGGCAGTAGGCTTAGTTGTCTCGCCCACACATCCCACTTGTTGAAAGATGTTCAAAAATTAAGACGAAAATTAAGGTTGAAAGACAACGTAGATATCGATAATAGCCATTAACTTAAGTCGGCTGTTTACATGTACATGTAGACTACAATGTATGCTTTTTTTTTCCAAAATGGAGTTGCAGTTTCTTGGTAATTTGGATTTGCTGATATATCCTTATTTTAATAATTATTATTGTTATTGTAGGTTAACCGTTTTACCAGGTGTGATTACTGCACAATATTGTGTGAGGAAAAGCGAAAAGCAAGAGACAGGGATGTGCGAAAGTACTTGGACAAACTGTTTGATTTCCACAATGAATGACCTGCAAATGTAAGTTATGCAAACAGTCATTGCATTTTGTGACCTCTTATAGAAAATATATTTGATACTGATACATGTATCTATTGATATCCATAATGCATGCAAAGGGTAACAGTGTGTTTCAACAGATACATGTATGTACATAAACCCTGTAATGATAACAGTTGATAATTTTTTTTTTTCCTGACTGAATAAACTATGCTTTTCAAACCATGCCAGCTGGATAGATGTACATGTACAGTATGGGTGGTAAATATTAATTTTCACAGGTAGTCGTAGTACAGTCATCCAAACAGTCAATTATTGATGTTCATGTGAACTGCTTCAGCCAATTGCATAGATATCTGATCTTTGTTGTGTTTTTTGCAAAGAATTGGTAGACATAATACCCTTATAAGGGTATAAAATTATGTCAATCAATTCTTTGCAAAACACACACCACAGGGATGCCAAAATTAGATTATCTAATTTTTGCATCCCTCACATGATTTCATAAATTTTGCTAAGTATTTCTATCTATTTTGTCACAGGAGAGAAAGGAAACTGTACTACCACCACAGGGAGAAGGAAAAAGAGTACCCACACGAGTATGCTTGTATTGCACAAGATGGCATGGATCAGGTAAAGCTTCTCCTTCCACACCTCATAGTTACAGCACATGCCTATGCCAGTGCAAGAAAACTTAGAACTCACTTGACTGGTGTGTTAAACCATGGCAGACAACCGAAGGGCTATTTTGACCTATTCCAGTATCCCCATGATTCAAATCTCACCATAAATATTCTATTATTGGAGTTGCAAAGCATGGGGGAGGACTTGCCTGACACCCTGTTCCACAAAACAGAGTGGAGTACTCTCCTATCAGCTGAGAATGCAAAGTGGAGTCAGAAAGATAGGGCAGCAAGTTGGCCATTGCAAGATATACTTGCTAGGAAAGGAAACTTGAGGGATAAACAAAAACTACCTGAGTCAGGTGACAATGGCCTAGGATTTTTGGGACAGAAACCTGAGGGGGTTCCAGTAGATGTGGATGACATGGTCAGAAATCAAGTTGCCCCAGTACAAGAGGTAAACCATAAGGTGTAAAAAGATGCAATTGCTTGATTAAAATTAATGCCCCATTCACACCAAACCTTAGCCATGACTGTTTTGAAGATGTTTAGTTAAACATGCTTTCAAAGTGTTTTCTTTTAAATCATGTATGTATACTGATTTCTGTCAACTACAAATTTAGCACAGGTCAAAGCATTTATTCAAACTCACCCAAATCTCATGTAAAAGGAGGTCTTACATTTTTCTGTGACTGATTTTCAGTTTGTTTAATCCAGGTTAATTTAGCATGTCTTGTTGGTGTGAATGGGGTATAAGAAAGTTGTTGTGTGATTTCTTCATTTTGTTTTTTTGCATTTAGGTGTATGGTGGAGTATACAGAAGACCACAACCAGATGTAGTGATGGTGGATAGTTATGAAGGAGTAGTACCAGGTAGCGTTGTTGCTGTCAACCTAGATGGAAACTACAAGCCTCCCCATCTAGCAGAAATACAACAGGTTGACAATACCTCCTTTACTGTGCAGTGGCTAAAGGGTGGCTACAAGACACAATGGGTGCCTTGGCATGGCTGGACATCCACCCAGATTCCAAAGGAAAGCATAATATACTTTGATATTGACTTTGATGAAAATGGGAAACTGAAAAAAGAGGCAGCACAGTATTTGAGAAGAAGAAGATACAAGGAGTTACAAAAAAATTAGATGTAGATCAGATTATCTATGAATTATTCATGTGGTCATGTTCCTTAAAGTGCTACATGTACTGTGACCAAAAACCAAGTTTTAAGCCTTGATTTCAAAAAGACACCTGTTAAACTGTATTTCAACTGGAATTTTCTTGTTTAATGGTCCACCATTACTAACTTTAACTTCTTGAGGGAACTGGCAAGATTGAGGAGAAAATGATGTCAAAGACTGCAAAGAATGCAATGCATGTGTATGCCGCTGAATTAATATGCAGCACAGGAGTTTCAGGCTTTCAGACTTTTAAACTTGTGTTTTCTGTTTACACGCTGAAATTTTAAGCTAGTGAGTAAATGACATCACTTTTCCCTAGATCGAACCCTCAGAGGTCCAATCGGTCAGTTTGAAACGTGAGCAATGGCAGACTGTGAAATCCAAAACTTCACTCAAAGTAAGCAGCCTTTGGATAACAGACCTTAAAATTTTGCCAGTCAAGTGTTGAGCAATCACACTTTCAAAATCTGAAGAAAAAAAGGAAGTGATTTTTTGGTCATAGTTACTGTGGCACTTAAACAATAGGGTAATTCTGTAGATCTGTCAGTGATGAAGTAAGAAGCTAAAGTAGTATGCGATCATTAATTTTATCCAGCTGGTCCGTCCATGGAAATTCACATGAAGCTGTTACTTATGTGGTAAAATCTTAACTACTGGATCATATTTTATCCAGACCTATTCATGGAAGTTTCCACAGATGTGCTAGTGATGTGGTAAAAAGTTTACGTATGGGATCATATTTCAACTAGGCCTGTTTGTGGAAATTTCCATAAAGCTGTAAGCGATGTGGCAAAAAGCTCAAGTTTGGGATCATATTTTATCCAGACCTGTTCATGGAAATTTCCATAGATCTGCTAGTGATGTGGTTAAAAGTTTACATATGGGATCATATTTTATCCAGGCCTGTTTATGGAAATTTCCATAAATCTGTTAGTCATGTGGCAGAAAGCTAAAGTATGGGATCATATTTTATCCAGACCTGTTCATGGAAATTTCCATAAAACTGTTAGTGATGTGACAAAAAGTTAAAATATGGGATCATATTTTATCCAGGCCTGTTCATGGAAATTTCCATAGATCTGCTAGTGATGTGGTTAAAAGTTTAAATATGGGATCTTATATATCTTATCCAGGCCTGTTTATGGAAATTTCCATAAAGCTGTTTGTGGTGTGGCAAAAAGCTTAAGTTAATGGGATCATATTTTATTGAGACGTGTTTATGGAAATTTCCATAGATCTGCTAGTGATTCGGTTAAAAGTTTAAATATGGGATCATATCTTATCCAGGCCTGTTTATGGAAATTTCCATAAAGCTGTTGGTGATGTGGCAAAAAGCTAAGTATGGATCATATTTTATCCAGACCTGTTCATGGAAATGTCCATAGGTCTGCTAGTGATGTGGTTAAAAGTTTAAATATGGGATAAAATCTTATCCAGGCCTGTTTATGGAAATTTCCGTAAAGCTGTTAGTGATGTGGCAAAAAGCTAAGTATGGATCATATTTTATCCAGACCTGTTCATGGAAATTTCCATAGGTCTGCTAGTGATGTGGTTAAAAGTTTAAATATGGGATAAAATCTTATCCAGGCCTGTTTATGGAAATTTCCATAAAGCTGTTAGTGATGTGGCAAAAAGCTTAAGTATAGGATCATATTTTATCCAGACCTGTTCATGGAAATTTCCATAGATCTGCAAGTGATGTGGTTAAAAGTTTAAATATGGGATCATATCTTATCCAGGCCTGTTTATGGAAATTTCCATAAAGCTGTTAGTAATGTGGCAAACAGCTTAAGTATGGGATCATATTTTATCCAGAGCTGTTCATGAAAATTCCCATAGATCTGCTAGTGATGTGGTTAAAAGTTTAAATATGGGATCATATCTTATCCATGCCTGTTTATGGAAATTTCCATAAAGCTGTTAGTGATGTGGCAAAACGCTAAAGTATGGATCATATTTTATCCAGACCTGTTCATGGAAATTTCCATAGATCTGCTAGTGATGTGGTTAAAAGTTTACATATGGGATCTTATTTTATTCAGGCCTGTTTATGGAAATTTCCATAAATCTGTTAGTCATGTGTGCAAAAAGCTAAAGTATGGGATCATATTTTATCCAGACCTGTTCATGGAAATTTCCATAAAACTGTTAGTGATGTGGCAAAAAGTTAAAATATGGGATCATATTTTATCCAGACCTGTTCATGGAAATTTCCATAGATCTGCTAGTGATGTGGTTAAAAGTTTACATATGGGATCACATTTATCCAGGCCTGTTTATGGAAATTTCCACAATGCTGTTAGTGCTTATCCTGACCTGTTCATGGAAATTTCCGTAGATCTGTTAGTGATGTTGTAAATGGTTAAAGTATGGGATCTTTTTATCCATAGCTGTTCATGGAAATTTCTATAAATCTCGTAGTGATGTGATAAAAAGTTAAAGTTTAGAATCATATTTTATCCAGACCTGTTTATGGAAATTTCCATAAAGCTGGTAGTGATGTGGTAAAGAGCTGAAGTATGGGACCTTATTTTATATAGACCTGTTCATGGAAATTTCTATAAAACTGCTAGTGATGTGGTAAAAAGTTTAAAGTATGGGTTGATATATCATCCAGACCTGTTCATGGAAATTTCTATACATCTGTTAGTGGTGTTGTAAATAGTTAAAGTATGGTATAATTTTATCCATACCTGTTCATAGCAATATCTATAGATCTGCTGGTGGAAAGTTAAAAAGTTGTGAAGGTTCTTTTCGATAGTGGTTTCAATTCACGTGGTGTTAAATTGATAACCACGATTTCATGAATAAAGTTTTCCTTATCGTTAAGTGTCCCGTACCGTGGTTAAAAATTGAGAGTAAGATGCTTATATCAGCCAACGTTCTTGACATTGGCAAATAACGCCAATTTAGATTACTTAGTTTACCAAAATTGCCTTACTTCAGAAAATGCCAACTTAAAAAATTTCGTGTTCTATAAACCGATGCCTACAACTTCCCGCACCCTACAAACGACTCATCGACGACATCAACAGACAAACAACACACTGATTTACTCTCACAGTACTGCCTAACGTATTCTACGATACACGTACTGACCTTAGGCCTATAGACGGATCGAAACGCACCAATCACTGTTTAGCCTTCCCAGCCAATTACATCTAGGCTCAACTGACAGTCGACCAACAACATCACGAATAAGTTGACCAATGACATCTACGACCGGAGTTCTTATAGTATCTACTGACGTTACACAAATCACTTGACTCTGAAGATGACTTCCGCTCAGGTTGTCGAAACGTCAGTCAATGTCATCTCAAACAGTCCTTCTCAGGACTACACTCACCCGGACGATCGAACTTTACTTAAATGAAAGTAAATTAAAGTAACCATATTTAACCTGCATTTGGAGCCAGAAACTAAAGTAAATTAAAGTAACCCTATTTAACGTCGATAACTCGTAACAGTAATTCAACTAACAAACCTGAGGTCGACGGTGAGCTCATTTTACTCCCCCCTCTTCATCAGTGCTCCGTGTTACGGTTATTTAAAGCTACTTAGCTACACGGAAAGGAAAGAAATCGAAACAAGGATATGAGATCCGGAATCGAACTCAGGATTTCTTGCACCAAGGCCGCGCACTAACTGACAGTGCCATTCTTGCTCCTGAATTACACTAGCAGCGTAGTGAGTGTGAGGTGATGATGCAGTTAGCCCAATTTGCTTACATTGCTTTGCAAGATTTGCAATTTGAAATCACTTTACTGAAAGATATTAGCCTGGACAAACAAGTAACCTCAAGTTTTCAGTAATATTCACTGACAGTAGCTTTAGCTATTTAACAACGATTTTTCCGGTTGATTAAGTTTCGAACGCTTCTAGCGTAATTCGGTACAAAACACTTAGAATAAATGCCACGCAGCGCGAAAACAAGTACAGTGAACGCATCTTTTTATTGATTTTTTTGAACGTCCTGTACATAAATATCAATTGTGCCAAGTTTGACAAAAATATGGATAGTACCTCTTTTTCAAGGGAATTACCTTAAGTGTCAGCTGGAGTATGGTCTCCTCGATGAGCTGTAAACTTGAGCCCGCGATATGGTCACATTGGCATACATGGAGGGATGGTCGTACGGTCGTACGGTGACCAAAGCCAAACTTTCAGCTGGGTTACCATATTTTCTTAACTATGGTGCTCCGTGCGCGCGCGGAGCCTCGGTACAACGTCTACACGTCTACAGGGTTGACGCGGGGTGTCACTGTAACCTGTGTGAGATGAAGAGGTGTAAAAAAACACGTGGTCACTTTATTGCCCATCTCACTACAGTTAAGGACGGTTCAAGTTTGTATCAAATTGTCTTGAATGATATTAAGACTAGTGTAAAATATTGTTACGTTTGCACCATTGCCACAAATTCATTCAACTTTTATTGAACATTGCATCTCTAAAACATTTTTTGATAGAAATCTTAATCAATTGATGGATAAGATGGGTCGAAAGCATGGAGTAATTTTTCGATGGATGAATTTTGCCGCTATACTTTTTATTTATGGCGGTCAATATTGACGATAAAAGTATCTGCTTTATAAGAATTCTATTTACAAGAAATTATCCCTTCATATAATTATTGCCATCGTTACATTGGTGTTGTTGTCAGTCAGTCAGTCAGAATGGTTGTGTAAGAGTGATGTTTTTTTTTTTAATAACATTTTTTGATGTTTAAGGATCCCCAGATACTGTAGAAATTATAGGGCTGCCTTCTGAAACAGAGAACGTTAGCGTGGCTATAAAGTGGAATGAACCGGAAAACAATGGAGCACTCATAACACAGTACACAGTCTATCAACGCATTGTAGCTATCAATAATACAGTAGAAGAGTGGAACAAAATAAGAATAATCAAGGACCTGTCAATGCGTGAGGTCATCGTGGAATTGGAGAAGAACAAGGTGTATGAGTTTGTGGTGACTGCCACAAATAAGCATGGAGTTAGTTTGAAGGAGGGAAAGAGTATGAGAAAACTCTCTGTGTTGAGAGGTAGGTAAAAATCACGCTATATTTGTGTTGTTACGTATTGGGCCCTCTTTTTAAAAATGGTTATTTGCTTATAAATTTAATTGCGCAGCATTTTGCGCTGTTTATGGAGTCATAAAATGGTAGTCTCAGACTTCGGCCTTGATGTATTGACCTCGCTATCGCTCGGTCAATACATCAAGGCCTCGGTCTGACGTAAAAGAAAAATGCTTTTGAAGCGGCCACAAATTTCGATCATTTTTCAAATGAGAGAAATCGATCAAAGACATTCCCTGCTTATTGGGGGAATTTCCATGTAATGTTAAGTTTTTACTTTTAGGCAATTTCACACTTCTTTCTTAGAAAAATGACGAAAGTAGTGATTTTCGAAGTATTTCTTACGCGTGACTCTGAATTCGTAAAAGTCATAATGCCTCATTGTAGTTTGGAAAGCCAATGTTATGTTTCTAATACCTTATAAGCTAGACAAGTTACAAGCAACACATAGTTGCATTGTGCACAATTACAGCTCACCATTTTTAAATAAATGTATGCATCGCGTGAAATGACGTGATCAAAAGAGCGGGAAATTGAATATCTCAACAACCAATGGAAAATTATTTCAGTGAACCGCAAAGCATCAAAGCGCTCATAACATATCATAGCTGGAGTACCAAGTGAACGAATTATAAATGAGGATGATATTGATGAATAGCCTGAATCTCAACCGTCTCCTCTGGTCGTCTACTCCCAAGAGAGACGTCTGAATCAGAGAGACCTTCATGCGGTTCAGTGTCGTCACTGCCCGTAAAATGTCCCGTGATTTTAATAGGCCTTATTCACGATAGCCGCCATGTCGGTTTTCAAATTGTCATGCAAATTAGCCATGTGTTATGCTGGGGGGGAAACATTGGAAAAAAGCCAAATTGCAGAAAATCGTGTCGTCGAAATATTGAAATAACATTGCTATAAGTGCATTTTAGAATTCAGAATTAAGTACCTTTTTTTAATAATTTTATACCTATTGATTGCCATTGACATTTTGAATTTCTACTTCGTTATCTGCTCATTTTTCACTAAAAAAAACATCGAAGTAACTTGTGTAATCATTCTATTTTGCTACTTAGGTAATAAACATTCAGTGAACGTAAAGCAGATCATCTATGTGGCTAAGATGTTCGTTATAACCTCTCGAAACTTGTGTTGCTTGCCCCCTCAAAAGTGTGTACCTAATTTGCATGGTAATAGCAAATCCAACATGGCGCCCATCGTAAACAAGGTCTATTGGTTGGCTTTTGATATTCTGCAAAAAATATGTGAAAATTATGGCTCGTGCTCCTCCGAGTTTTCAAGGTGGCAGTCACATTAGATGACTTTGGAAGGAGGCGGTCTCATTGGGAGACTTTCGATGGGGTACCTACACTGTTTGAGTTCCAAAAAGTTATACCAGGAGTAGGAGAGCGCTCTGTTTCATTTCTTATCAAGCAAAAACGTCTTTGTGAATTTACCTTTAAGGTACAGAAAATCGTGGCAGGTGAACTTTCCAAATCATGTTCATAGTTCGCTAAGTGCAGTATTACTCTTGTGATTTCTCCGCTCGTCGCCCTAATGAGAGTCCACGTAAATTCTCTAAAAGACAAGAAAACGTTTAAACTGTCTTTTCCATCAGGCTCTACGCACGGTCTTTTCTTACGGAGATTCGCAAATGCAGATCGCTACAAGCCAGCGCGCTGCTGTCGGTGACTTTCTCTTAAGGGGAAATTCCAACAAAGTACCTTGCATTTTATTCAGTTTTTTGTTTTCTTTCGTTTTCTTTTTGTTTTTTTTTGTCTTTTTTCCCCCAGCACTTTAGGCTTGGTTTCGCCATTTTTTTTTTTTGTTTTCAACTTTCCTTCGGCAAGTCGTGCGAAGGCAGAAGCAGAAACCTCGTTACACTTTTGGATGAAGGTTTTTTCGTGGCTTAAGTCCAGTCAAACAATTAACATTTTTCCTCAAGTACATACTGCTCTAGTTCTAAGGCCATATTGATAAAAAAAAAAATCTCCAAATATTTTTTTGCCTTTTGCTCGCGAAGCATTACATCTGGCTGTGCAAAAATAAAACGAGCAGTCCAAAATTAATCGACTACCTATGTTACTTGAAACATATGTACATAATCGAAAAAACTCAAGCGACCGTATTAAAGAAATGGGAACCATTTGTACCTTTTTTCTGACACCTTTTGTTTTCTCCTCTTTCTGGTTTTGCTAATTAAAATATTTATCCTAACCTCCAAATTTACGAAGATTTGCGGTTTGCGTGAACCTAGCTTCAGCTTCCTTCCCCTCTCCTGGCTTCTGGGGTCTTAGTAATACGTTTGCGAGTAGTGACAAACATCTGTAAGTAGTGTTTAGTGTTTTGTGTATTGTGTATTATTGTAAGTAGTGTAAAGACTGTTTTGTAAGTAGCTGAAGTAGTATCAAAAAGAATCCAATCGGCAGCGTCTGCCTTCGGAAAACTGAGAAGCCGTCTGTGGGACCAGAGAGGAATCCATCTGGAAACCAAGATGAAAGTTTACAGAGCAATTGTAATTCCAACACTTCTGTACAGCTCAGAAACTTGGACTCTCTAGAGACGCCACATAAAAAGACTCGATATGGTACAACAGAGAAATCTCTGTTTAAATGAAAATGAAATGTTGATTTTTGACGAGAGCGAAAATCGGAGGACCCTGAGAAAACCCTCTCGGAGCAGAATAGAGAACCAACAAACTCAGCCGACATATGACGCCAGATCTGGGAATTGAGCCCGAGCCACATTGGTGGAAGGCGAGTGCCCTCACCACTGTGCCATCTCTGCTCCCCTGTCTCTCCTTCCGAAAGGGATTGATTCCTGGACTGTCGGTCATATACAGCGGGTAACTAAACTGAACGTTCGTTTGGGATTTGAGGTATTTTATCGCTCAATTGTCACACCAATATGGAAATTTGGTGATCGGGGAACACCAACTGGGATACGCAACTTTACCTCACAGGGACGTTTGAGGTGCCGTGAGAGAAAGATTTTTTTTTTCTTTATTCCTTGAGATTCAGCTTCTTCTTCCAAACTGAGAAGAGCTTATGCTCATTGTTTTCCCATTTTTAGGATAAAGCTTGTCTTCGTATACTTCCATCGACAGGTGTTCCGAAATCTGTAGTTATTGTGAACATTGAGATCGAAGATAACAAAATAATCCTAACTTGGAATAAACCGGACGAAAATGGAGCAGCCATCACCCAATACACCATCTACAAAAGAACTGCAAGTGGTAAGAAGTGGACAAACGTTGGAGAAATAAAGGATATCTCTAACCAGTGTTCGTTGTTCAAGTGGAAAATATCAAAAAATATGAATTTGTTGTGACCGCAGCAAATAAATATGGCGAGAGTCTGGTAACTAAAGGAAACATCAAAATGGTTGAGATGCCATATGGCGAAGGTATTAATAGACATTTGCCTTTACCAGTTATAGCTTTAATTTAATAGACAACCAGCATAACAATTTTTATAGAGAGACAGTAGCGTCGGCCTTTCAAAGGCTTTCCTCTCATAACATTTGCTTGCGACCGAAAGTAAAGTGGTGGAGGTAAGTATAGCTTTGCCTTTACCAGTGGTAATTGTACTTTAAAAATCTTAAATTTAAAGACATCGAACGTATCAATTTTTATAGAGAGGCATTATAAGGCAGGTATAATTCGTTCATGTTTAAAAGGTGTTCCTCTTCTGAGATTTGCCCGCGACCTAAACAAAGTGTCTGCTAAAACTGGGGCTAACTGCAACAGTGTTCTTTTTTCTCGTAGCATCTTCAAGGCCTCTGGAAAGTTAAAAAGGTAAGAAAAAAATGTCCACTTTTAAGATATAAAACAAAGGAAACACATTGCTTAATTTCAAGCGAAAGGGTTTCTCGCTAATTTCGATTACAAGTATATCGAAAAGAATTTATTTTCCTGCTCTGGAAGTATAACCGAATAAAAAAGAAAGAAATAGTTCTGTTTAAATATCGATTGCTCTATTTAGGAAATTTGTGGACCTGCATAACGAGTGCTTTTGTGCGTTCTTTGCGTTAGGTTCTTGTTCTGTTTTGCATATTCTTTACACCTTATTCATCATCTTTCTGGTCATCTTAATTATTGTTCTATCTGTGGTGATGTGGAAAATGCGCCGTCGTCCGTGTCTAAGACGTGGAGATCTTATACCTATGGTAAGTTGTTAATGATATCTAGGCAGAAGAATAGATGTGTGTATAGTGAATCCTGGATGAAATGTATGATTATGCGTCCTTCAAAGCATTGAGTCTATTGAACCTCGTCGTAACTCTCAATCTGTAGGCCTATGGCTGATAACCTGTTGTTCCTTTATATAGTGTATTTGCTACAAATTTCTTTTAAGGCAAGTTTGCAGTTGCTGGATGAACTGGCTCAAGGTTACTACTCTTCCCCATGCCCCCAAATGTGCCCCTCCCCGGAAAACTCGTTACAACGATCACCTTTTATTTAAATAATGTTCAAAACAAAGCTTGGGGAGAGGGATGGACGAGAGGGGTGCATTGCAGTTGACATGAGAGATGCAATTTGAACATAACTATTATTCTTTTGTGGTTTAATGCCCACCAGAATCCAGTATCTTTGCAAGTGAAAGACAACATAGGGCTTCCTAACGTACCAAACACGATCGAGGCGGCCAACTACGCAACTCCGGTTGCGGCTGCAGAACGTGAATACTATATGCCTCTTCATCCATCGGGAAGAAGCTGGGAAGTCAGTCGCGAAGATGTTCATGTTATCAAAATCATTGGTTAGGGAGCCTTTTCTCAGGTTGCCCAGGCAACAGTAAAAAACGTACGAGAACATCTGGAGGAAACAACAGTAGCAGCAAAAATGCTAAAAAGTTGGTTTCCGCTTATCTTTGTCATATTCGTTCACTCATTTGTTGATACTCCTTTTAAAAGCTCACAATGGAAGAGGTTCACCGGCTTGATAAGGTTTAGAACGTCAGCTCGCCTTGATACAGTGATTAGAAGATATAAGCACTATGTATACATGAATAAGTACATGACTTTTCCTACTGGCCACTCTTTTTTGTTTGTTTTTGGATTGTTCTGCTGTCACCTAAATACGTCATAATACTTGCACTTCAAAAGTTATCTGTTGTACTACTACTTTAGTCCTCCCGAGTCAACTCCTTTATATTATTGTATCGAATGAGGCCATTGGCAGTTTCCATTCTTTAATTCCTAGGCAATTCTCCCCCATCAGATAGAAAGGATCTGTTGTCAGAATTGGAGCTAATGAAAAAGATGAAACCACATCCTCATGTTATCAAGCTCATCGGATGCGTCACTGAAAGCGGTAAAATTGACAAATGACTTAAGCCTATTCTGGTGTAGAGCGAGGCAGGCTTGGGATGAAAAGTAGATTGCAAAAAACAAATAATAAGAGAGCACGAGATAAAACCAAAGAATAAGCAAAAGTAAACTCAAGAATCTTGAGTCATGTTCATGAAACAGCTGATTTTTTTTTGCAACATAGATCAGTTTCCATTCTGCATCGTGTAAAACGTGACTAATTTGGATTGAAATTCCGTTAAAAAAAAAAGCAAGTAATTTGTAGCATTCATATGAAAACCGTTTATTCCAAGAACCTTGTCTTCCACAGATCCACCGATGGTCTTGATCGAGTATGTTCCATTTGGGGACCTTCTGGGATACCTGAGAAAGAGCCGAGGACTCAACGACACTTACTACAAGAACCCGGATGTACAACCTGAGACCAATCTTACTTCGGAACAGCTGGTGAAATTTGCTTGGCAGATTGCAGATGGGATGTGCTACTTGTCTTCGAAAAAGGTTTGTTAAGCAAGGGAAAATTGCCATCAGTGAGCATCCATAAATGCAAAGTAAATGTTTAGAATACTATGAAAAAGCGTTTGCAACATCTTCCTTATTACATTGCTCATGTATGAGAAACACGAATTAAGCTCACCTTGCGACTTGGTTGAGAATCAGATATACTGTAGGTACTTAAAGAAGTTGTTTTTACTTTAATAAGAAGTTACAAGTCTTTGAATTGCATCGTTAGAGCTACCCTCATAATTCTCTAATCAGAGCAGCATCAAAGAACGTCTGTTATGAAACATTCTCACGTAAGTAAACATGACTTTAATTGAGGAAAAAAATGGCTGGGTAATTAATTAAGGTTTAAAAACCGACAGGTTTTCCTTCGGACGCTAAGGGTGCAGAATCCGCTCTTATTACTGACTAGTTTATTTTTCTTCGGAGTCCTTGAAATTGAACAAATTGGTCGTCTCCTGCCCGTTAGGGTTTTTTAATGTCATATGTGATTAAAAATCTGCATTGCAGATAAACTGCTCGCAGTCCCTTTTGAGTCAGTCGAACCGCCCGCTTTAGTCAGTCACAATTCTCCCCTCGGCTCGCTTACGTGACTGTGCATGACTAAAGCGGTTGGTTCTACTGTCTCAGAAGGGACTGCGAGAAGTCTACATTGCATGTCTCAAATTATTGCCAATGAAATTGAACATTGATACGGATGTGTTCACTCGATAATCAGGCCACTCATAGCACTTTGTCCTTTCTTGAAGATGGAGTTACGTTTGTCGATAAAGATACTCCTCTTGGTAATAGATATTCACACGCAATTTCTGGTAGATTGTCCATCGTGATTTAGCGGCGAGAAATGTTCTTGTTGGGGAAGGAGACAGATGCAAGGTGACAGATTTTGGGATGGCGAGGAATTTGGGCCAGGAAGATATTTATACCAGAAAAAGTCGGGTAAGGCTAAAACTGAACTTTGCTTTCCGAAAATACTTCATTTGCCACGATCAAACTTTATTACAGTTTACGTTGTTTGCAAGGAAAAACTATCATATATATTATTTTTCTCTAACAGTATTCTGTGATGGTCTTCATTCATAGGGTCGATTACCTGTTAAGTGGACTGCATATGAGTCCTTGCTTTACGGAGTATACACGACAGAAAGTGTTGTGTAAGTACATCTGTTGCTGGTAAAATCCGTTCTCGGGTTGAATCCGTTTTGACCTAGGTTAAATTTGTGATCCTTGTTTTACCTAGGTTGAATGCGCACTCAGATGAATTGAAGAAACACTATTAGAGCCTCAATTAAGCCTAGAGAAGAATTAGGGTCAGGTTAGGATTATTTTTGGTTATTTTGCATGGATATCAATTGACCTGTTACACAAAAGTAATGAAAAGAACTGTGCTGGGTAGAGCATGTTTCTCGTTGTAGTGTGATGGTTAAGACACAACCATAGATCTGTAGGGTCTGAGTTCGAGTACTGGTGAGTGCGTAGCACATTTTCTTGATCGCTTACTATCTTGTAATGTTGATAAGTGTATGAATACAGAAACCGATAGGATGATATAAAACGCTAAGAAGATGTGTTGAGTAGCATAAGACGGTGCTTGATGGAAATATAAACGTTTTTTGTCCTTTTTTGGGGGTTGATGGCTCCTAGGTAAATGGAGGATCACCAAGTTAAATCTAGGCAAAAACGAAATCAATCTGAGAAGGGATATGACCGAATAAATATCCATGTCAGTAAAGGGTTTTTTTGCCCTTTTTGGAATTGATTTTTGTCCATTCCCGTTTCATTTCACAGCCGACCTCATTAACAGTTGTTGTTATTTCGTTGCTGTAACGATTTTTCTATTTTTGAAATTCCTGCTTCCTTACTTCTTCTTTCATTTTCTACATCGTAGAAAGAAACTATGGTAATCCATAGATGCGAGAAATTTTGGTCCTAACTATGACATAATCGACAGTCCATCCGTACGTCCGAACTTCCGTACAACGCACCTCTGCATGTATGCCAATGTGACCAGTATCACGCTAGTTTACAGCATAACACCTGTTAAAACAAGGTATCCGCTGACCAGTATCTCGTGACCATATTGCGGTTCAAGTTTAGAGCTCGTCGATCTCAGCTGCCATTTTAAAGTTGACCGCTGACCCGGTTATGGTTTTTCATTAGTTCGCAGGCCCAAGCCGGGTTAATCAACTAAATATAAACGAGGCATCATTTTTCGCGCGCTTTCTGTGGCTCGACGCGTCTACGCGGCCATACTATCTGAACTAATGCTCTTAACAGTCAACGCTTTTTGTGTTCATGTGGAAAACGGTTTTGAAAAAAAAATTGTATGCATTTTTGCCGGTTTCAATTGAATTTCACATATTATGATAGCTGTGGTCCACACTGGTCGCTACGCAGTTATTCAAGTCAAGCATCGGAGGGATATCAACTTAAAGCTGAGTGTTTGTTTTTAATTTGTTTAGAGCTGCTTTTTGCTCTGGATTGCAAATGTTTGCATGTCTTAATAAGATTTTTTAATTTTGAATCTGATAAGGTTGCATGATGCAACAGAAACGAAAGAAGGGAGAACAAGAACGAGAAACGAGAACGAAAAAACAATATAAATATATCAGTAATAGCTCAAACTTTTTTTTTCTTTGTAAATAAATTTTCTTATTTAAATACACACAGTTAAACCATAGAACATTGCAAACTGCAGTAAACAATACAATAAGTAATGCAATGCGAACGTAACTTGAAGTGCAGCACTACAAAGCACTAATTGCATTAAAATTACATGTTTTCTAACATGACAAAAAAAATAATATAAAAAAATAATTATTATAATAAAATACTACTTCTAGCACTTCGAAAAAACATTTTTTTTCCTTTGGGGTTACACTTATAACTATAGTTTTAAAATAAAGGAATCCATGCTTAAAAATTCAATGTTAAGGGTTTAGGAGACTCGTTTCAGCGGGGACAGAAGTGGCTTCCATTTCTTTGAGTTTCTTGTTGTGTTGTTTTCCAATTGGTGCGTCTGTTAGCTCAAACTTGGTGGAAGAAGTTACTCAACAAACTACTTTCTCGGACACTAAACCGTGTATTTCCCTTATGCTATAAACACGTACAGCTAAGGAGAAATATCACTAGCTTGTGTTTTCCGAAGTTTGTTTAAAAAACGTACACGGGACAGGTAATTTGTTGGAGCGGATCTTGTTTGAAGTTTGTCCTTTCTTGGTTGCCGTATTTTGCCGATTCTTGTTCCAAGCCAAGCTGGCGTGTTTCAATGCAATACATCAAAATGTGAATGATCTCGTTTTGAGAGATAAAGTACATCAAAAAAACTATTTTTTGAGCTTGAACTGAAAAAGTTCCGAAAACGGTTTCTAATTTTAGCGTGAATCCTATTTGCTGGCTATTGACAGTTGACTCTGAAATGGCTTTTTTCCTTTTCCATTCGCTCGCTGAGGACGTACCTGTATTCTTTTAAAACTCATGCGATTCAAGAAAAAAAATTATTGCCCAACTGGTGAATTCCACAGTAAATTTCATTTGAAAAACTGATATCGCACTCGTCGCTTCATGATTCATGCGATATCGGTTTTCACGTGAAATTTACCGTGGAATTCACTAGTTAGGTAATGAATTTTCAATAAAAGAAAGCCAAGAAAACGATTTAATTAAGCAGTAACCG
The DNA here is from genome assembly GCA_949126865.1 of Montipora capitata. Lineage (NCBI taxonomy): Eukaryota > Metazoa > Cnidaria > Anthozoa > Scleractinia > Acroporidae > Montipora > Montipora capitata. Next base: position 9,565,083 of record OX421454.1, on the reverse strand, counting down.
GAAACTCCAAAACACAGACAATTTCTACAACCAGTAAGCATAAAAAACACCGGCTGGTCCCGCTTTTAGACATGGCTAAATCTATATATTATTTGCTTCACTCCTTTTTGCAAGTGGAGCTATGGCATCCGTCTCTATGAAATTATGACAATTGGTACGTCTCACTTTAAAGATATTTGACTTAATTACAAAAATGTGCACACTTATAACCGGTAACCTTTCTGCAATCAATATCGATAACTGGGCATTTTCACATTTTCGTGCCAAGGTGGATTGCCATACCCGGACACAACGCCAGGCTTATTGCTGATAAAATTCAACAAGGATAGAGGATGCAAAAGCCAACACATGTGGAAGTAGTAGTATAGGGGGAATGGATAGACGAAATTATTCAAAATGGCGGCCAGTGGGAAATTCTACCCAAACCGGTTTTTGGATTAGGGTTTATATTGTTTCTTGCATACAAATTGATCCGATTAGGAGCAAAGGTCGCTTGATTCTCGAGTTTCATGCTACCGGTTTCTCTGGGGGTCGCATAGGAGCAAAAGTTGCTTGATTCTCGAATTTCATCCTACTGATTTCTCTGGCGGTCGCATCCTGTTAATGATGCCATCAATCCCGTTTCTCCTAAGCTTGATACTACTGCCACCGGGATTTCAAATATGTTAATTAGGCCCCATAAAGCAATCCAGTCACCCCATTCACCGTCCATAGCCATCCTTCTCAGATAGGTATCCCATGCTCCGTGTTTGATAAATTCTCTGAAATGAGTCCCGTCCGGGGTTGTTGGATTTCTACGGAGGTAATTTACCAAGTCACATCGCACTTTTGTGGCACTCTGCGCGACCCTTCCGCGGGGTATTAGCTGGTCATTCATTGCATGGAATAGACAGTTCCCATCTTTGGGGGCTGGAGGATGGCGATGTGTTAATCCTGTCTTTCTTAATTCCATATCCAACCGACTCTTTGGTGATTTACCTTTGTCTGAAGCTTGCTTAAGCCTAGTTTTCATATGTCGGGAAAATCCCAGACGATCAGGGATTTCGCAGTTTCCCGACCGTCCCAGATTTTGCCGACATATCGGAAAATCGCCAGATGCTTGTCCTAGATTCCCCCGATAGTGACTTTGGCGAAAAATGGAAAGTGCTCAGAATCCGCAGCTAGCCATAGCTCAGGAATTAAAGCAAAAATACTGCGAAGGAAAAATAACAGAAGAGATTTGTCCCAGATGTGGAAGGCAATTCGAGTGCTACACACAAGGTGTATTTAAGAGCGGTGGAGCATTGCAGGTCTACGCAAATGATAGCGTTTTCTGTCATAGTTGTTTAATGGACGACTTTTAGTCAAGGACATGGGAAAAAACAAAACTGCAGTATTGCATGTTGAACCAAAGCTTATAGGCTAAAACATTGCGTTCTAGTTATTAATGTTACGATTGTTGCTAGCCGGGCCCGGGTGGCATCCTTTTTGCCTCGTGAAAGAGATCAGTGGGCCGTTTCTCGAAAGTCCCTAAACTTTTCACGTCACAATTCCCTCTTTATCTCAAGAAGTTAGAGAGTTTAAGTGTTTCACAATCCGCTTTTAGTTATCTCGAAAAAACATGCCAGAAGTCATCGGGACTTGTCGAGAAACAGGCCCCTGGTCACAATCGGTTTAGAATTGCGTCCAGGTTAGTTTTTGATGATTGTATCCGATAATCAAATGTGGCAAATTTAAACTATCATGAGGCAGAAAGCTGTTGCTAGCCATGCATGATTTAAAGTGATTTTAATAAAAATAAGCACTCTTCTCATTAATTCTCAATCCAGACCATTCCACCATGCCATTCCTCACTTTTTTTTCGGGATCATTTGCGGTCCAAAACGGGGATCATTTGCGTTCCGGGATCATTTGCGGTACAGTTTGGGGATCATTTGCGGTCCTGGTATCATTTGTGGTACAGTTTGGGGATCATTCGCGGTTCTGGGATCATTTGCGGTCCTGGGATCATTTGCGGACCCGTACAGTACTGCTGATATAATAACAAAATGTTAAATAGACAGAGTAATCATCTTTACAGATTGTCCATGGTCATTTCCTTTCTGGGACTGTTTTCAAAGTCGGTGTCTGCTTTGCATCATAACTGCAAAGAACCTGATTTTTTGCACAAGACGTGCCATATTTCCGATTGAAACTGATATATTTTTTGTTAATTTTAAGTAAAAATCCTTTGTTAAAATAAATTGAAAATGCGTTATCGTAATAAGGGGTTTTCAAAACTCGGAATGTCTGTTAATAAGATAACAATTTTTTTCCTTGGTCCTCATTCAAAAATAAAATAAGCAAAACGAAGGTAACACTGACAATATTAATTGAACCTATAGCAGATAGACACGTAAGCTTATTTGTGATGCTGAAAAAGGCCGAAGGCAATGCTTGGACATGTCTGGCCTGTGCAACAGAGATACCAAAATTAAGTCGCGACGGTAATTTGAGAAAAGGAACACTAAAAGACGACTATTACCTTCCCTTACAATTAGTTTTCTTCTTGATTTATTCCTAGTCGGCTCTTCGAAGGTGTTTGGGCAAGAAATTTTGATTTGACACATGTACAGATAATTGTCCTCACTTACGAAATCTTGTAGGATGAATTGGTCGAATTTTGTATTTCGCTGTCCCTTTGCGCCCCAAATTTTTGTCGCAGGGTATCTGTTATACGAGAAATTAAGGAGAGCAATAGAAATAAAATGGCCACCGTTGATGTGGAATTTATCAGTTGATATAGGGAATCACGATCTAACTTCACTGTATGAGGTTCTCTGATTGGGAGGCAAAAAGGCAATTGCAAAAATTTCCGCCCAACCAGAAAATCAGAATTTAATTCACTCTCGAAATCGTCCGTTAAAGGTATGTTCCCAGGGGCTCTTCTCGCATTACTTGAAAACTTTACGCCAGACTCGATTCTCGTCCTGTCTCGACTAACTGCCCCTGACTCTCCGAGGCTGGGTCTGAGGGCTAGGACTACTACGAGTATGAGTTTTCCTTACTGAGCGTGCGCATAAAGTTTGGAGGCCGACATTTTTCGAAGTGCACGTACTGAGAACGGGAAATTCGTTTTCGTAGTCGTCCTCGTCTTCCGATCTAAAGGTCCCTAATAATGATATGAGTATTGCTTGACAATAAATTCCCTCCAAATAGCGAAGTCAAACCTCTTTAAATTTAGGTATGAACTCATGATGAAGTGTTGGGAAGAAGACCCAAGTGATCGACCCACATTTGTCAAGCTGAGGAGAACAATAAAGAAAATGGAGAGGAATCACAAGGTAAAGAAATAAAGGAAGGAATCTTGACAATTTTAATGAAATAGTTTGCCTCTGACGTACTTGTCTGCAGGTACACTTGATTAAACCTACCTGCGCCAAAGAACCTAGTCTGTCTTCCTGGGTCATCTATGTCCCTTTTTGAATGGTATTATTCCCACAGTCACTTGCGAATTGCCACATCGCCCGATCTTGGCTTTCTTGAGTATTCGAAATATGCAAAAATGCATATGGCACGAGGTGCTCGGTTCTTATAGTCAAGTAACCTTAACCAGGAGACCATGAGTGAGAGCGAACAACTTCCCTATATTCCCTTCGCGGCGTTTTTACAGATCGATTTATTTTTAGATTGAATTTCCCGCGAATGAGACTCCCGTGGAAATCCGATGACCAATTACAAGACACTGACTTGGCGTCATTGCGGCACTGATCGGAACACCTTGTTTTCCGAAGGAAAAGGTAGTCTAAAAATAGATCGGTCTGTAAAAATGCCGTCACATAGGCTTACTATGGAACTTGTTCACTCCTAGTTATGGGCTCCTGCCTTAACACAATCAATATATTTTTATTTTGCAGACGTATGTAAACCTCAGTCAGTACGACACAAGAACGTATGCCGATGTCACTGATCTGACCGCCAAGTAGATGAAGTAGAAGAGCTTAATATTGTTGGACTATTAAAGAATTAGGATTATACAGCCAAGAACTTTGTTAGTTGCTGATTAGGCAAACGATCGCAGAAAAAAAAACATGGAACGTAGGGAATTTTAGAAAATTCTGAAATCAAGTAAATTTAAGTGTTGTTAGTGTTGTTTTTGGTTTTTGTTTTTTTAAGTGATAAATACATCACTATATAGGTTCCCTTTAGTTGGTTTGAGAAATGGTTTATAGATTATTTACAAGTCAATATATTGTAGATGCTTTTCCTTGAGGTATAAGAGAACCTAGCTACGCTATCAAAATGCAAATTCAAGAATTTGCTTAATAAAGCGTTCTTGTGGCTCAAAGGACCACATTCATTCCGCAGGCATTGCGTGGCATGGAACAATTTTTATACATGAAAATCCCGCCAAATCTGAAACTTGTCCAACCAGATCGCTACGATAAGCAATGCAAATGTTCATAACAAAACAAACGGTCGAAAAACCTGTCGGTTGAAGATGATCCTGTAAGTTGTGACAAATAGTTTAATGCTTACATGAGTAAATTATACTGCTTTTTTAAGGACACGGTTCTTAAAATGCTTTTTTGTGATACCCATATGTTTCAACAGTCCTTCCAATTAATCTTTTTTTTATGTTTACGAGTTGAAATAAATTCTGTTGAACGATTGCTTGAGTTCGAGATCTGTATCAAGTGTTCCAAATAACGAGCCAGATGCTAGTTTCCCCAAAAACCCCATGTAGGTTTCCTGCGAATAGATTATCCCATCTGTGCTAGAAATGCTTGATGAAGGATTGTGAGGTTTCTGTGATCCCTGAGGCGCCATACGCGAGCGCGTTAATCCCCAAGCTTGCAGACCTTGTTAGTCAACGATCTCAGCAGAAAGTCAAAGTCACACCTTAGCTGAAATCAGGATTTAAATCTGTTTTGTCGAGAGGGTGGAAAGAAACCTTCGTGCAGATTCCCCCTTTTTTACGTTCCTCCCGTCCTATGTGGGTGGTGGGGGGGGGGGGGGGAGAGGCGTATTATGGGAGACTGGAGAGCAAAGGGCATGAAGCGGGAATTCTAAGAGGACGGGAGGCAGGAGAGAAATGTAAAAAGCTCGTGTTGTCGTTTATTAGGGAGCTTAAGCACGGACGTTTTTGAGACGCGGACCGCAACCGGAAGAGAACATTTCACGTACCAGGACAGTGGTGTCTCCCAGATTTCTATATTAATAATCTCTAATGGAGAAAACATACCTAATAGTGCAAATGTGGTTGTGTGAAGACAAGTTAAAAGGGAAAACAGCTCACTTCCGATGTCGGTCCGCGTCTCAAAAACGCGCGTGCTTAAGCTCCCTATTAAAGCGTTAGAATACCTTTAAAAAATAAGAACCCCACATAATACTTCACTTTCATTAGCATCTTCTAAGCAATGAAGCAAACAAAAATTCGCGCTTGGGCAAAAAAACGGGATTCCTTCTTGTGAAAATATCAACCCTTGCAAGTCTTTTGACTCTGTCAACTGCGAAACCTTTGGCGGATCTTGGCCAAATATGGGTGTCCTGAGAAATTCATCACCATTCTCAGACTTCTTCATGATTCTATGGTTTCAAGAGTCCTGGACAGCTGTTCCAGCAGTGAGCCATTTGAAGTGCGAACCGGCGTTAAACAAGGCTGCGTGATTGATCCCACCCTCTTCTCCACCTTTATTTCAACAATCTTTTAGCTGATGAAAGACCAGCTCCCTGAAGGAGTAGCAGTGACCTACTGACTAGAAGGGGGCCTTTTCAATCTAAAAAGGCTGAGAGCGAAGACCAAGACTTGCACCACCTCCGTTGTCGAGCTCCAGTATGTTGACGACAATTGCGCTTTTGCCACATCTGGGGAGAACCTTTCTACTATTCAGGATGCGTTTGGCCATGCATACCAACGGTAAGGCCTGTCCGTCAACTTCAAAAAGACCGAGATCCTTTACCAACCTGTGCCTGGTCGAGCGAACGTCTCCTCCTCCTTTGAGATCAACTGGTCGGTCCTGAAGAAGGTTGAATCTTTTCCATATTCGGCAGCTTCCTCTCTGTTATAGCAGATATCGATGGTGAGATCCAGGATCGCCTTTGAGCCACTAGCTATGCCTTTAGACATATGCAAGAGAGGGTTTTCGACTAGAGAGGTTTAAAAATCGACACCAAGATGACGATTTACAAGGCAGTGGTTTTACCCTCGCTTCTTTATGGCTCGGAATCCTGGACCACCTACCGGCGACACTTAAAAACTCTTGAAAAATGCCATAAGCGCTGCCTCTGCCGTATTCATTAGATGGACGAATTGCCAAACAAATACCAGCGTCCTAGAGGAGGCTAACTACGTTAGCATTGACGCTATGGTAGCCCAAATCCCACTCCGCTGGTCAGGGAATGTCCGCGCAGTGGATAACGCCCGTCTCCAAAAGGAATATCTTGTACGGCGAGCTCAGCTCTGGTACAAGACCGCTAGAAAGGACAGAGAAAGCGCTTCAAAGACAACCTAAAGACCACGCTGAAAGCATGCAAAATCAGTGTCGACAAAAGAGAGGAGCTTGCCTCAGATCGGTCACGATCGAGAGTCACTATCTATGAGGGTGTCGTATCATTTGAACAAAGAAGGCGTTGCAGGCTGGAGGAGAAGCGCAAGAAACGAAAGGAACGCGAAAGAAACCCTCCTCAGTCTCCTCTCTCTTTCATCTGCCCAGAGTTCCAGCGTCCCTGCGCCTCGCGCATTGGCCTTACGAGTCATCGAAGGGCACACAGATGACTAAGTGAACAATCTTACTCGCTTTGAGGGATTCCGGGTGATGATGATGATGATATACGTCATAGGTCCCGAAATGTAAGGCGGCTGTCGCGTAACTGACGCGTAACTGCTGCAAGACAAACAAAGCGACAAAGGAAACACCTATTGATTATGCACCTAAATATATAAAGAAGTGTTTTAAGTCTTCCAATTTATAGACGACGGGAGCAGGACTGAAAAGGGCGTAAGCCAGGATATAAAGGTACGAGGGAGGTTCTGAAACTTCCGTCCCCCCCCCCCTCCCCAATCCACCAATCCACTCCTGTGAACAACTCAAAGTTATTTTGTAATCAAATCAAGATCTATTTGGCAAAAAAAAAACAAACAAATAAACAAACAAACAAGCAAACAAAAGCAGAAAACACTCATAGACAGTTTCACCTTCTTTCACTGACACTTCTTTCATGTTTCTGCACTTTCATTCATTGAGAAAACAATTTAGAATTTGTGCTCCTAATTTTCATTTTCCGTATATATGGTATTACCAATAAGCGAATGAAACAAAACTAACCACAGACGATCTGTTCAATCGTTGTAATCGTCCACCTACTTCTCAGTTGTCTATTCTGAATAATTGTCAGATCGATTCATTATATTGCGTGACGCCAGCACGCATGTAGATTAGAAAGGTCAGATTGACACAGTCTTTCAGTGGTTGAGGATTTTCGCTATAACCAAGTCTCGACAGTCCGCATCATTTCGCTTCGATAAAGAGGTTTTCAAGGAAGATGGCCGGATGGTGCGTTTTCTATGTGCTTCTTTCTGTCGTTCAAATATCAGGTAAGCCATTGATGCGAATTTTACAACTGAATATGCGACTTGTAATCATGATCAGGTCGTGGAAGTGCAATGGGCTTCAAATTATTTACGCTGTGTGTCTATATGCCCTGCAGCCGGACAAGGTTTTCAAAATAGTCCATGTCCGGCAGTCCGTATTTCCTTGATGCCAAGTTAATACAAATGTAAAAAACCGAATTATATTGTGCTATGATTTTTTAGTTCACTAAGATGTTGCTAAATACAGTCTTCAATTCTGCAACCGCTCGGCAGTTTATGCAATTATCTGAAGAATTCGCGTTGCTCAGGTTTGCTTCCGGACAAGATTTTCAAAATACTCCATGTCCGGCAGTACCGTATTTCTTGTATTTTGAGTCAATCTGTGCACAATATCGGATTCATCGAGTGCTATATTGTTGTTAAATATAGCCTTGAATTCCCTATGCTAATTTCTTCAACCACTCGACAGACGAGTCATTGTATGCAAATCATAACATCACGTTGCTTTCCGGACAAGATTTTCAAAATGAGCGCACCGTCGGCTTCCTGGGAGAATGCCCTCTAGAGGGTAAAGGAACTTCCGACGTTAAATAAGGTGTACCTTTACCTTTACCTAGCACGTTGCTACACTCTCGGACAAAATTGTTGAAACACTTTTCGATACCTTGCCCTCTTACAATGTTGTTTTGGCAAATGGGCTCAGAAACTCGCGTTGAAACAACAATTTGAGGGGAGATTGAGCCGCGAAAGCTACAGATCTGTATAGTCGTTTACTGTACCAACAAATTTTGACCGAGACTGTATCAGTAAGCAATTTACACTATTTATAGGACGTGCTATCAACAGGGTCATAAGCATTGAAAGATATATCTTCGTAAAGTAGATAAAATGAGCTACATTTCTCCTACAAGCGCTTGGAGATTAATCAGTTAAAATTAAAGATTAAAACCTATTCAGCCATTGTTTAACCGTCGGAGGACGTCCATGGAAGTTACGTTAAAGAAAGCAAGGGAGGCCCACAAGAGCGAAGAAGACGGGGTTTGTACAATTGCTGTATCCGCGAGAAACGTTTGTCGCTTTCTAACTTCTAAAAGATACTACGACCTACAATCAACAAAAAAGGACTTTTGACTTTCGTGAATGAGATGACAACACACTGAATATGTATGGACGAAGGATAGTGCCTTTTACCTTGATGTGGTTTCCTTCAGGAGGTCGTATAGAATAGTAACTGATGCGGTTTTTTATATAAAATGACAATGTATCGCCAACTGTCAAATATTGTTACAATTTAAAATTAGTTTGCGTATATATGTATTACCCGGCCCAGTGTTGAGCGAGTAAAAACTTTCTTAACTCCCAGAAAATTTAAAAGAATGCTTTTTATGTTAGTAAATTTTTTATTTTATAACTCTTCGACAACTTCTGTAGTTATACTTATCAAAAACACAAATTTCGCACAGGATAGAAACTTACGACACCTGATGTAAAACTTGTTTACATTAGTTCTGTGCGTGAGCAACTTTGTACCAACATGGTGACACGCAGTTTGAAGACCTTTCAGCATTAGACGGTTTCTACTGACTGTTTTTTTTCTAAGTAGTGGCAGGTCAGGGGAGGCATCTTAATGTAATTGTTTCTTGGTTGATTTCCAAAAAAATAATAATGAGTGGGGCAGGGGGTTACCTCCTGATACCCATTTGAAAGGTGCTGATGTGCCTGGCGAACTCCTGCCATAACACATAGGAGTGGCCAGAACACACAAGAGGTCATGCAGCAGAGATACATGTAAGTGTTTGCAGGAATCATGTAATTTCTGATTAAATATCTGCGACAAGGCTTTCTTTTTACCTTTGCCTTGCAACATGAAGCTCTAATGGAGACACCAAAAGCAAGATTCTAGTCTCCACACATTTTATTTTTGGCAAGATGTTATGCCATTTGCTTGTTACAAAAACAAGTATTAAACATGAAAGGCCATTAAAAAAAATAGTAATAATTAATAGTTCAGTCTAATGCTATTAATTTCTCACCTTTGTGAGGAGCAGTGCCTCAAAGTATTTTTGCAACTTTAAATAACAAATACAACGGAAGAAATAACCAAACAAATTTAAGCTCAGCAACAAGAATTGAAATTATTTACTTTAGATGTAGTACTGGCGTAAGCTTAACTTTAACTAAAGAAAGAAAATGTTTTTTTTTGTAAGGTTGAGAAGTCTTACTCTAAGCATTTCATGCAATTTTGTGCAATTTACATAGTTAGTCGCGTTCTAGATGGCGACGCTCTTCACAAGAATACATGATTTAGTCAAGCAGAAGGGATTAACCAACCTTTATCTGTTATTCCGCCACACAAAATTGCAAATCTTGATCACATATTTTGTCACCAAGTGCATGCACGGTGTGTATAATAACACTGCACATCCACTAAACTCCACAACTCCGCGGAAACCTGCACGTGTAGGGCAAGAGTTACATGTAAGTGCTGGCTGTACATTTTCATATCTGATGCAGGAATCAAGAGAGCAACCTTGCCACAAAAGCTCACAATATTCTTCCTTTAAAACCGCAATGGGCTGATGGATCGCGATTGGGTTTGCATGTAACGCTGAAGGAAAGGCTACCAACTCTGAGAATGTTATGGTCACATGGCTTGACTCAAGCTCACGCAAGTCTGCACATAGAGACATGGACACTAGCTGGGAGAATGAAAATGGCGGACAAAAGATTGTTGATGATCACGGATAGAAAAAGAGCCTATAAAGTGTCAACAATGACTAAGAAAAAGAAGTTTCATTGAGAAAGATCTTGGCATACGGTACTCGTTACGTTATATTGCAGTGCTCTGACTAACTGAAGAAAGAGAAGAACATTTATTGGTTGGGTTTCCGAAATGGAACAAACATTGTTTGATGCCATTGGAATGGTGAAATATTTACCAAACTTTCGTGCAAAAATTGACAGTGCAAGCTGCAGGAATCTTTAAGTAAGTTTGCTATGATAACAATAATTATTTGCGCTCATTTGTGAAATAGTTTGAGCTTAAATAGTTTGACTTCCTTGTTGTTTATTTTTGTTTAAATTATGAATTTTCTATAGCAGTCTTATTAAAATTATGTCTTTCTTTTGATGAACAAATAAATGAGTTTTATAGCTATCAGAAAAACAAACTTGCAATACACTGTAACTTTAATCATATTTAACAGTTATTTGCCAAAGACAAAGTGAGTGTACATCTGAAACGAATAATTGTTTGAGTACAACTTCAGAGCTGAACAACTGAGAAGTGATAATCGACACAGAGAATAATTGATAACCGACACAGTTTATTTCTGTTGTAAAGGTCAGGAGTGCCTGCGAGAGCCCTGCCATTTTGTTTTGCTTTATATTCACCAGCTAGTGCGGTGAATATAAAATCATATTATTATTTCTGTAGGAAACCACTCAACCAATCAGATTGCTGGAAACTCTTTGTAAGTTGTGTAAGGTTGCCTTAAGTCGCCTTAAGTCGCCTTGAGTCGCATTAAGTCGCCTTAAGTGACGGCGACTGAGAGGCTGTATACACGACAGGAAACTTTGGGTCCGGACCCGTCAAAAAAGCGGTACAGACCCATAACTTTTGTAAAGAAACAATGGAGTTTCTGAAGGACCATAGGCGCCTGGAAATCAAGGGTTTCCTTCTCCTAAAATGCAGCATATTTCCCGCCAGTTCTGTTCATAAACGAAATTCTTCAAAAATACAGTCTCGGATAAAATTGTTGAAACACTTTACGATACCTTGCCCTCCCACAATGTTGTTTTGGCAAATGGGCTGTAAAACTCGCCTTAAAACAACATTGTGAGGGAAGAGTGAGCCGCAAAAGCTTCAGATCTGTTTAGTCGTCTAATGTTCCAACGAATTTTGTCCGAGACTGTAGCTTCTGGACAAGACTTTTAAAACACTGTGTCTTGCAGTCATGTATTTACTATTTTCTCTATTGCCGGAAGGTCAATATGTTTATCGTGTTATTTTATCCTTGATCTTCCAGCAAAGGCGTTACTTAATAAGCTACCGCCGGCACAGTCCATCGGTACTGTACGCAATTAATCTCAAAAACATGGCTTTCAGATAAGGTTTTTAAAATACTCCGTATCTGGCAGTCTAATGTTTTCACAATTTTGATTTACGCTCGTTTAGATATCATTGTAATCATCTTGTACCGTCTTTGTATGTCATCTCCTTTAATATCACTGAATAGTTTAAAGAGTCAGTGAGAAATCCTGCGTTATTATGCTATATTTAACAATTATTCTTTGAAATCGAGGTAAATATTCTGCCACTATTCATCGAGATTGAAAAGAATAATTGTTTTAGTATATACTCACGAAGTGATCTCAACAACATTTGCAGAAGAAAACCATCCAAAGTCGATTTAATTGATATCTCAATTCATGCGTGGAAAACGTGCAAGCGGCACAAAGCATGCGCGAAAGTGCTTACAGAAGCTTCAAACATGGCAAAAATAACCTACGTTAAAATCCTCGTCACAAGCAGAAAATTGGTCATTTAACACTGCTTATATCAGGAAGCTAAATCGAAAGTCTGCTTGTTAAAACACTTTCACCGTTCGATCAAAGTTTTTGAGGTTCATTTGAAATGGAAATTGAACCTGCAGTTGGTAAAGGATGTAATTGAGGTGTGCGTTAGTTTGTTGTAAAATGACCCGTCTTGTTTCCTTGCAGCCGTTTAAAACTTTCTTGGACATTTTTTTAATTCCTCGATTTCGGTAACAAATTTGTTTTGGTGGGCGACCAGCCCTACAAGAGAGAAGTACTCCGAGTGAAACAAGTTGTTGGCGTGAAGATTGTTTAATTTTCAGCAATAATTATCTGGAAAAACGAGGTCAAACACAAGTTGGAAAAAGTATGAACTCTTCTCTTACCCTTGAAAACTTTCAGGCCAAATTTTGTGGCTTTCTTTGTCTTCTGTAGCACAGCATCATTCTGTATTCTCAATATTTCCGATTCATAAATGCTGGCGAGTTTACGCCGGCCCTTTTGTTTTGATTCGATCAAGCATTATTCACTCCGTAGGGAGTGAATAATGCTCAATTATTCCGAGATAGCGAACCAATCAGATTGCTTGAAACACCATGATCACTGAGTGAGTATATACTAATACACATTATTCTGATATCACGGTTCGTATGCCTTGCAGTTCAAAGTATTCTCTTTTCTGCGCAAATTCTTTTATGTGTTAAAGTAAACTTAACGAGATCAACTATGTTAACGTGACCATATCAAAGTGAAATAAATAAATAGTCAAGAGAGAGCCGCATACGTCATGCAACCTTCACCTTTCGACCAAAGGAACTGGGAAAAATATCACTTACATCCCTAGCTCATGTCCGCGAAAGGTTTGTTTCATTCTTCCATTTGTGTAGCTCGAACATTGCGGTATTACGATCCATCACCGAAGTAACATTTCTCTGGGGACAAGACGTTTTCCGATGGTACTTCTTGTTCTCGAATTGTTGTGACTGACTGAAGTTAACGCAATTGCTAAGTCTCAAATCTCGTTTCAGCCCAAAAAATGGGCGCAAGGCTTAAGGTGAGACTGTTTAATTTTTTGAACCATGTTACTCATACATGCTCTTCCTGAAACACTGGAAGTTGTTTCTTTTTCTGTTTTTGAAGCGTTACTCGGAGGTTTTGAATCGCGCGTGACGGTTTAGACAGTTTGGATACCCACAATTTATTTCAAAGATCTTCAGAAGGCCAATTTTCCAAAAAATATAAGTATTTTTAGCCTTACCAAGATGATCGTAGTGGCAAAAAGACCTTTTTAGCTTGTACGTTTTGCTTTCCCTTTTCATACCGCGTTATATGCTTAAGCGTAAGGATGTTCAACTCAGAGAGGAGATTTCATCTGGCCTTATTTCACCTAGCGATGGTTCAGCTACAACTTGTGGTAACACAAGTGAAAGGAATGTTGTTAAATCTCCAGTAGTATCCACTGAAGACGACCTAAGCAAGGCTGGAAATTTTATCGATCTCGCATATATGGAAATCATTTTGCACTCCAACGAATCTAATTATTCAAATCCGGTCAAAGATAGCAAAGCTGATTTCGTTCATCAATTAGCGCAATTGTCGTTGTTGTTAAAAGAAGGGGTTAAATGAACTGAACGATTTGAAAGTTTCTCAAGCGGCAATACTGGCGGCAAACAATGAAATAACAACTGAATTGACCACACTACGAGATTATGTAGCTTCTCACTTTCAGAACCAATCACAGGGGTTACCGGAGCTTAATGATCTGAAAGATTCTCATGCCGCGCTACTGACTGCGAGCAGTGAAATTGCTAATGAAGTTATTATCTCCGAAATGACATAACTTTTTAGTTCAAGAACCAATCACAGAGCTTGTCTGATACACAAGTGGACAACTGACAGCAGCAATAAAAGACCTGTAAGTACTTAAAATAGATTTAAGGGGTTACAAGATTCTGCTGGTGAAATACCACCTGATCCATTTGTGACGAGATTTCGCCACAGTTAAATAATGCAAATCCTTCAACATTTCTCTGGGGACAAGACGTTTTCCGATGCTACTTCTTGTTCTCGAATTGTTGTGACTGACTGAAGTTAACGCAATTGCCATAACTTCTTAGTTCAAGAACCAATCACAGAGCTTGTCTGATACACAAGTGGACAACTGACAGCAGCAATAAAAGACCTGTAAATACTTAAAATAGATTTAAGGGGTTACAAGATTCTGCTGGTGAAATACCACCTGATCCATTTGTGACGAAATTTCGCCACAGTTATACAATGCAAATCCTTCAACATTTCTCTGGGGACAAGACATGTATGAGTCGGCCTGACCAATTAGTAGAATATAGATTACAACACAACGAAACGTTTACGTGTAAGTCTACTGCTGGTATCTCTGAATCATCCACTCGTCGTCTTCTCGTAAATCAGCAGTTAAAGCCCACTATTCATCAAAGAAGGTATCTATAAGTGCAGACAAATCGACGAAAGCCTGCCTAATTGGTGACTCGATAGTCAAGAACATTGAATCTAGGAAATTATCCGGTGCCTTCAGGAAAAAGGTTAAAGTTGAATCTTTGCGAGGAGCAAAGATTAGAGATATCCATAATCAAGCAAATGAGCTTCTTTCTTGCGGCCAACTAGATGAGAATACGGCCTTAAATAGTTCATTGTGGAACAAATGATTTAGGTGTTGAAAATGAAGAGGCGGCTGCCACAAAGTTACGCAATTTTTGTTAATCACTGACCTGAAACCGAAGGCTAAGTCCCTGGCTATATCGGCTGCGACGTTAAGAAATGATTCAGCTCCTGTTACAGCTCATAGAATCAACCGTTTTAACAGACTCACTGAATGATCTATTTGCGAGCAAACCAACGTATGTTTCATTGATAACAAGAATGTAATGGCTCATCACCTCAATAGATCAAATCTGCATCTCACCAGTAGAGGCAGTAAAGTCCTTGGTAGTAACCTTTGTAGATACCTGAGATCAGCTAATTAACCTCCCTCTGGTCACGAATAAGCAACGGCAGCGGCGAGTTTTCGGCAGGATCACTTCAACGTACGCAAACCATCGAACCGTGTCACGATGTGGAATAGTGATTTAGGTGCAGTACACGATTGGCTTAAGACAAACAAATTAAGTTGCAATACCTCCAAAACTAGTTATATGACTACTGGTTCTCGGCAAAACTTGACAAAAGCTAAATTCATGAATTTAAAGATGGATGATTCACCAATTGAACATAAAAACATATTTTATCTAAAGTCTCGAACGGCTTGCGAATGTTGTATTTTGCTAGAACATTTTCTGACAATCAAGATACTATTAAGAAAATTTACTATTCACTTGTACAACCCTATTTTGATTATCGTGATGTTGTGTGAAGTGACTGCTCCAAAACACGTGCTGACAAATTACAAAAGTTACAAAATAGAGCAGCACGGATTATTACTAGGGCTGATTACTCTATTCGATCGTCAGCAGTGCTAAATTCTCTAGAGTGGTCTAACTTAGAAGAAAGAAAGAAAAGGCACTTGTTAATTATGATGTTTAGAGTATTCAATAAAAATTGTCCGACGTATCTTCAGGAACCTTTTCATAGAACCTCAGAAGTTAAATTGAGGGCTTCGAACTATAATAAGTAGAATTATTGTCGAACTCCTATTAAGCGACCACCTATTAAACGGCCACACCTATTGACCGTCCGGTAATAAAAGTCCCGATGGGGGCTTTTCTGTTGTTTTTACTTCTATTAAGCGGCCAGTCCCCTTAAAGCGGCCACCATCCATTTCCCCGAGAGTGGCCGTTTAATAGGGATTGGACCGTATACCAAAACATACTCAGTCAGAATGAGATGAACCATAGCCACCAGGTCGTTTTCCAAATAATGGTTCCCTTTACCCCAAAGGTGACACTCGAAGAACTACAATGATTATTATTATCATTCGAGGCTGAATTTAAGAGCTAGTGATAACTCTGATGGCGTTGACGAGGGCAATGGTCACACATCAAACCTTTCTACAAACCGGGTCAAAAGACTTCGGGACACTTGTCTAATTTTGGGCGAAAAGTAGAACATTTGCTGTACATGCTTCCATCGTCATATCAGCAACGCGTGTTCCTCTTTCGCTGCCTTTTTCGTGCCTTCCTTCCCCCCACACCCTCCCAGACAATGTAGAAACATGTGAGCGGTCGATAAACGGATCTTGATTTCGGAGTTCCTCCAAAATATCAACATTGTAATGGAAGGTGAGGGAGAAGCGGTAATTGTCCCAAAAGTTTTGACCAGGATCGTAGCTTGTACATTTTGTTTTCCCAGTTTCTTTGAAATTTATTTAGTGCACCTATGTAGGCATAAATCATGAAAACACAAAAGGAAAATACGCTTCAATCAATCAATCAATCAACTTTATTTAGAACACGGTAAATGGCTCAGCAAGCTGGTTTTCAGACATGCCGTGTAAGAATTACAGAATAACCCTAACCCTAACCCTAACCCTAAAAACCTAAAGTACAAGGTAAAAATGTTAAAACGACTACGCCGGAGCCGTAATGAACTAGGTCTAACTTAGCGCTAAATATTATTTAATGTCAGAGAAATTTAAACAATAGTAATAATTAGAAACAATCATAATTTACCATATTATAATACGAAACAAGCCCTAGCGATGTAAAATGTGTCCTAGGATATCGCACGCTTAAAGCTTGCAAGATCCCTTATCTCACGTATTTGATTTGACAGTTGATTCCAAGCATTTTCACCTGGATAAGAGAAAGAACGTTTAAGAAAATTCGTTTTAGATAGCGGTAATTGGAAGTCAACGATAGAACGTAGGGGGAGGGGTGAGGAACTTGTGCAAGCAAACACGATTCTTTCGGTCAGTCCCGCGCCGTAATAACAACCACAGGATAGGTCCATAAATGAGGAACTGCAGGATCTTTTATCCAGTTTCGTAATTGCAAAACACACAGTTGCCATCTGTAAAATGAAGGAACACTAATCTCCGTCGCTATTTGTGCGTCTACAAGAATCATGTCTTCTGCAGAAGTTTCTTCGTCTGTTGATATGCATCTTTGTGTGTGACTTCACTTAAACGCTAGTGTCGAAAGGAAGGCGTTTCACACCATCACCAGGTCCCAGGCTTCTTTAATGGAGTACCTGTCTATCTCCCCGACAAATCGACTGACGTTATTGAAGCAGCAAAAAAAACCAACAGATATATCATCCCTATTGCAGGAGAATGCCAAAATACTTGCAAACGGAATTGACACCCTTTCATAAGGCCATTTATCAGCAGAGACACATGGCACCAAAACCTGTCAGCGGTATTTTACAAGCGAGTGTGCAAAATCTAGGGTCTGGTCATATCTGCTTTAAAATGTGCCTTAGAACATACCCATTCAAACCTGTGGCAATGTTTGTGGTGTGATTGTGGCAGTATTTGGAGGAATCGTTGCCACTGCCCCTGAACTCTGACGAACTTTATTTCTGAAACGAAACACTGATGCGCCGGCCAGCTCTAAGTGGCTTTTGTCGCCGAAGGTGCTTCCCCATCTCTTGGCTTTTGACTGACTCATAGATATTTCTTTACTTAGAATTCGGCGAGAGAAAGTAGAGCCTCTACAGTGCCATGCTAGTGATGTCCCACTTTTTACTCGTGGCAAGGCAAAGTGACAATCTTAGATGATGAGTATTCAGACGACAAAGAGGAAAATACGAAATCAACGTTGCATTTCGAGGGGCAAGGGGAAGAGCCATAATCAGGGGGCCAAGGATGCGAGAAGAAACGAGATACGTTAAAGGATGACGAGTGGACCACGGTAAAGTATGGAAGGAAAAAAGAAGAATCCTCGTAACCCAAGGAAATATCAACAGGTTTTGAACAACAATGGGAGAAGAGTGGCTTCCAGACAGAACAAACATAGCCAAGGAGTTGACGATGGCGTGCGACTGAAGCGAGTGTTGGTTCTTTCAAGGACAAATAAAGGAATGAAAAAAAAAAAAAAAAGAAGAAATCAAGGACGTACAAGGAAAGAAGCCATACGTTCCTTCCTGAATAGGCCCATACCGGAGAACGAACACAAGGGCGAAACTAGACAAGAGATGCTTCTCAATGAAATGGCAACTTGTGAAGATGGAGTTCCAAAGGATTTCCCGAGCGATCAAAGAAAAAGCCGGAAAGAAGTGGAGAAGAATGATTTCCTCGCAAAAAATATAGCCACCCATTTTGTGGCACTAGCCCAATTTCTCACAAAAGCAGTCATTATCAAACAGACGTAAAATTTGTCACCAACGACCTCCTAAGCATCACTGCAGAGAACGTGGCTAATGCAAAAAAAGTATGTGCCGAGAAAGAGTCAAATAGTTTAAGCTGCGACATCTCTAGTGTCATTGTAGTCGCCGATGATCTCGCTGACGTAGGTGACGAAAGTGATCGTGTGGACTCAGACATGGTAACGAATGAGCCACTAGTCGGTCTTGCCGAGAAAGTGACACTAAACACAATTGAGGAATTGGAAGATATCGATGTCGATGAGGTCAAGAACGACGACACTGGCTACGGGGCCACCTGTACCACAACTGATGTTGTGTAATCAAGATTTTACATTGGACAGAGGTTCACCGAAATAGACCAATATCTTAAATTCAAACAGTCTTTCGAAGATTCAATTTTTGTCAGCTGTATAACAAAGATGTCAGCTATCTAAAAACAGCCCAGGAACGGGTCCCAAAAAGAATTGCACTGGCTGAACCTTCGTTGAAGTACTACTCCATTCTTCTTTATTTCAAGTTTTGAGGGCAACCGAATGCATCAAAAGAACGCACCAGGAAAACGATATCATTTCGCCAAGGTTGTCCATTTCAATTTTATCTTTCGCTGTCATCACATGGACAAGCGCTCGAGGTAGCAAGAGTCAATGGAAAGCACAGCCATTCATTGATGACAGAACTCTATGTTCACCTGCATTGCATCAAATTTGTTTACCACCTGTTGTCAAAATATGACTTTCGCAAGTTAGTTTTCGAATAATTAAGAACTATAATAACGGTATAAGCTCTGTTTCAAATTCACTGACCAGAAGAAGAATACTTTGAGAGAAAATACGAAAACAGATGTGCTCGTTTCTGTCGCTTTCCAAAATACCGGACACCTAACATGGTAAACCCAACAAGTTTCCTTGTTCATAAAAGTCAAAGCAGTTTTGATACATCCTTTAGTAATTAGAGGCATAGGTCTGGTGGAGTTTCGTCATAATTGACTCACATCTACGCGAGAAATAGACAGGCACATATTACCCATTTTGAGGGCAAAACAAAGGCTTCTTGCTGTCATGATACATGGCGGTTACCATTGCGACGGTAGGTCAACTGGCCAAAATATGGTTGTTTTTGTTCATTCTCCCGGCCAACATATCGCCACACAAAAAATGAAGGGGGATTTAAGATTTCCATTTCCAACTTTCTTTAACTTTCTCAGAGAACTGCTCATAGGCTTTGCTTAAAATCAAAAAGGAAAAAAACATCCGATAATTTTCAACTTTTAAAGTACACCGTAACCTTAAAGTAAGTCCAAACAAGATGTCGACGGAAGGAGACGCGCATTCACAGGCAAAGGGAAGATGCCTAAATCATCATCGAATTGCAGTGGTCGTATGCTGCAAACCCGACCAAAAGTAAATATGGTAGACCTTACGTGTTTAAAATCACGTGAAACTTGTTCATAACAGTATTAGTGACCAGGGAAAAATCTATCAGTGAATTTATTCATGTCAACGCAGGGTACGAGGTTACCAAAGGAGAAGCATTACGTCTGCTAAGAACCATGAACATTTCCAGTGGAGCTCTCACTGTAGAAAACTTGGTACTAGGTAGTATCAAACACACTTAACATTGGTGTTAACCCTGCCAACATTAAAAATAAAATTAGACTTACCACCTGACCTCAACAACCTTGAACATAACTGATTATCAATATCCATTATTTGCATCAAATCATTAAGACAGTTAATCCCCCATTAGAGCTCCCATTTTTGTGGTATATTAAAGAACTCAACTCATCACAACAAGCTGTTGTCCAGCATTTTGAACAAATAGTGTAACGTCGCCTTGGATGTAAGGTGCTCTTTTAGTTTTACTGGAGGTCCACAATAGGAACAGGGTTCTTCTCTACATTGTAACTTAGTTTAAACTTACAATAATTAACTCTACGCTTATCACTTCTGAAAAGTAACGAAGGCAATGATAAACAATGAATCATATTTTTTACCTTTCTTCATCTCTTCGATTTAAATTTAACGTAGCGATAAATTTTAGATGATACTGCTTTAGTTCCCGAATTTTATAGCACTCAAGCGCTTTCAGTTTTCGATTCTTCTTCGACAGTCGCTTAAGCTTTTTCACTGGTATATTCCACTTGGTTCACGATTCCGTCTGACACAGCGTTCAAATAAATTCTTATTGTTGATGTAAACAAACGTCTCACAACAAGACCTGATTATAAGTTTCTTCATGAACTTTATTGGGGCCGTAATTTTGTACACCTGAATGCATCTGTTTAACTTCAGGGAGCATAATAAATCTTCAAACAAATTAGAGACCGTTTCTGAGCATCATACATATATACAGTACATAAACAATCGTGAACGTTCGTCTACTCCTCGTTTCAAAACAAGTAATTACAAGAAACACAAAGATTTCCGGTACATACTTCTGTTGCTTTCCCGTGGAACTCGCGTGGTTGGATTTTCAATATTGTCTTTACCTTTCGGAACAAGACAACGTTCGTTCTTGCGTCAATCAACATGATTTTTTTCTAGTTGCAGTTGTTCACCTGGCATGGTTATAGGTTTCCGTAATACTTCTAATATTTTTCACTTTCGAAACTCTTTCATCACCGTCGCATTTTGTGCTCACAGATAATCTCAACTCATGATGACTAGTGACATACGTTGGAACTTTGCATGCAAGTTGACAATATTTTTGATTCACTGACCGGTTCGTTCCTGTATCGCTAAATATATTTAGCATGCATTCACCCCGAACACTTTCTTCTCTGCCCATTATCGTTGCAGCAGCTCTTCCCGTATACGTCACAATTATAGAGAGCACGATTCTTTTGGTCAGAAGGCTTTGCCGATCTGTGGTGAAAACTGGCCGAAAACGGCGGCCAGAGTAAAAGGGAACTGCATGTCTCTGGAAAGAGCAAGACAATATTGAAAAAGCAAGATTTATTTATTTTAGTATTATTATTTTTTTCAATTAATGGCGGTTACGTCAATATCTGACTTTTTTCTTTTTTTTTCATGAACACAAATTTTTTGTTAAATGTCTTGTGCTAGAAAGAAATACGAATATGTAAACTGAATGCTAACGCTCACAGGTTAAGCATCTCTTAATTTAATACTCATCTGAAACAAAAGTAGACAGCGGTACCAATGGATGGATGGAAATAGCATGTCGTGGTACTATTTGCTTCACCAATATGAAAGGAAGCTTTAAACTAATGGCCAATTTCTACAATCTTGGACAAAAAGGGTTGAGAATATTAAAAACAGGGGTTATTTTGCGCACTACGTCCTCAATATCGCACATTATTAGCGATCCCCCTCCCCCCTACAACCAATGTTGATAAGCCCAGGTTCGACCTGCTTTGTTTCGTCTAGCAACATTGATCAGGGGGGGGTGGGGGCAAAAAGAGAGCTTATTTTTCATACTCGTGATCGGAGTTAACTCCAAAAGCAGAGTTTTCTCAACAATTTTGTCCAAGATTGTAGCTAAATATTTACAAACTAAGTTTGGTATTTGTGGGACAGCCTTTGACTGGCTAAAATCGTACCTTTCAGGAAGATCTCAGCAGGTTTTGATCAACGGCACTGTCTCTCACCAATTCTCACTTAACTGTGGGGTACCCAAGGGGTCCTGTCTAAACCTTTTTTTTTTTTTTTGTGATCTACACAGGCAAGTTATTCGATATCATTAAGCGTCATTTGCCTCATGTTCATACTCATGCTTTCGACAGTCAAGTGTATTTCTCATTCAAACCAAAAAGTGTCGATGGTCAACAATCTGCTATCCTGGGATTAGAAGTATGTGTAGCTAACATAAGAAGGTAAACTCATCAATAATTCATGATCCTATTATCCTCTCAGATGACAGAAATCAGCCACGTACATACATCTTTATAGCCTGTATAGAATGATCTTTCTGAAAAGCCCGGAGAGGGTTTTGATTTCGGTCTCGGGGGAAATCGGGGTACAATACATAGCAATGAAATTATCACTGAATTATTAATGAAAATATCATTACCGTGATCTTTATATAAAGATGACTAGAGATCTTTATATAAAGACCACGTTAATTATAATGCCAAATTATTCCCCAAAAGGCAGTATACAAAAACATTAACCACTGCAAACAAAAAAGTTTATTTTCCTGATAAATTCTTGTTAGAACAGAAATTTTATTTAACAATTTCCCATTGTTCACAAAATTAATTGTGCAGTTTTTGAAGACACAACTATCCAATGTTGTCTTATTTGACTTGACTAGTTTCAGTCACATTCGGAATGGCCATTTGACTTAAAAGTTCATCGCTCACTACACACTCCAAATCACCCAATCCCGAAATGTCTTCACCTTCACCACCTTCGGTCTTTACATTACTCTCGTCATAATTTTCCCCGATGACTGGGACCTAACATTTTGCTGGCATTTCTTTCCTGCTCAACACTATTCCTTTCATAATTAAACAGCGCATTGGACCGATGTTCTGTTCGTTCCCGAATTAACTTCTCATCTACCGAATGTTGAAACAACAGAGTGGCGCAAGTTACCCTTAAACAGTGGGAAGTTCTCCTGTTTAAACCAGCTTGACCGCACAACATATCAGGCAAAATCCTATTCAGAGTATTGATACCCACAGGTGATTTTTGATAACCAAATACTACTGAATTAGGATTTGGTTTAAAATAAAATGCTTGCACGTGTTCTGCTATGCATTTGATATCTCTAGATAGGTAGCATAACAATTTACAAGGTATGGTAAATGTTCAAGGATCAATTCATCACAGCACACATGTTTTACAACACGTGGTGCACGCTTTAGACCTTTGAGACCTCCATGTAAGTTTTCGATACGGTCTCATCAAAAATTACGCCATTCGACTCTACTCGAAAATTATTGTCTTAAATCTCAGTGCTCCTTCGCACGGATACCAAACAGCTTCCCGTTGTAAAATTGTGTGTAATAATGACTTAGCACTATGACAACCGAGCAGATTCTTCTACCAAAGTATCTTTTCTTCTTCCGCTGTAATCGCTTCTTTGTCTTCTTTCTCCGTTTTATTAGCCACGCCATCTGCACAACACTCCCTCAGTGGTGCATCCAAAGCTCGCCCAAACGTACTCAATCTAAATGTAACACAAACATTTAGAAACGAGTTCTTTTTCCTTACCTTGCCTCCTCCTTGTTTAAAAATTTAATAGCGTCGCGTCCATTGCTTTCTTCCAAGTAACGCTGTAATCCACAGCAAATACTGTACAAACTTCTCAGGGGATTCCGCTCTCCGTTCTCCTTGCACACCTCGGCGACAAACTTTGTCAGCCAAAAATCTAGGGATTCAGCGCTCATCTCAACAGTACTCGCGTTCCTAAATTTTGAATACTGTCAACTTAAACTTTGAATCCTCTTTCCTCCAAGTTGGCTTGTCTATTTCTTCTTGAACCTTGCCACTCGCCAAAAATTTTCTAAGCCCACTTTTTCGCACACCGAGTAGCCCTTGGAACACAAATATCCAAGTAATCTTTCTCCTCCTTCGCATTTTTTGGTTCTCGAAACACGCGTTTGGGCGGCATTTCAAGCAAAGCTTTCTGAACTTTAACAGCAGCCGAACAATGAGCACTTTCCCGTCTGTATGTAATTAACTTTTAATGCATTCATATCACGTTTAGAAAAATCCCCAAAGAGGCACGGGTCTTTGAAGCTGTTAAAAAAAAACTCGCAGCACGTGTTTTATCGGGTCTAAAAACACTGCTGCCAGGGAACTTCGTGACTTCGAAGTAGAGATGCTAAGGATTGTCTGTAGTAATGTGGGATAGAACTGGTCCTTCAGTAAGTCACTGGCCATGGGGAGAAACTGGGGAGACATGGTGCTAACAAAGCCCCTGATGCCCTTTTGGCTATTCACGCTCGAGGCTTTTGAGAGAGCCAGAGAACTGCATTTTTTTTCTCGATAATCGGGTGTGTCACCACAATGGAGACTCTTACAGAGACCTGACTCTCAAGCAGATCTAAATGAACCATGCGAATGAGAAGAAGAAGAAGAAGAAGAAGAAGAAGAAGAAGAAGAAGAAGAAGAAGAAGAAGAAGAAGAAGAAGAAGAGGCAGTTTGCGGAAAGAGTAATCGAGATCGAACAGCAAACGTTCACTCCCCTAGTTTTCACGACCACAGGCGGAATGGCGGATGAGTGTATTAAGTACCACAGCAGACTTGCCGAGCTGATCTCAAATAAGAAGAGAGAACGTTACTCAAGCGCAATTTCTTGGATAACAGCTAAAGCATCTTTCGCCGTCGTACGCTCTGCGATGCTATGCTTGATAGGCAGAAAGTCCAGTAGACGACAGCTACACATTTTTGTCTTAGAACCTTACCGAATTAACCTTTTTTTTTCCTTCCAGGATTTTTATTCTTTTAACTCGAAATTTCCCTTTTCCATGTCTTTAGTTCTAGAACACTGTACTGCCTGCTTTTATATGGCCGCTTTGTATGTTTGTATGCTGAACTATTTTTTAAACCAGTGAACAACGTAGTCGTAACAGGAACATAATCCGATCAAATTAAAGATGGCGGATTGTCAACAAAAAGAACAACATCACCAGTGGGTAAATACAGAGTCCCGCTTGCCACGATGCATGTGGCTTACTAAACAATACAATGAATTTAGTAAACACAACAAGTAGTAGGTCTCTTGATCCTCCAGGAGGATCGCAAATGGATTACAGTCCAAGTTAAGGAGAAGTTTTTGAAAGAAAGTTAAGAGAACCAAACACCACTGGACAACTTCTGGAGAAGTCGAAAAATTCTAAGTGCCCTGAGCGAGATTTGAACCCAAGTCCCCCTGATCACTAGTCCGGTGACTATGATAACCACTGCACTATCAGAATAATCGTGCTTGCAATGAGGCTGATTAATCACTGAATGTGTGGCAGTTCCGTGGTACTCCCTAAGGGCCAGATTTTCTATGTGATAACGTTGGATTAACATGTGATTCAGGGGCGGACAAGGGTAATTAATGTAAAAAGTCAGTTAAGTAGGTCCCTTGAGCCAACAGCCCATCACCTCCAGAAGGATCGCAAATGTATTCACTCATTTTTTTTAGTCCTAAAATTTTAAGCGCCCTTGTAGCCAAAAAAATCATTTTTTTATTTTTCTTTGGGTTTGAAAGTTATGTTAACTAAACACTTAGCGACCAAAGCTTATATGTAGAGGCGCTGTTTATTTAATAAAGTCAAAATAGGAATTTACATTAATTTCTCTTTCAGGTGGGGTGGAGTTCACTTCGCCTTATAACGGAGAGGCAGTAGGAGGTTATCTTGGCTCTTCTTTGCAGTTCAATTGGAGTTTCACTGGGAATGTTGATACCATTCTGTGGGGTCTCTCACAAGCAGATGATTCAACTGTGCTTGATTCTAGTCAAGTTCTATTTTTACTTACAAGGGCTGAGCCAGGCTCATTTACAACCCCAGCAGCATATGTTGGGCGAGTAACTGGAACACTTATCAATGGATTGGTTATCTTTACTATCCATGATCTTAAAACAGATGATACAGGATATTATTGCTGTGAGATGATCCCACTACCACCTTATAACAGGAAAACTGATCACGTTTGGTTATTTGTCCAGGGTGAGTATGGTAATGCTACTTTAAACCTGATAATTTAACATTGCAAGAAATCTTGAAATTTTATGGCTAAGCGCAGTACCCTTTTATTATTTCTATTATATCCGGAAATTACATATACAGCATATTAAATGTAACCTTATTTTTTAACACCATGAAGTCGATCTCTTTTATCATTTCGTGAAGCTAACCATCGACTTTGAGTTTCATTAGAGAAAGAAAGACGAAAAATGATATTCTCTTCCACTTTTTGGTAGTAATGTTCATGTGTTACCGTTCATGTGTTGTTTGTTTTGTCTTTTTTTTTTTTAACATCACAACATGAGTGTATTTAAATTAAATGTACATTACATAATGAAATATCAAATTAAATGCCATTCCTGCTAACCCGGGAGCTCCGCTCTCAGTCCTGGCAAAATCTATGTATTAGAGTAAGTCTTTTCAAGTACCTGGTCTTGCCGGCCAGCTACTGACAAACGTAGAATTACGAAAAACTCCCGCCAAACTCCTGAATAGTCCTAACCTATCCCATAGCCACCTACGGTCCTCTACGTCGTGCCGTCAGAATATTCAATTTCTGACTAACTCGTTCCCATGTCACTCGACCGTCAGAAATTACACTTTCCGTAAGGTTTCTAATGGACGAATGCCTGTTTCTAACAGTTGCTTCGCAGCAATCAACATTTTTATGTTATAAAACAATAAAATAAAATAAATAAATAAATAAATAATCACTTTGTTTACCCTCGGATGTTTAGAGTAGCTAGTAGCTAATATCTTCAAGCATTGGATATATACAATTGTTAAACAAACAAACTATTTCACCGTGATAGTTGCGATTGAGCAAAATCCGGGTTTGCGTGACTTGTGTGATTCGTTGATTGTTGTTCTTGTTCTTGTTGAGATAAATGACTACGGCAGGTAAGCGCATACTAAAAAATAAAGCTTTTGCACAGTATTCTGATCAATTTTAGCCCCAAGCATGGTTTTGAATGGGCTTTATTAACTTAAATCGATCAGTACTTTAGTTATTTACTGTTTAATTAGCGTATAGGTGAAGTTTTCCTTGTTTGCTGCCCAGCAGAGGCAAAGCCTCTTTGTCATCCTGTTTTCAGACATTTTAGTATTGTCAGTATTCACGCATTTGGAGCAATTTTGGCTCTTTTCCATCATCAAAAGTAATAGCAAGAGTAATTTCCTTACTAGTCAGATGTTTTCCGTACTCTTTTTGTTTAATATCAATTAGATCATAGTGCTCGATATTATTTATGTTACATAAAGAAGGGAAGTCTGTTTGTTGAAGTTTCTCGATTATGTCTTCATTTCTCAGGTCCACCAAATATAATTGGCATCTCTTCTAATCAAACAGTGAACGAAGGAAATGACTTAACTCTTAATTGCACAGCCGGTGGTAACCCAGTTTCCAACATCACTTGGACAAGACTATCGGATAACAAGGCAACATGAAGGCGGCTACAGATGCACTGCCAATAATGGCATTGGAAACCCAGCTTCCAAAGATGTCTTCATAACTGTTCATTGTGAGTGTTATTTAAGTTAAAAGAGATTTTTATGTTTATGCAGTAATTTTTAATAAGGGATGTTATTAACTATTAGTATCACCCAATCAGTGGACTAATGCAAATCCTGCATTTTGATTGGCTACGCTACTAGTACGCTAGTAGTGGACTATTAGTAATAGTCCTTGAGTAGGAAAAAGCGAGACGCTTTCTGTCGTTTTATTCCCAAATAAATATTTCTTCAACTTGTATTTGCTAACTATATTATTGCCTTTTCTTTCCGACTAGGTGGGTGATACTAAAACAATTAGACCCTCCGTCCTCAAGG
>OX421454.1:9502241-9532241 GCA_949126865.1 Montipora capitata | reverse complement strand
ATTATCATCAAAGATGCTGTAAATTGTGTTTCTAGAAATACACATTGAATGATCACGTTATTGCTATCCTTATCGTCATCGTTATTAGTAGTAGTAGTAACAGCAGCAGCAGCAGCAGCAGCAGCAGCAGCAGCAGCAGCAGCAGCAGTAGTAGTAGTAGTAGTAGTAGTAGTAGTAGTAGTAGTAGTAGTAGTAGTAGTAGTAGTATTTTCATTATTATTATTGTTGTTTCCTGAGACGTGTTTGCTAATAATCCAGAAGGTACCACAAGATGGGGTACAGCTGTACCTCTATTGCATTGATAACACCTTCATCGGAATATGCAGTGTACTCAATAAAATGATCTTTTGCAATTCCATGATGATGTTGTTGTTAATATCATCATCATCATCATCATCATTTTTATTATAATGCGTGCTATTATAATGCATGCTTCCACAAAAACGTCTGTCATCCTCAGTTGGTCAGAATACAAAACAATGGAAGCTGAATTTGTAATAAATAGAGAATGCTAATGTGAAAATAATAAGTATAGCGTGAAAGTGTAGGAATTAAAAAGATAGTTTTAGATTGACATGGTGTAATTGTTGATTCAAAGAGGGTTGTTCTCTCTGAATATGAGGATGGCAGAAGTTTCTGCCGAAACATTTATTATAAACTCAAAGGATTTGTTATTTTCTGAAATTCATTATTATTATTATTATTATTATTATTATTGTTATTGTTGTTATTATGATTATGATTATGATTATGATTATCATTATTATTATTATTATTATTATTATTATTATTATTATTATTATTATTATTATTATTGTTGTTGTTGTTGTTGTTATGTGTATTGCATTTTTATCCTAACAATGGTTGAGGCCTTCACGCGAACAAATGAGCCCAACAATTGACCTGCTTCCAAAATTATATAGCTCAGTTGGTAGAGCATTGCACCAGCATCTTGGAGGTCATGAATTCCAATCCCGTTGGAGCCACCTATATTTTCAGGTGTCTGCCACATGTATAAGAAACAGTGGCTTAAGTTGTCCAGATGGGTGCGAGGATTATTTCTCCATTTCCTCAGTACTGCAAATAACAATGTAATGATGTACATTTTTATTATATTAAGGGCCACCAGATGCACCAACCATCACGACTCAGGATAAAGACATTCAGGTTGAATCATTGCGGGTAAAATGGACTCCACCAATTGATAATGGAGGGCGTATTATCACAGGATATCGTGTAATAGTTCTACAGGATGGAAAAGTGATAATAAATAAAACCACAACCTCTGACAAGCTTCAGTACTTTGTGGATAAAGGTTTCACCAAAAGCACAAACTATACTTTGAGGGTCTCTACCCTACATAAGGTTTTCGAAGGAATGGCAGATGAAAAAAATGTGATGACTAAGTATCAAGGTGAGAAATCTTATTTTACATTAATGATGCTGCATAAAGATAAAATGTCACTGTGTTTTGAATTAATTTTACTTTTTAAATATATAAGCTACAGTGCTTTGGTGTAGTTGGGATGACAATTACAATGACTTTCGGTCAATGCAAGAATGATGTTAGTGTAAATTAGTGAGTGAAAAATAATTTGAAGACATTGTTTAGGATGTTTGCACCACCTTTGAAAAGATCTTATGGGAAGTGCAGGGTTTGTTGCTGTAAGATTTTACAGCTTTCCTGGCCTTCATTGTTCACCGATCATTGATGTCATAAAGGAAAATTGCTGACTTTAAACCGACGGAATTATCTGGAAAGTTCGCGATGGTCGATGTCCCGCAATGTGTTCTTTAAATAATTTTCTGGAACTGTAACTTATCAGTTTCAAAAAAGTTTGTGACTCGTAAGTTTAAAAATAGAGCTTATTGTAATAGCTGTAAATAGTAACTTGTGGACACTTGTAGATTCTCTTCGGATAGCTATATACGCGGCTCTCTAGTCAGTTGGTTGTTGTGGATTTGGGACTTCGTTCCCTGTTTGTGATTTCCAAGTGATATTGTGTGATTCTGGCATTCTGCTATCAAGTTTACAGTTGGTGTCCGTGGAGATTTCATTAAAGAAAAGGACAGTGCTTTGCCTGTGGTCAGATAAGCGTAGAGAAGTATTGAGTCAAATGTAATAATATTGCACTAAGAGCTAAGGTGTCGTCCGTTGTTTACAATTAAATAAATTGCGTTTCGTGGAAATAGCGGGGGTTATTATCTTTCTGGCGGTCATTAGTTACCGTAACAATTACATGTATGAGATCATTTTATTGCTGTTGTTATCTGGGATAGTAAGACGTGATATATTTTCTGTTGTTTCGTAAAGAAGCAGAAACCGTTAGCAATCTCAAGGGATTGTACAGCTAACTTTAATCTCATGAGAGAATCAACTGTTTAGGTTACCTCGGCGTTTAGGTTGATGTGGAAATATCAGCATTTACATTATGCACAGGGGACTCAGACTTTTAACCACAATGTTTTGCCATGCAATGAATGCTTTTATCACCATTTTTTATTTTTATTTTTAGGGGCCCCAGCTACTGCTGAAATTATAGATTTCCCTCCTGTAACAAAAAGTAATAAAGTGACAATAAAATGGAATGAGCCACAGGACAATGGAGCATCCATAACTCTGTACACAGTGTATCAACGAGATGTAAAAAAGGGTGATATAAAAGGGGAATGGATCAAAATACGGGAAATAAAGGACTTATCACGGCGTCAAGTGGTTGTTTCATTGCAGAAAAACAAGGTGTATGAGTTTGTGGTTACTGCCAGAAATCGGTTCGGTGAAAGTTTGCGAGAAGGACAAAACATTAGAAGACTGTATGTTTCAGGAGGTAGGAAGAACTGCTATCCTGATTTTTTTCAATAAGGAATTGCGCGTCTTGCAATTTTGTCGTGATACATTGTACTTTAATGCACTTTGACATTTTTCGTAGCTGTTTTTTTTTTGGTTTTTATATTATTTTAGTGTATATATTTTCATTTCTTCCTTTCTCATAGGTGGGTACCTTGGATGGTTCTGAGCGTCCCATTTGCACTTTTCCATTTTTGGCATCCATTTTTTACTTTCCTTATGCCATTTTAGTTTGTATTACCCAATAGAGTTTAAAATGAGTAAATTAACATAAAAGCTTTGAAAATGATAAAGCGGTTTCTAAAGGTCAGAAGGGAAGCACAGGGAAGGTGGTTGGATCTTGAATTTTTCCCCATACAAATCCTTGCTGTGCGCTGTCTGGTATATGTATATTTTTTTTGCTGCCTGGGAGGTTTTGTTGATTATCCTTTTCTTAAAACCCAAACAGGCAACCATAGAGCAGCATAGTATTATTTTTGTACATAATGAAAAAGTGTGCATTGTGTATTTTAATCTCCATAGATATTCCGGAGCCTGTAAATATTCACGTTGAGGGAAAAGATGACACTGTAATTCTCAGTTGGGCTGAACCAGCAAATAATGGAGCAACCATCACTAAGTACTCCATCTACATAAGAATTGTTGGTGATGAAGGGTGGAAAAAAGTTGCAAACTTAAAAGTAAAAGATGCTTTCAAGCTTGAATACATTCTTGCGTTAGAGAGAGGCAAAAACTATGAATTGATGGTGACTGCAACCAACGCATTTGGTGAGAGTGCTATGGATGAAGACAACATTCAGACAGTTGAAGTACCCAACCTAGGTGAGTAAAAGGTTGAATCATCAAAGATAACTGAGGGTGTCATATTCATTGCGGCATATGTAGGATTGTGACTCGTGTTGCATGAAGACTACATGTATGTGATACATATGTGTAACATATATGTAACATATATGTAACATATACTTTGCGGAGGTACATGTGAAACGATCGGTGATCTTAACAGATCGCTTAGTTCCGGATACCTTAACACTAGCAAAATATCGGGATCTAAGCGATCTGTAAAGATCACCGATCGTTTCAAATGTACCTCCACAAATGTCATTTATTGCATAACCTGTACGTTATGCAATAAATTATACATTGGCAAGACAGGTAGACGACTAGACGAACGATTACGCGAACACTTTCGCTATGTTGAGAAGAATGACAAGGATGCATGTAAGCCAGTCGCTCGTCATTTTAATCTCCCTAACCACTCCAAGCATCACATGGCTATCTGCGGCCTTTCCCTACTTCAAGGTACGACAAGAAGCCACAAGAATCTGGAACAAACAATCATCTTTTAAATTGGTACCCTTTATCCCCACAGTATTAACAAACGCTTTTCATTTAACTAATGTATTCGTATTTTCCACGGTGCCATGTTGCCACCAATAGCGTAGCTCCTACTCCACTATAAAAACTACAAACAACCCATAATTCCTCGATTCGCTCTGACGAAGGGAGAAAGCTCGAACCGTCAGCTTTTAGAATCCCTGCACAGTGGTCAATTTACGTTATAAACTCCGTTGACAAAACCAAATTTTTGTACAACAAGGCGAGAGTATGATCATTAATTAAGAAAACATCAAGACAGTTCAGCTGCCATATTTTTGCGGAGGTCTATCCATTCCATGGTTATACTGGAGCCCAAATTGAGGAGCATGCGCAACAATAGCAGTCGTCGTTCTCTCACTCGCAGGGTTACTCGCCCCAGTCGTAAATGCGAGCTTGGCAGGTATTTGGGTTCTATAGATTGGTCCGTTGTAGATTCTGCGCCCGACTGCAAACGCAAGCTGGAACTTTTTCAAGACCTCGTAAAGATCGGCCCAGACTGCTGCTTCTCAAGACCATTAAACTTCACGTAAACGATGCTCCCTGGATGTCTGCTGAGTTTGTCTATTATCAAGTCGCGTCAAAAGGCATTTTCGCAAGGCGATACTGAGCGTTTCAGACACTTTCGTAACATCACTGATCATGAGCGGAAGTTGTGTCGCGGAAAGTACTATGCAACCAAATTCGTTCACCTTAAGACCACCAAACCCAGCGAAGGGTGGAGAGGGGTCAAGAAGACTGCAGGGATGGAACCAGCTACTGGTGGTGAAGACATACGCTCGCATCTCCATCCTCCGGGAATATGCTGACTTTCTAAGTGCCCCAGTCTGTGACATCTTAAATTCATCATTCGTCAAGCAGAAGCTCCCTCGGTCGTGGAAGGATGCTGACGTTTCACTGCTGATGAAAGTAAAACCTGTGACCATAATAACCAAGCATATCCGACCCATGTCCCTAACTCCGGCTCTGTCCAAGTTACCAGTGAAGTTCGTTGTTAGCAAATATATTGGCCCTGCGGTCTTGAAGCTGATTGATCCAAACAAATTATGCTTAATTCCAAAATCTTCAACTCTTTATGCTCTCATCTCAATGGTGCACACTTGAGCGCAAGCCACGTGTCAAGCGTGTTGTGCTCTTGGATTACAGGAAGGCTTTTGACCTTGTGGATCATAGTACTCTGGCTGCCAAGATTCTCGGGTTGCGCATTCCTAGTGGGCTTGCTCGCTGGGTCTGTGATTTCCTTAAGGTTAGGCGGCAGTAAGTAAAGCTTTTAAGTTACTGTTTTTCGGAATGGGGGGGGGGGGGGAGGGGGGAGGAAAGGAGTTCGGCGTTCCATCTGGAGTGCCTTAAGGCACCAACTCGGACCCTGGCTCTTCATCCTGATGGTCAATTATCTCTACACACCTAGTTCCGAGGCATGGAAATATATTGATGATACTACGCTCGCTGACGTGGTGTCAAGGGGACGACAAGGTGTAGTGCAAGTCGCTGTTACAGCTGTGCTGTGGAGCAATCGTCTATCACTAACAAGCTTCAGCTGAACCCAAATAAGTGTAAGGAACTGCTGATCGTCTTTAAAAGAACGCAACACCAGTTTGATGTGGTGTAAACAGTGTTAAAGTGTTAGGTGTAACAATAGCCAGCACCCTTCATTGGAGTTGCCATATTTCAGTCCTAATCAAAAAGGCTAATAAGCGGACTTTTTTTCTCGTATTGCTTAATTAAGCGCGCCAAATTTCCGGCTCATAATATCATCAGTTTCTATCTTACTTGTATTAGACCTGTAATTGAATACTGTGCTCCACTTTACCATCATGCACTGTCTGATTATTTAAGCAACGACATAGAACGTCAAGTGAAGCTATGATCTTCGCAGTTATGAACGCAATTTATACAATTGCGTAGAGAAGCCCAAAAAATTCAGGACTTCAACGGGGTTTGAACCCGTGACCTCGCGATTCCGGTGCGACGCTCTAACCAACTGGGCTATGAAGCCACTGACGTTGGGAGCTGCTCATTTGTGGGTTCTAATGATCCCGTAAGGAATGAATCAATGATGAAATGGTATATGAAATGAATCATATATGAACTGCGGATATTAAATCAAGTGAAGCTATGATCTTCGCAGTTATGAACAAACGGGGTTTGAACCCGTGACCTCGCGATTCCGGTGCGACGCTCTAACCAACTGGGCTATGAGGCCAATGACGTTGGGAGCTGGTCATTTGTGGGTTCTAATGGTCCCGTAAGGAATGAATCAATGATGAAATGGTAAATGAAATGAATCATATATGAACTGAGGATATGAAATCAAGTGAAGCTATGATATTCGCAGTTATGAACGCAATTTATACAATTCCGTGGAGAAGCCTGAAAAATTCAGAACTTCAACGGGGTTTGAATCCGTGACCTCGCGATTCCGGTGCGACGCTCTAACCAACTGGGCTATGAAGCCACTGACGTTGGGAGCTGCTCATTCGTGGGTTCTAATGGTCCCGTAAGGAATGAATCAATGATGAAATGGTAAATGAAATGAATCATATATGAACTGAGGATATGAAATCAAGTGAAGCTATGATCTTCGCAGTTATGAACGCAATTTATACAATTGCGTGGAGAAGCCTGAAAAATTCAGAACTTCAACGGGGTTTGAACCCGTGACCTCGCGATTCCGGTGCGACGCTCTAACCAACTGGGCTATGAAGCCACTGACGTTGGGAGCTGCTCATTTGTGGGTTCTAATGGTCCCGTAAGGAATGAATCAATGATGAAATGGTATATGAAATGAATCATATATGAACTGCGGATATGAAATCAAGTTATGAACGCAATTTATACAATTGCGTGGAGAAGCCTGAAAAATTCAGGACTTCAACGGGGTTTGAACCCGTGACCTCGCGAGTCCGGTGCGACGCTCTAACCAACTGCGAAGATCATAGCTTCACTTGATTTCATATCCGCAGTTCATATAGGATTCATTTCATATACCATTTCATCATTGATTCATTCCTTACGGGACCATTAGAACCCACAAATGACCAGCTCCCAACGTCAGTGGCTTCATAGCCCAGTTGGTTAGAGCGTCGCACCGGAATCGCGAGGTCACGGATTCAAACCCCGTTGAAGTCCTGAATTTTTCAGGCTTCTCCACGCAATTGTATAAATTGCGTTCATAACTGCGAAGATCATAGCTTCACTTGATTTCATATCCGCAGTTCACATATGATTCATTTCATATACCATTTCATCATTGACATAGAACGTATTCAAAAACGCGCTCTATCTGTACTTTCGCCCGGCCTTTCATAGCTCGACAGCCTTTCATTGTTTAACCTGAATTCACCGAAGGATAGAAGTATCGAGCAATGTCATAATTTTTTTGAAGCAATAGTATCCAATACCGAGTGCAAGCTTCATCATTTTCTGCCACCGAAGAACCGTATTACTTATAATCTTAGAAATCAACGTCAGTTTGGTAACCCAATAATGGCACCAAACGTTTCTGCCAGACATCTTTACCATCTGTGTGTAGACAATAGGTAAGGTAAAGTCTGCAACGAACCTAGAAGGCCCATCAGGCCGGCGCTTATATCCGGTTACTGTAGCATGAAGCGACTAGGAGTATTTCGACTCCCCCGTGGATGGGATGCTAGTCCATCGCAGGGTTACCCCCAGCATTAAATTCGCCGGTACCCATTTATACACCTGGGTGGAGAGAGGCACCGTGAGAGTAAAGTGTTTTGTCCAATAACACAACTCAATGTCTCTGGCCAGGACCCGAACCCGGACCCCTCCATCCGGACTCGAGCGCACTAACCATGAGGTCATCGCGCCTCCCACGTGTAGACAATAGGCCCGAGTATAAGTCTTGTAAATTACATGCTCTGTAAATATAATTGTAGTTTTTTAGCCAGTATTGTATGGTAAATAATCATGAAATTCAGCCTTATTAATGTGATTTTAATAAATCCATCTGTACCTCTGTTAAAAATAGCTAATTTAGCTACCCAGACAATAACAAATGGTAATATTTATATAGGAAGACAACGTAAGAAAGTCTTAGTGCATTGTCATTTCAAAGGTGATTCTCTTCACAGATTTGTAAGCGATGCTGGATAAGTGCACTCAAACACTGGGACTATCTGTCATCTTACTTTTCTTTTCCTTAGCAACTCTAAGGCCTGTGGAATGTCAGAAAGGTGAAAAAATAATGTCCAGTTTTCAGAGATTTAATAGAAGAAGGCCATTGCTTCATTTCAAGTGTACGGATTCCCGTTAAACTGAATAACAAGTGCTTTTCTGCTTCCTTTGTGTCAGGTTCTTGTGCTATTTTGCATGTTTTTTACATCTTATTCATCGTTGTCCTGGTGATCGTAATTATTGTTCTCTCCGTGTTGATATGGAAAATACGCCGTCGTCCGTGTCGAAGATGTGGGGATCTTTTATCTATGGTAAGTTGTTAATAAAGTCTTTCTAGAAGAATAGATTCGTGGAACGTGAATCCTGGATTAACAAAAGTGGTTACAATGGGTTCTTCAAAGCAGTCATGTAGTGACGAGGGATTGAGTTTATTGAAGCTCGTCATTAGCGTTCTAAACTCTCGATCTGTATGTAAGCCTAACGTCGCTATCATGTTGTTTCCTTTATATTGTGTCTTTGCCAGACATCTCGCTTGAACTAAGTTTACAATTGCATGGATGTTGGATGCACTGGTTCAAGACTACAATGATCATCCGTTATTTTAATCATGTTCAAAGCAAAGCACGGGGAGAGAGATGGTTATTATAGGAAACCGAGGCTTGCATTGTAGTTGAAGTGAGAGTTACAATTTGTGTAAGACTGTGATTTCTGTGAATTAATCATCGCCAGAATTCAGTATCTTTGCAAGTCAAAGACAACATGGGGCTTCCCAGCGAACTAGACACGAAGGAAGCAGCGACCTATGCGACTTCAGCAGCTGGAGGTGGATACTACATGCCCCTTAATCCTTCCGGGAGAAGCTGGGAAGTCAGTCGCGAAGACGTTCATGTTAACAAAGTCATCGGCAAAGAAGCCTTTTCTCAGGTTGTCCAGGCAACCGTGAAAAACGTACGAGCCAATCAGGAGGAAACAACAGTAGCAGCAAAAATGCTGAAAGGTCGGTTGCCGCTTATCCTTGTCATATGCTTTCAATCATTTTTTTGATCATGCTTTTGGAAGCGCGCAGTGGAAGCAGATCAACTTGCACGACACGGTAATAACAGAATGAAATAGTCGTCCTTTTCCTATTCGCCTCATTTTCTCGCAAAAATCAAAACTGACATTAATAACAAGACCCCTTTTCAGTTCTTTGGATTATCATTTATTTGATGCCACCCTAAATGACTCAAAATTCGTACACTTCCAAGATTACCTGCACTAATGAAATGAAGCTATGATCCCCGCAGTTTTATATAATAACCCAAGTTATTCACGGATTTTGATTGGTTCTTGCTTATGATCTATTAGAGGACAGACGCACGATTGACGTCACCATCGGCTTTTATGCGAATAAAGTTTAATTCTTTATTATATAAAACAAATAGATTCCATGTTGCCTTGGGTCTGTTCAGTAATAGATCACAGAAGACGTCAAAATGTGGTAAGAACATCAGTGACACATTCGGCTATCGCCTCGTGTGCCACTTTTTTGTTCTTACCACATTTTGACGTCATCTGTGATCTATTACTGAACAGACGCACGGCAACATGGAATCTATTTGTTAAATGGACGCAATTTTAGCAATAGAGTGTTTTCACGTGACGTTACGGTGGCCATGTTGGTGTTCCCAACTGGTCCTCCGGGAATTGAGCTCTTTTATCATGCAAATGTTTTCTTTTTTTTTTTTTCTGTGGAGGAACGAGGTTACTGATCACGTGACTGAAAACACTCTATTGCGTAGAGATGCCTGAACAATTCAGCACTTCAATTGGGTTTGAACCCTTGAACTCGCAATGTCGGTGCGACGTCAAATCAACTGAGATATGAAGTCAATGATGTTGGGAGCTGGTCACTTTTGGGTTCTAATGTTACCGTGATGAATGAATCCACGAATGAAATGATATATGAAGTGAATCGTGTTGAAGTGCGGATATTAAATCAAATGAACCCAAGATCCTCGCAATTAGGAACGTAATTTTAGCAATTGCGTAAGGAAGCCGCAAAAATTCAGGACTTCAACTGGGTTTCATCCCGTGACCTTGCGATGCCAGTGCATTTCCTTAACCAGACGAGCTATGAAGCCTCTGTTGTTGGTAGCTGGTCATTTGTGGGTTCTAATTTTCCCGTGATGAATGAATGAGGTCACAGGTTGAAGTCCTAAATTTTCAAGCTTCTATACGTAATTGCTAAAATTGCTTTCATAACTGTGAGGATCATAGCTTCATTTGCTTTCAAATCCACAGTTCAATATATGATTCACATCATATTAGCCAGTATCAAAAATACCATAATACTCCTTGTTTGTCCCATTCTTTTTATTTTTTCTTGGGACTTACAAGGCTACCAAGAGAAACTGGGAACAATGCTTATGCAAAATTTTGGAGGGACAAACAAAGAGTATTATGGCATTTTTTATATAGGCTAATATTTCATTCCTAACACATATGTTTTGGTACCCAGTCAACTATTTTATATTGAACAAAGCCACTGGCAGTTTCTCTTCCTTACTTCCTAGCCAATGCTCCTCCATCGGATAGAAAAGATCTGTTGTCAGAACTGGAGCTGATGAAAAAATTAGAGCCCCATCCTCACGTGATCAAGCTCATCGGATGCGTCACTGAAAGTGGTAAAATTGACATTTTTATAATGGAGTATTCTGTTACAAGCGTTTGTTAAGCAACCCTAGGTTGCCAGTGAACACCCTTCATTCCAAGAACGTTGTTTTGCATAGACCCACTGATGGTGTTGATCGAGTATGTTCCCTTTGGGGATCTCCTGGGATATCTGCGAAAGAGCCGAGGACTCAACGACACTTACTATAAGAACCCGCATGTGAAACCGGAGACCAATCTGACTTCGGAACAGCTGATGGAAGGTTGCCATCAGCCAGCATCCATAAATGCCAAATAAATATTTACAATACCATGAAAAGACTTTTACTGCATGTGACACATAATGGGCCCTTTGCAGCTGGTGATCACATGGTACAAAAGCGGCCAAACTGAAGAGCAAATTGCGCAATCGGACATCTAAAACTAGGCAACTTAAGCCCCATTCACACCAAGAAGACATGTTTAAATAAACTGGGTTTAACAATATAAAAATCAGTCACAGAAAAATGTAGGACTGGCTTTTCCATGAGATTCAAGCTTGTATCAACACATGCTTTGTCCTGTGCTAAATTTGTAGTCGACAAAAATAAGTAAACATGATTTAACAGGAAAACACTTTGAAACCGTGTTTAACTAAACATGTTGAAAACATGTTTAAGGTTTGGTGTGAATACCCTGTTAAATTTAATTTTCCTTTTTCCTTGTTTTAGTGGGTAATTTGTACTCCAGTGAGATGGTTTTTGTACTATGTGATCGCCTGTTGTAAAGGGCCCATTAGAGGTTCAAAAGATAACCGCGTTGACAATCAGACAAAATTTGATGCAACTCGTTCGGAGAATTGCGAATGTAACTTGAAAAAGTTACAGCACTTTGAATGCAACTTTTTAAGCTACATTCGTAATTCCCCAAACCACAGTAGCATCAAACTTTGTGTGTATTCGGAGTATCTTCCTGTAAGTAAACATGAATCTAATTATGAAATTATCATGTGGTTCAGCCGCTTCGGCTCGTGCAATTTCAGCTTTTGAAAAACTTACTCGTGCAAATCAATTCCAAATTGAACGAGGAAACCCGCACGATTACCTTTTAACAATACAAAAAGGAAAAAAAAATCACGAAGAGGAAGTACCGCAAGCTCTTAATGCAGACAAGAGGCGAGCATTCGATATGGATTTGACACTTACTGACACATGAAATATAATCGTGCTGCACGTGGGGCTTGCATTTTTTTTGCGGTGCTCTGTGCAACGCCAATGTTAAGGTTTTAAGAACAACGCGAGCGTGCAAATACAAATCCTTAATTTTTTTTTTTTTTAACTCTAAAACCACTCGTACCAATTTATTTTAGGATACTTCGCCCAAATCGAACGACGCGAATATGATGGAATAATCGCGAAAGGTTTTAAGAACAACGTGAGCGTGCAAATACAAGTCTTTCATTTTTTTTTTAAACTCTAAAACCACTCGTACCAGTTTAATTTTAGGATACTTCGCGCAAATCGAACGACGCAAATATGATGGAATAATCGCGAAACAGTTACTACAGAGCAAAGGTAAAATTTTAGGTGACGTTTTCGTCGACGTGTCCGTCGTAGATCTTAATTTTCTAAATGATACAAATTCAAAGCGGTTCGTTTCAAACATTTGCACATGGAATCGTCCCAGAATGTTTTCAATAGATTAACTAGAAATTTGCAAGAATCTCACGCCATAATAGGGAAAAGAGTATTTAAAAGTCATCTTTTAATCGGAATCTGAATCGCCGTCGATTATATGGACCCGACGACGCTTGATAGGCTTCACAGTTGGAATGGCTGTAGCGACTGAAAGTGTTCAACACATTATGCTCTGAAGTTCTCATTATTGTCGGATTGAACGATATGGAACTTTGGTTTAATTCAAACGCTGATCATGAACTAAGCATCGAAATCGCTACATTGCAAATTTGCTTCAAGGTTACAGGATGCATAAACCACAACATCTGGACAATGAATTGTAACTGTAACCCTTGTTTTGGAAAGTTTCTGCTGTGACTGTTATCATGCAAAAACGATCGATATTGATATTCATCGAACAACAACGAATTACCGGCAGTGGACCTACGCAAACACCTAGGAATATGGTTGGAATCGTCCCTCTCTTGGAAGTACCACATTAATTCTATCTGCGCCAAAGCGAGCAATTGTTAGGCCTGATTAGGCAAACCATTGGTTTTTCAATTAAGTCTGGTATCACGGTAGCTTTCAAGAAGTTGGTTAGACCGATCCTTGAGTAAGCCTGTCCTTCCTGGAATCCGCACTTAGTAATTTAATCTATTCAACGGCGATCAACCCGCCTATTATGCGGCTTTGACATTGACTATAGGGTGGGACTCCCTCAAAGTGGGAAAATACCATAGTCTGACGCAGATGTATAAGATAATTTTTGGTTACTGTGGCATTAATAGTCGCCATGAACCATTTTGATTTTATAGATGGCAATCGAACAAGATCTAACCATGGTTACAAGATTTGGCTAAAGCCCGTCTGCACTAATTATTTTAAATTTTCTTTCTTTAAAGTGCCCCTGTGATCAAGAAAACCACTTCCTTTTTTCCTTCAGATTTTGAAAGTGTGTTTTCTTAACACCTGACTGGCAAAATTTTGAGCTTTGATTTTTATCCAAAGGCTGTTTACTTTGAGTGTAAGTTTTGGATTGCACGGTCCGCCATTACTCACGTTCAAAACTGACCGATTGGACCTCAGACGGTTGGATCCAGGGAAAGTGACGTCAGAGGCTCACTAGCCTAAAATTTCAGGGTGTGAACGCAGCTTATTATATATGCAAAGCGTGAGTTTGAAAGTCTGAAAGCCCAAAAACCCCCGTGCTGCATATTAATTCTGCGGCGTACACACGTATTGCGTTCTTAAACTAGTGAGCCTTTGACGTCATTTTTTCCTCGATCCAGCTCTCCCAAGAACATAATGTTAGTAATGGCGGACCATTAAATAGGAAAATTACAGTTAAAATAAAGAGGTGTCTTTTTGAAATCAAGGCTTAAAACGTGGTCACTTAGTGTTTTGTTAACATAGTTTTGAAATCCAAAGAAAAATATGAATTGATTTTTTGGTCACAGGGGCACTTTAATCGTTACATTAGTGACTGGAACTCCTCTCCTGCATATGTGCATATGTCTTCAGTCTTTCAAATCTTCATTGCTCAAGGAATTTACGTCACAAATTACGTAACTATCCTTACTAGTCCTATTGCTGGTTTTAACTCAC
The DNA here is from genome assembly GCA_949126865.1 of Montipora capitata. NCBI lineage: Eukaryota > Metazoa > Cnidaria > Anthozoa > Scleractinia > Acroporidae > Montipora > Montipora capitata. The sequence continues at coordinate 9,517,961 of OX421454.1, read as the reverse complement.
CTGATCAACAGCCATGTTTTTCAACGAAAACAAAAGGAAGGGTTTGCATAATAATAGAGTTAAATTCCCAGAGGATTCGGTCGGGGCACTAACATGGCCGCCTTTTCTTTGTTTAGGGCACCAACATGGCGGTCGTGACGTCATGTGAAAACCAAGAATTGTTTATTCATTTGTATTTGTGTGTTCGCGCGCGTTGCCGTTGCACGCGTGTGTGCGTGTAAAGTCCCATTTACACGAGCAATTTTTCCTTGACAAGTCCAAGGAAAACTTGCCGACTGTACACACTAGCAAGTTTTCCTTGACAAGTTTTTCCTTGACAAGTTTTCCTTGGTAGTGTAAATGAAAACTATGACAAGTTTTCCTTGACAAGTGCTGCAAATCAATAATATCCTTGTCACATTTTCCTTGTTGTCCGTGTACCCGAGCAAATTTCTGACTTGACAATTTTTCTTTGTCAAGGTAGCACGCCAGATTTTCCTTAACAAGGAAAATTTGTCCACTATTCTCCATCTACACGAGCAATTTTTCCTTGCCAAGGCAAACTTGTGAAGGAAAAATTGCTCGTGCAAATGGGGCTTAAGTGTGTGAGGAGGGTAGCCTTGGGAGGCAGTGCGACCCAGTGGATAGGACGCTTGCCTTGAGATCAGGAGTTCCCGGGTTCAAGACTTGTTCTGACCATTGTCTAACTTCTCGAGCGCACTTGTAAATAGCCCACCGGTTTGCCTCCGGCGAATTCGGATTCTTAACAGTTGTTTTTGTTGTGTTCAGTCATTTCGATATTTGTGTTTCATTGGCACTGAAAAGCCCTTATGGGGAGTGGCAATTTAGTATGTCTTCTGTTGTAACATGTATTAGAAAGCGAATTGAGTTACCCCCCCCCCCCCCCTACTATCATCCTGCCACCCTATCTCTTGTAATGGTTGGCGAATTGCTAAATAAACAAATAAATAAATAAATGAAGAAATTGTGCTAAAAAGGGAAGGCGGTTCTTGTTGGCCAGGAAGTTCTCCGGATACTGTCGGTTGTGGATTGACCACATTGTGTTTACAAATGCCTCTGGGAAAGTACTTCCGAACTTGCTCTCGTCAAATCTCTTGCTTTGTTGGGGACGATTACCAAGACGTGGTTGTCGCAGTAATTGCGCTTTTCCCTTCAAGATCTGCTTCCATGAGTGGAATTCCCGGTCTTTGACTATTGCCAATGGACATTATTTTCTTTCAAGCACCTGTGGAGGGCAGCAATCATAACCTTATTGCTGGCTGGCTCATAATCTCGGCCGTTTTTTTTTATACCTCAGCGTATAATTTCTCAAGTAATCTGTTCAGTTCAGCCGGTTCGTGTTCCTCGATTTCCAAAGCCATTCTCTTTTTCTCGCACCAAATCTACCACACACCTAACCAAAATGACGTACTTTTGTTGTTGTTGTTTATATTTTTTGCACCAATAGCCCTTTTCACGGTTAGTTTTTCTTATTTGCATTACAATGTAATCTAACGTGGGTGCGAGACAATTTCGGGTTAAAACTACAAAATAGCCCGAAATTGCCTCACATACATGCTAGATTATATTGTAATGCAAATGAGAAAAACTAACAGTGAAAAGGGCTATTTGCAGTTCTTCTAAGGGCCGATTTACACGGTACGATTTTTGTCGCATGCGACAATGGCTTACGACAGGCCCACGACATGATTTACGATTGTTGTGTACGTCTGCAAAAATGTCGTAGCATTTTAAAACATGTTTTAAAACGCTGCGACAATCGTAAAGTCATGTCGTAGGCCTGTCGTGAGCTTGTCGCATGCGACAAAATCGTATCGTGTAAATCGGCCCTAACGTATCGCCGGGGGCCAAAGCAAGTCTTAGAAAATTTTGCTATTGTATCTCAGCCAATCATAATAAAAAAATTTCGATGTGTAATTTGCGCTGGCGTTACACTTTTTGCACCGGTGTTACACTTGAATAGCACTGCTATATTATTTTACTTTTTCTTTTTTTTTTAATGAAGTGGTAGTGATACGAAATTAAGGTGACTGCAACAAACAAACAACTAAGGCGATAGTATGGTCATTAAATTAAGAAAACATCAAGATAGTTGAGCTGCCGTAGTGGTTAACGCTCTACATTTGCAGTCGGACGCTTAAGGTTCCATTTCCGTTCTGACCACTGGATTTATTCGTTATGAAAGGTCCTGAGTTGAACTCTGACACTACTTGCAAATAACAAATTGGTTGTCTCCTGTCTATTGGGGGAGACATTAGGCATGGTTTGAAATCTCCCTTTCGCTGTTCATTCTTGACCGAACATTTGCATTAATTGAGTATTAGAATTTGAATTATAGAAATATATACCAACTGAATTGTAGCTAAATATGGACGTTTTAGGCGTAAGCCCAGCTGATCCTGCTTCATCATTTCGTGGAGATACGCTGCGTTTGGTGGAATTGTGTTTGTTGATAAAGATAGTTTCCTTGGTACTAATGTACTATGCATCCACATACAATTTCTCTTAGATTGTCCACCGTGACTTGGCGAGAAATGTTCTTGTTGGCGAAGGAGAGAGATGCAAGGTGACAGACTTTGGGATGGCGAGGAATGTTGGACAGGATGATATTTATACCAGGAAAAGTAGGGTAAGGCTTGCACTGATGTTATGGTTTATACCCCATGATCGAACTTCGAGTTAACCTTTTTCTTTGACGGTATTCTTTGCTGGTTTTCCGTACCAAGGGTCGATTGCCTGTTAAATGGACTGCATATGAGGCCTTGTTTTACGGAGTATACACGACACAAAGTAATGTGTAAGTATATACGTTTAAGTATAAAGTTAAATTTATTTTTCTTTTAGAATTATAAAGAGAGGATATTACATTGCCGCTTGGGGATACGAATTTTATCCTCGAGTGCTGCATCTCTCACGAGTGAGCGCAGCGAACGAGTGAGGGATACTATGAGCACGAGAAGGTAAAATTCATATCCCCAAGCGGCCATGTAATGTTTTGTTTGTTATGTAGATATTGATGAAATTTCCGGAATAAAAGCAACTTGTCTTATTCATTCTCGAAGGCGTGAGAAATAGGTCACCAACCGCTAAACACGCATGTTTTATAACATGAAACATAATATAAAAGTTAGGAAAAACAAATCATGATAATGTCAAATTGTGCAATAAAAAGGGTAATGTAGTGGAGAAGAATTTTATTACAGCACAAAAGTATCTTCCAGTGAAGGAAAACTTCGCTTTTTATTGGCTAATCGTGCTAATTACCATAATAACACCTATATCCTCACATTTGAAAGGCAAAACTGATATGTTCACTCGCGCAGGAAAGATATGAGTTTTTCGTAAGAGGGAAAATCCTAGTATTTCATCAACACCTATATCATAAATGTCTATTACGACTCCGTATTGCGGTCAACCGAAACAGCTTCCTCCAAAGACTTTCGTTTCTCTACTTATTTTTTTTTACTACAACTTTGTAAATGTGTTTCCTTGCTTCCTCGCTGATCTTTACGATATATGTGTTATGCTCCTTTTTTAGGTGGAGTTATGGGATTCTTCTATATGAAATCCTGACAATTGGTAAGATTCAATGAAAAGGATACTTGACTTACGCCCTATCCGCACTAGCTGACAAAACTGGAATTGTCTCGACAAAATCCAAGGACAAATTTTTGTCTTGTCTGCGGTGTCCGCATCCAAATTTTCAAAGCGGGCAAATTCTGTCAACACCTTAATATAGCACTGATTATATTTCACTTTTTAATATTCTATGTTGTCGCGTGCGCCAAAACATCGAACATTTTGGCGGGATAATGGATCACGTATGGTGGAACGTTCCAGCGTCCTACCGAGTTTGTCTGCTCATAGGGTAGACCGGCATAGTTTGCCATTCGATTTAAATTCCAATTGCCGGGATTCATCTTTACGCGTTTACTGTTAAAGCTCTAACATCCAGTTTTCAGCGTTTCGCATGAAAAGTAATTATTGCCTCAGACGGTAAATTGAACTCAGTTCAATTACCAGGCAGGTCGTAATAGCTTTTCTGTCAAATGATTGACAAGTTAAACACAATTTTGTTTATTTTGTCGATTTTGCCGAAGTTTTACAAGGGACAAATTTTTTCGGCTGTGCGTTTGAAGATTTGTCCGCTTCGGACAAAATTTGTCAGGTCAAGACAAACCGTCCGCACTTGTGAAGCGTTGGCGATGACAGAAAATTTGTCTAAATAAACATCTTTTTTGCTAATGCGGATAGGCCCTTAATGACAAAACAGTGTACTTTATAACCGGAAATAGCTTTACATTTTACATTGGCGTCTAATTACATTTGATAATGGTACAAAGTGAGATTGAGACAGGGATTTTACACTTGTAGGTGGATCTCCATACCCGGACACACACGCCAGACACATTGCGGATAAAATTCAACAAGGATACAGGATGCCTAAGCCGAGACATGTGGATAACAATCTATAAATGATTTTTTTCCTCAGTTGCAATACTAAGTAAAAAGTAATGAGTAACTGCTTGACTATAAGTTTCTCCCAATAATTCAGGTATGAAATTATGATGAAGTGTTGGGAAGAAGATCGAGGTGAAAGGCCTACATTTGAAAAGCTGAGAAAAACAATGAAAGATATGGAAAGGAATCACAAGGTAAAGAAATCGAGGAACGATTTTGGGTATTTATGGGACAATGTGACCGTGGAAGCTGTTTGCATGCACACTTCATTGTACTGTCCTTAATCCGAAAGCCAAGTCTTCCTTTACCAACGGAATCACTTTGTTGTCTTTTTTTCATTTTGTCCTTAAATTTCGCCAGTTAATTTAGAAGCCCCGCATTGAATTATCCTTATTGTGTGTCTTGAATTAGTTCCAATCATTCTACCATATTGAGGTGGTTGTCGCAAAGAATCAAAGTGAAAGCTATCACAACCACTGTTATACTATTACTTTTGCAGACGTACGTGAATCTCAGTCAGTATGACACAAGATTCTACGCCAACGTGAGTGATCTGACAGCCGAGTAGAAAAACTGGAAATGGTCGCCCTGGTTCGACCATTAAAGAACCAAGTTCAGACAATAGAAGGCAGTGTTGATTTTTAATTTATTTGTTAGCTAGTCAGGCAACCGTTCTCTGAGCGAAACGAGAGACCCAGAAAAAAATGGCTGAAGCTATCAGTTTTATACTGAAGTTAGTTTAAGTCATGTTAAATCTTTCATTTATTTACTAGATTTTTCTTTCTATTTTTTTTTTTTTAATTCAGAAGTTTTAGAAATCAGCGTACCATATAGCAGTAGCAGTAGCAGTAGCAGTAGTAGTAGTAGCGGTAGTAGCAGTAATAGTAGTAGAAGTAGCAGCAGCAGTAGCAGCAGCAGCAGCAGTAGCAGCAGCAGCAGCAGCAGCAAAAATTGATAAATTTCAGTAATTGTCATGTGTATCTAGCGACAGTGAAATAGCCGTTGAAAATAATCAAGTAGGTGGCCTAAAGGCAATGAAATTAATTTTCGAAATTGAGTATCAAATCATAATTAGCAACTGAATTCAACAGGCAGCCCAGAGAATAGGTTTATGAGAATAGGTTCATTATCATTACCATTACCATTACCATTACCATTACAGTGTGAAACATTACACGATTTGAGCCGCCTTACCTCTTTTACCGTTGAAGACAAATGTATGCTCCGTATATGATAGAATTTGTGCAAAAAAGTTGTTAAGAATTAGATTTTGTTTTTTGTTCACTTATCTTGATCTTTGTCACTGGCGACGGTTAATTAATAAATTAATTTTAGCGATTCTGCGACTATTTGTCCCCTTTGACCATGCATCATACTTTCCCAAAACGTTGATTACCATGAATTAATAGCAGAGCTCCGCGCGCGAGGGGATCACCAAAGTTAAGAAAATATGGTAACCCATCGATGCGAGAAATTTTGCTTTTATAGCCATGACGTCATCGACCGTCCGTCCGTACGTGCATACGCCAACCCCTTCATGTATGCCAATGTAACCAGTATCAAGTTAGCTTACAACATACATCTTTGATACTGGACGTCCATGCTATGATCAATTGACACCTGTCAAAACAAGGTATCCACTGACCAGTATCACGTGACCATATTGCAGGCACAAGCTAAGAGCTCACCGCGATCATCTCAATTTTTGAAGTTGACCGCTGACCTGGTACTGGTTTTCAAGTGGATTGCAGGCTCAACCCAGACATAAACGAGGCTTCATTTTGTGCGCGCTTTCTGTGGCTCGACGCGGCTACACGGCCATACTACGTCAACTATATTTCTTACACAGTCAACGCTTTTCGTGTTCAGGTGGAACACGGTTTGAAAAATGTTTTCTTTCTGCATCTTTCACCTGTTTCAACCTAGTTTGACATCATGGTAGCTGTTAGCCTGTTCTAGGCTCCCAGATAGTCGGGAAAACGAAAACCACTGTGTTGGAAAAGCGAATGGGGGCTTGAGTCGATGCTAGGCGGGGGAGCCTGTAAGCATCTCTTTAAATTCTTCATTCCGGTATACCAGCTCCTGGTATACCCTCTGATTGGTCAATTTTGATAGTTTGTTTACATCAACACTTACGTCATCATTTCGATTCACTCGCGGAGAGTACGCTTCGCATGAAAGAAAGAGGGCAACTCAGTCGCCGAGTGTCTTAAAGTTTTCCCAAACGTACAAGCGCTCAGATTCGAGCAAACGTTGTGTCTGTTGACCTTAACTCGACAAAAAGATTCGTTTGTAATGCTTCCAACCGGTTTTGGTAATAGCATAAATTTTCAGTTACTTCCGCGCATTGTGAAAGCGTTTCAATGTTGTGATACGACATTACTGCACACCGCTTACAATATAGCATCACCGGGTACGATATTTCGTTCAAATTTTATCACACACACAACTATTATGTCCCTTGCACGCCACAATTGTTCGCATTCGACGGCGCTCTCTGATAACTCTGACGAACAAGAAAAAATAAAATATTATGTTATTCCTTCTTATGCAAATACTTGGCAGGGTATTCGAATTCTTCAGTTAAGCTCAATCAAATTTCTGCGTGAAGATCTCATCACCATCGAAAAAATGCGAGAGAAAAGAAAAGAACACTTTCCAATAGCGCAAAAATTTGCCGGAAACAGGCTTGTATTTCCGTTGCATGTGGCCACTGAAACTTGGGCACTGGAATTTTTTTATTATTTTAAAGCTTTAAAAGATCAAGCGATTTCAGGAAGCTAAGGTGATGGCTACGTGTCTGTATACTTCAAATGCAATTGAACTCATCCACAAGAAATGTCGATCTTTCACATTCATTATCGTTTGTCCTGATGCATCAGAGCTGGAGTTTATTGATGAAACAATCTTATCATCAAGGCCAGAGACTTCAATGGTTGGATTTCTGTTTTCCTTGGAAAAGTCAACAAAACGTCGGGAACTCGCAGTTTTCGAACTGGTCGTGTCTTGTGGTCGAATATGCTAAATCTCCGGTCGTTGATTTCCTTGACACTCGTTTCGCGGGCGCTTTGTCAATGCCTTTGTTCGCTTTTAAAGTTTTTTTTTTCTTAAAAGTGCCTTAAATTCTGGCTAACGTCTTTGCACATGTGAGACAACAGTGACTTCTTGACTGGCGAGCCGTCGAGCCTCATACACTCATTCTTCTTGACTGGCGAGCCGTCGAGCCGTTCTATCGAAAATGTAGCCGTAAGTGGCCCTGTATTCTGTAGTTATGCCAGAGTTTTTCGTTCCGCACGAGGTCCAACCCGAAGGAAGCAGCAACATCGGCCAACACAACATTTTCGCCGCCAGTGTAAGAAACGGACAACGCTAAGTAAGGAAACTCTAGGAATCTTCGTTCCCAAACACGTCACGTTTTTCTTGGAAAACCCTGAAGAACTTAAAAATATGGCCTTTAGAGAATCAACGCATCACCTCTGAACAACAATAAAAGAATCGCGCTTGAACTCGCGCGGAACAACACAAGGCCGCCCATTTTCAACACTTTGACATTGATATTTTGACATGCGAAAGGTTATTTGCAATGTGGGGGGAATGAATAATTTAAAGAGATGATTACAGGCTCCCCCGCCTCGCTTCGACCCAAGCCCCCACTCATTTTTCGCACGCGTTTTTTTGCTCTTTCCCTACTATCTGGGAGCCTGTAACGGGCTAGGTAGCTGTGGTCCACACTGGTTGCTACGCAGTTATTTACGTTAAGCATCTGAGGGATATAAAGTAAAACCTGAATGTCTATTTTTAATTTGCTTAGAGCTAATTTTTCTCTGTATTGAAATTTTTGCTATATCTTTAGAAGCTCTGATACGGTTGCATGATGCCTGGAGGACCTGTGATCAAACAGAGAAAAAAAAAGACAACGACCAAACAAAATACTAGTAATAGCTCGTACTTGGTGGAAGAATCTTTCCTTGGGCACCAAACCGTTTCTTATTTTTACGGATGCGCTATTTAAAGTGGATGCGTATTTTTGAAAAGTGGTTTAATCGGTTTTTCCTTTGTTCAGGAATGAAACTCGCATTTTTATTCTCAACTGGAATTAAATAACAATTATCCCTACTCTTTTGGACATAAAGAAAATATATTGATTTTGTTTGTTATGCTCTAAAATGCGAGCGAACAAGTGCTTTTTTACTCCGTTTGCTCAACTGTTTTTCGATGTGCCTCCACACTGACAAGAAAATTCTGCCCTTATGTTATAAACACGTAATCGGAGTGAGTTCTCATAAAATTAGGGGGAAATTTCACTAGCTTGTGTTTTCACACAAAAATTTGGTTTTATCAACGGAGTTGATAATGTAAATTGGCCACCGTACAGAGATTCTAAAAGCTGACGTTTCGAGCGTTAGCCCTTCGTCAGAGCGAATCGAGGGATTATGGGTTACGTGTAGTTTTTATAGTAGAGTAGGAGCTACGCTATTGGTGGTAACATGGCAACGTGAAAAATAGGAATATATTAGTTAAATGAAAAGCGTTCGTTAATACCGTGAGGATTAAGGGTGCCGATTTGAAAGATGAATTTTTGTTCCAGATTCTTGCGGCTTTCCGTCGTACCTAGATGTAGGAAAAGGCCGCAGATAGCCATGTGTTTTTTGGAGTGGTTAGGCAGATTAAAATGGCGCGCGACTGGCTTAGATGCATCCTTGTCATTCTTCTCAACATCGCGAAGGTGTTCGCGGAATCGGTCACCTAGTCGTCTACCTGTCTCACCAATGTATAATTTATTGCATAACGTACAGGTTATGCAATAAATGACATTTGCGGAGGTACATGTGAAACGATCGGTGATCTTAACAGATCGCTTAGGTCTCGATATCTTGCTAGTGTTAACAATGAAAAGACAAGTTTTGCATCGTGAGCGCGCGCATTTGAAAGTGCCGGGTTGCTCGGTTGTTCGCAACCTCCACTTATTTCATTCAAACGCGACAAAAACGTAGGCAACTTTTTAGTTAGAAGCGCGCTCAAAACTAACGAGCAACCCGGCACTTTCAAATGCGCGCGCTCACGATGCAAAACTTTTTTTTTTATTGTTAACACTAGCAAGATATCAGGACCTAAGCGATCTGTTAAGAACACCGATCGTTTCACATGTACCTCCGCAAATGTCATTTATTGCATAACCTGTACGTTATGCAATAAATTATACATTGGTGAGACAGGTAGACGACTAGGTGACCGATTCCGCGAACACCTTCGCGATGTTGAGAAGAATGACAAGGATGCATCTAAGCCAGTCGCTCGCCATTTTAATCTGCCTAACCACTCCAAACAACACATGGCTATCTGCGGCCTTTCCCTACATCTAGGTACGACGGAAAGCCGCAAGAATCTGGAACAAAAATTCATCTTTCAAATCGGCACCCTTAATCCTCACGGTATTAAAGAACGCTTTTCATTTAACTAATATATTCCTATTTTTCACGTTGCCATGTTACCACCAATAGCGTAGCTCCTACTCTACTATAAAAACTACACGTAACCCATAATCCCTCGATTCGCTCTGACGAAGGGCTAACGCTCGAAACGTCAGCTTTTAGAATCTCTGTACGGTGGCCAATTTACATTATCAACTCCGTTGATAAAACCAAATTTTTGTATACTACTTCCCCACCGACGCAGCACCAAAGTTTCTTTAGAAACTACCCCTTCATTCATGTGTTTTCACACGTTTGTTTAAAGCACCTAAAGGTAATTTAGTGTCGGAGTGGATCTTGTTTGAAGTTCGTCCATTCTTGGTAGCATTGCCGTATTTTGCCAATTTTTGTTGCAAGCCAAGCTCGCGTGTTTCAATGAAATACATCAAAATGTGAATGATCTCGTTTTAAGAGATAAATTGGAACAAAGTACATCAGTAAAACTCTTTTTGACCTTGAACTGATAAAGGTTTTTGATGGTTGCAGTTAACTCTGCAATGGCTTTTTTTTTTTTCCATTTCCATTCGCTAGCTGAGAGTGTGCTTATTTTCTTTTAAAACTCATACAGTTCAAAAAAATTCATTGCCAAACTGGTGAATTCTAAAGTAAATTTCACTCGAAAAACCGACATCTCACTTATCGCTTTGTGATTCATGCGATATCGGTGTGAAGCGTACAATTTACCGTGGAATTCACTAGTTAGGCAATGAATGTTTCTATAGAGGAAGGCAAAGAAAATTATTTAATTAAGCAGCAACTGGAAACACCAAAACGCGGACAATTCGAAATCTTTTTCTTATATTTTCAATAACGCTACAGGCAGTAAGAATAAATAACCAGGGAGCTCCGCTTTTAGGCTCGGCTAAATCTATATATTATTTAAGAATGAAGGGGTAGTTTCTAAAGAAACTGTGGTGCTGCGTCGGTGGGGAAGTAGTATACAAAAATTTGGTTTTATCAACGGAGTTGATAATGTAAATTGGCCACCGTACAGAGCTTTTAGAATCTCTGTACGGTGGCCAATTTACATTATCAACTCCGTTGATAAAACCAAATTTTTCTATATATTATTTAGTTACCTTGTTCCATTTCCTCAACTTGATCATCACCACCATGTCAACTGCTCATATTTTTTGAAGCGGAGCTCCGCGCGCACACGGAGCACCATAGTTAAGAAAAAATGGTAACTCATCAATGCGAGAAATCTTGGTTTTAGCTATGGCGTCATCGATCGTCCGTCCGTACATCCACCCCTCCATGTATGCCAACGTGACTTGTGCCCAACGTGGTGGCCATATACTCTAACTAGTTAATTTACAATGTACATGTTAATTGTCTCGGACATGTTCGGAGACAAACATTGTCGGCAACATCTTGGGACATTTCAGAAATTTGTCTCAATTCCGATCCGACCTTAATTGGGTTTTTGACGTGGGTGGTTGATGTTCCTCATGAAACGTTCTTCTTTTGGTATAGGATTGCATGGAACCGCAAGCAATTTTAGACTTAGATGATCCATTCAAGCATCCTTTATCTAACAAAGTCTTCAGCGATTGTCAACTGTTCGTCCCATTGAACTGATTCACCTAAGTGGTTATGATAGACCGTCATTGCAAGATAATCTGGAATTGCCCCATTTAAACATTTTAACAAAGGAAATACTTGTGAAAAGAAACTTTATAGCCAGTGCAATATCAGATAATGACATTTAGGTTCGCTTTCCCCGGTAACAATAATCATTGAACATCTGCTTGTCATAACTGAAAATAAAGATGGCATGGTAATTTAAACCCTTTCATATTTAAAGGAGAACGGTGAAACGTAAGCTGAATTTTATATCACTGTCAACGACATCCCTTGAAACCCATTGCAGGTGGCTTTTACTTGCTGGCGTTCGTTTCCTGAGTTAGTGGCAAAGTCTCCTTTCCACAATTAGAATTGAAATTTACGCTGTGCTGCTTGTGGCAAGTAAGTTTTTCATTAATGCAAAATACCACCAAATACGAAATAAGTTTCATGTTTCAAAAACGAAATGCAAAAAGAAAAACGATGTCATTACGGTTTCAAGTCTCCCCGAATTACACTTTTCGTATTAAGTCTGATTAACTGAAATCTGCAATTCCAGTTGTGTAGTTTAAAGTTAGGGGAGTGTACTTTAAAAGAATCACTAATCCAAAGGGGTCTTTTATCACCTTAAATGAAAAGCAAAGTTAAAGCGTCAATGGAGTTAATTACGGATTTTCTGAGAATACATGTAAAATGCTTCTAGGGAAAAGTATGCCGGAAGAACGAAAATTAACGGGTGTTTAGTTCGATAAATTGTTATATGTGACTAGAAGAAGAAAAAGAAAAAGAAGAGTGATCCTGTACGAGTGTGTGTTAAAATTCGCAGTTATTTTTCCAAAAATCAAGAAGCGAGATTCTTATCATTGTACACTGCAACCAAGGGAGAGCTACAGGAAAATCACTTTAGTCATCATGCAGCGTCTCTTAAGAAACTGGATTTTACTTGTTTTTTACATCTTCTTGTCTTTGGAAATAACGATGGTTTTTCAAATTATTTTGTTTATCCTGGTCATGAGCAGTATTTTAATTATTATGATATGGTAGCCCACGCAGGAGTACATGCACGCATATTTTGGCGTTCTTATGGAGGTTTTCATCTTCCTTTGCAGAAAATGCATTGGCAATGTTTATGGAACAATTGTTTAGAGTACCGTGCTTGCACAATGCTAGTTATGTTTTACTTGAAAAGTTTACAAATCACTTAGCTAGACCGATTCAGAGTTTCTTGTAATTTACTGTGTGCTTCATTTAACAATTATTCCACAAGCGCACGCTTGATATGATTGGTTATAACCAATCTCATATCCAACAAGCAGGAATGGAATAACTGTTTTATTAAATTTTCATGAAGATCTCAACATTTGAAGACTTGGAAGTTGAAGATTTGAAAAAAATTGGAAATTTTCAGCTTGGCAACACTTGACGCGACCAGCTTCCTTATTAGGTTATACGATATACTGTTACTCGAGATTGAGCGATCCAGTCAAGAAGCTAGAAACGCGACATCGGAGTTCCAATTTTAATAAAACTAGATATACCCACTTTAAACTGCATAAACCAACTCTTTATTAATATTTTACAAATGTCAGTCAATTTTATATTGTCATTAAGAAGTCGACCTGTATGAGACAACTGAACTGGTTATTGAAAACAGACACTTTTAAATATAAACAGTTTTGCAATATAAAGACGGCCCACAACAGGAGTGACGAAATAAAAGGCCACCTTTACGTCTTAATAATACGACCTATTCATAATTAACGACCAATAAATTATTATGTTTTCTTTGGGAAATTTAAACCAACTGTCCTCGTTTCAAGCATACTGTTTTTTTGGTCATGAGGCAATTTTAGCATGTAGAAAAAGTAGTAGTTAAAACGAGGAGGTCTTTTTTTTTTCAATGGTGACTCGGGCATACTCGGGACAAATCAAGGTTCTAGTGCTCCATTGCAAGAGTCGAAATTACTAATTCGGATGCTCTTATGCTCAAAGGGCAGCATAAAGAATCTCTCTGTATGTACATGCAAAAATGTGAGCACGTTCATTGGCTGAGAACAGGTCAATTAATCCCAAACAGTGCACAAAGCTGAGATGGAGCGCAAGAAATTGAAAGTTTAGTTAAATTGATTGACAAGAGGGTCGCAACGTTTTAATTCAGAGGTTGTAGATTATATTATCTTATTTTATTTTATTTTTGGCCTGCATGTCTCCACAAGTGTTTGCGTGTCAATCAAGGATGTCAGTTTTCAATCAATAGGGAGCTTACGAAACGACGACGCCGATGGCAACGACGACGCTACAAAGAAATAGGTTTAGTGAGCAAAACCAATGGCTCTGCACGTGCGTTTTACATTTTGGTACATTTCTTTGCCGTCATCTCCTAAATGAGGACGTTAGCACATGACGATGAATTTTCAGTTCTCTCTGTACGCTTCCAAACCATTCATACCAGTTTAATTCCTCAACAGTTACTACACATTTTTAATGCGAAACGACATGAAATAGTATCGTAGTGATATGAATAACGCGAACTCGTATTTTTAAATGAAGTCCTCGTAGCCGTCGTCGTCCTCGTTTCGTAAGCTCCCTATCAACGTTAATGTAGCGGGACTGATGAACCAAGGCACGAACAAAGTGCAATAAGAGGCACCCGGAAGACATTCGCAAGTAATCACATCATTCATCTTGTGTGCAATTTAGGATAAATGAGAACTAGTAAATATTTCAGTAAAATACTACAAATTGCCCTTGCAATTTGGATAGCCTTTGAAAAATTTACTCGTGCTGACATGGCAAGCCAATTGTATAGCAATATTCAATATCGAGTTCAATTCAATTTAATGAAATTCAAATTAAATTGATTAAAAATTAAAGTTTCATCCAATGAAAGTTCAAGTTAAATTCAATGAAAATTCAATAATCGGTCAGTAGGAAAAATGGACTGTTGGCTGCGGACTACGTATAAAAGACAAGCAAAGGTCTAAAACGCGGGCTACGGACCACGGAATGAGTATAAAATACAGACTACGGTATAAGATGCGGACTAGAGTATCAAATGCGGACTAAGGATTATAAACAGTGTATAACCTGAAAATAATGCATAAAATTTCATTGCGATTTACCTCGCCAAAATATCTTAAGAGTCAAAATAGCTCAAGCATTCCTTCCATCAGTGAAAAATTTGAAATTCAAAAATTTGATTTTGTCGCTTCAACATTCCATTCTTAAAGTGAAAAGGTAAATACTCAAAAGATGACGTGATTTAAAACTGAAGTTTTTATTTCAAGGTCTGGCTTCGTGTCCCAAGTAGAAATTTCGTGGAAATTTGAAAAATATGCTAATTTCCATACCAAGTGGCTACTTCAATCATGGGATATAAAAGCAAGAAATGGGAGGCAATGCAATTAATGAATTCGTTGATTCTACCTTGGCTGAACGCTTGAGCTGTTTTGAGTTTTGATTGCAATCTTAATTTACAACTGAATCTTTTATTTCACCCGCGGGGATGTTGCCTAGATGCAAAATCCCGAGGAAGCATCACTGTAGCTTGCGTGTAAATAGAGGTACAGTGGTATAGTAGCGGAGCTCACGTACGCGAAGCGCGCCAGCGGAGTACAATGGGTAAGACATTTTGGAAAATCTATCCATTTGAAAAATAGGCCACTTCGCAAAATACCAGAATACTCTTTGTTTGTCCTCCCAAATTTTGCAGAAGCATTGTTTCCAGTTTCTCTTGGGGCTTACAATGGTCTCAAGAGAAAACAAAAACAATGCTTATGCAAAATTTTGGGGTACAAGCAAAGAGTATTTTGGTATTTTCCGAAGTGGCCTATTCTGGTAATGACGTCGTATACGCCCGTCCGTTCGCCCGCCCGCACAGACTGTTAGGGTGGAGACGGGTGTTCGGGGAAGCTTCCTTTGCGGGAAATCGCATGGCCAACGTTGCATTTGGCAAGCCGCATTTTTCTGGCGGGAAATCACATTGACTGTCGTCAGTTTTCATGCTTAATCAAAGCCAGTTTACCTAAACGATTTGCGTTAGTTTGAACAAATCTGAGATCTTCGTCCAAAGACTGCAAACAACATTCGCCGTCTAACTTCATTACTTCTCGGGTGTTTTTGTTTTAACTAGTAAGAATCAGCGTTTGGGTGTTACGAGCAGCGAAAAGGATCAGATGTCACTTCTAAATTACGGATTTCGGTTTACGGGTCTGCGCGAGGA
>OX421454.1:9494741-9497241 GCA_949126865.1 Montipora capitata | reverse complement strand
TGAAACAAAATCAGCAGAGACTCTCTTGCAGCCTTCCAAAATGGCTTTAACAAAACTACTGTTACATGGATTCGGGACATCACACGAATTATGGAAAAATTAACACTATAGAAGGCGGAATTAATGGTAGCAAAAGAATAACCTAATTGAACTAGACTAATAAGATAAAGTGAAAAATGAAGAGCAGAAGCAGGCAGCCCACGCCCCCCACTTTTGAAATTGTGAGTGATATCCTTTTACAGTCGAAGGAGCTTTACTTGCAGCCAGTACACCGGGGATAAGTTCTTTCAAAGGTCTCAAGGCATCGATCCGCGGACCTACAGCAATTGAAGAACTTCTTCCATAAGTGTCATGAACTCCTGGGATACATCAGGTTGAGAGACGGTGGAAACAGTCCCTTGGCCGGTGCACAATAAATCGGAAACGCTAAAAGACAGGTTGTCCAAGAACTGTGAGCGTGAATTAGCGTGTGGTGGACGTGCTGGGACTTGCTCCGGCAGAGTGAACAGCATTTCCGGGGGTGTTCGGGCAAGCCTGATGGGACACTCTCTCCACCAATGTCCGGAGAAGCCACAGTTGAGAAAACGGCGGATATCTTCCCTGCAAGCGTTCAGCATTTTGGCGTTTAGCACGAGTGCGGGTCTTCACTCTCAGAGCTTCCCTTTCAGCAGCGCGGATCCTTTTATCGTCCTCCAAGTCAAGGGCAACAGCGTTACTCTCGTAATGTTTGACCGTGAGCCAACCTCCTTCGGAAGAATCAGCCATTCGGATCTTTCTGTTGCGTTCCTTTATAAGTTTAATAGAATCGTTCGAAAATAGAGACGCTTTCGCTGAACCTTGAACAAGAAGTTTCTTCGAAACGCTTTCGAGAAGATCCAAAACTTCAAGGTTGAACTTATAATTCCTTTCGTTTCCAGTATAGGAAAACTTGAGCCCCCTCTCAACTTTGAGCTGTTTAGAGACAGATAAAGCACACTCGGCGTCGGTAGAAGCCTTCTCGAACTTAGAAGAGAGCTCAGAAGTGTGCGACTTGAGTTGCTCGAGTAGGAAGGTACGGAACTCGGTTAAATCCTGTCGAGTAACCGTTTCTTGTTCGTCGCCCGGCATTGAACGAATAAACCTAAACCGAAATAAAACAACGTACAACTCGAGTAAACTGGTCGGCGTCAAGTGGTGTGACATTCACAAGGAGTGGTATATAAACGCCTAATTATCCCAATGGGAATTAATACCAAGCAACCTAATTAGACACCTAAAAGAAATACATTTTCAATTCAAGTCAATGAAATTCAAATTCAATTAAAAAAAATATCAAATTCAATTTCAATTCAATAAAATTCAATGAAAATTCAATTTTAATGAAATGAGAATTCAAGTTCAATTCAATGAGAATTCTATAAGGGGAATCAATTTTCTTTGCATATAGCAGTAAACACGTTCTTTTTTTTCAAACCAACTTTTTTCTCGTGTACATCTCCCTCTGAAATTAATTTCCACTATATTATTTTCAAAACTAGACAGACTAAGTTTTTAAACCTTGCGAGAAGACTCAGTTCTCTCCCAATCCCTGATAAGCGCTTCTCTGAACAAAATGGCGAGAATGACAGAAGCCACGCATCATTCAAATAACGGTTCAGAAACGTAAAATAGGCGCTTTGAAAGGTCCATCATGAATGCTCAAACCCGCGTGGGAGTGTGATGTTGAAAGAAACGGAAAAGCGTTCAAACAACACGCTAATGAGTAGCGTTTTATTCAAATCAAGTCACTTAGTAGTACATTAAAAAGTCAGACGATCTGAACAGAATTATAATTTATGGCTTTCAAATAATCGGGCGCGTGTTAGTAATTACTCCAAGCCACATGGATCTTAAGGACGGTGCCTACTAATTCAAAGGTATTTTCGCGCAGTTTAATGACTATGCGGCAAAAGCAGATCTTAACAAGTGTTATTGAAATCCAAAAATAAAATTGGGGGTAATCACGCATTTTCGAAGATAATTAATCAACAATATTTGTAAAATCCTTAAAATACAAAGCAATGTATGCTGTTCTTTTCCAAATTCACGCTTAATTATCTCTGAAAAATGCGTGGTTACCCCCAATTTTATTTTTGGATACCAAGAGCACTTTCTAAGTTCTGCTTTGTCCGCATAGTTTTGAACCGCGCAAAAATATCCCTGTATTATTAAGCACAGCCGATAGGAAATCCGAGTATCTCGAGATGCGCAGAAAGTATGCGCAATAACAATAGTAGGCACCGTTCTTAAGACAATCAGGCTATTAGCTACAATCTTAGGATCTAAAATTACTAATTTGTGGACATTTTGAGAGGATGGAGAGATGCTACCCCCTGAAAGAATACAATATTGAATTTACAACAATTTGTTTTCAATAGGTCGGAAACAAAATGCCTGTGACCCTTTTCACACTTTACTTGATAGCCTGTATGGTGGCGAGTAACACCACTGGTCAGCAATGCAAGCCTTCTGAAGTCTCAAT
>OX421454.1:9487241-9489741 GCA_949126865.1 Montipora capitata | reverse complement strand
ATTCGATGCACCTCTAAATTCGAAATCCAACGCGTGTCCCCTTTAAGTCCATGAATTCGCGTTATTTTCAGGTAACAGTACACCCTACTGTTTATCATTACTTGACGAGCAGAATTCAGGAGTCATTTTTGGTTCATATAACTGCACTTGTAAGAAAGGATATGCTGGAGACGGCCGAAACTGCTCAGGCAAGATTATATACCATTCGGCTGCTCGGTGGCGAATGATACTCTCTTATCACTTCCGAGATAATCAATCACAATACGTAGAAAGCACTAATTGAGCGAATGTGTGGTGTATAAAAAGCAAGCAATGATGTTTACCATTCTTGATGCGAGTTGACGTTTTTGTTGTTTTTTTTTTTTTCGGGTTTTCTAAAGAGTGGATATTACAAGAAAACTACCGACATAGTATACCCGCACAAAACTCTAATTAAAGGGGGAAAAGCTTGAACACGAGTACAAAATACAGAGTCTAACGATTTCGTGGACAGTGACTTATTGCTAATTGAAAGTAAAATGATATTTTTACTAATTATAATTTGTTGGATGTGTTCCCAGATATCGATGAGTGCTCAACAGGAAAGTATAACTGCAGCCAGGTCGCCGTGTGCAACAACAAAAATGGTTCATATAACTGCACTTGTAAGAAAGGATATGTTGGAGACGGACGAAACTGCTCAGGCAAGAATATATACCATTCGACTGCTCGGTGGCGAATACTTCCTTATCACTTCAGAGCTAACCAATCAGAACAAGTAGAAAACACCAAGTGACCGAACGTATGGTGTATAAAAGCAATCAATAACGCTTACCATTCTTGATGCAAGTTGACGTTTTTCTTTTGCGTTTTAATTTCTAAAGACTGAATATCACATGAAAAACATTATTATGACCTCGCCAGTTATCAACCCGCAAAATATTGTGTTCAGAGAAAGACTTATTAGTAATGGTAATAGGACTGAGTGGAGTAAAATTCAAGGAGTAATCGAGCGAGTTATTTCAAAATACGTGCGAGGCCTATTATCAATTAATCGTAACTATTACAAAATAGGAGAAGATGACGGTGATAATTTTTTTATAACTTGATCTTCTCAACTTTTCTTTAATAGTGGTTTTTTTTTAATAGCTCTGAAAAAATATAAATGATTCAAGTACAACTAGCGCGCGCTTGATGACACGTACAACTGTCCAATTACAAGGTGTACAATTACAAACTGCCCTATATTGATGCTGAAATCAGGACTGTTGATAACTAATCAGATTCTAGTATTTTGTAACAGTTACGATTAAATTAAGGTGAAAAAGTTTGGAAACGAGAACAAGATAGAGTATCTATAGATTTCGCGGACAATGACTTATTGTCAATTGAAAGTAAAAAGATATGTAACTAAAGAGAGAGAAGCATATGTGCTTTTCTCTCTTCAGTTACTATCGTCTGTACCTTTCATTTGCCTCGAAATTTCTCACTTTTGTGTGGGAAAGTAAAAAGATATTTTGTTGATTTGTTGGCTATGTTCCCAGATATCGATGAGTGTTCAACAGGAGAACACAACTGCAGCCATGTGGCCGTGTGCAACAACACCTTTGGTTCATATAACTGCACTTGTAAGGAAGGATATGTTGGAGACGGACGAAAATGCTCAGGTTAGTCATCGTTCTCGGCAGCATTTATTCTTTTCGTTTACAAGAAATTGTATTCCTTTATTTAAAACAGTAACAGTCAAATTTATCCCATCTTCTTTGGCTGCCCACGAATGCACAAAAAGTAGACGCACGTCCAAATTCGATATCCGACGCGAAGCGTCGCCTTTAAGTCCAAGCATTTGTGTTACTTTCAGTTAACAGTAGATCCTGCTGTTTATGTGTACTTGACGAGCAGAATTCAGGGGTAATTTTTGGAAGTAATTGCCTTAACACCTTGAAAAGAATAAGGATAAGGTTGGGGAGAAGAGCAGGCAGGGGACTGTTCATGACTCTTATCAGTTTGCATCTAATTACGTGACTGTATTTTTGGAAGTATTTGTGTTTTTATCACTGGTAAGAAGAGACCCATACAGCTTTCAACAAATAGTAGACGGTTTTGCCTGGGTTTAAATACAATAAAGTTGGTTTTTTTAAATTTATAGAAAGCTTATTGGCTTGGCACCAGTCTGTTAAGTTAGGTAATTCTTCATTCAAAGTTTTTTCAATCACATTCACATTTTTGTGTGAAAAGAAGATGTTAGTATCGTCAGCGAATAGGATGAAGTCTAAAACTTTTGACACATCACACTTACATTAATGTAAATTAAGAAAAGAAGAGGACCACGAATGGAGCCTTGAGGGACACCACACTTGATAAAATGATGTGAAGAATGACAGCCATTAAATTGGACAAGTTGTTGTCTGTTTTTTAGATAATCGGAAAACCAGTCAAATGCAATGCCACAAATACCATAGTATTGCAACTTATCTAAAAGGATTTGATGATTAACAGTGTCGAAAGCTTTAGATAGATC
>OX421454.1:9477241-9482241 GCA_949126865.1 Montipora capitata | reverse complement strand
ACACTTTACACTTCTAAAGCGACACAAACACGCAATAACATTTTTAGGCGAGATTAACTCCCAATAGCTCCGGTGGGACAAATTCACTAAAACACTTCGGTGAGGCAAATTCACAATGATATTAAACAAGACAAACTGATTTAACGCTTCGTAGGGACAAGCTCATAGAACCTTTTAGTAAGACAAACTCAGTGCAACACCTAAATGAGACAAACTC
Source organism: Montipora capitata (assembly GCA_949126865.1). Classification (NCBI taxonomy): domain Eukaryota; kingdom Metazoa; phylum Cnidaria; class Anthozoa; order Scleractinia; family Acroporidae; genus Montipora; species Montipora capitata. The sequence continues at coordinate 9,482,024 of OX421454.1, read as the reverse complement.
ACTATAACACTTCAGTGAGGAAAACTCACAGAAGAACTACGGCCAGACAAACTCGCTATAAATTTCGGTAAGACAAACTCTTTAAAACACTTCGATGAGACAAACTCACCATAACTCTTCGATGAGACAAACTCGTCATAACCCTTCGATGAGACAAACTCACCATAACTCTTTAGTGAGACAAACTCACTAGAAAAACACATGGGTGAGACAAACTCACACACAAAACACTTCGGTGAGACAAACTCACTAATTAAGCACTTTGGTGAGACGAACTCACCGGAAAAACGCTTAGGTGAGACAAACTCACCAATTAAGTACTTCGGTGAGACGAACTCGCCAGAAAAACACCTCGGTGAGACAAACTCACTACAAAAACACTTCGGTGAGACAAACTTACTAATCGAACACTTCGGTGAGCCAAACCCACTGTTAACTCTTGGAGAGACAAACTCACTACGACAATTCGTAAGCGAGATAAACTGACAGAAGCGCTTCTAGCGAAACAAACTCACCATTACACTGCGATATTACACTTTATTGCAATTTGAGCGAAACCAACTCACCACAAAAACAAAAAAAAAAAGAAAGGGGAAAAATTTTGATACACCAAGTGGGGCGGGACAAACTCGCTATAAAACCTTCTAACAATAACGCTATGAACGAGACAACTCGCAAAAAAACATATGCGGGGAAGCTGGACACTATGCTGCGACGTCCTGCAAAACACGCTAGCGACCGATAGCAAAAAGAAAGCAAGTAGGCCAACACCAGGCAGGAACAGCTGACCACATCAGCATCTGGTACATGAACAGGTTGAGCTGCAGGAACGGCAAGCGGCGCGGCAACGGCAGCGGGCTCTTCGCCGCCATCAACATTCTGGGCGTCTTGAGCCTGGTTTTGAACGGCCCCTGCTTGGGCTGGAGGTACGGCGAGTACGTCTTGCAATTGCTGAACATCAGGAACAACAGAAACCTGATTCGCCATGACGATTTCGGCGCAGCGATGAAGCAAAAACAAAAAAAAACGCGAAAAGGAGAATTCGTAACACCGAAAAGACTGAATGAGCTATCGTGATAAGGGAGTGGTCTTATATAAGAGTCCCATACCCCTGGGACACGTGAAGGATTGCTACGGACTGCACGCCGTATGCTAAGGTTACGTAATCAGCGTTCTAAGGCTATTTTTGTGCGGAGCCCCTAGAGAGAATATAAGTAACATCTGCACGTGCCAAAGGACAACATACGCGCGTGCCAAAGGATAGCATGCGAACGGAGAGTGCCTCAGTCACGCTAAAAATAAAAGGGAAATAAGTGTAAAAATAAGGGCCCCGTCTACGTCGTGCTTTCTTTGTATAAGGTTCTTGTACTAGTTTCTATATTTTCTACAACTTATTCATCGTCTTCCTGGTGATCGTTATTATTGTTCTACCTGTGGTGATATGGAAAATATGCTGTCGTCAGAGTCCAAGATATGGAGATCTTATACCTAAGGTAAACTGTTAATAAGGTCTTGCGAGAAGAATATATGTTTGTAACATAAAACCTGGATTAAGAAAGTACGATCATGGGTTCTTCAAAACTTTGAATCTCCTGAACCTCGTCGTAACTCTCTGTAGACCTAAGGCTGCTATCCTGTTGTTCATTTATATAGTGTGTTTGCTACACATCTCTCTTGAACTAATATAAGTTAACGATTTCAAGGATGCTGGTAGAATTAAGCTGGATGCACCGATTCGAGGCTATTACTCTTAATCTTACCACTGACCCAACTGTGCCCCTTCCTCGAAATCTTGTTACAATGATCTTCTGTTGTGTGAATCATGTTCAAAGCAAAGCCTTGGGAGAGGGATGGATGCTATTGAAAACTGAAGCTTGCATTACACTTAACCTGAAAGTTACAATTAGTGCATTACTGTCATTTTTGTCGACTAATCAGAACAGAGTATCTTTGCAACTCAAAGACAAGTGCCTTCCCAGCGATCTAAACACGAATAAGTCAGTAGCCTACGTAACCCCTGCTGCAGGAAGTGGATACCACATGCCACTTCATCCGTCTAAAAGAAGCTGGGGAGTAAGTCGAGAAGATGTTAATGTTATCAAAATCATCGGTAAAGGAGCCTTTTCTCAGGTAGCCCATGCAACCGCGAAAAAAGTAAGAGGCAATCAGGTGGAAACAACACTAGCAGTAAAAATGTTGAAAGGTTGGTTTCCGGTTATCCTTGCTTTATGCTTTGAAAAGCACTGATCGATGACTTGCATTAATTACTCTGCCTGTGTTGCAAGGTGGGCTTTCTCAATGCTCCTGACCTATACCTTTGACAAGTATCGGAGTCTCCCTTGCACACATGATCCGACGGCAGGCTGTTCAATCGGGCCAGACTCCGAGCCAAGACCAAGGTTAAAATGGTCACTATCAGAGAGCTCCTCTTCGCCGACGACGCTGCTTTGGCAATACACACTGAGGGAGCACTCAAAAGATTGATCGACCGCTTCGCACATGCCTGTGACGAGTTGGCCTCACCATCAGCCTAAAGAAGACTGAAGTGATGGGACAGGGCACTTACTCCCCCCAAGCATCCCCATAGGGACTCATAAACTCAACACGGTTCACAGGTTCCAGTACCTGGGGTCCACGATCAGCTCAAACCTTTCCGTTGAGCCAGAGATCAACTCGAGAATCACCAAGGCCTCAGCAGTCATGTCCAAGCTCCACAAGAGGGTGTGGTCTAACAACAACCTAACGGAGAACACCAAGGTGCAGGTGTACAGAGCCTGCGTCTTGAGCATAATCCTCTACTCAAGTGAAACCTGGACGACATACGCTGCCCAGGAGAATAGACTGAATAGTGTCTACATCCGCTGCCTCAGACGCATACTCAGCATAAGGCGGCATGACAAGATTAGTTTAGTTTAGTGAGCTGTGAGTCCCAGGTCTTTGAATTACGTCTTATAAGCTACTTCCCAAGTTCTCCAATTCAGAGTAGCATCAAAGCATCAAACTTTGTCTCTTGTGAAACATGTTCGTGCAAGTACATGAACAAGAATTTAACTGAGGAGAAAGTTTGAATGGGTGATTTAACCTAAAGATTTCCCTTCGCACGCTAAGCATGCAATTTCCTTTCTTATCACTAACTTGAAACAAGAAATATAAGTGAAAGAAACCGACGTTTCGGTGCATCTTGCGCCATTATCAAGGTTATAAAGATAAAATTGTGAAAAGGCTAAGTTGAAAAGAATTTGCATAAAAGAGTGCCAAGCTAATTACATGAATACTTTAGCACGAAGAGAATCCGACTGTACATTCAATGCTGGTTTAAGATATTGAATACACAGCATTTCATTAACAAGGCAGTCAAATTTGTTCGTGCATTTCTTGATTACATTGAAGCGTGCTAAGAAATTGTTCGGAACAGCAGTGTTATGTTCTTTGCAATAATGCCTGTAAATAGATGACGCCTTTTGACGGTGTCCCTCAACGCGCGTGTGAAGGTGGCCCTTTGTGTACCCGACATAACCTGCATCGCACAGGTCACACTTGAATAAATAAACAACGCATTGCTGGGTTACGATGTTAGGCTTGGGCTCACGCAAGCTTAGATCTTGTTTAAGCTTGCGGCTAGTAAACACGGGTTGAATGGTCTTCTGCACCTTGCTACTAAGATCTCTAAGTTGTCGTTTGACAGACACTGCAGCATCCTGATCTTTATAGGGGATAACTATCCGGATGGCGTCATCGGTATGCTGTTTAGGTTGGTCCACTGCGACTCTCGAGGTGATAAACCTGTTGATGACGGAATCAATAAGGTGATTCGGATACCTCAGCCTACAGAAAACGTCTCTCAGACGTTCACTCTCTTCTGAAAAATGCGCCCAAGATGATGATAGCCGGTGCGCACGATCAAGCATTGTGACGAGCAAGCCATGCTTGTAGCGGCTGTCCACATGGCTATGATAGTGCAGGAGTAGCCCTGTGTTAGTCGGCTTGACGTAAACCTTTGTTTCAACACATGATGCGCGATTTAAAAGCTGTACCCCAAGGAAAGGGAGCATCCCATTTTTCTCTACCTCCATAGTGAAGCTCACGGCGCTATGGGCGTGGTTCAGAGTATCCAAAAATTGTGTAGCCGCTGCCAAATCCGGCATCCTGACTAGAGTGTCGTCTACGTAGCGGCGGTAAAATTCCGGGAGTTTTCCTTGACTTTTTAGGGACCCTTCAATAGAGCACATAAATACATTAGCCAAAAGGGGTCCAAGGGGAGACCCCATAGCTACTCCATCGGTCTGTTCGTATAGGGCCCCGTCGAACTGAAACAGCTGCCCCTTTGTAGCAACGTGCAGAAGATCAACGAGATCAGTTCTGGTCAAGTTTAGATCATACGTGTCGTTGAACCAGTTGTTCTCGGAAGCTTTCCGTGCAAGGATGTCAATTGTTTCGTCTAAGGGCACATTTGTGAAGAGCGATGAGACGTCATAAGATACCAAGATTTCTCCCGGGTTTATCTTAACTCCACGAATTTCATTTGTGAAGGCAAAGATATCAGTGATGGTATGTTCGTTTACCGACAAGGGCTTAAGCTTAGCATCAAGCCATTTAGCAAGGGCGTAGTTGTAAGTGCCCGTAGCAGATAATATAGGACGCATTGCTAATTGCCTCTTGTGGGTCTTGGGCAACCCGTATAAGTGAGCCAGTCTTGATCCGGTAGGTCGAACGGAGTCAGCAATCGCCGATGGTAAAATTCTGCGTACTGTTGACTCTACCAGTTTTTCTTTCTCTAGTAGGG
>OX421454.1:9465001-9477041 GCA_949126865.1 Montipora capitata | reverse complement strand
CCCATAGCGCCGTGAGCCTCACTATGGAGGTAGAGGAAAAAATGGGATGCTCCCTTTCCTTGGGGTACAGCTTTTAAATCGCGCATCATGTGTTGAAACAAAGGTTTACGTCAAGCCGACTAACACAGGGCTACTCCTGCACTATCATAGCCATGTGGACAGCCGCTACAAGCATGGCTTGCTCGTCACAATGCTTGATCGTGCGCACCGGCTATCATCATCTTGGGCGCATTTTTCAGAAGAGTGTGAACGTCTGAGAGACGTTTTCTGTAGGCTGAGGTATCCGAATCACCTTATTGATTCCGTCATCAACAGGTTTATCACCTCGAGAGTCGCAGTGGACCAACCTAAACAGCATACCGATGACGCCATCCGGATAGTTATCCCCTATAAAGATCAGGATGCTGCAGTGTCTGTCAAACGACAACTTAGAGATCTTAGTAGCAAGGTGCAGAAGACCATTCAACCCGTGTTTACTAGCCGCAAGCTTAAACAAGATCTAAGCTTGCGTGAGCCCAAGCCTAACATCGTAACCCAGCAATGCGTTGTTTATTTATTCAAGTGTGACCTGTGCGATGCAGGTTATGTCGGGTACACAAAGGGCCACCTTCACACGCGCGTTGAGGGACACCGTCAAAAGGCGTCATCTATTTACAGGCATTATTGCAAAGAACATAACACTGCTGTTCCGAACAATTTCTTAGCACGCTTCAATGTAATCAAGAAATGCACGAACAAATTTGACTGCCTTGTTAATGAAATGCTGTGTATTCAATATCTTAAACCAGCATTGAATGTACAGTCGGATTCTCTTCGTGCTAAAGTATTCATGTAATTAGCTTGGCACTCTTTTATGCAAATTCTTTTCAACTTAGCCTTTTCACAATTTTATCTTTATAACCTTGATAATGGCGCAAGATGCACCGAAACGTCGGTTTCTTTCACTTATATTTCTTGTTTCATGTATTTCTAAATCGTTTCTTATCACTAACTTGTGGATTTTTCTTCAGAGGTCTTTTAACTGAAAAAGAAAAAAAAAATTGGTTGCCTCCTACCCATGGAGGGAGAGGGGGGGAGAGTGGGGGGGGGAGGGGTGTATTTAAATGTCATGTGTGATTTAAAATCTTTTATTCTTACGCTGCTCGTTCATGAATTGTCAATTAAATTGTAGATTGATATGGATGTGGTCACTTAATAATAAGGTCCACTTGTAATACTTCATTTCTTGAAGGTGGGACGCTTTTGATCAGTGGAGTTATGCTTATCGATGCAATTTCTTTTAGATTGTCCATCGCGGCTTGGCGGCGAGAAATGTTCTTGTTGGTGAAGGACAGAGATGCAAGGTGACAGATTTTGGGATGGCGAGGACTGTGGGTCAGGAAAATATTTATACCAAAAAAAAGTAGGATAAGGCTACAACTAAACTTTGCTTTGCGAGAAAACTTCATTTTCTGCGACCAAACTTCATCGCAGTTTAAATTCAACTTGTTTGCAAAGCAAAATTACCAGATATATTGATTTTCTTTAACAATATTCCGCAGTGATCTTTGTATATAGGGTCGATTACCTGTTAAGTGGACCGCATATGAGGCCTTGCTTTACGGCGTATACACGACACAAAGTGATGTGTAAGTGTATCCATTTTAATAGAAAGTCAAACTCCCTTTCCTTTGAGAATTGGTTATTGTCAATTCCCGTTTATATGAAGCCGACCTAAATTGCTTCATTTTAAGGCTTACTGTTTCCTATTTTCTCTATTGATTCTTCTATTTTTGAAATGCTATGGAGAGGAATCACAAGGTAAAGAAATAAAGGGAGAATTTTTGGGGATTAATGAAGTAGTTTGCTCCTGACATACTTGTCTGCCAGCACACTTGATTAGACCTACCTGCGCCGAGGAGCCTAGCCTGTCTTCCTCTGTCATCTATGTTCATTGTTCGAATCGTGTTATTCACACAGCCACTTGCTAAATGCCATATTCGCTCGTTCTTGGCTTTCTTGAGTGTTCGAAAAAGTTTCAATCTACCCTGATATGAGGTGTTTGGCTCAAAACACAATCAGTATTTTTCTTTTGCAGACGTACTAGTATGTAAACCTTAGTCAGTACGACACAAGAATGTATGCCAATGTCACTGATCTCACCGCTGAGTAGATGAAGTAGAAGAGGTTAATATATATGGTTGGACTATTAAAGATTTAGGATTATACAGCCAATCACTTTGTTAGTTGCTGATTAGGCAAAAGATCACAGGAAAAAATGGAACATAAGGAATTTTAGAAATCCTGAACTTAATTAAATTTAAATGTTCTTTTTTTTTTTAATTTTATTACTTTTTTTTTTTTTTTGTAAGTAATAGACACACTATACATGTAGCCTTTGGCTGGTTTAAGAAATGGTTTATATATTTTTTTAATGCACTCGAGTCAGTCAATTGTAGATGCTTTTCCTCGAGGAATAAGAGAACCCATGATTTAAGGATAAGCTTAATAAATCGTTCTCGTGGCCTAAAGCTCCCTATCTACAGGCATTGCGTGGCGTGGAACAATTTTCATATATTAAAATCCCGCCAAAGCTAAAATGTATTCAATCAGATCGCTACGATAAGCAATGCGAATGTTCATAACAAAATAACAGGTCGAAAAACCTGTCGGATTAAGGCGGGCCTATAAGTTGAGTTACATAGGTAAATTTGAACATATTATTTCTACTACTTTTTTTAAATGACACATTTCTTAAAATAGCTCCTTTTTTTATTATACCCATATGCTTCAACAGTTCTTCCAATCACTTTTTTCGTTTACGATTTGAAATTCTGTTGTACGATTGCTTGAGTTCGAGATCCGGATGCTAGAACAAGTTGCAGAATTAGTGGAGACACTTTACCTTCTTGGGCCGTTATTAATTTATCTATTATCTCCCACAATGCCGCAACCCCCCCCCCCCCCCCACCCCCTCCTTATTAATGTTGCTAGCAATACAAAATGTTGCTGAAATTTTCATCAGGCAACATCGAAATGGAAGAGGGATGGTGGAAGCGGGAAAGGCTGGAATTGTAGGTACGGCGGGTATTGGTAGCTAAAAAAGCTGTTTATTATTGTTTTTTTTTTAACAGTGGTGCCTCACCAATTTTGCAACCTGTTGTCTGAATGGGTTGTCATTGGAATGCCATGCGGTCACTTTGTTTATTGCTACGGGAGGGCGATAATCTTTTGCATTTGATATGGTGTTTCGAAAAAAAGAGGTTTAATTTCCTCATCTGGTATGAATGGAAAATGGTCAGCGATTCACTGGATTTTGGCGGGGTTTCGGTATGACGTAATTTGAAGCTATTTCAGCGCATTCTTTGAGTGAAATCGCAAAGATACATAATTTGGTAGATCAAACTATGCCATTTACATCCTTTTGCCTTTTACAGCACGATAGAAACACCCCGGAACCGAAATCGAAATAATTTGCCTTAAAGAAGTATATTTCGGTAGATGCATGCCATCTAAAACTCGTGCAGCATATACGAAATTAACTGTCGTTTACTTATGACAAAAATACATTACCGTTCCTTTACTGCGATCGCATGCCATTAAGAGGGAACATCTACTAATAAAAATCAAACATATTTATATGAAGACACATTTTCACAGAGGACCATTTGTACCATTACTCATTGCTTTCGGGTTAGCTAGCTTCCAGAGAAGCGATTGCTAACGCTTATTAGCAAGTCTTCTAAGTGACGTGTCGGGTACAGGCTAATTCCATGTTCCTTGGAATGACCGACTGAGCAGAAAGCTCAAAAGAAACCACCCGATTGTGCTATATCCTTTGCGAGATTTGTTTTACAATGAGATTCAAAAGTGAACAAATTTGTACCGGCAACACACTATGACATTTATATGAAAGGGTGGATACGGTTTAACATAGCTTTTCACTGACAAAATAATATGATATCATATTTATTGCTGTTGCGATAGTAGACCGTGCTTGGATGCTATAGACGATGGAATAGACGATATGTACAGGATTTCTAACTGTGTGAACTTTATTACTAATCATCTGGTAATGTATTGGATTGAGTAGAAAATAAAGTACTAGTTGAATAGTGCTGTTTCCTGGAAGATATGATTTTAAACTGTAACGCCACCATCCCCGTTGACGTTACTTAGGAACACAATAAATGGTATTGTGTTACATAATACCAGCCATGTTTAACTTTCGGAGCATCAGATCTGCAGTGGAAAATACTTGTGATGATAAGTTCAAACACTAGCTTGTAAATAGATGCCACCATATGTCAATAATTAATATCCTTTCGTGCTTGGTACCATGTGCTTTGCACTTCGCGTGCAAACGTCTGAAATGTTTCAAAGCTCATACGATATCTAACTCTTTTTTTTTTAGTTCCTGCTTTTCTACGTTGAAAAAATTCCCTAAAGGATTCAATCCCGGACTGGCAATATTACTGGAATCAATCAGACCCCCCCCCCCCCCCCCCCCCTTATCAATGTTGCTAGCACTAGAAAAAAATAATGAAAACTTTAACGGTCAATACTGAAAGGGGGAGAGGGAGGGGGAATTGGGAAAGGTTGGAATTGTAGACACGACGGGTATTGGTAGCTAAATTATCTCGTCTATGCTGGGAATGCTTTATGAAGTATTGTGATGTTTCGGTGATCCCTGAGGTGCCATGAGCGAGTGAGTTAATCCCCAGGCTTGCAGACCTAGTAAGTCAACGGTCTGCGCAAAAAGTCAAAGCCACACTTTACCTAAATCAGAAATTAAATCTATTTTGTCGAGAGGGTGAGATTCCTTTCATCTTCTTCTTCTGACGTAGACGCGACGGAAGCGGATAATATAAAGATAGAACCAAGCCTAATTAATAAATGCGGAGCTCCTGTTGGTAAGCCCAGAAAGAAATATAGTGTATATAGAAATGATTATGCTTCTGCATAAAGTACAAAATGAATCGTCATTAGTGTATATAGTTTACAGCGATCAAACACCTCTGAGCTGGTAGCAGTAAATGAACAAGCCTTGCAAACAATAACAAACAATTTTAATCGACAACTAAAACTGAAATTACAAAATTACATCCACAGTAATCTCTTTCACAACGTTTGACTGATGAGATTGTTGAAATATGCCAGAATCTCTGTCAACAAGGAATTGCAAACGTTTTAGGCCTTCTTCGTTTTTTAGCGAGTCTTGCAAGTGAGCGAGGCAAGGCAAACATTGCCGGAAAGCTAACCGTTGTAATGTGTTTTGTCGCTCGCTCCATTTCTCTCAGCTTTACGGGGTTCTTCACTGAAATTTTCTCTTCTCCTTTCTCGGCTTCTCTCGAGGCTTTCTTCGCTTAAATTTCTCAAATTTCGTCACCTCTTCTTTCATGCTCTTTCACTTTTCTTCGACGTTCCTGCTCTTTATCCCGTTGCTCGTCACTAACATGATCTCCCACCAGAAAAAAAAAAACGCTGGTTGCCAAATGCAACGCTTCCACGCGATTTCCCGTCAAGAAAAATTGCCCGAACATTTATGACCCCAGACGCTCTCCTTCCGCCCCACCTCACCCTCGACAGTCTGTATGGGCGGAGGGGCGGACGGAGGACGGATGTACGTGACGTCACAACCCAAAATTCTTGCATGGATAGATGTCCCAATAAATATTACCCATGGTGCTCCGCTGGCGCGCTTCGCGCATCTGAGCTCCCCTATAAAGTTACGGGAAGCGGGAGGTAAGAAATCAAGATGCATTTTTATTTCTATTTTAATGCCCTAAATAGTGATCGCTAACTTCCCCATATAAACCCCCATAAATTTCTGTTATGCAAGAACGATTCTCCGTGAGGTTTGAGTTCCTGTGTTTTGTCATCAAATCAGTATCTATTGTGCGGAAAAAAAAAATCTTAGATAGTTTCAACGACACTTGTTTCACGTTTCTGGAAATTCAACCCATTGAGAATTTAACTTAAGATTTATCCTCTTAATTTTCATCTGCTGTATGGTATTATCAATAAGCGAATCGATCAAAAGTAACCACAAATGATCAGTTTAATTGCTGCAATTGTCCACATATAACTCGCATACTTCCGACTTGTCTGATTCCGGATAAAGTAGAGGTCGACTCATTATGTTGCGTGACGCCAGCACGCATGTAGAAGGTCAAATTGACACAGTCTTTCAGTGATTGAGGAATATAAAGTGTTAATTTTCGCTTTCAGTATAACCAGATCTCGATAGTCTGCATCATTTCGTTTTGATAAAAGACTGAGGTTTGCGACTAAGATGACCGGATGGTATATTTTCCATGTGCTCCTTTTGGTCGTTCAAGTATCAGGTAGGCAATTAAAGCAAATTTTACAAATGAATATGCGTTTTGTAATCATGATCAGCCACGGAAATGTAATGGGCTTCAGAATATTCAGGCGTATGCTTTGCCCTTGGTAATAGACTTTGCTGGTTTATTGCCTTATTTCAATTCCTTTTCATCGAAGTTAAGTTATTAAGGCGCCAATGATAGGCTTGAAAAAACGTATTTAAGTTAAAGCTACGTCCACTTTCGGTCTTGAATTCTCCATGAGACTTGACAACAATAAACAACGAAAGATGTCAAAAATTGTTATAGGTAGTGTCTTAATAATCCAAACCTTAATACATCAAATTGGTAGGAAAAAAAGGCCAAAGACTGAAGATCCATCTTAGAAGCGGCCATTAATCGATTTAAGGTTACTGTGTACCTTCGGGTGTGTTTTCAGTGAAACGAATGTAGTGCTCGCCGATTAAGGCGTAGCTTTCCCAACCTCTACATAAAATTAAGCCTAAAAGAAATGGCTACTGGAATATTTCATTTATGTTTCAAGAAAGTGGTTCTTGAGGTTAAAACGTGAAGGTACAAATTGCATTTCCCGAGTTCCAATTCAATGCGTATTTTATATTTCAGAAATTATATTTCTTTCAGCAGGTATGTCACCCAGAAACGAAAAACATTGTGTCGGGGGTTTTCCTTGATTCGACCGCATTCAAAAGTTACAGATCACTGACAAAAGCGCGAACTGAAAACCTTGAGTGACCTCGCGGAAAAAGGCACTCGCAGGGAAAACAAAAACAACAACATCAACAACTAAAGATGAGACAGTAAAATAAAAAGCGAGCTCTGAGAATCATATTTCCATCTATTGCAATTGGAAGCTATAATGATGCTCTCCAGCGGGCTCAACTAGATTCATTAGCAACTAGAAGCCACTTCCTCTGCTTTCATTCCATAATAACTTGCCAAAACATGTCAATGCTGACTGCCTTTATGGGTTATGGAATAAACAAGATAACGTATATATATTTAAGAACTGTGCAACGTGAGACTTTTTTATGTTTTAGTATTTTGAGTAATTACTGCTACTATTTTAATATCAAAGAATTTAAGTAGACTTGTATAATTATGCTTAGATATTTAATTTTATTAATTGCATAATAAGTTGTTTCGATAATTTAGTGTGATAACTACAAAAGAACTGAATAAACTTTATTTATTCATATAGCATTTTAAAATTCCGCAGCACTTTTGTAGCAAATTAGCTTGATCTAGCTACTCTCAAATTTTGATTTCTATCGAGCTAAACGTATTTGAGTTGCAATGTTTTACACTGTTATCCTCAAGGCAAAATTAATGTCTAGGAAAACAGTGCCTAAAGGAAATTCTTCTTAACCGAAAACAAACTCCTCCCTACAACACATTTCCCAATAATCGGCCAATAAGAGGATGCTATGTTGTTTTTCAGATCACAGCTTGGGATAAAAGCTGGCACTAACAATTCACAACATCTCTCTCAAGGTCTTGCGTTCCTCCAGCTTGAATGTGGCTAGTATTTTTTGGATTTTGGACTCATGTTTTCGACGCGGATCGGTCTTCAAGCTAACAACTGTCGAACAACGAAATGCCTTCAAAGCTGCGCTTATTACTTACAAGGCTTTAGACAGCTTAGCTTCTTAGTATATTCGTTCGTTGTTAGAACAATAAGTACGTGTCCGTACTCTTCGTTCGTCCAGTAAACATTAAATTTTGCTTGAGGAACAACCCTTTAATCTTAAATCTTACCAAGGCAGGGCTTTTTCTATCATCGCGCCTAGGATCTGAAACCCTTTGCCATTACACATTATGCTCTGCAACTAATTCCTTTTAAAAGGAACCCCAAAACTCAATTATTTAAGACGGTGTACTCTTGTTAGTGTTTGTGTACATGCAGTTATTAATAGTTATGTATTTTTTTAGTCTCTGTAATATTTTTCCTAATATTTTATGCTGGTATTGTTTATTGCATTTTCCTATCTATTTACAACACCTTTTCATTATTAATGTATTGTGTCACCAGGTTTCGATAATGTATTGAATAATTTAGATGATGCTTTTCATTGGCTGTTTGTTGGTCTCAGAACAATTATGGAGAAACTTTGTGGGACATGGTGAGCTGTTCTGTGCAGGGAAACAGTAATTGGAGTCTCGCTCTATTTTATGTCTCCCACCGTCATAGTGGAAGTTAAATAGAGAGAGCAGCTCAAAGATAAGCGAATTTCCAATCGACTATTTGCTCAATCCCATAATGTAATACGTTTTAGGGGGTTCTTTACATAAAAACAAGACAAGTTAATTACTCTTGGGACTGTGCCTTGGTTCAGTGGACTAGATGTGGGTTTTTTTTTTTAATGCAAATAACCCCCCAAAATGAAGTTTGTATGGGATTGGTGAAAAAAAGTGAATGCCTATCGCGTACTACCATATATGCGAGTATATAGGCGCGTACGCGTATGTCTTTGTTATTCATTGCCATAATTTTGTTTTATGCGGCATTGTGTAACAAAGGAAAGAAACTTCATGTAAGTGTCTAGTCTTCTAGCACTGAAATCAACAAATTATAAACGTAAATGTCACAGCATCCTGCAAGTTCCAAATTTGCACAATACGGAAACGTGAACGAAACCTGCATGCAGCACTGCAAATTACTGAGATACACAACCAACAGGTGAGATCACTGATATAGAGCTCATGAATATTATTACTTGCTGGAACAAAACAGCTGGCGTTTAGAAACAACAAACTCTGACAGAGTCTAGATGAGCGCATACAACTACTAAAGGCGTCTGGGTAAATACACAGTCCGCTTAACAGGGTGCGTGCGATGAATTAACACAACAACAGCTCCCAATGGAGTTCAATATTAAATGTCCTTTCTTGGTTCTAAACTCTCTTTTGAGGGAAAATTTTATGAAACACTCGTACTCATAAAACTTGTAGATACATTTTTTATTTAATATTATCCAATTTAAGGATTTCCATTTGTTTTTATTTCAGGTTGGGTGAATTTCAATTCCCCTTATGAGGGAAAGACAGTAAGATGATTTGTTGGCTCTTCTTTGCAGTTCAACTGGAGTTTCACTGGGAGTGTTTATACGATTCAGTGGGGTCTCTCACGAGCAGATGATGCAACTGTGCTTGATGTTAGTCAGATTTCTATTCGTACTTACGAAGACTGGGCCAGTGTGATTTACAACCCCAGCAGCATATGTTGGACGAGTAACTGGAAGTCGTATCAATGGCTTGGTTATGTTTACTATCTATGATCTTAAAACAGATGATACAGGATATTATTGCTGTGAGAGGATCCCACTACCACCTTATCACAGGAAAACTGATCATGTTTGGTTATTTGTCGTGGGTGAGTATACACCTTATGGCCTCGTTCAAGTTCAAATATTCGTTTCAATTTTACGTTTGAAAGCGAGGCCATAAGGGCAATTTGCATGAAAACAAAAAAATACTAAAATGGCGGCCATTTTGGAATAAGGTGTATGGTAATGCTACTTTAAAACTGATAATTTAACATTGCAACGAATCCTGAAATGTATACGTAATTGCAAAACAAAGTACACAATACAAAGTACAAAGTACACCTGTGTAATTAAAATTATATGTATCACATCCAGAAATAATACATAATATGGGTTTTTTAATTATTATTATTATTATTATTATTATTATTATTATTATTATTATTATTATTATTATTATTATTGTTATTATTATTATTATTATTATTATTATTATTATTATTTATGTTGTTTTAAATTGCAATGTGTTTGTAGGTCAGTGACAGGAAAATAAAGAGCATTGTTTAACCGAAATCGTGTGTAATAACACAAACCGTGAAAATAGGTACAGACTAATAAAACAAACACTTTCTCTGGAGAGACCATTGCAGTGCCACCATATTCACAAACAAGTACAATTTAGGGCAGTCGTCTGCCAGACCTTGAGTACACAACAACACCTATATTTCGGTGGCAAACAGCTACCTTTATCCTGATGAATATATACTACTGAAGTTAATGGAAAGCCACCGCATTTGACTTACAAATGTTATTTACAGGAAACACTGCTTCAAGAAGAGAAACCCTTAAAATTGGCTTATAGTTCAAGATTCGGGAATTTGTAGTAGTAGTAGTGAAGCTATGATCTTCGCAGTTATGAACGCAATTTTTACAGTTGCGTTCATAACTGCGAAGATCATAGCTTCACTTGATTTCATATCCGCAGTTCATATATGATTCATTTCATATACCATTTCATCATTGATTCATTCCTCACGGGACCATTAGAACCCACAAATGACCAGCTCCCAACGTCAGTGGCCTCATAGCTCAGATGGTTAGAGCGTCGCCCCGGAATCGTGAGGTCACGGATTCAAACCCCGTTGAAATCCTGAATTTTTCAGGCTTCTCTACGCAATTGTAAAAATTGCTTTCATAACTGCGAAGATCATAGCTTCACTTGATTTCATATCCGCAGTTCATACATGATTCATTTCATATACCATTTCATCAGTAGTAGTAGTAGTAGTAGTAGTAGTAGTAGTAGTACTAGTAGCTGCTGCTGCTACTAGTACTACTACTACTACTACTACTACTACTACTACTACTACTACTACTACTACTACTACTACTACTACTACTACTACTACTACTACAACAACTACTACTACTACGACTACTACTACTACTACTACTACTACTACTACTACTACTACTACTACTACTACTACTACTACTACTACTACCGTCTTCGTCGTCAGTCTGGTTTACTGAAAACTTCACGTTGTCAAGCCTTAAAGTACCATAAGGAAGCAGTGTGCGAAGGAAGCCAGAGTGCTAACAAAGGAATACAATGTAAAATTCTAAGCTTTGCCCACTTTTTCCTCGGTATTTGGCTTCTGAGTGTTTGAGACACCCATGTGAGCTGAATTTATGAGACTGGTCTGAGTTTCCAAACACTGCTCCAGACTGTGAAAAGAAAAATGTCAGACCATCATTTAAAAACTTCCAAGTGTGTAATTGGTGAGTATGGAACTCTTTACAAGTAAGTAGCTGTTTTGAACGTTTTCAGATACTCCAGCTGTCTTTAACCCTTCTCCTGCTCAGAGTGAGACTTACAGATTTTACTCTGTCGACTGCCAGACAATTTTATTTAGCAGTTGGGGAGTCACGCTGCAAACTCGCTGTAGGTTTCATGGTGTTATCAACACCTAGGCCAAATCAAGAATTATATCCCCTTTCAAATTACCATTTCAATAATTCTTCTTCTTCTTGGTTTCTATAATTCGCGGTGAAAATTCGAGATTAATTCTCCCAGCGTCATTTCCTTATGGAAATAACGATCAAAAACCAACTATCTTTAGCCATAGATTATTGACAGAAAGCCATTTTAGATAAGGTTTCAAGTTTCTTTGGGGTTGAAGTAAAATGAAAATGGATCAACTTGTACCTTTTTGCTCACAAAAAAACTCTATCCTCTCTTCTTTTGAAACAAAATTCATTCGAATAGCATGACTGACTTAATGCAACCATAATAACAAGTGGATGTTGTCGGATTACAGCTGTAGGCTTTGAAGGATAGAAATTAGCCATTTATGTCCGTAGAGTTTTTAATGGTTTTAATGGCTGAATACCTTTTACTAACAGTTCATTGCTAATGAAAGGCTTCTTAGCAATCAACATGGTAACTAC
>OX421454.1:9427501-9452501 GCA_949126865.1 Montipora capitata | reverse complement strand
AATAAACCGCAAAATAATGGAGCACCCATCACACAGTATACAGTCTATCAACGCGTTGTAAGTGACAATTACACACTAGGAGAGTGGAATAAAATAAGAGTAATCAAGGATGAATCACGGCGTGAGGTCATAGTGCAATTGGTCAAGAACAAGGTGTATGAGTTTTCGGTGACTGCCACAAACAAGCATGGAGATAGTTTGCGAGAGGGAAAGAATATCAGAAAACTTGTAGTGTCGGGAGGTAGGTAAAAACCGCACTATGGGCCATTCCGGAATTGCGCAGTGAAATGGGGCGAGTTTCAAATTTGAACCAATCGATAAATCGACACCATCACATAAAAGATAACATTGGCCATCTGTCCGAGTTTGATGCTTTTAGGTCAAACATAGGCCAAGTTAAAACATACTTATAAATCCACACAAACGTCTCTAATTTTGAGGCTGCGTCCCCTAAAACCATATGAACTCTTAAAAAAAAAAATGGGACAACTAGAAAATCATACCATGGACCTACGATTTGGACATAGGTGAGGTAAAATCACTGTGTTCGCTTATTTTTATGAATATTACAGAAATTGTAAAATAATTTAAGAGTTTATATGGTTTTGGGGGACGCAGCACTAAGATTAGAGACGTTTGTATGGATTTTTAACTATCTTTTATAGTCCGTAACCTGGTGTCTGTTCGACCTAAAAGCATTAAACTTGGACAGCTCAGTGCCAAATCTCAACGTTATCTCTTTCATGTCAACATCTCTTTCATGTCAAATCTCAACGTTATCTCTTTCATGTGATTACCAACCATACGCAGGTCTGCAAGAGTAAAAAGATCATGTCATGCCAGTAATGCTACTACCTATACTACCAAGAGATGTAGAACTTTAACTTACCAGCGTTCATTGTTTATACGTACAAGCAGGATCTGGAATTCTCTACCTACCTACATTAGAGACAATTCTCTTTCACTCGCTTCGTTTAAAAACAAACTTTTTGAGTATTATACAAATGCTCTCTTGAACATTTACAACCCGGACAATCCTAAAACATGGAAATCTGTTTGTCCTAAATGTAATATGGCCCGACCCCTTGTTAAAGATATAACTTGCTGTTTTTAACTATTAAGCTTAATATTTTTGTAATTCAGTATTTGTTTTTGGGACCACAGTAATTGGTTATGCTGTTGTGGCCTCCCTGCCCCACATTTGTTGGGGCGAAGTCAAATAAAATAAAAGAAAAATGGTGTCAATGGGTCATTTCCGAGTTGCTGTTTGTCTCGGTTTCGAAGTGAGTCTGGGTGCTCAACTATTGTATGGAAAATGAGCTTGATTTGCATAACAATACGCAACTCATTTCCATTTGAATGGCTGTGCACCAGAACTCGCTTTAAAACTGAAGAATGTAGCAACTCGGAAATGGGTTATTTATCGATTGGTCCAAAATTGAAACTCGTCTCAGTTCCCTGTGCAATAGACCTTTTTACCGATACGGCGGCCATTTTGATCTCTATTGTTTCGAATAGCTATTATGGGATGCCCAGGGGGCAAATACATATTCATTTGCCCCCTGAGCATCCCATAATAGCTATTCCAAACAATAGAAATCAAAATGGCCGCCGCATCGGTGAAATGGTCTATTCCGAAATGGCCTATAGTAGTGTTGTTATGTATTGGACCCACTTTCTTTTCAAAGTGTTTGTAGACTCATATTGTGAAACCGTTTTGCACTGCTTATGTGTCAGAAAATGGTAGCCTTCGTAAAACAGAAATGTTCTTGAAAGACTGCACCTTTTATGAATATGTTTAAAAAGAGGGCAAGAAGTCAAAGCGATTCTCTGCATAAATGGGTATTACCAAGAGACTATGAAGGTAAGAGAAGTAATCCCTCATACTGGCCCTATTCCCATCGTAATCCCTCTTAGGTTCTTTTTAGATGATATCAATTTTCTCGCGGATAATGTTACCGCGCGCGTAACGTGGAAGTTTCGTGGACGAGAGAAAGTGCAACAAGATGCCGGCGGTGCGGGAGTTGCGATGAATGCGTAATGAGAATACGACTTTTTTCATTTTGTGCGGGAGTTGGGATGAATGCGTAATGAGAATACGAGTTTTTTCATTTTAACATGGATAAAACGGTATCAACATCGAGGAAAAGAAAATTGCTTGAAGATTCACCAGTGGAAAAAAAGCGTGAGAAAATAAATTTAGTTCCAGAGGTTGGAGACATTTTGGAAGGTGAGAAATTACTCAAAATCTCACGTGTGTACAACGAAATGAACGCTAAGAATTATTGTACTGCTTTTCACTAGATGGTACCAGCCGAGTTAATACTCCACGGAGGTCACCCCGGCTAGCAAAAGTAAAACTAAGAACCAAGCTTTTCGAAAAGCTTCGAGCTGCAAAAGCTCATGAGGTTGAGGACAAACGAAGACAGCATGAGATCAATGCCTTACAGGATGTCAAACAAAAGATCGACAACTTCAAGCTCGCAGTTTCTTCCGAAGTTGAACTAATTTCAACGAGTAGTCATGCCGCCTTTTTATCCATTTCTGCCTCTCACAAGAAGGAGTTTTCTGAATGTGCCGGCCCGTATCTCCCAGTGAAGCTGCTCATCTCACCTTCAGGAGATTACGAGGTCCGTGTGAATATTTTGGATTGCGCTGAACGAGGAACAGTGGACCTCAAGAATGACGCAGCTGTAAAAGAGCTCGTTTTCAAGATATCCGTGAAAAGCCCGTACAAGATTTGTCCTGGGCTAACCAAAGGAGGAAAATTCAATGATCTACAAGAAAAACTCGGCTATGTGCCCAAAAATGTCTTCAGCGTATCGTGGCCGTGGAAAATCGTGAGGCATATGCGTTGTTCAATATGGCACATACCAGGCAATGCACGTTTATCTGGTGTTCAAGTTGATCAGGGACTGTTAGACTGTTGTCTCAACTGTAAGACGTTGAGCAAGGACTTAAATAGACTTCTTGCTCGTCGCGAAGAAAGAAGTGAAGGGCACAAGTGGCAAAGGCAGAGTGCAAGCAGTCATTATGCCATTTCTTTTCTTAGCCCAGAAAGTAAGAAGGAAAGGATGCGAAATGTGAAAAGTGAAAGAAAGAGTTTTAAGAAGCTTGCCCAAAACTATTGGGATAAAACCAAAATAGCTCTTGGAGACAGTGACAGCAACGAACTTTGTCACCTGGTAAATGAAATAGACACTTCAGAAGACGGGAGGAACGAGCTAGAGAACATTTTTGAGGAAGCGGAAAGAACGAAAGAAGGAAGGGGTATGACGTTGAGAGAGTTATGGAGCAAGGAAAAACTTAATTTCATTACAGATCAGCTGAAGAACGGTAATATTTTGTTTAAGATATTAGTTTCAGTAAAGCTTCACGTGTGAACCCACTATAGCTTGCCTTTTTGGTATGATGATAAAGCCTATGAAGCTAAGTTGGGTATGCAGATTCCCACTCTTCTATAGCAAACAATATTGAATAAAAATTATTATTTTCCTAAATCAACAGATGTCTTCATTTGTGCTATTTAATACTTGTTGTTGTGTAACCACTGAGTAAATGAATAAAATATTAATACATACAAATATTGTTTCACAGTTACTGGTAGGAAGAGCAATGTTTGGTCAGCAGCAACATTTAGGATAGGTGGGTTCTGTTGATTTCATTAAAATAAGGGGGGCGGGGTGGGTGATTTCTGGTCAGCAAGTTCTTTTTTATACAACCTTGGTGGGCAGGATATTTTTTTCCCTCCTAAGTGCTCTGCAGGAAATTTTTTTTCTCTCCTCATTTCTCTGCAGGATTTTTTTTTCCCTCAAAAAAGTGTTGTGTTTACATTTACAGAATGTATTTACATTTATATTGTGGTTATTGCAGTAATAGTTCTAATATGGAGCTGCAAAGCCTTAAAATGTTGTAAGCTATACAAAATCATTCTTGTATGGCTACATGTTTTCGGAATGTCATTCTTTAGAATCATTTAATATTAACTAACAACGATATTCTCATGTTGTAAAGTGATGCTCCACAGGTAGATTTGAAAATGTTTAGCTTCTTAATTTAAAAAAAATTGCTTAAGATAGCAAAAAGGAGTTCAGAAATGCTCATAGCTTGGTAATTACTGCTAGAATCATTAGTTACAATTTAAAAGGGGACTGAAATCTCCAAAACAAATGTGAAAGTTAGTTGATCATGGTCTAATTTGTTATATGTTGTCTTATATTATATAACACATTGCAAAAACCTTATATTTCAATAAGAAGTAATTACGTGAAAATGCTTCAGTTAAAAAGATTAAAAATGAACAAATGATTTTTCTTTGTCTAATAAAACTTGATTCTTCAAATAGAAAGATTTACTTCCATTACTGCTTGTGATAAGCTAACGAGTTTGGATACAGTGCGAGCCAGCAAGCCAGAAATCCCTGATCCCAGTAACCGCAAGCTACCTAAGGAACTGTAGGCTAACTACAGTGCTAACTAGGCTAGCCAATGTGTAATTTAGGCTAACCGTAATGGCTTGCATGACTCCTATGACTTGGAGCTATGTGAACCGAGCAAGCAAGAAATCCCTTATCCCATTATAAGGGCAAACCGCAAGCTACCTAAGCTAACTGCAGGCCAACTGGTGTGACGTTTAGGCTAACCAGAGTGTTATTTAGGCCAATCAATGTGTTATTTTAATAGGCTAACCAGAGTGGCTCACTGGCTTGCAGATTATCCGGAATGGTTGCAGTTTTGCTGGGATTTTGTAAAGCCCCCCAGGAATGATGAAGTAGCTTTGCAAGATTTTTTTTTCTTACTTGCAGCTGTGCAAGATTTTTTTTTTTCTATTTCATTTGTGCTGCATGCAATTTTTTTCTTCCAACAAGCGCTTGCAGGAATTTTTTTTTCAAAATCACCCCCCCCCCCCCGCCCACCTCAAGAGTTAAATGGTTGGCCCCTAATAATGGTGTCTCCATCAAAATACAAGGTGAAGGACCAATAAATCCAAGAGCGTTGTCATCAGCAAATGTAAGATATATCAACTTAATAATTAAGATAATATCAATGAAATCAAAATAAGAGTAATGAAATTTTTCTTGACTCATGCAACAGTTAAACCTCTATAAAAAAAATTACAGGTGTCGACCTTTTCATGTGTGTCAAACTTCATTTACAGCAAATTCCTTCAGGGAAACATGCTGGTGCCAAAATAGACCTCTTTACTTTGATCATCTCTAGTTAGAATCCTTTTTGCTTTATTTTTCAGCAATGGCAGTGTATGCAAGGTCTCCTTCAGCCTATGCAGCGTTAAGAAATCTGGAAATCATTCAGTTGCCATGTGAGAAGCAAGTCAAAAAGAAGATGAATGCAAACAGCATAGAATGTGGAATAGATGAGAAGGCAAATAGAGCAAGAGGTCACAAAGTATGAAGAATTTGTTAAAATACAACAGCAAAAGAAAAAGCCAAAGCCAAGAAAATGATGAAACAAAAGTTCAATCAAAAATTATGTTCAACATGGCTGGGAACAAAGTCATGGAATTCGCTATGTCTCCAGATGAGCTGCCATTCCTTCACGACATTTTTTATGCTTTGGATCCGGACAATGAGATAAAGACGAGTTATGTCTTGCAGTTTATTTGGCGTGACCTCACATCCAGCTACAGCATTATTGGCCCCTACTTCAACTGTGCCAAGACTTGGGACCACTCGTTTCTCCATGACTGTGTAATGAGAACACTCAAGGTATTCTCATTATACAATTTTAGAGTGAAGGCAATGGTTTGTGATGGGGCATCCAGCAACCTATCCCTGTTAAAGGTTCTTGCAGAATATAAGAGGACACAACTTCCACTTGAGGCTGGGGATGGCATAAATCAGTTCCTTCCACGAATGAAGTTCACCAACCCATATGATCCCAGCAGTGATGGTGATGTCTTTATGATAATATGCCCTTCCCATCAGGTATTCATTTTTCAAATGATTTGCAATTTTCCTAGGGAAATTTTTTTAAGGGGATAAAAGTTTCAGATGAGAAGGAGCAAACAAAGACTCCTCCATGGGGGAGTATGGATATCATTTGGATTAACAGTCAAATACTATTTTCTTTAATAATAATAATTACAGAAACTGCATTTTTCTAGCAAAAGCAATTCGTTTTTCTTTTAATATCCACATAGTTGAAGAACCAAATTGCAGCACTCTACAGTTCACGGCACCGGTCCACAAAAAACTTTGAAATTGGTGGGGTTAGGTTTGGTTGGAAAGCAATTGAAGATCAGTACAATCGGGAGAGTATCAGGACTGATCAAGGATGTGCCCCACGCGTTCCAGGCTTGCGATACAACTTTGTTTATAGGGATGTTTGGACAAGACTGAATGTGCAACCGGCAAAGATTATGCAGGTACAAGAAATATTATTTTGAATTGTTTTTCCTTTTAAAGTACATACTTGTCTTTTTTATGAGCTTTAGAATGCAAGAAAAGTAGCTCAATAATAATAATATTATTATTATTTCAGTATCAAAGTGGGAATCACCATAAAGCTAATGAGTACTCACATTTGAAACTGAATCAAATAGTTAAAATGTATTTTTAATAAGACTATTTAAGAAACTTTTTGTCTCATAACCCCTGCCACCTTATCACGTTTCAAGAGAAACTAAACTTCTTATATTTACGTAGATTTGCGAGTGTGTTGTGGTCTAAAATTGTCAGATAGTGGTAATTATGTTCTTTTTACAGCAAAAGTATATGATAAGCGCTCTGAAAGGTTACTCAGAAACAGATCCTCAGCCTCCAGATGCTGCTATGGTTATGAAAACTGCAGAGTACCTGGAGGCTTGCAACCTTATTTTTGAGAAAGGCATTCTGAGCAAGAAGATAATCAGGAGTATGGACAGTCCTGTCATTTTTAATATCAAAAAAGGCTTTCTGTTCTTCACTGACTGGTATAACAGCCATCAAAGAACAGGTATCATAATAGTTTTTTCTTTCTTTTTTTCCTGCTGTTTTTATCAACATGCTTGTTACTTACAAATCTGGTATTGAAATCATAAGCTGGTCTAACATTGCATTTCCCTTGCGAAATGAATTCCCAGTTTCCAACATATGGAAATAAGCCAAGCCATGGGGGAGTATCGATATCATTTAGGAATTCCACTCAATGACTCAACTTGAGTCACTTGAGTGAGTTGAAATTCTTGAGAATTTTGTGCAATCAAAGTTTAAGTGCCCTTTTACGATTTTATTTGCATCTGGTGCCTTGAAAAAATGAGCTTAACTTCAACATGTACAACAAAGTTTGGTCTTAATTCAAAGCATGCCAATGTGAATGTGATGTCTTTCGAGTTAATTCACTGTTTGTAAAAAATGTACTTAGCTTAAGCTCCAAACATTGAACATAAAATCACTCTGTACACGGAAAAATGAAAAATTAAGCTTTTATTCTGACGTATTCTGTAGATTGTGAGAAATATCAACTACGGATTGCCTTGTTTGATGCTCTCATAATCGACCTTGTCCCAAAAGGAACATGATGCATTACTCTTGAAAATTACACACTCCAATTTAGCACTTAATCCTTTCAATGAACTCCAGTATCTTTCGAATCTTGCTCATGCAGTTAAAATGAATCCGTAGAAAGATTGTCGGTAAAGACTTGTTTCTGTATCGCAAAGTGCCCTTGGACGAGAGGGGCCTGGGGTGGCGGTAGGGTGTGAAGGGTACAATAGCTGAAACAACCCAAACCTTAGGCCTAAACAACATGCTTTAGATAATGTTTATGCCCAAGGTTAGCACTTTTGTATGGATTTGGGTTGTTGCAGTTTTGTTGTTCCAGGTCCCTCACGTCCAAGGGCACTTTGAGAAATGGAAACAAGTCTTTACCAAGATTGTCATCCTCCGCCATCTTGGTAACTTGTGAGAGACCACACTGGAAACTAGTGAGCCCTTTTCGTTTTGGTTAGCAGTCAGCGATAACCAGTCCTGCTCTTACAGATTTTGGGCTATTCAAACGTTTGGATATACGATCACACTTTTGTGGTGACAATTTTTTGGTTAGTTTTACTCTTTAATTAATTAAAATCATCTCTATCATTCAAGGACACCATCGAACCATTTTCACTAACCCTTAAGTTTATTGCTTCCTTGAAAGGGATCCACATGTAATTTCTTCTTATAATCTAATTAAATAACATGGTCAGGAGAATAAAGGAAATGTTCATTACATAGATAAGGGATCGGCTATTCATCGAGTTACGAGTTGAGTTGAGTTTGAGTTGAGTTTGAGTTGAGTTTGAGTTAAGTTTGAGTTAAGTTTGAGTTAAGATTGAGTTACAGTTTTTGGCGTTTTTCGGAATTAAAAGTAGTAAATATTCAGTACGAGTCACTTCGAAAACTGTTTTCTCCGCGTTGAAGGATATATTTGCATAAAATTTTGCAAAATGTCATGGCTTTCCAATGATCAAAACAATCTTATAATTATTACACCTCTCACGGCATCATTCTCGTTGCTGCTGTTAAGTCTATCGACGTCAAAACGATGTCTTCTTAGAGGGATACATGGGCTGTATTGTTAAGCCAGTGAAAGCCGGCCCGGCGGCTACGGTGAACCGTATTTGTCGTCCGGCATCACGGTCGATCAACACGCCGTAAACGAAAGAGGGAAACATTTGACGAAGTGAGCCAGCATTACGCTTTTTGCTCATAACCGCTGAAATTCTAAAAATCAATGCGTTGACACGACTGTTACGTTTGCTAATCACCGAAATTTTGTAATGTTGGCAGTTAAACGAGCCGAGCATTTAAATAAATGAAAATGTTTGACCTAGTCACACATGTCGGAAAACCATTTCACTGCAAAGTTGAAAGACACAAGATGTTGAAAGTAGTGCTAGATTGTTTCGCCTGGCCTTGATGGTATTACATTTTTCTTTTAAGTGCTATTAAGTGGTAACTTAAACTGTAAGTTATGAAATTAAATGCACGTTAATCCCTACTTCGGTCCGATATGACGTCTAGTTGTCTAGCTACAATCCAAGCCAAAAAGATGGTGACACCAACCCAAAATACAACCCCTTCCCCCACATGTTTTCAATGTTGATCACGCTATGACTTTGGGCATTCATGAGAAAAGTCAATAGTTTTTTCCCCTACAACTTCGGAGAGGGGGGGGAGGGGTGAATTTATGTGTGGCATCAAGTGTCCCAGAAATTTATGACCGAGATTGGGTGGGGTCTAAAACAAAGGTCACTTTCAGTTTGACGGGTCACTCGTACTTGCGGGTCATTGTTTTACCTTTTCGAAAGTAACCCGCCCAAACCCTCAATTTGTCTAACCTTAGGCCTAAAAGCCAAGTTTAGGTCTATGGTTACCCAAATCAATTAGGGTTTTGGGTTACTTTCGAAAAGGTAAAATAATGACCTGCCACGTGTAACCCGTCAAAAGTGACCCGTGTTTTAGACCTGGAGCCCGGATTGTGTCACGGTGCCCGGTTGGCGAGTTACTTTGTGACTAGAAAGGTGACGGGTGCGATTCGCATTGTTTTTCGAAATCCATACTGGCCCCTTTCTAAAATATGACTTGTTACTAAGCAGTGAAAACACTATGAAAAGAAGTTTGTTTCGCTCACCTTCTGTTTCCCGTTTCTACATGGTAAGACTTGGGATCTTTGCGTACTCCGGGTTCTGGTTCTCACGCAATGGAATGTTGATAGTTAACCGCAGAGTCGTCGGCAAGCGTTCGAAGAGGTGATCTTTAATTGTTAATTAAAACTTGTCTTACTGGATCCCTACTCAACCGGTTAAAAAAGGTCTACAAACAAGTTTTGAAATCAAAGTATTAAAATTGAAAGTATGTCTATGTTCTGACCAAATCACGAATGACATTTCTTTCTGTCTACACTTTTACCTGCATAAAGCAGTTTACAGTTATTTCTCATTGTTTATTTATTTACTTGTTAATTAATTTTGGTTTTTCGTGAACGGTTTCTTTTGTTTTTGCAAGTACATAAATGAGAACTGACAAAGGCACTTCTGTTCAAAGGCTAGGATCAGTAAGGGAAAAAACGCGTTCCAGGTTCCGGATTCTATATTTTATTATAAACACTCCTGCAGCTCACTAGTTCCGATAAAGTTTTGCGTGGTAGCCGATCACGAAAACCACGCTGCTGGACGACAAACGGTACTTTTCATCGTTTAGCCGCCAGGGCTATAAGCTGGCTTAACAGTAAATCCCATCCTTAGCCTTACAAGAAGACATCTTTTCTGCGTCGATAGACTTGATCGCTAAAAGGAACAACCGTGCGCCGGTGGATCAGTTTGTTATGCAGGAGATCGTGAGTTCGACTCCGGTCGGACCCGCTACACTAAGGGTCTTAAAATAATTGAAGAGAAAGTGCTGCCTTTGTAATAACATCGACAAATGGTTAGACTTTCAAGTCTTCGCAAATAAGGACTATAACTCGCAGGTCCCGTCTCACAACCTTCAACGTTCATAAACTGTGGGATATTAAAGATCGCTCACACTGGTCGAAAAGAGTACGGTGTTGTGGTCTGGTCTTTTCATCAGCCATGTGGTCGGCTTGGAATAATCTTCTGAAGGGACTACTGATCGATGAGACCACATAACAGCAAAACAGGCAGTAATCAAATCGAAGGAATCCAAGTGCTGAAACTGGTAAAGTGTTAAACAAGAATACTGCCGTGCATGAGATTTCAAGATTGTTTTGATCAGTTTAAAACCATTTCGCAAATATACACCTGTGCACTTCACGAAAACGGTGTTTGATGGTCTTCTCACTGTCTTCTACTTAATATTTATTAGATTTAAGTGCCAAAAATGCAAAAAACCGTAACTCAATATTAACTCAATCTTAACTCAAACTCAACTCAAACTCAACTCAACTCGTAACTCGATCAATAGTCTATCTCCATAGATAAGTTTGTGATTTGTATCCAGATTCCCCTTTATTAGTTATACAAACCTCTAAACGACAGTTGGGAGAATATAATTTTTTATATTAGGGCTTAAAGGGTTGAGGGTGCCTTGCTTGTTTACTAAAGTGCCCACTCTTATGAATATTGTGTTTCCTTACTTTCCAGTGTACCC
This sequence comes from Montipora capitata, assembly GCA_949126865.1. Classification (NCBI taxonomy): domain Eukaryota; kingdom Metazoa; phylum Cnidaria; class Anthozoa; order Scleractinia; family Acroporidae; genus Montipora; species Montipora capitata. Next base: position 9,441,412 of record OX421454.1, on the reverse strand, counting down.
TGATAACAGCCCAAAGTCCAGGCAGAGGTATTTCCTTGCATGGCAGGTAATACATTGAAATAAATGCTTTTTACAGATAACGGGTAAATTTATAAAAAAGTATGGAAACCCTGATACAACAGTCTAATGAGATAATTTATGAACCTTTCTAACAAGTAATGGGAAGAGAAAATTATGGACATTTACAGATGCATGCAGCTGCAGTTGTTTATAAATGAGCAAATGTTTTATTGATATTATTCAGTAGCAATTTGAATGGTTGTGACTTCAGTGTATTCTGATCAGTTACCATACATCCAGCTGCAGATATAAAACATTTATTATCTATTGCTACATATACTTGTATATCTACATCTTTATCTGACAGTTCTTATTTTTATTATTATTTATAATAGACATGGGACCTTCTCCGTATAATGGTCAGTTCATTCCTTGGCTTCTGTGAATGGTTCTTTGCAAATTTCAAAGCTCCATATTTTGTTGCACCACTCAGAATCAATGGCAGTTCCATAGAATCCCTGTATAGCCTTCTTAAATTTGGTGCAGGAGGTCATCTCTCTGCCCTAAACTATGGAAGCGGTCTTGCCAGAGTTAAGGCTAGAGTTGAGGTGTCACGTGCAACAGATTCGGGTAAAGGTTATCGGGATCAAGTTGTTGTCACCCCTCCAGAGAGTACTGAGCTTCCAGGACCTACCACACTGGATGTTCCAAAGGAATGTAACTGTTATGGATTGCCTGTTGCCCAATATACCCTAACGTCAAACCTTTGCCAATCAGAATTTGGTGGTAGAGATGGTAGCAATGCCTGTACATTAATATGTATATTCTTAGGGCTCCAGTTTAAGAAGCAGAAATTTTCATCACTGCTGTCTTGCACTTCTCTGCCACCCCAGTGGAAAAATGCAATTGCCAATGCGATTATAGATGGCAATACACTGCATGACATTGCATTCGAAGGACAAGCTATCAATCTTGATGTCGAGGATGCATTTGAAAATTTTGAAGACGAACTTGAACTTGCAGCTTATGATGAGCAACAGTGTCATTGCCCCAACCAAGACCTAGACAACCTTATTAGTCTGTTTACTCAAAGTAGAGTCAGTGACTTCCAAGCAGGTGTAATTGTGGTTGATGGACGCACTGTGTCAGTATTAACTTCTGCACAAGGAGAATATGTTATTGTTGACACTCATAAGCACTCAGGCAATGGTGCCATCATTGGTGTTTCAAATGACATTGCCAGTTTGCTTGATTGGTTGAAATACAGTGTCCAGAAACATTTTAACTCTACCATCAGGATGTGTAGCCTGACTTGGCTAACATTTAAATTTGAGTGATATTGTATTGTTAATTTGGACAGCAAAAGGCTGTCAGTAATGTAAAATCGGATTTTTCCCCTTAAGTTGCCATTATATTTTTCCCCAATATTAAACAATATTGATATTAGATTTGGAGCCACTTGGTGCCTTATATCATGAACCGCAAAGCTAACATTTACATGTCAACAGCTGACAATATTTTAGGCTCAGATCAGTTCCCATGTTTATTTTAAGTTTTGTCACATTTGCAAATATATAGTTTGGCTGTTTGTAATGTAAAGAAATTAGAAATGAACTCATAACATCCTTGACTCTCAGGACTTGGTTGCATTCTGTACAGTGAACGTTTTGGATGCAGTGTGTGTACATTTTAGCTTTCATAACTGTGCATGATCTGCACTTATTTTATAGTGCAAGACAAAAACCTTTCTGATTGAGACAAGTACTAATTTTATTAGTTTCACTGAGTTATCCAATTCGGGCAAAATAATTATGAGTGGAATAGTTTTAATTTGAAGAACTATATGAAGAATGGTTTGTCAATTATTCAGTTAACACCTGAGTAATCTTTTGTAAACAAATCTTACAGCATGTTCTCCAATAATGAAGTGAAACCTATTGGGGGATTTTAATTGGTTTCCCATTTTTATGACCTTATGAAAACTCACTGTAATATCATAAACAATGCTTTTTCAAATATTATTATTTATGCTGAGAATAATAAACAACTAACTCATAGCTTTATTAGTAAATGCCATAAATATAAACAAGGTTGCTGCCTAACGGCCGCCCGGGGCGCTTTTATTGCGAGTGTGGGCGACCAAATTTCTGAATAAGTAGCCTGAACAGGCACCTCACTTGATTCATCCTCACTTTCTTGTAAATATGATCCCAGCTGAAATTAATTAATTCTGGGCTCTTGAAAAAATGACTCAGGCTACTAACTTTTAATGTTGGAATCTTGAAGGGTTCCCAGAACATTTTCTTAGGCAGCAGCCTTGATCAGTGGTTGATTGTGAACAGCACGAAAATGTTTTTGTTTTCAATGTGTGCTTCTTTTATTAAATCACATTGATAGTACATTACTGTGCAAATCCAAAAACCGTGAAAACTTTGATTTGACTTTGACATTTCCCATTGTGCAGCGACCAATCAGAAGCGACATGAAACCACAAACTAATTACCATTACTGTTTGGGTTTAAGTTTTCTTGGGCATGATTGGCTTTTTACTTGAAACACAATAACATTCCATAAATATTTCTAGTGCTCGCGGTTTTCGGATTTTCACAGTAAATTCCAGTAATCTGCTTTTCTCTCTTTTGATTCGGTTCCAACACCGTATTGTCCACTATTGTGTAGTGCCATATTGTCAACATAGAACATTCAGAACAGACATGTAACTAAGCCAGGTTGGGGGTCTCTAAAATTCTAAGGATACTAAAATGTTTAATGCAGCAAGTAGGGGTCCTCCAAATTTTGTCGATAGTGGATAATTTCTCATAAGTCCCCTGTCCAAAAACAAGTTTTTATGAACACTCCCTTAGTTAGTAGAGACAAGCAAATAGTAAGGTAATAGGCAAATAAATATTAATGGCACAGAGTAGGGGCACAGCCATGAACTTGGTGATCTTTCTGCTTTACCAATCATCCCCAGTAAATAAGAACCTGAAACATGTAAGGGGGAAAACTACTTATAGAGCACCAATATGCTACCATAGAATTTCTAATTTAGTACTGTCCTTTGGTCCTGACAACAAATCCTTTAAGATTGTCCCGTAAACTTACATCAACATCAGCTACTTTCTTTTTCTTTTGAAGGTCTCTTTCTTTCATTGCCTGCAAAAATACTTTGACTCTTGTTCGACATAACTTGGTTAATAATTGTTCATAGACTTTCCTCACAGCAGATGATTTGGAGCCAATACCAACAGCATCAAGAGCTGACTTAAAGACAGAGAAAATGTCATTATTTCCATGCACACTTGTGAAAACAAATTCAAGGAATGAAGAGGGACTTCTCTGAAAAGTTCTGTCAGTGGTGAGACGACGAGTACAATTGTCAGCAACTCTTACAAAGTTGATAAATTCTTCTTTCAAAAAAAAAAGTCCTCCCTCATCCAAATGATCTTTTATTTCTTTAGGTAACGAACTTTTGTCAGTCATTTTCATTGCCATTAGAACTTCTAGTTCCTTTTCTAGCTCATCTTTATGTCTGTTTGTCACTTTCACTGTTCCTTTTTTACCCTTAATAGTGTTCTGGCGTAATTTAATCATCTGGCACAAAGCAGCTCCACCAAAACGGTGAAGTATGACACGGTCTTCATTTTGAAGTCCATTAGCACTGGGCTCGCAAGGCAGGTTCAAAGCAATTTCATGGCTTACTGTATGCACGAAATCATAAATTCCTTCATGGACACAAGATAGTATCGCAAATTCATCGGCGCGTGTAACTTCCACTTCAGATTGGCTCTTAATGTTTTCAATGAATTTTCTCCAAGATTCATTGTCGAGAAAAGGCCTCAGCCTTTTTGACCATGCATGGGCTAGAGCAGCTTTTTTGTCTGTTGCTGACAGACCGTAGTGAAACGTGTCGTGCATGATCTGAATAAAGTCGTCCACAAACTCACTTGTGACCTCATTGAGAACAACTTTGTCTGCCACCACTGCTGCCATTAAAGCTCTTCTAGAAAGATAAAATGACAAATTTGCAGAAGAATCAAGCTTCCTTCTTATCTCACCGTCAAGTTCCTCTCTCTTAATTTCCAGCTTATCACACAACTCCTCAACTTCGTCTTCAGTTAAGCTGTTTTTTACTCTTCGCGCCTGGGTTGTCTTTACGGAAGATGAAGCCTTTGGCTTACGATTGTCTGTAGCTGCTTTTCTTGACGTTTCTTCGTTTTCTGAGAATTCTTCAGGATTGCAGCTGCTGCTACCTTGTTCGGTACTTTCATCGCTGTTTTCACCAGCGCTCGAGCTCTCGATTTCACTGCTGCAGTCGACTTCGACTTCGTCGTCCTCGCTTGAACTTTCCGCACTGACGGCTGTTAACACAAATCCTAAGGCACGATTCTTTATCGATTTACGTTTTCCTGCTACGCTCACTTCCTTGAAGTCACGTTCGTCCACAAAATGTATATACCCGTTTTTCTCAACTTCCTCCGCCATTCTTGTTTGATTGTAAATCGCGAACGACGCGAATTATTGCGTGGGAATTCGCTGAGCTGACAAAATTGGAAAAAAATAGGGACATATGATTGGCTATCAGTTAACCCTCGTGGGAATACCGAATCTCGCAGGAGATCTAAAAATAACTTAAGAAGGATTACGATGGGAATAGGGCCAGTATGAGGGATTACTTCTCTTACCTTGATAGTCTCTTGGTATAACCTTGCAACGTTAAGTTTTTCTTTCTTTTTTTTTTTGTTTTTTGTTTTTTTTTAAATCCAATTTTTCACTTCTATTCTGTTTTGGTTTTTTTTTTTTTTTTAAATCCAATTTTTCACTTCTATTCTGACAAAAAAAAATCGTTTATGCGATACCACCAACGAACTCTGCCACTTCTTAGATATCAACACTTTGCACTGCTTTTTTCACAAGCCCCTTTCTACCAGCCTAAAGCACATGTATGCCTGAGAAAGTCACGTTAGAAGAATTATGAATTTCCTGACAACTTCTTGTGTAATAGATTATCCAAGTTATCAAATCCTACGGGACTTAACTACAAGAAACAGAATGCATTGCCTCTCATTTTAAAAGTGTTTAATTCCTGGATTGTCGGTCATGTACAGTGGGTCAACTAAAATGTTCCTTTGGGGATTGAGGTAGTTCATTCGGAAATTTGGTGAGAGAGATTAATAGGGTTACTTACCAACAGGGATGCTCAACTCCATTGAGGTGCAGGTTACGTCATGATGCTTGGGTTGTTTTCTTTTTTTTCTTTTATTTTTCACCCATTTCTAAACAGTTTCTTGACATCCAAAATATTCTTCCAAGCCAAAAAGAGCAGTTGCTTATTTTCTTTCCTTTCCCTCGCGTAACTTTTCCTTTGTTTACTTTAAACGACAGGAGTTCCGGAACCTGTAGATATTGTGAAATATGAGATAGATGATAACAAATTATCCCTTACTTGGGATAAACCAGAAGAAAATGGAGCAGCCATTACCCAATACACCATCTACAAGAGAATTGCAAGTGACAATAAGTGGACGAAAGTTGGGGAAATAACGGATATCTCTAACCGTGTGTTCATTGTTCTACTGGAAGATATAAAAAAGCATGAATTGGTTGTGACCGCATCAAACAAATATGGCGAGAGTCTTGTAACTGAAGAGAACATTAAGATTGTTGATATGCCATATGGTGGAGGTAAGTATAATTGTTAAAATAAACATTTGTCTTTACCAAGTGAACTGTACATGTAATTTAGAATCTTTAATTTAAAAACAACGAGCATACCAATTTTTATGGGGAGGCAATGTGAGAGAAGCATAAAGCGTTGACATCTCGAGCTGTTCCTCTCCTGAAATATACCAGCAAATTAAAGTAAGTGAAGTCAAATAGCGGGCTAACTACGAGAGCCCTCTTTTTTTCCTTAGCAACTCCAAGGCCTCTGGAAAGTCAAAAAGGTAGGTCCACTTTTGGGATATAAAACAAAGGGAGACCATTAATTAATTTCAAACGTAGGTTTCGTCGTTAAACTTGTTACCAAGTGTATGAAAAAGATTATTCTCCTGCTCTGGGAGCATAAACGAATCCGAAAATTTAAACGATAATCGGTTTTGTTTAAAACCCATTGCTGTGAGTAGAACATTTGTGGACCTGCATAACAATTGCTTTGGTGCTTTCTTTGTGTTAGGTTCTTGTTCTGTTTTGCACATTCTTTACAACTTATTCATCGTCTTTCTGGTGATTACAATTATTGTTCTCTCTGTGGCGATATGGAAAATGCGCCGTCGTCCTTGTCCAAGATGTGGAGATCTCAAACCTATGGTATGTTGTTAATGAGATCTTGCCAGAAGAATAGATGTGTGTAATATGAACCCTGGATTAAGAACGTTTCATTGTGGGTTCTTTAAAGGGATGATTCTTTTGAAGCTCGCTGTAAGTTCGCCAGACTCTCTATATGTAGGCCTTAGGCTGCTTTACTGTTGTTCTATTACATTATGTAATTTCTATTCATCTCCCTTGAACTAAGTTTACAATTGCATGAATGCTGGTATAATTAATCTAGATGCACTGGTTTAAGGCTGTTACTCTTACCACTGCCGCAACTGTGCCCGACCAAGGAAAACTCTGTTATTTGAATCATGTTCAAAGAAAGACTTGGGAAGAGGGATGTATGATATAGGAAACAGAGACTTGCATTGAAGTTGACCTGAGAGATACAATTAGTGATTTACTGCCATTTTTGTGGATTGATCAACACCAGAATGCAGTATCTTTGCAAGTCAAAGACAACATAGTGCTTTCCAGCGATCTAAACACGAAGGAATCATCGATCTACGCAAATATAGCTGCAGGAAGTGGATCCTACATGGCACTTCATCCGTCGGGAAGAAGCTGGGAAGTCAGTCGCGAAAAAGTTCATGTTATCAAAATCATCGGTAAAGGTGCCTTTTCACAGGTTGCCCAGGCAACAGTGAAAAACGTACGAAAACACCAGGAGGAAACAACAGTAGCAGTAAAAATGCTGAAAGGTTGGTTTTCGCTTATCTTTGTCATACGCTTTTACTCATTTGTTGTTACCGCTTTTAAAGGCAGACAATGGAAGCGATAAACTTGATAAGGTTAAGAAAATCAGCTTACATTGAGACAGTGATTAGAGGATATATAAATAGGTACACGGCTCCTACTGGCCACACTTTCTCGCTAAATTAATTGTAAAAAATGGTGTTAAATACAACAACCGTGCATAACTTGATCCTCACAAAACATTATTTGTTCTTATCCTTAGATTGTTCTTCTGTCACCTCAAATATAAAATTTAAATCTTTTTTTAAAATTTAAACAAATATCTGTTGTACTACTACTTCAGTAATCCCGAGACAACTGCTTTATATTATTATGTCGAATGATACCATTGGCAGTTTATATTCCTTATTACCTAGCCAATGCACCTTCATCAGATAGAAAGGATCTGTTGTCAGAATTGGAGCTGATGAAAAAAATGAAACCTCATCCTCATGTTATCAAGCTCATCGGATGCGTCACTGAAAGCGGTATAACTGACGTCTTCATAATTTGTTTCTTTGTTTGCTGTTGTTGTTGTTGTTTTCTTTTCTCATTTAACAAATGAATCAAGCCTATTCTGTTGTAGATCGAGGTGGGGTAGGGATGAAAAGTGGATTGAAAAAGAAAAGAGAGCACGAGGGAGGCTCAATGCCGACAAAATTTATTACAAGAACCTTGTCTTCCACAGAACCACTGATGGTGTTGATCGAGTATGTTCCATTTGGAGACCTCTTGGGATATCTGAGAAAGAGCCGAGGACTGAACGACACTTACTATAAGAACCCGGATATACAACCGCAGACCAGTCTGACTTCGGAACAGCTGATGACATTCGCTTGGCAGGTTGCTGATGGAATGTGTTACTTGTCTTCGAAAAAGGTTTGTTCAACAAAGGAAATTGCCAACTCGAAAATTTACATGCTATGTAAATAATATGTAAATAACATGTAAATCCATGAAAATTTACTGTAAAAGATAATTTACATGGTTTTTGGACTTTTACATGTTTTCAGTAATCATGTAAATATCATGTAAATTTTTCGATTTGAACATGTAAATGTGAGACAAGATGCTGTAAATTCTGAAGACAAAACTTAGGGAGATCATGTAAATAACATGTAAATAACATGTAAATTGGAGGAAGAGGACACAGTTAAGATCCTGTAAATAACATGTAAATCAAAAATGGGAGACTGTCAAGATCCCGTAAATAACATGTAAATCGTAAAAGGGAGACTATCAAGATCGTGTAAATAACATGTAAAACGAAAAAGGGAGACTGTCAAGATCCTGTAAATAACATGGAAATCGAAAAAGGGAGACTGTCAAGATCCTGTAAATATGATGTAAATTGAAAAAGGGAGACTGTCAAGATCGTGTAAATAACATGTAAATTGAAAAAGGGAGACTGTCAAGATCCTGTAAATAGCATGTAAATCGAAAATGGGAGACTGTCAAGATCCTGTAAATATCACGCAAGTTGAAAAAATGAGACCGTCAAGATCTTGTAAATAACACATAAATCGAAAAGGAAAACTGAAAAGATCCTGTAAATATCATAGAAATTGGAAAAGGGAGCCTTTAAAGATCTTGTAACGATCAAGTAAATCAAAAAAAAGGGAGACTGCCAAGATATCGTAAAGATCATCTTATCTGATGAAAGAGGGCTCAAAAACAAAATGATTACTGCAGATAAATGTGTGAAAAAAGTCGTCCCTGGTACACTGTAGAAGGGTTATCCACCTCATATCAAGCCAACCCAGGCAAAAGGATTTGTGATACATTTTTTTTGTATCAAATACAAAAAAAAAAAAAAGTTTCAATGAACAAAACAACAAAGCTGCTTCAAGGGGAAGGCTGGTTGGCAAAATACAGCTTGGAAGTGAGGGTAATCCTCCTACAAGGAACAACTTTTCACCTTCTAAATAGGCTCGTAGATAAAGGGGCTGTTGATAATGTAAGTTCCCTTAAAAAGAAATAAACTTAACATACTTCAAACTCTTTTATTGTTGTAATATAGTATAGTATAGTCTTTGTATTGCTGCATTAAAACCTGAATTAAATGTAATCTTGTACCAGCAAGATAATTAATTTCTTAAAATAGGTATCGAAATTTTTTAAAATAATATTCTGAACTTTGGAATCAATTTTAAATAGCTATTGCACAAATATCTTCTCGTATCGTTTTTTCTTAACTAATTTTAAACCTAATATGTCTTCAACTGGATTGATATCAACCGTAACAACTATTACTCAATTTGTATCTTAAATAGTGTGTATTATTTAAAAATATAATAAAATAATTATATAAAAAATACATTTATTATTATTATTATTACTAAAGAAATGAGCAATGTATTGAGTCTTCATAATTATTGATGAAATATATATCTTAACATAATTTGTATAAGGTCTGCAACCACAAATGGACTATTCACAGGAAATGCCCGGTAGTTTTAAAATCATCTGATTTTTCCTTTGAGCTCAAAGGGCTAGAGTGAGAGGAACAGTTTATAATGTGAGGGGGAAATGGGACTTTCAACATATTTTAAATTCGTATTTCTCAATTCTGGTTGCCATTTTAACAAGGAATTTTGCCAGTTACTGGCACAGTACCTGTTTTGTAACTTTTTGCAGTTACAAGTCATGAGCAGAAGTCCCCTCGTGTTTGTTGACCTTTGCCAAATTCCCTTTTTACTACATTACACTTTTTAAGTTACTGTGAGTGATCACTTCACTCTCATCTTTTCTTGTTACAACTTTTCTTTCAAAGAGGACCCTTCCAAGGGACCTTAAAAGGTCATCTTTCGCTGAGTCCTTCATGCATGGTACGCAATACCTCTTCAACAAGGGCTTTAGTTTTTTCAGAGTCACATCTGACATTTTTTTTGCCCTCAAGTAATGGAGAGCAACAATGATAGCTTGGTCTCTATCAACCTGTTAAAAAAAGGTAATTCACTATTAGGACAGCACGGTTCTAAATGAAAAATTCTGCGTGTATTTCTGGGATGTTTTCACCTGTAACATGAAAGTATACTATCCAAACGGAAAATGGTCAAATTCGTCAACATGCTCTGCAGTGATTTTTCAGCTGTAATACTTACTAGCAAGACTTGAGGCAGGTGTCTCAGGGAGACCCTGGAGTATTAATCACTCAAGACATCAAGCATAGCACTTTTTTCCCCTTTCCTATAATAGACACCTACAAGATGCTAGAGCTTCCTGAAAAAGTTAAAAACAATGTACTTACAAAGCCCGACTCCAGCATCCTCAGTTCATCCACTTTGTTTGTCTGCACTTCACTTTCATTGTTACATGTACCTTCCTTTTCATCAATTACGCCAGAATCATTTCTTCTGATTCTTTGCCTTAAAGAAGGAATATTGACAACATGTATAGTTTAGTATTTGATATCATATGAAAAGAAGGAAATAAATCCAAAACCAATAATAATTTATATTGATACAATAAATTATCAAAATAATATTATTCTATTTTCATGTAAACTTTGAATTTACTTCTTTTTGTTGTTGTCAATGTGAATAATGTGGCATAGTCCCCTAAAGTAATGTTTCACCTTCAAAGAAGTTTATAACACAGTCCCAAACATAGCGACTGTAAGAGCAACAAAGAAAATAATTTTAAGCTCCATGTAAAACCCATTAAAGATGAACAGTTTTAGTGTTCACTTTTTGATTCCTAAGAAATGAATTTACTTTTTGATTCCTAAGAAAACAAATGAGTATATCAAAGGATTTCTAATGTTTTTTTTGGCTTCTAATAAAATCTTAAGCCCTGGTCAAAATTCTCTCCAAACTATCATCATCATTCACATGCTCAAATGGCCAAAGAAGTTTGTGATAGTTGATGATACTGTAGTTCACTGGCAGTCGCACATGCAAAGTCAGGCAAGCAGCTTGTTCCAGGCTCTTTCGGCATAAAAATGTGAACACTAAAATGGCTTCCCAAAGGCAGGGCCAGGCCTCATATTCCTCTATTAGACGTAATATCAGGCCATTACTCGATCTTGCCGCATTGCCCTTCTTGAGCAATGAACATTTAGTGATACGCTTCTTTTTTTGCAGTGTCTCTTCTAATTCTTGCGAGTTGACGCTTTCTTCAGAGGATATCTTCTCTAAGATATCTTGGTCTTCAGTATTTTCTTTGTCATGATTATCATCTTGGATGTAAACACGAATTTCTGAAGCTGCAGCTGAGCCTTGCGAGGAACTTTTGGCGGCCATTTTAAATGAGCCCGCTGATGTTTGGGGAAAACAGCTGACCAAAAACTATCATGAACTATCATACGCGTGGTCAAACGAGGAAAACTATCATTGACTATCATGAAGAATTTGAACAAGCTCAAAATGAATGATAGTTGATGATAGTGTATAATAGTTGATAGTTGGTGGTCCAACAGAAGAGCGTGCTTCAACTATCATTGACTATCATCAACAATCATGTAGATGTTGTGGTTTAAAATTTTTCAAAGCAATCCAGTTTTGATTTTTCTTCGTTTAATTAATATTCCTTATCATAATCTGAAACAAAGGAAAATCAAAATTGAAATTGTGTTCAAAAAAAAAAATTCAACCAGGACAAAATTTGAACCTGTAACCTTCACGCTATAACAATGCCCTTTCTAAGTCTGAAACAAAGGAAAATCAAAATTGAACTGGTGTATGACAAAAATTCAAGCAGGAAAAAATATGAACCTGTAACCTTATAAAAATGAGTCCCAAAAGAGATCTATAGTGGTAAATTATATTACAGCAGTACTTTACAGGCAAAATAACAGTTACCTCAGTTTGCAAATCTACTTTCTGAACTTTAGTTGGTACATTGCCATTTGGTTCCTAAAAATAAAAATAAATTGCCTCATGGTAAAGGAGTTTGAAAACAACATTAGATTTGCCAGTTAAGTCCTTACTCTTTATACATTATTAACCTCTTAAGTACTAAAAAAACAGGAGTGCCATACTAGGGAATATTAGCCCGAGGTCAAGTGATCGATCCAAACAAAACAACCAAGGGCCAATATTTTCCAGTACAGCCCCAAGCAAGTGAGGTTAGTAAGTTGTTAATTACAGTGTACATGGCAGCATTTCTTTGACAACCAGAAAATTCTCTGTTTGGAAAAGATGGGGCATTATTTTCAGGAAGGGGAGATGCAGCTTTAAGCCAGATGGAATGGAGCCTCTGAACATGCCAGTACCGGATAGCCTTCCCCCATCACAACAAACAGCCTAAAAACAGTTTTTGAGTGGCATTGCGGAGATGATGAATTCTTATCTAAAACCTAAAGTCAAAAGTAAGTGAGTCAAGATAGACTTAATCATGGTGCCCAAGCTGTTTTTGAAACAACTTCTTTTGGATTTGAGCTTGAACAAGCCGTTTTCAGCCAGGGAAGTGTGTTGTTCACACAAGTTACTCACAAGGTTTATGACGGCAATGTAAGTTGAAGTCCAAACTGTAATCAAGGACTCCTACTTATTGGGACACATGTTAAAATTAAAAGTGTGAGTTACATGTAACTGTAATCCTCAGGTATATTCTACCCACGAGGACACAAGGTTAAAAGGACTGTAATCTTAAACACATCGCTGGCCACTGAGTGAAGCGACTAAATCATTGGATTTTACGGTGTTTGACCTTGAATAAGTTCGGGTCACGAGGTTCCCCTTCACAATCACATATTCTCCTCAGTTATTTGAAGATCCAGAGTGTTGATCTGGCCGGGGTTCGAGCCCAATGCTCAACCAACTGAGCCACCAGTGCACTGGGAATCATACACAATTTACATGTAATCAAGGTGTGGTAAAATCTGATATCATTTTTATTATCTGACCTCTGCTTTTCCTTTGCATGCTCTTTTCCTTGAGCTGTCCTTAGAGCACTAACAAAAAAATTCCCAGAACAAAAAGAGAAAGAGTTTCATCACTAAACTGAAGGAATACATACTAGACCCCTGCTACATCTGTACCTTGAATGTTGGTGTAAACATATATAGGAATAGCAATAATAAAATGAAAATAATATTAAAGACCTCATTACTCCATACTGAAAGTGCCAATTAAATGTTCAACATTTAAAAAAAATGCATGTATCATGCACAAGCACAAGAAAGATGTCATGTCCTACATTGTATTACACTAGTGCTTGTACAGCACATTCATACAGGTGTACATGTACATGTGTGCTTGATTCACAAGAGGATAAATTTACAACCGTCCACTTCGCCACACTGAGTTTCTCTAAACATGTGTTGCCTGTGCATGAGCTCATCATAAGACTGAGATTAGAGTTGTCATTATCTACATGTAAACTCTCAAGAGGTTATATCAGAAACCCATAAGGGCTGAAACGTGTAACGCGCGTTCACAGCTTTCGAATATTCAGTGCGAACTGATTGGTTGAATGTTTCAGTGCTAAGTACCATATTTGGAAACCCCTCGCTCTTGTTGTTCCAAATATGGTACTTAGCAAATTGAATAGTCAGAAGCTTGTTTCCCAGCACTCAAGGGGCCGTTACACGTTTCAACCCTTATGGGTTTCTGGTTATATATAACACTCATATCAAGTCTGAGAGGTTGAACTGGGAAATGTTATTTCACCTGCTGTTGGTAAGCACTTGGCTTCCTTGAAGAACACATAATGTTGCTTATGTGCTTCCTGCCCTTTGTTTTGTACAGAGTAACCTGGCCAGCACCTTCCACCTGATAAACCCCATAGAGGATTTTTATGTCTGCATCTAGCAAAATTGTATTGCAGAGTTCTAAATTAACTCTGCTGTCTTCTTCCATTGTCCCAGGACAGGCCTTTAGCCCTCCTGATCCTTTCCACTTTCCAAAACAAAGCAAA
>OX421454.1:9285001-9420001 GCA_949126865.1 Montipora capitata | reverse complement strand
TGGACTGCATATGAGGCTTTGCTTTATGGAGTATACACGACACAAAGTGATGTGTAAGTGTACCCGTTTCAGTAGAAAGTCAAATTCCGTCTCTTTTCAGAATTGATTGCTGTCTATTCCCGTTTCATTTTGCAGCCGACCTAAATTGCTTTATCCTAGGAGTTTTACAAGGCAGGGAAAGTAATTTCATTTAAGTTTCTACTCGTTCTAGCACTGGAGCACTAATTAGGGACACTGTAAACTGAAATTAGTAATTAACGCAAAGCAAGTCAAGGAAGAGAGGAGAAACTGGTGTACTCGGAGAAAACTTCTCGTCGCAGAGTAGGGAACCAACAAACTCAACCCACAGATGACGAACGAGTCTGGAAATCGAACCAGGGCCACATTGGTGGGAAGACAAGTCCTCTCACCACTGCGCCATCCCTACACGCCTGCACCTATGTTGTTGCTACTTTTCTCTAATTGTTCTATTTTTGAAATGCACGTGTCTTTACTTCCTCTGTTACAAGTATTTTTCAATTTTTTTTTTCTTAATTTGCTTCACTCCTTTTTGCAGGTGGAGTTATGGCATCCTTCTCTATGAAATTGTGACAGTTGGTAAGCTTCATTTTAAAGCATTCGTCCAGTGACAGAACGTGCACATGCAGAACTGGAAATATTTCCTCTATCAATATCGACAACTATGCAAATTTTACTTTTCCTACCTAGCTTTATTGAGGCTGCAATTTTAAACCCACAGGTGGATCGCCATACCCAGAAACGAACGCCAGGCTCATTGCGGATAAAATTCGAGAAGGATACAGGATGCCTAAGCCAGGACATGTGGATAGAAAACTGTAAATGACTTTCTTCTCAATTGTGGTACCGAATAATAGAATAATAATAATCATCATCATCATCATAATAATAATCATAATAATAATAGTCAGTCGAGAGGGGACGAGAATCGAGACTGGCGTAAAGCTTTGGAGTAAGGCGAGAAGAGCCCCTGGGACCATCTCTTTAACGGACGAGTTCCAGAGCGAATTAAATTAAGATTTTCTGAATGGGTGGAGGTTTCCGCAATTGTCTTTTATCTGTCCGACCATGAGAACCTCATACTGAGCCGACTTGAAACAAATCAGGAAGAAGACCAATTGCAAGGAAATGTACTAATCGTCTTTTAGTATTCTGCTTCTCAAATTAACGTCGCGGATTATTTTTGGTACAAGCATTGCTATCGGCCGAGCAGATTATAAATTGTTTTTTGCACGCGGAATTTACCTTGACGCATTTATCGACAATGCGAAAATATGTGCATTGCCTCGCTGTTAAATAATTTTGCAGGGATGAGCCTGGAAGTGCTTTTGTGAATTGTTGCCGTCTGTGTGGCAAAGTTCGATGAAACAATTGTTAAGCTGGGCATTTCGTAAGAATTTGTAAGAGAGTGTGTAGCCAAACAATAGCCGGCGATGGAAGGCTAGATCCCAAGCTATTTATGATGCTTGCAAGTATCGAGTACAACATGCCTGGAAAAATTCATTAAACAAACACCTGATAATAGGTAAATTAATAACGCCTCAAGAAGGTGAAGTGCCTCCACTATTTTTGCAACTTCTTGGAGCTTGTTTTTTTTATTTATTTTTTTCTTTTCTGTGGAATTTTAAGGTTTTAAATGTGTTGCATCTTAACTTGTATGAAAAGGTTTACTTATACCAGTAATTAACACTTCCATTAAGAAAAAAACACCAGATAATAGGTAAATTAATAACGCCCCAAGAAGCTGAAACTTCAGAGTACTGCTGATGTAACAACAAAATGTTAAATGGACAGAGTAATCATCTTTACAGTTTGTCCATGGTCATTTCCTTTGTGGGACTGTTTTCAAAGTCGGTGTCTGCTTTCCAATTGAAACTGATATATTTTTTGTTAATTTTAAGTAAAAATTCTCTGTTAAAATAAATTGGAAATGCGTTATCGTAATAAGGGGTTTTGAATACTCGGAATGTCTGTTAATAAGATAACAGTGTACAGAAAGATCTGTGAAGCATACAATAACTACAAAACACTCGCATAATGGGGTCTGCAATTGCGAGAAATAGTACTGTACATGACTCTATAATCATAACATGGAAATAGTCTATTAAATCAAGATTATTATGCACCTCATTTTAACAATTTACACTGACAATATTAATTGAACCTATAGCAGATCTAGATAGATACGTATGCTTATTTGTGATGCTGAAAAAGGCCGAGGGCAATGCTTGGACATGTCTGGCCTGTGCAACAGAGATACCAAAATTAAGTCGCGAGGTTAATTTGAGAAGCGGAAAAACTAAAAGACTAAAAAAACTAAAAAAACTAAAAGCACTAAAAGACGACTAGTACCTTCCCTTACAATTAGTTTTCTTCTTGATTTATTGCTAGTCGGCTCTTCGAAGGTGTTTGCGCAAGAAATTTTGATTTGACACATGTACAGATAATTGTCCTCACTTAACAAAATCTTTTAGGATGAATTGGTCGAACTTTGTATTTCGCTGACCCTTTGCGCCGCAAATTTTTGTCGCAGGGTATCTGTTATACGACCCAGAAATTAAAGAGAGCGCTGGAAATAAAGTGGCGACCGTTGATGTGGAATTTATCAGTTGATATAGGGGATCCTGACTCTCCGAGGATGGATCTGAGGGTGAGGACGACTACGAGTATGAGTTTTCCTTACTGAGCGTGCGCATAGTTTGGAGGCCAACATTTTTCGAAGTGCGTGTGCTCAGAACGGGAAATTCGTTTTCGTAGTCGTCCTCGTCCTCCGATCTAAAGGTCCCTTATAATGAAACGAGTATTGCTTGACAATAAATTCCCTCCAAAGAGCGAAGTCAGATCTCTTTAAATTTAGGTATGAACTCATGATGAAGTGTTGGGAAGAAGACCCAAGTGATCGACCTACATTTGACAAGCTGAGGAGAACAATAAAAAATATGCAGAGGAATCACAAGGTAAAGAAATAAAGGAAGGAATCTGGACAATTAAAGAAAACGTTTGCCTCTGACGTACTTGTCTGCAGGTACACTTGATTAAACCTACCTGCGCCGAAGAACCTAGTCTGTCATCCTCGGTCATATATGTCCCTTTTTGAATCGTACTGCTCCCACAGTCACTTGCGTATTGCCACATTGCCCGTTCTTGGCTTTCTTGAGTATTTGCATATGGCACGAGGTGCTTGGTTCACATAGTCAAGTAACCTTAACCAGGAGACCATGAGTGAGAGCGAACAACTGTCCTATATTCCCGTCGCGGTGTTTTTACAGATCGATTTATTTGTAGATTGAATTTCCCGTGAATGAGACCCCCGTGGGAGCCCGATGACCAATTACAAGAAACTGACTTGGCGTCAATGCGGCACCAACCGGAACACCTTTTTTTCCGAAGGATAAGGTAGTCTAAAAATAGATAGGTCCGTAAAAATGCCCTCACATAGGCTTACTATGAAACTTGTTCGCTCCTAGTTATGGGCTCCTGCCTTAACACAATCAATATATTTTTATTTTGCAGACGTATGTAAACCTCAGTCAATACGACACAAGAACGTTTGCCGATGTCACTGATCTGACCGCCAAGTAGATGAAGTAGAAGAGCTTAATATGGTGGACTATTAAAGAATTAGGATTATACAGCCAAGAACTTTGTTAGTTGCTAATTAGGCAAACGATCACAGAAAAAAAAAAATGGAACGTAGCGAATTTTAGAAAATTCTGAACTCAAGTAAATTTAAGTGTCATTTGTTTTGTTTTTGTTTTTTTTTTAAGTAATAAATACATCACTATACAGGTTGCCTTTTGTTGGTTTAACAAATGATTTTTAGATTATTTACAAGTCAATATATTGTAGATGTTTTTCCTCGAGGTATCAGAGAACCTAGCTACGCTATCACATTCAAGAATTTGCTAAATAAATCGTACTTGTGGCTCAAAAGACCACATTCACTCTACAGGCATTGCGTGGCATGGAGCAATTTTCATACATGAAAATGCCGCCAAAGCTGAAACTTATCCAATCAGATCGCTACGATAAGCAATGCAAATGTTCATAACAAAACAAACGGTCGAAAAACCTGTCGGTTGAAGGTGGTCCTGAAAGTTGTGACAAATAGATTAATGAATGAATGCTCGATGAAGGATTGTGAAGTTTTTTTGTGATCCCTGAGGCGCCATAAGCGAGCGGGTTAATCCCCAAGCTTGCAGACCTTGTTAGTCAACGATCTCAGCAGAAAGTCAAAGTCACACCTTGCCTGAGATTAGAATTTAAATCTATTTTGTCGAGAGGGTGGAACGAAACTTCCGTGCAGATTCTCCCCTTTTTTTTGCGTTCGTCCCGTTCTTTGTGGGTGGGGGGAAGGCGTATTACGGGAGACTGAAGAGCAAAGGGCATGAAGCGGGAATTCTAAGAGCACGGGAGGCAGGAGGGAAATGTAAAACGCTCGTGTTGTCATTTATTAAAACGTTAGAATACCTTTAAAAAATAAGAACCCCACATAATATTTCATATGCATTAGCGTCTTCTAAGCAATGAAGCAAACAAAAATTCGCGCTTGGGCAAAAAAACAGGATTTCTTCTTGTGAAATTATCAACCCTTGCAAGGCTTTTGACTCTGCCAACTGCGAAACCTTTGGAAGATCTTCGCCAAAAATGGGTGTCCTGAGAAATTCATCACCATTCTCAAACTTCTTCATGATTCTATGGTTTCAAGAGTCCTGGACAGCTGTTCCAGCAGTGAGCCATTTGAAGTGCGATCCGGCGTTAAGCAAGGCTGCATGATTGCTCCCACCCTCTTCTCCACCTTTATTTCAACAGTCTTTTAGCTGATGAAAGACCAGCTCCCTGAAGGAGTAGCAGTGACCTAGTGACTAGAAGGGGGCCTTTTCAATCTAAAAAGGCTGAGAGCGAAAACCAAGACTTGCACCACCTCCGTTGTCGAGCTCCAGTATGCTGACGACAATTGCGTCTGTGCCACATCTGGGGAGAACCTTTCTACTATTCAGGATGCGTTTGGCCATGCATACCAACGGTAATGCCTGTCCGTCAACTTCAAAAAGACCGATATTCTTTACCAACCTGTGCCTGGTCGAGCGAACGTCTCCCCCTCCTTTAAGATCAACGGGTCGGTCCTGAAGAATGTTGAATCTTTTCCATATTCGGCAGCTTCCTCTCTGTTATAGCAGATATCGATTGTGAGATCCAGCCTTTGAGCTACTAGCTATGCCTTTAGACATATGCAAGAGAGGGTTTTCGACTAGAGAGGTATAAAAATCGACACCAAGATGACGATTTACAAGGCAGTGGCTCGGAATCCTGGACCACCTACCGGCGACACTTAAAAACCCTTGAAAAATGCCATAAGCGCTGCCTCTGCCGTATTCATTAGATGGACGAATTGCCAAACAAATACCAGCGTCCTAGAGGAGGCTAACTACGTTAGCATTGAGGCTATGGTAGCTCAAATCCAACTCCGCTGGTCAGGGAATGTCCGCACAGTGGATAACGCGCGTCTCCAAAAGGAATATCTTGTACGGCGAGCTCAGCTCTGGTACAAGACCGCTGGAAAGGACAAAGAAAGCGCTTCAAAGACAACCTAAAGGCCACGCTGAAAGCATGCAAAATCAGCGTCGACAAAAGAGAGGAGCTTGCCTCAGATCGGTCACGATCGAGAGTCACTATCTATGAGGGTGTCGTATCATTTGAACAAAGAAGGCGTTGCAGGCAGGAGGAAAAGCGCAAGAAACGAAAGGAACGCGAAAAAAACCCTCCTCAGTCCGCTCTCTCTTTCATCTGCCCAGAGTGCTAGCGTCCCTGCGCCTCGCGCATTGGCCTTACGAGTCATCGAAGGGCACACAGATGACTAAGTCAACAATCTTACTCGCTTTGAGGGATTCCGGGTGATGATGATGATGATATACGTCATAGGTCCCAAAATGTCAAGCGGCTGTCGCGTAACTGACGCGTAACTGCTGCAAGACAAACAAAGCAACAAAGGAAACACCTATTGATTATGCAGCTAAATAAATAAAGAAGTGTTTTAAGTCTTCCAATTTATAGGCGACGGGAGCAGGACTGAAAAGGGCGTGAGCCAGGATATAAAGGTACGAAAAGAGAGAGGTTCTGAAACTTCCGTCTTTCCCCCCCCCCCCCCCCCCCCTCCCCAATCCACCAATCCACTCCTGTGAACAACTCAAAGTTATTTTGTAATCAAATCAAGATCTATTTGGCAAAAAAAAAAACAAAAGAAAAGCAAACAAAAGCAAAAACATTCATAGACAGTTTCACCTTCTTTCACCGACACTTCTTTCATGTTTCTGCACTTTCATTCATTGAGAAAACAATTTAGAATTTGTGCTCCTAATTTTCATTTTCCGTATATATGGTATTACCAATAAGCGAATGAAAAAAAGCTAACCACAGACGATCTGTTTAATCGTTGAAATCGTCCACCTACTTCTCAGTTGTCTATTCTGAATAATTGTCAGATCGACTCATTATATTGCGTGACGCCAGCACGCACGCATGTAGATTAGAAAGGTCAGGTTGACACAGTCTTTTAGTGGTTGAGGATTTTCGCTTTTAGCATAACCAAGTCTCGACAGTCCGCATCATTTCGCTTCGATAAAAGAGGTTTTCGAGGAAGATGGCCGGATGGTGCGTTTTCTATGTGCTTCTTTCTGTCGTTCAAATATCAGGTAAGCCATTGATGCGAATTTTACAACTGAATATGCGACTTGTAATCATGATCAGCCATGGAAGTGCAATGGGCTTCAAATTATTTACGCTGTGTCTATATGCCCTGCAGCCGGACAAGGTTTTCAAAATACTCCATGTCCGTATTTCCTTGATGCCAAGTTAATACAAGTGTAAAAAACCGAATTATATTGTGCTATGATTTTTTAGTTCACTAAGATGTTGCTAAATACAGTCTTCAATTCTGCAACCGCTCGGCAGTTTATGCAATTAGCTGAAGACTTCGCGTTGCTCAGGTTTGCTTCCGGACAAGATTTTCAAAATACTCCATGTCCGGCAGTACCGTATTTCTTGCAGCTTGAGTCAATCTGTGCACAATATCCGATTAATCGAGTGCTATATTGTTGTTAAATATAGCCTTGAATTCCCCATGCTAATTTCTTCAACCACTCGACAGACCAGTCATTGTATGCAAATCATAACATTACGTTGCTAGCCTCCGGACAAGATTTTCAAAATGAGCGCACCGTCGGCTTCCTGGGAGAGTACCCTCTAGAGGATAAAGGAACTCCCGACGTTAAATAAGGTGTACCTTTACCTTTACCTTTACCTATCACGTTGCTACACTCCCGGACAAAATTGTTGAAACACTTTTTGCTACCTTGCCCTCTTACAATGTTGTTTTGGCAAATGGGCTCAGAAACTCGCGTTGAAACAACATTTTGAGGGGAGATTAAGCCGCGAAAGCTACAGATCTGTATAGTCGTTTACTGTACCAACGAATTTTGTCCGAGACTGTATCATGGCCCGCCATTTGGAACCCACATGCGCACTGACCGTTTCAGACTTAGAAAATAATGCTCAAAAACCTTTAGTAAGAAATGTATGGCGAAAACGCATTATCCTTGATTTTCAGAAAAACACAACATGCAAATACACGGTCCCCAACATACCTTTATTGCTCACACTCTTGCCTCTAACAAGTTCGATTTTAAGGCGATGACCGTGCATAACTCGGTTGGTTTTCGATACCAAAGATGACCCCCTTCCTGTCTTTCTATCCGCCATATTTCCTGATGAAGAACCCTTGAGTGCTACGTTTGAAGAATTTTCCTTCGATATCAGTGACACAAAAGTTGAGGTCCTCATTCGTAGAATGGTCACGAACATTTTCTCTTACAGATGGCTAAACTAACGGCTTCACTTCCCCAAAACTTTGCACGGTTTTTCGCCATAAAGACGGACATTTTTTAGGAGCATCCAATTTAATGACTCCGTGAAAGGTAAATGAAAGCGGGAGCTTTCTTGTCCACTGAAGGACAATCAGCCGCTATTTGTAATATTCCCCAGCAGTCCAA
Organism: Montipora capitata; assembly: GCA_949126865.1. Lineage (NCBI taxonomy): Eukaryota > Metazoa > Cnidaria > Anthozoa > Scleractinia > Acroporidae > Montipora > Montipora capitata. The sequence continues at coordinate 9,411,935 of OX421454.1, read as the reverse complement.
TCCATAGAGACTGGGAACTACAGCAATTCTGGCGGCAAAATTGCAAATGTTTTGCACAAAAATAAATGCAGTTTCTGGAGTGTTTTAATTGCCTCCACTTCCTTTCGTTTTCCACTTGTTATCATCGTAGTTCTACAAATGCTCTGTAGTTTTAAAGGGAACTCTACGAATTATGTCGTCATTAATAGAGTTCACTGAAGACTATGCTGTGCAGTTCTGTAGCACCCCAAATAGTCATTTGAAGTATGTGGCAGAGCAGAAATCACAAACCTCAGAAAAAGTATTGTGATGGTTAAAGTTAAGTAACCAGTTCTTTCTGGTTCTGGATAAGATTGGGGATGACAAAGAAAGAATAAACACTTTAAACAGTGGTATTCCTGCCTCTGCCTTCAATATTTCAACCTCAAATGTGAGAATAGCAAAACTACAGTCAAGGAAATGTTATCTTGTCAGGTCTAAAGTTTTATCACTTAACAAAAAAGTTTCAAAGGTAGCGAGGAACGCATTCAAGAATGGTTTTATATCGTTTTCAATTAAAGTTGGTGATATAATAAATGCAGAACAGTGGTCCTTGGAGTTAAAAAAAACAAAGGCTGACGTTGATTGTTTATCAAAGGAGCTTGAGAGTTGGAAATCAAAGTATCAAGATCATGAAAAAAAAAAGGGAACTCTATTTACTGAAACGAAAGCAGAAATCGAAGACAAAACAATGGAATCAGTAAAAAATATCATAGGCATTAAAGATGAGAACAATCAGCTTAAAAACTATGTGAGGAAACTTGAAAAACAGGAGCTGGGTTTTAAGGGACTACCTATGAGTGAACGTAAAACAAGACAAGCAAAGAATCGTGAACTTAGAGAGCTCAAGACTCGTGTCCAGAAGGCCCTGTATTTTGCTGAACTTTATGGACGACAAATTTCATCTCTAGGACTAAAGGGTATTCAGGATGGAATTCTGTACATACTAAAATTTTCTCAAGGAACTACAAAAAATGGAAACATGCACTGTTCCACAGAGACATCTTGCACAGAAAGTGTATCACCCACACCCTCTGGGTCTCCAGTTTCTACCTCTGACTCAGCAACCCCGTCTAGCAAAGAAAAAACACCACTCCACCTCCAATGTCAAACTCGATCACACAAGAAAGCAAAATTAATCAATACTCCAGTTTGCCCGAAGAGGAAAAAAAACAGGGTGGAAAATTCTTTTCCTGATGGATAAATTTGGTGTGAGCGATGAATTTGTTCATGAGATATCCATGGAGTTTGATGATATTCCTATATTGTACCTTGTAAAGAAATGCAGGAATGACCTCAACAAAATTTGCCACATTACTCCAACACCAGGAAGAGCCCTTGGGGCACAACATTCATTTAGGACTGCTATGACTGAGAAAATTGAGGCCTTGGTGAGTGAATTCTATTATTGTTATTATTATATTAAAATGAAAATGTTAATCAATGATTGTGATTCTCTTTTTAGAGAGTTACAGTGGCATTAAAGCCAGGTGAAACCGTCAAAATGAAGATCAGTGGCGATGGTGCTTGAATGACACGCCTCACAAGTTTTGTTCTTTTCAGCTTTGGCATTCTACAGGACAAAGACAACATCCTGTCTCCTAAAGGTAACTTTAGAATTAGTTTAAAAGGAGTGTCTAAATTCTCAGTACTTTCCCCAGAGTGATAATAAATATTGACTGCAGCAAAATTTTTTTTCTCTCAGGGACCCATACAGTTGCCATTGTGAATGGTGCTGAAAAGTACGAAACGATTGTCGAGAGTTTTGCCGATGTTATTCGAGATGTCAATGAAATAATTGAAGATTGCCATATAGCAATAGAGGAGGAAAAAGTTCTAGTGGAAATATTTCTCTCTGGGGACTACAAGGTAATAAAGTTATTTGTTATATACATTTTAGATAATTGTGAGAAAAATAACATTTTCCCACATACGGATGATAATTTGTTGTCTTGAAGCATGTGCCAGGGTGTGTTGTGCATTGTCATAAATTTTAAAAATTAATCATGTCTTTCTCACACAGTTTCTACTCATGGTCATTGGACTCAATGCTGCTAACTCATCCCATGCCTGCCTCTGGTGCAAGATTTTCAAGAAAGATAGGTAATATCATAATGTTTACTTCCCCACTAGATTTCCAAAACTCATTTAATTTTGTTTTATTGCCTTTTATTCATTAATTAAAGGGGTGACATGTCAAAGCAAGCAGAATACTTCAACAGCTCCCCACTGGTAAGAACACTTCAAGAAATAAAGGAAATGGCAAACATGAATGGAGGTCAAAGTTATGGTTGTGTTCACCAGCCTCTTTTAAACGTACCTCTCGACCACATCATCCTTAACGAACGTCATTTGCTTCTTCGAGTCACTGACATCTTGTTAGATAATTTGATTGATGATGCAATGGAGTGGGATAAAGATGAAGACTGGTGTAATTCCAAGGGAAAGCATGAGGGATTTCATTTAAAGAAACTGGTGACCACAATCAATTCCTGTGGGGTGACCTTCTCTATCTGGGAAAAAAGAAATGCTGATGGCAAAGGCAGCGGGACATATGACTGGACCAGTTTAATGGGGAATGAAAAGAAGAAGCTTCTCTTCACCTTGCCTGATAAGTTGAAAGATGGCATTCAAAGTGAGACAGTCAAAGACATCCAAAAACTTTGGAAGGTAAGGGAAAATATATTTTGAGATTAATTTTTGCTGTTTCAATTAAAATTCATAAACTTGCATCTCTGTAATATACCATTTATTGCTCCAAATACATTGCTCTGGATACAAAGTCGCGAGAATTTCAGTATAAAATTCTCCATAGATTTTTAACTACAAACATCCTTTTAAAGAAAATGGGCAAGGTGGATTCCTCACAATGCTCTTTTTGTGGAACTGTAGACGAATCCCTTGAACATCTCTTTGTATCTTGTCCCATCATCACAACGCTTTGGAATGATTTGATTTGCTGGTGTAGAGGTATAAGTATCCAAACTGATTCACTTTGCGCTTTAGATATGTTATCTGGTTTATGGAAAAGGAAGGACGATTTTTTGTTATTGAATCATGTTATTATTATTGCTAAACAATACATTTATTATTGTAGAAATAATGTTTTAAATCCTTCCTTCTCCGTTCTTTTATCAAAAATCGATTCAGTTTATGATATCGGAAGTAGAATTGCAAGTATATGGAGAGATAACAACAGTTCAAGTGCTGGTATCGATTTGCGCAAGAAATTTATAATTTGTTGTTACTAATTCTTACAACATCCTGTTTATGTTATATTGTTGTTGTTGTTTTTGTTGTTTTTGTTGTTCTTTGTGTGTGTAAAGTATTACATTATTGTACAAAAAAATCAATAAAATACAAAAAAAAATTATTGCTCCAAAAACAGGATTTTGAAAGTCTATATCATGATTCATAACATCCTGGAACCCTTCTTCAGCTGCAGAATACAACAACAGGGTAAGAAGACACATTGTCAATCAAAGTCATCCTCGTGCAGTTACCCAAACTATAGTCATTTTTCCTATGCCATTCAATGCAACACTCAAACAAATAGTACATATTATTATATGCCCAACAGCGCAATAAAAGTTGTGTTGTTGTTGTTGGTTACTTTGAGGTCAAATGACATCTAACAATAAAACTGTCTCCAGCCAAATGTCTTTGAGCGGGCAACAATACAAAATCTATGTCGTCAGAGGATACCAGTGCACTGTTACCCGCAAATGTTGACAGACAACCGCTGTTGCTGTTGCCATTGCAGGTTTTTCTATTTGTGCTATATAAGAAATCACTTAATGACTGGTCCCTTGGGAAACATTTAATTGTGTTTTCCTTGAATTTCAATCTTTCCCACGGCTGCGCATCAGGGAAACATTGAGATTCTCGGGAAACAAAATTAACTGTTTCCTTCGGGACCAGTCATTAAGTGCTTAATGTTAACCTTTTTTTATAACACAGATTAGAGAATGGATCAATTTCTTTACCAGTCTCGGTGACAAAAGACAGGGTTACAAGGTGGAGAATGCCACCTGTTACATACATGCTGTAGCCTATCACCTCAGCAAAATGGTACAGCAACACCACAACCTAAAGCAGTTCAGTAGTCAAGGTACTGTATTTTAAATTTTAAACCTATCCTTCTTCCCCTCCCCTTTTTTTTGGAAATTGGGCTGCCACAAACACTAATTTCTGTTCCACATACAGGTGTTGAAAATAAGAACCACTGTGCTCGACGTGTAGTAACGAGAAAATTCCATCAACATGACTCAATTTCGCCTTGACAAGCTGCAGCACAGAGAGAGGAAAAAACGCCAGTACACTAAAACTGCGCTTAATTAACTACTGGAATGAGGGTATCAACCAGCAACCTCACAGAAAAGTTAGAAAAGTTGCTCACATGGAGGAAGAGAATGGTGCAAGGGATCTTGGAGCAACAGCGCCTTCTAAACAACAATAAAAATACAAATACAAATGAAAATAAAAAACAGAAAACTAAAAATGTAGCTAGAGACAGGAGATCAAACAGGGGGAAATAACCTTGCTCTTGCACTTCTGTAATTAAAAAAAATAAATAGTCATGAATTCAAAGTGAAAGACAACAACTGTGATGGGCATATATTAAAGTTAGTTATTACTCCCCGGTTGCTCTCTTGCGAAGCATAAAGGTAATTTTTTCGTCATATGCTCTAGGAGCTACATTGTACCCAGAGGTACCCCTTGTGTATTTTTTGGGCGACATTGTATAGAAATGCCTAATTTTTAATGGACAATAAATCCTAGTGCCTTGACCACGTGAATCAAGGCAAACGTCCCACCCTTCAGAAAAATAAATTTAATTGAAGTCCCTCCCTTCCAGTAAGACCCAGTTATTTAATACCCTCCCATTTCCCTGAAACAAAAACTTGAAAGCATCAGTGCGGAATGCCACTGTTACAGGAAGTCGATTCTTGCTCTTGAGGCGTCTTTCAATGGCTGCCCGCAACCGTGAAACCTTCTCAAATACAACATCCACTGGAGGCCGTGGATTCTCAAAGTATCTCAAATGGGGCAACTTTACAAAAACAAATATGTGACTAAACAAACAAGCGAACTTAAGATGTATGCAATATTCCTGTTTAATTACAACTCTTGTAGTTTTAGCATTCTAATAGAGCTCCATAGAACTAGAAGTGGAAGTAGAATCTCCTCTAAAAATGTGCATGAAGGCAAACATCCTTGAGTGCACTTAGCGAATACTTATGTCCAATAATAACTAAATTATCAATTTATCTGTACAAATAATAACAATTCTAAGTCGTCAAAATATAGCACGCAAATGAAAGCCTATATACCTAAGACAATCTGATGATATGTTTTCCTTGGGCTCCCACGTAGATTCATACGGTGAGTAGCCCTTCCATTTCACCAAATATTCTGTCTATTGGAAAAAGAAGGGTGCACTGTACTATTAAAGGAAAAAAACCGAGCCGACTCTGAAAAACACATTGCACGGCTGGAACAAGGATGGCACAGTCGTTTAGTGCGCGGCCTTGGTGCAAGAGGTCTTGAGTTCGATTCCCGGATCTCGCATCCTTGTTTCGACTTTTTTCCTTTCCGTGTAGCTAAGTAGCTTTAAATACCCGTAAAACGGAGCATTGATGGAGAGGGGGGAGTAAAATGAGCGCACCCTCGACCTCAGGTTTGTCAGTTGAATTACTGTTACGAGTTATCGACGTTAAATATGGTTGCTTTTTGCTTTACGTGCTGGTGATGGCAACTTACCTCGTTTCCTTTTCCTTGTTTATTAATAAGTCGATCGACCTCGCAGAACTGTCCTCTTGTTCTTCTTCCAATTTTTCTTCCAAAACTTGGAAAAATATCGACAGACGAAACAGAACTAAGTGTGGAATAGAACCCTTTCTCTCGCCTCGCGGCCATTATTTACAACTTGTACAGATCGGTGTTTGATTACGAAAACTCGGATAACCAATCACAAGCGCAAGATCCCCGGATATGATTGATATGTTATTAGTCATGGCTCCGTAATCACTCCGCCCAGACTGGTTCCAAGTAGCTGGCCATGTAAGGAATTTACACTATTTATAGGACGTGCTATCAACAGGGTCATAAGCATTGAAAGATATCTATTCGTAAAGTAGATAAAATGAGCTACATTTCTCTTACAAGCGTTTGGAGATTAATCAGTGACGATTTTCCTGGAAAGGATAGGACATACAAAGGTTTAACAGCTAAGAGAAAACCTATTCAGCCATTGTTTAACCGTCGCAGGACGTCCATGGAAGTTACGTTAAAGAAGGCAAGGGAGGCCCACAAGAGCGAAGAAGACAGGGTTTCTACAATTGCTGTATCTGCGAGAAAAGTTTGTCGCTTTCTAAATTCTAAAAGATTCTTCGACCTACCATCAACAAAAAGGGACTTTCGACTTTTGTGAATGTGCCAAAAACATTAAGATTTGCGCCAAAAATGAGATGACAACACACTGAATATGTAATGGGTGAAGGATAGTGCCTTTTACCTTGATGTGGTTTTCTTCAGGAGGTCGTATAAAATAGTAACTGATGCGGTATGTTATATATAATGACAATGTATCGCCAACTGTCAAATATTGTTACAATTTAGTATTAGTTTGCATATATATGTTATATGTATTACCCGGCCCAGTGTTGAGCGAGTAAAAACTTTCTTAACTCCCAGAAAATTTAAAAGAATACTTTTTATGTTAGGAAAGTTTTTAATTTATAACTCTTCGACAACTTCTGTAGTTATAGTATTTCGCACAAGGATAGAAACTTACGACACGTGATGTAAAACTTGTTTACATTAGTTCTGTGCGTGAGCAACTTTGTACCAACATGGTGACCCGCAGTTTGAAGACCTTACAGCATTAGACGGTTTCTACTGACTGTTTTTTTCATAACAACTCCATTGTAGACTAATTTTATATTGCTTAACATTTTTTCAAGTCTAATTTCGCTAGAGAAAACCAAGAAGATAAGAAAACAACGACATTGTGTTAGTGTGCACGAGTCACCACTAGATTAAATAGATTTAGCAAGATATTTTTTCTCAGTGCCTTGACAACGTCACCATGCATATTTGCCTCTAAAATGGCTATTTTCTCTGCGACAGTGCCAAAAACAATCGATTCACCTTCTCCGTTCACTGCCCTTTGTGACTGTTTTATCATCGCGGTTCAATTGTGCATATTTCTCAACAAAAAAGCTTTCTTAAAGTGCCCCTGTGACCAAAAAATCAATTCATATTTTTCTTTGGATTTCAAAACTATGTTAACAAAACACTAAGTGACCCACGTTTTAAGCCTTGATTTCAAAAAGACACCTCTTTATTTTAACTGTAATTTTCCTATTTAATGGTCCGCCATTACTAACATTATGTGCTTGAGAGAGCTGGATCGAGGAGAAAATGACGTCAAAGGCTCACTAGTTTAAGAATGCAATACGTGTGTACGCCGCAGAATTAATATGCAGCACGGGGGTTTTGGGCTTTCAGACTTTTAAACTCACGCTTTGCATATATAATAAGCTGCGTTCACACGCTGAAATTTTAAGCTAGTGAGCCTCTGACGTCACTTTTCCCTGGATCCAACCGTCTGAGGTCCAATCGGTCAGTTTTGAACGTGAGTAATGGCGGACCGTGAAATCCAAAACTTACACTCAAAGTAAACGGCCTTTGGATAAAAATCAAAGCTAAAAATTTTGCCAGTCAGGGTGTTACGCAAACACACTTTCAAAATCTGAAAGAAAAAAAGGAAGTGTTTTTTTTACCACAGGGGCACTTTAAAAATGGTGACTCGTTGGTGACTCGTTGAATTACAGGTGCACGCTAATTAACTTTGTGAGAAGATCAAGGCCGAATAAAACGGGAGCATGGGGAAATACACTGTTGTTCTTTTTCGGGAATTTGCGCCGCATGAAATGAATGAAAAGACTTTCGACCAAAGAACGCGCATTATTGCAGTTTCTTAAGTCGCCTTAAGTCACCTTAAAGTTAGCCTAAAACAGTTGAGAATGAGTCAATAAGTAGTGGCAGATCAGGGGAGGAATCTTCATGTAATTGTTTCTTGGTTAATTAAAAAAAAAAAGAATAATGAGTGGGGCAGGGGGTTACCTCCTGATACCCATTTGAAAGATGCTGATGTGCCTGGCGAACTTCTGCCATAACATATAGGAGTGGCCAGAACACACAAGAGGTCATGCAGCAGAGATATATGTAAGTGTTTGCAGGAATCATTTAAGTTCTGATTAAATATCTGCGACAAGGCTTTTTTTTTTTTAACCTTTGCCTTGCAACATGAAGCTCTAATGGAGACACCAAAAGCAAGATTCTAGTCTCCACACATTTTTTTTTTGGCAAGATGTTATGCCATTTGCTTGTTTCAAAAACAAGTATTAAACATGAAAGGCCATAAAAAAAAAAAATAAAAATAATAATAATAATAATAATAATAATAATAATAATAATAATAATTAATAGTTCAGTCTAATGCTATTAATTCCTCACCTTTGTGAGGAGCAGTGCCTCAAAGTATTTTTGCAACTTTAAATAACAAATACAACGGAAGAAATAACCAAACAAATTTAAGCTCAGCAACAAGAATTGAAATTATTTACTTTAGATGTAGTACTGGCGTAAGCTTAACTTTAACTAATGAAAGAAAATGTTTCTTTGTAAGGTTGAGAAGTCTTACTCTAAGCATTTCATGCAATTTTGTGCCATTTACATAGTTAGTCGCGTTCTAGATGGCGACGCTCTTCACAAGAATACATGATTTAGTCAAGCAGAAGGGATTAACCAACCTTTATCTGTTATTCCGCCACACAAAATTCCAAATCTTGATCACATATTTTGTCACCAAGTGCATGCACGATGTGTATAATAACACTGCACATCCACTAAACTCCACAACTCCGCGGAAACCTGCACGTGTAGGGCAAGAGTTACATGTAAGTGCTGGCTGTACATTTTCATATCTGACGCAGGAATCAAGAGAGCAACCTTGCCACAAAAGCTCACAATATTCTTCCTTTAAAACCGCAATGGGCTGATGGATCGCGATTGGGTTTGCATGTACCGCTGAAGGAAAGGCTACCAACTCTGAGAATGCTATGGTCACATGGCTTGACTCAATTATTCTTTGAAATCGAAGTGAATATTCTGCCACTATTCATCGAGATTAAAAAGAAAAATTGTTTTAGTATATACTCACGAAGTGATCTCAACAACATTTGCAGAAGAAAACCATCCAAAATCGATTTAATTGACATCTCAATTCATGCGTGGAAAACGTGCAAGCGGCACAAAGCATGCGCGAAAGTGCTTACAGAAGCTTCAAACATGGCAAAAATAACTTTCGTTAAAATCCTCGTCACAAACAGCAAATTGGTCATTTAAATCGAAAGTCTGCTTGTTAAAACACTTTCACCGTTCGATCAAAGTTTTTGAGGTTCATTTGAAATGGAAATTGAACCTGCAGTTGGTAAAGGATCCACATGAAATGGCAGCTGCGCTGTAACTGAGGTGAGCGTTAGTTTGTTGTAAAATGACCCGTCTTGTTTCCTTGCAGCCGTTTAAAACTTTCTTGGACATTTTTTTAATTCCTCGATTTCGGTAACACATTGGTTTTGGTGGACGACCAGCCCTACAAGAGAGAATTACTCCGAGTGAAACAAATTGTTGGGGTGAAGATTGTTTAATTCTCAGCAATAATTATCTGGAAAAACGAAGTCAAACACAAGTTGGAAAAAGTATGAACTCTTCTTTTACCCTTGAAAACTTTCAGGCCAAATTTTGTAGCTTTCTTTGTCTTCTGTAGCACAGCATCATTTTGTATTCTCAATATTTCCGATTCATAAATGCTGGCGAGTTTACGCCGGCCCTTTTGTTTTGTTTGGATCAAGCATTATTCACTCCGTAGGGAGTGAATAATGCTCAATTATTCCGAGTTAGCGAACCAATCAGATTGCTTGAAACACCAAGATCACTCAGTTAGTATATACTAATACACATTATTCTGATATCACGGTCCGTATTCCTCGCAGTTCAAAATATTCTCTTTTCTGCGCAAATTCTTTCATGTGTTAAAGTAAACTTAACGAGATCAACTATGTTAGTTAACGTGACCATATCAAAGTGAATTAAATAAATAGTCAAGAGAGGGCCGCATACGTCATGCAACCTTCACCTTTTGACCAAAGGAACGGGGAAAAATATCACTTACATCCCAAGCTGATGTCCGCGAAAGGTTTGTTTCATTCTTCCATTTGTGTAGCTCGAACATTGCGGTATTACGATCCATCACCGAAGTAACATTTCTTTGGGTGCAAGACGTTTTCCGATGGTACTTCTTGTTCTCGAATTGTTGTGACTGACTGAAGTTAACGCAATTGCTGAATCTCAAATCTCGTTTCAGCCCAAAAAATGGGCGCAAGGCTTAAGGTGAGACTGTTTAATTTTTTGAACCATGTTACTCATACATGCTCTACCTGAAACACTGGAAGTTGTTTCTTTTTCTGTTTTGAAGCGTTACTCGGAGGTTTTGAATCGCGCGTGACGGTTTAGACAGTTTGGATACCCACAATTTATTTCAAAGATCTTCAAAAGGCCAATTTTCCAAAAAATATATGTATTTCCAGCCTTACCAAGATGATCGTAGTGGCACGTTTTGCTTTCCCTTTTCATACCGCGTTATATACTTAAGCGTAAGGATCTTCAACTCAGAGAGGAGATTTCATCTGGCCTTATTTCACCTAGCGATGGTTCAGTTACAACTTGTGGTAACACAAGTGAAAGGAATGTTGTTAAATCTCCAGTAGTATCCACTGAAGACGACCTAAGCAAGGCTGGAAATTTTATCGATCACGCATATATGGAAATCATTTTGGACTCCAACGAATCTAATTATTCAAATCCGATCAAAGATAGCAAAGCTGATTTCGATCATCAATTAGCATAATTGTCGTTGTTGTTAAAAGAAGTGTTAAATGAACTGAACGATTTGAAGTTTCTCAAGCGGCAATACTGGCGGCAAACAATGAAATAACAACTGAATTGACCACACTACGAAATGATGTAGCTTCTCACTTTCAGAATCAATCACAGGGGTTACCGGAGCTTAATGATCTGAAAGATTCTCATGCTGCGCTACTGACTGCAAGCAGTGAAATTGCTAATGAAGTTATTATCTCCGAAATGACATAACTTCTTAGTTCAAGAACCAATCACGGAGCTTGTCTGATACACAAGTGGACAACAGACAGCAGCAATAAAAGACCTGTAAATACTTAAAATAGATTTAAGGGGTTACAAGATTCTGCTGGTGAAATACCACCTGATCCATTTGTGACGAAATTTCGCCACAGTTAAACAATGCAAATCCTTCAACATATATGAGTCGGCCTGACCAATTAGCAGAATATCGATTACAACACAACGAAAAGTTTACATGTAAGTCTACTGCTGGAATCTCTGAATCATCCACTCGTCGTCTTCTCGTAAATCAGCAGTTAAAGCCCACTATTCATCAAAGAAGGTATCTATAAGTGCAGACAAATCGACGAAAGCCTGCCTAATTGGTGACTCGATAGTCAAGAACATTGAATCTAGGAAATTATCCGGTGCCTTCAGGAAAAAGGTTAAAGTTGAATCTTTGCGAGGAGCAAAGATTAGAGATATCCATAATAAAGCAAATGAGCTTCTTTCTTGCGGCCAACTAGATGAGAATACGGCCTTAAATAGTTCATTGTGGAACAAACGATTTAGGTGTTGAAAATGAAGAGGCGGCTGCCACAAAGTTACGCAATTTTTGTTAATCACTGACCTGAAACCGAAGGCTAAGTCCCTGGCTATATCGGCTGCGACGTTAAGAAATGATTCAGCTGCTATTGCAGCTCATAGAATCAACCGTTTTAACAGACTCACAGAATGATCTATTTGCGAGCAAACCAACGTATGTTTCATTGATAACAAGAATGTAATGGCTCATCACCTCAATAGATGAAATCTGCATCTCACCAGTAGAGGCAGTTAAGTCCTTGGTAGTAACCTTTGTAGATACCTGAGATCAGCTAATTAACCTCCCTCTAGTCACGAATTAGCAACGGCAGCGGCGGGTTTTCGGCAGGATCACTTCAACGCACGCAAACCATCGAACCGTGTCACGATGTGGAATAGTGATTTAGGTGCAGTACACGATTGGCTTAAGGCAAACAAATTAAGTTGCAATACCTCCAAAACTAGTTATATGACTACTGGTTCTCGGCAAAACTTGACAAAAGCTAAATTCATGAATTTAAAGATGGATGATTCACCAATTGAACATAAACCTTCTACTAAGTTATTGGGGGTTCAAATTGATGAAATGCTTACCTGGGATGATCAGATCAAACATATTTCAACTAAAGTCTCGAACGGCTTGCGAATGTTGTATTTTGCTAGAAAATTTCCTGACAATCAAGATACTCTTAAGACAATTTACTATTCACTTGTACAACCTTATTTTGATTATTGTGATGTTGTGTGAAGTGACTGCTCCAAAACACGTGCTGACAAATTACAAAAGTTACAAAATAGAGCAGCACGGATTATTACTAGGGCTTGATTACTCTATTCGATTGTCAGAAGTGCTAAATTCTCTAGAGTGGTCTAACTTAGAAGAAAGAAAGAAAAGGCACTTGTTAATTACGATGTTTAGAGTATTCAATAAAAATTGTCCGACGTATCTTCAGGAACATTTTCATAGAACCTCAGAAGTTAAATTGAGGGCTTCGAACTATAATAAGTAGAATTATTGTCGAACTCCTATTAAGCGACCACCTATTAAACGGCCACACCTATTGACCGTCCGGTAATAAAAGTCCCGATGGGGGCTTTTCTGTTGTTTTTACTTCTATTAAGCGGCCAGTCCCCTTAAAGCGGCCAGTATCCATTTCCCCGAGAGTGGCCGTTTAATAGGGATTGAACTGTATACCAAAACATACTCATACAGAATGAGATGAACCATAGCGACCAGGTCGTTTTCCAAATAATGGTTCCCTTTACCCCAAAGGTAACACTCGAAGAACTACAATGATTATTATTATCATTCGAGGCTGAATTTAAGAGCTAGTGATAACTCTGATGACGTTGACGACGGCAATGGTCACACATTAAACCTTTCTACAAACCGGGTCAAAAGACTTCGGGACACTTGTCTAAAATGTGCCTTAGAACATACCCATTCAAACCTGTGGCAATGTTTGTGGTGTTATTGTGGCAGTATTTGGAGGAATCGTTGCTACTGCCCCAGAACTCTGACGAACTTTATTTCTCAAACGAAACACTGATGCGCCGGCCAGCTCTAAGAGGCTTTTGTCGCCGAAGGTGCTTCCTCATCTCTTGGCTTTTGACTGACTCATAGATATTTCTTTACTTAGAATTCGGCGAGAGAAAGTAGAGCCTCTACAGTGCCATGCTAATAATGTCCCACTTTTTACTCGTGGCAAGGCAAAGTGACAATCTTAGATGATGAGTATTCAGATGACAAAGAGGAAAATACGAAATCAACGTTGCATTTCGAGGGGCAAGGGGAAGAGCCATAATCAGGGGGCAAGGATGCGAGAAGAAACGAGATGCTTTAAAGGATAACGAGTGGACCACAGTAAAGTATGGAAGGAAGAGAAGAATCCTCGTAACCCAAGGAAATATCAACAGGTTTTGAACAACAATGGGAGAAGAGTGGCTTCCAGACAGAACAAACATAGCCAAAGAGTTGACCATGGCGTGCGACTGAAGCGAGTGTTGGTTCTTTCAAGGACAAATAAAGGAATGAAAAAAAGAAGAAGAAATCAAGGACGTACTAGGAAAGAAGCCATACGTTCCTTCCTGAATAGGCCCATACCGGAGAACGAACACAAGGGCGAAACTAGACAAGAGATGCTTCTCAATGAAATGGCAACTTGTGAAGATGGAGTTCCAGAGGATTTCCCGAGCGACCAAAGAAAAAGCCGGAAAGAAGTGGAGGAGAATGATTTCCTCGCAAAAAAATATATCATCCAAAGACAAGACGACTTCATCAGCCCATTTTGTGGCACTAGCCCAATTTCTCACAAAAAAAAATTGTCACCAACGACCTCCTGTAAATTTTGTCGCCAACGACCTCCTAAGCACCACTGCAGAGAACGTTGCTAATGCAGAAAAAGTATGTGCCGAGAAAGAGTCAAATAGTTTAACCTGCGACATCTCTAGTGTCATTGTAGTCGCCGATGATCTCGCTGACGTAGGTGACGAAAGTGATCGGGTGGACTCAGACATGGTAACGAATGAGCCACTAGTCAGTCTTGCCGAGAAAGTGACACTAAACACAATTGGGGAATTGGAGGATATCGATGAGGTCAAGAACGACGACGCTGGCTACGGGGCCACCTGTACCACAAGTGATGTTGTGAAATCAAGATTTTTCATTGGACAGAGGTTCACCGAAATAGACCAATATCTCAAATTCAAACAGTCTTTCGAAGATTCAATTTTTGTCAGCTGTATAACAAAGATGTCAGCTATCTAAAAACAGCCCAGGAATGGGTCCCAAAAAGAATTACACTGGCTGAACCTTCCTTGAAGTACTACTCCATTATTCTTTATTTCAAGTTTTGAGGGCAACCCAATGCATCAAAAGAACGCACCAGGAAAACGAAATCATTTCGCCAAGGTTGTCCATTTCAATTTCATCTTTCGCTGTCATCACATGGACAAGCGCTCGAGGTCACAAGACTCAATGGAAAGCACAGCCATTCATTGATGACGGAAATCTATGTTTACCTGCATTGCATCAAATTTGTTTACCACCTGTTGTCAAAATATGACTTTCGCAAGTTAGTTTTCGAATAATTAAGAACTATAATAACGGTATAAGCTCTGTTTCAAATTCACTAACCAGAAGAAGAATACTTTGAGAGAAAATACGAAAACAGATGTGCTCGTTTCTGTCTCTTTCCAAAATACCGGACACCTAACATGGTAAACCCAACAAGTTTCCTTGTTCATAAAAGTCAAAGCAGTATTGAAACATCCTTTAGTAATTAGAGGCATAGGTCCTATGTCTGGTGGAGTTTCGTCATAATTGACTGATATCTACGCGAGAAGGAGACAGGCACATATTACCCATTTTGAGGGCAAAACATAGGCTTCTTGCTGTCATGATAAATGGCGGTTACCATTGCGCCGGTAGGTCAACTGGCCAAAACATGGTTGTTTTTGTTCATTCCCCCGGCCAACATATCGCCACACAAAAAATGAAGGGGGATTTAAGATTTCCATTTCTAACTTTCTTTAACTTTCTCAGAGAACTGCTCATAAGCTTTGCTTAAAATCAAAAAGGAAAAAAACATCCGATAATTTTCGACTTTTAAGGTACACCGTAACCTTAAAGTAAGTCCAAACAAGATGTCGACGGAAGGAGACGCGCATTCACAGGCAAAGGGAAGATGCCTGAATCATCATGGAATTGCAGTGGTCGCATGCTGCAAACCCGACCAAAAGTAAATATGGTAGACCTTACTTGTTTAAAATCACGTGAAACTTGTCCATAACAGTATTAGTGACCAGGGAAAAATCAATCAGTGAATTTATTCATGTCAATGCAGGGTACGACGTTACCAAAGGAGGAGCATTACGTCTATTAAGAATCAACTCAGTTAAGGAGATTCTTACAAACACAAACGAGACTTTGAACAAAGACTCTGTAACATAGGCTATCCCACAACGCTCGTTCATAAAATCCTGACTGTAGTTCAGTTCTCCGACAGAACAGAGGCTCTTCGTAACAAAACAAAGAAGACGAAAGAAATTTCACTGTCTGTTATCACTTATAACTCGGCTACACCGAATCTTAAAAAGATTCTCATGAAACACTGGCACATCATTCAACAGCAACCTAGACTTGCACATATCTTTAAACAGCCACCGATTGTATCTTACAGGAAGGAAAAATCACTCAAGGACGTTTTAGTCCGCGCAAAAATTCCTTTAATCACGCCGCAATTATCTGTAAACAAAGAAGCTTTTTCAAAAGGTTTATTCTCATACCAGAAGGAAATTTGCATATGATCTTCTGCTAGCAACACGCTCAGCCTGCGTTTACGCATCTCTTACCGCAACTCAACTGAGCAAACAAAACTAGCCCCTGATCATTTACTAACCGCTCCTTCCTTTTCACTTCGAACCTTTCAGTTGATCATTTATAGCGAACGTAGAAACTGAGGACTCGTAGACTTTATTTAAACACTATAATAAAAATAAAATATGAAACAATATATGATTAAAGATGCATACACTTCAAGCCTAAGACTGTGACATATCTCAATAGTGATCGTAAAAGAATAATATGAATTATAGAAAAAATCAGTTTAAGATTGGCAATAATCACATTTGCAGCTAGCCCTCAATTTCAAAAGAATAAAGGTCTCTGAGTTCTTGTTCTCTCAGTTGGGTAACTGCTTGATATATGTTGGTAATTGGTTCCATAGATTTGTAATCCCACAGGTGAAGGAATTACGGCAGTACCGGTTGTTATAAGAAGGTTGAACAAGATTACAACCTCCACTCCCTACAAGTTATAATGCGAAGCACGATACTCAAATAAATTAGAAATGGAACTAGGCCCATTTTCCTTGATACATTTGAACACTAAGGAAAGCAATTGTTTATATCTTCTATATTCTAACGAATGCATACTTCCTGGAGACAAGATAGGGTTGTAATTTAAGACATTTCTCGTGTTTAAAAGATTCAGATGCGCAGTGATGCATCAATTTTGCTAGTTAAAGTGCTGTTTGTTCCTAATAGAAGTGGACTACAGTATTCCAGACGCAATGAAAATCAATTATCAAATAATTTCATTGCTAGGGTCTTAGCCGCCTTGTTTCGGCGTAAACTGGCCATTTCATTCAACTTTTTGTGGACACAGGTCACAGTGTAACGTTTTGACAATTCCACAAATAATTTTCTTCACTTCCAAAAAACGTTATTCAAGGTAATTAATTGCATCAAGATTCATTTTTCCCAAATCAGAGTTTGAATTAAAATTAATAAAATAGGGTAGCTATAGAATGTAGAGGAGCAAAGGCTGTCCTCTGTTGAGCTGGTCTGGATAGACTTTAACAACATTGTCGCACTATTGTAGCTCGATTTCGATTTCGTGCCACATAAATGCAGGTGTCTTCAAAGGAGAGTCTTGTTTTGCTTTTTCATGTTTTTTGTTGTTGTTGTTGTTGTTGTTGTTGTTGTTTTTGCGTTATGGGCAAGAGAAAGCAAGGTGCGCATTTAAAGTTTTGATATTGTGTACAAGGACATGCCTCCGTGTTTTGATGTCATCTGTATCAACAACAAGAGGCCACATTCTGCCTATCCTCTAATCCTCCTGCCGAGTCCTATGTTGTATTTGAGAAATGCTAGGATGAAGTTGAATCATCTTTGCAAGTGTTTTTTTTCCTTCTTCTTCTTTTTGTAAAAGGTTGGTTTTTAATGAATAAGTAAAAACTTTAAGTCAACGAAGCCCTAATGAAACAAGCTCGTAGATGTAGATATGATAGAAAATAAAGAGGATTAAAGGAAAAATAACTTGCAATACCTTGAAGGTAAATAGTTCATAATAAATTATGTATTCAAATTTTATTTTGACAGCCTCACAAATTTTTGTAAACATTGGGATAATGACACTACAGAAGAAACAGGAAGTCATTTTCGTGAGCAAATGTATATTATAGGTCGAAAATTTACTAATATATTTTGTAAATTTATGTTGGAAATGTATATGGGGCGAGAGTTGAATCACAGATCATCACCTCTGCACTTTCGACATGAAGATTCACTTTCACCTTTACTCCACACATGGAGGCATATTTAGGTAAATCATTGATTGTAGGATGCCTTTTTATACACAAGTCATGTTAGAACTTAGTCCCAATGTTCATAATAGCACCTAATGTATCAGAATCCCAGTAACTGCAGGCTTGATGACCGAGTAACGCAATGAATATCGTGCCAGTGCACAACACTGCTTACAAGGATAAAGGTGTTGTTTCCTGCAATATCAAGATTAACTTTTGCAATTTTTACTCCTTTTACCTCAAACATATCACTGGTCTAATACAAACTTTGAATATATTGAACTAAACTGCTTATAGATGGTATTTCTAAAAGGACTGATGTCCCTTGAGAGTGACTGTTACCACACAAATCTCTACCAAGAGAATCAAATTAATTTGAAAACACCATTATTACAGCAATAGATTCCAGCAACAATGCAACCTACTGCTACACTGAATGAGGTATAGCTTTGATCCATAAGCGACTGGAAAGCTCCAAGCAAGGACATAGAGTAATAGTATCCCTCGATTGCATTATTACCATGAACATTTCCAGTGGAGTTCTCACTCTAGAAAACTTGGTACTAGGTAGTATCAAACACACTTAACATTGGTGTTAACCCTGCCAACATTAAAAATAAAACACTTACCACCTGACCTCAACAACCTTGAACATAACTATCAATGTCCATTATTTGCATCAAATCATTAAGACAGTTAATCCCCCATTAGAGCTCCCATTTTTGTGGTATATTAAAGAACTCAACTCATCACAACAAGCTGTTGCCCAGCATTTTGACCAAATACTGTAACGTCGCCTTGGATGTAAGGTGCTCTTTTAGTTTTACTGCAGGTCCACAATGGGAGCAGGGTTCTTCTCTACATTGTAACTTAGTTTAAACTTACAATAATTAACTCTACGCTTATCACTTCTAAAAAGTAACGAAGGCAATGATAAACAATGAATCATATTTTTTACCTTTCTTCATCTCTTCGATTTAAATTTAAGGTAGCGATAAATTTTAGATGATACTGGTTTAGTTCCCGAATTTTATAGCAGACAAGCGCTTTCAGCTTTCGATTCTTCTTCGACAGTCGCTTAAGCTTTTTCACTGGTATATTCCACTTGGTTCACGACTCCGTCTGACACGGTCTTTACATTACTCTCGTCATAATTTTCCCCGATGACTGGGACCTAAAATTTTGCTGACATTTCTTTCCTGCTTTCCTGCTCAACACTATTCCTTTTCATAATTAAACAGCGCATTGGACCGATGTTCTGTTCGTTCCCGAATTAACTTCTCATCTACCGAATGTTGAAACAACCGAGTGGCGCAAGTTACCCTTAAACAGTGGGAAGTTCTCCTCTTTAAACCAGCTTGACCGCACAACATATCGGGCAAAATCCTATTCAGAGTATTAATACCCACAGGTGATTTTTGACAACCAAATACTACTGAATTAGGATTTGGTTTAAAATAAAATGCTTGCACGTGTTCTGCTACGCATTTGATATTCTCTAGATAGGTAGCATAACAATTTACAAGGTATGGAAAATATTTAAGGTTCAAGTCATCACAATACACATGTTTTACAACACGTGGTGCACGCTTTAGACCTTTGAGACCTCCATGTAAGTTTTCGATACGGTCTCATCAAAAATTACGCCATTCGACTCTACTCGAAAATTAATGTCTTAAATCTCAGTGCTCCATCGCAAGGATACCAAACAGCTTCCCGTTGTAAAAATAAATTGTGTGTAATAATGACTTAGCACTATGACAACCGAGCAGATTCTTCTACCAAAGTATCTTTTCTTCGTCCGCTGTAATCGCTTCTTTGTCTTCTTTCTTCGTTTTATTAGCCACGCCATCTGCACAACACTCCCTCAATGCTGCATCCAAAGCTCGCCCAAACGTACTCAATCTAAATGTAACACAAACATTTAGAAACGAGTTCTTTTTCCTTACCTTGCCTCATCCTTGTTTAAAAATTTAATAGCGTCGCGTCCATTGCTTTCTTCCAAGTAACGCTGTAATCCACAGCAAATGCTATACAAACTTCTCGGGGGATTCCGCTCTCCGTTCTCCTTGCACACCTCCACGACAAACTTTGTCAGCCAAAAATATAGGGATTCAACGCTCATCTCAACAGTACTCGTTCCTAAATTTTGAATACTGTCAACTTAAACTTTGAATCCTCTTTCCTCCAAGTTGGCGTCTCTATTTCTTCTTGAACTTTGCCACTCGCCAAAAATTTTGTAAGCCCACTTTTTCGCATACCGAGTAGCCCTTGGAACACAAATATCCAAGTAATCTTTCTCTTCCTTCGCATTTTTTGGTTCTCGAAACACGCGTTTGGGCGGCATTTCAAGCAAAGCTTTCTGAACTTTAACAGCAGGCGAACAATGAGCACTTTTCCCGTCTGTATGTAATTAACTTTTAATGCATTCATATCACGTTTAGAAAAATCCCCAAAGAGGCACGGGTCTTTGAGGCTGTTAAAAAAAACTCGCAGCACGTGTTTTATCGGGTCTAAAAACACTGCTGCTAGGGAACTTCGTGACTTCGAAGTAGAGATGCTGAGGATTGTCTGTAGTAATGTGGGATAGAGCTGGTCCTTCAGTAAGTCACTGGCCATGGGGAGACACTGGGGAAACATGGTGCTAACAAAGCCCCTGATGCCCTTTTGGCTATTCACGCTGGAGGCTTTTGAGAGAGCCAGAGAACTGCATTTTTTTCTCGATAATCGGGTGTGTCACCCCAGTGGAGACTCTTACAGAGACCTGACTCTCAAGCAGATCTAAATGAACCATGCGAATGAGAAGAAGAAAAAGAAGAAGAAGGAAAAGAGGCAGTTTGCGGAAAGAGTAATGGAGATCGAACAGGAAACGTTCACTCCCCTAGTTTTCACGACCACAGGCGGAATGGCGGATGAGTGTATTAAGTACCACAGCAGACTTGCCGAGCTGATCTCAAATAAGAAGAGAGAACGTTACTCAAGCGCAATTTCTCGGATAACAGCCAAAGCATCTTTCGCCGTCGTACGCTCTGCGATGCTATGCTTGATAGGCAGAAAGTCCAGTATACGACAGCTACACATTTTTGTCTTAGAACATTACCGAATTAACTTTTTTTTTTCCTTCCAGGATTTTTATTCTTTTAACTTGAAATTTCCCTTTTCCATGTCTTTAATTCTAGAACACTGTACTGCCTGCTTTTATATGGCCGCTTTGTATGTTTGTATGCTGAACTATTTTTTCAACCAGTGAACAACGTAGTCGTAACAGGAACATAATCCGATCAAATTAAAGATGGCGGATTGTCAACAAAAAGAACAACATCACCAGTGGGTAAATACAGAGTCCCGCTTGCCACGATGCATGTGGCTTACTAAACAATACAAGAATTTAGTAAACACAACAAGTAGTAGGTCTCTTGATCCTCCAGGAGGATCGCAAATGGATTACAGTCCAAGTTAAGGAAAAGTTTTTGAAAGAAAGTTAAGGGAACCAAACACTGGACAACTTCTGGAGAAGTCGAAAAACTCTAAGTGCCCTGAGCGGGATTTGAACCCAAGTCCCCCTAATCACTAGTCCGGTGACTATGATAACCACTGCACTATCAGGATAATCGTGCTGGCAATGAGGCTGATTAATCACTGAATGTGTGGCAGTTCCGTGGTACTCCCTAAGGGCCAGATTTTCTATGTGATAACGTTGGATTAACATGTGATTCAGGGGCGGACAAGGGTAATTAATGTAAAAAGTCATTTAAGTAGGTCCCTTGAGCCAACAGCCCATCAGAAGGATCGCAAATGTATTCACATTTTTTTTAAGTCCTAAAATTTTAAGCGCCCTTGTGGCCAAAAAAATCATTTTTTTTTTTCTTTGGGTTTCAAAGTTATGTTAACTAAACACTCAGCCACCAAAGCTTATATGTAGAGGCGCTGTTTATTTAATAAAGTCAAAATAGGAATTTACATTAATTTCTCTTTCAGGTGGGGTGGAGTTCACTTCGCCTTATAACGGAAAGGCAGTAGGAGGTTATGTTGGCTCTTCTTTGCAGTTCAATTGGAGTTTCACTGGGAATGTTGATACCATTCTGTGGGGTCTCTCACAAGCAGATGATTCAACTGTGCTTGATTCTAGTCAAGTTCTATTTTAACTTACAACGGCTGGGCCAGGCTCATTTACAACCCCAGCAGCATATGTTGGGCGAGTAACTGGAACACTTATCAATGGGTTGGTTATCTTTACTATCCATGATCTCAAAACAGATGATACAGGATATTATTGCTGTGAGATGATCCCACCACCACCTTATAACAGGAAAACTGATCACGTTTGGTTATTTGTCCAGGGTGAGTATGGTAATGCTACTTTAAACCTGATAATTTAACATTGCAAGAAATCTTGAAATTTTATGGCTAAGTGCAGTACCCTTTTACTATTTCTATTACATCCGGAAATTACATATACAGCATACTAAATGTAACATATGATTTTTTCACACCATGAAGTCGATCTCTTTTATCATTTCGTAAAGCTAACCATCGACTTTGAGTTTCATTAGAGAAAGAAAGACGAAAAATGATATTCTCTTCCACTTTTTGGTGGTAATGTTCATGTGTTACCGTTCACGTGTTGTTTGTTTTGTCTTTTTTTTTTTTTTTTTTAACATCACAACATGAGTGTATTTAAATTAAATGTACATTACGTAATGAAATATCAAATTAAATGCCATTCCTGCTAACCCGGGAGCTCCGCTCTCAGTCCTGGCAAAATCTATGTATTCGAGTTAGTCTTTTCAAGTACCTGGTCTTGCCGGTCAGCTACTGACAAACGTAGAATTACGTAAAACTCCCGCCAAACTCCTGAATAGTCCTAACCTGTCCCATAGCCACCTACGGTCCTCTACGTCGTGCCGTCAGAATATTCAATTTCTGACGAACTCGTTCCCATGTCTCTCGACCGTCAGAAATTACACTTTCCGTAAGGTTTCTAATGGACGAATGCCTGTTTCTAACAGTTGCTTCGCAGCAATCAACATTTTTATGTTATAAAACAATAAAATAAAGTAAATAAATAAATAAATAATCACTTTGTTTACCCTCGGATTTTTAGAGTAGCTAGTAGCTAATATCTTCGAGCATTGGATATATACAATTGTTAAACAAACAAACTATTTCATCATGATAGTTGCGATTGAGCAAAATCCGGGTTTGCGTG
Organism: Montipora capitata; assembly: GCA_949126865.1. Classification (NCBI taxonomy): domain Eukaryota; kingdom Metazoa; phylum Cnidaria; class Anthozoa; order Scleractinia; family Acroporidae; genus Montipora; species Montipora capitata. The sequence continues at coordinate 9,388,826 of OX421454.1, read as the reverse complement.
ACTTGTGTGGTTCGTTGATTGTTGTTCTTGTTCTTGTTGAGATAAATGACTACGGCAGGTAAGCACATACTAAAAAGAGAGCTTTTGCACAGTATTCTGGTCAATTTTAGCCCCAAGCATGGTTTTGAATGGGCTTTATTAACTTAAATCGATCAGTACCTTATTTATTTACTGTTTAATTAGCGTATGGGTGAAGTTTTCCTTGTTTACTGCCCAGCAGAGGCAAAGCCTCTTTGTCATCCTGTTTTCAGACACCTTCGTATTGTCAGTATTCACGCATTTGGAGGAATTTTGGCTCTTTTCCATCATCAAAAGTAATAGCAAGAGTAATTTTCTTACTAGTCAGATGTTTTCCGTACACTTTTTGTTTAATATCAATTGGATCATAGTGCTCAATATTATTTATGTTACCTAAAGAAGGAAAGTCTGTTTGTTGAAGTTTCTCGATTATGTCTTCATTTCTCAGGTCCACCAAATATAATTGGCATCTCTTCTAATCAAACAGTGAACGAAGGAAATGACTTAACTCTTAACTGCACAGCCGGTGGTAACCCAGATTCCAACACCACTTGGACAAGACTATCGGATAAGAAAGTTGTCACTATGCCACTGACTAAGATAACAAGGCAACATGAAGGCGGCTACAGATGCACTGCCAGTAATGGCATTGGAAACCCAGCTTCCAAAGATGTCTTCATAACTGTTCATTGTGAGTGTTATTTAAGTTAAAATAGTTTTTTTATGTTTATGCAGTAATTTTTAACAAGGGATGTTATTAGTATCACCCAATCAGTGGACTAATGCAAATCCTGCATTTTAATTGGCTACGCTACTAGTACGCTAGTAGTGGACTATTAGTAATAGTCCTTGAGTAGGAAAAAGCGAGACGCTTTCTGTCGTTTTATTCCTAAATAAATATTTCTTCAACTTGTATTTGCTAACTTTATTATTGCCTTTTCTTTCCGACTAGGTGGGTGATACTAAAACAATTAGACCCTCCGTCCTCAAGGGCCACGGGTCAATAGCCCGTTGCCTCGCCTGCAAGGGCTACCAGTCTAATTGTTAATAAGGAAGAGTTACAAGCTTAGTATTGAATTACATGTATCTACCATCTGTTATCAGTCTTGCAGGGACCCCTTGCCACAATATAACAATTTCTTTGTGTTTTTTTGTGATGTCTACATTCTCTCAAGCATTGAATCGTTAGAACCACCTTAAGCTCTCAAACAGCTGCCCATTTCCCCAAACTTGAAAGGTAGCATTGTCATGGGGAACGGGGAAGAGGCCTTGGAAAGTAAGAAGAAGAGCTTATTAGATAATGACTGATTGAGGCTGTCCAATGACAAAAAAAAATGTGTAAGTGTTGACCCAAAAGATTTGACAAAAATTGTTGCTTATAAATTATAATTATAAGAAATAGGAGGCAAGAGATTTAACACTTAATGTATCTCAAAATTGCAGTTATGTTGAAGGATATATAACAGCAGCAAAGAGACAAATCCTACAAAAAAGGTCGAAAAACTACTTTTAGTAATTTACATTGAGAGGAAACCGGTAAAAAGGGACTGCATTGTTAAATTCGACCTTGACTTGTGAAATCTGGGTTATGCACCGGCTTATCGTTGTAATGATTTGTTGGAGGGATATTACTTACAACAGAAGCCTAGGTACATGTAAATTACCAAAGTTATCCCTTGAAACAACTCTTCTTATGAAAGGCTAACAAGCCTGTAATATAAGAATAACGAAATAAATCTGAAATGAAAAAATTAACATAAAAATTATAAAATGTCTTGAAAGAGTGGCAAATTGCCTCCAGGGTACATGGATATTTTGGTTTAGAATCCAGGAAAGCGTATTGTACAAATGATGTAAGGTTGCTCTCTTGATGGAATCTACACTACCTATCTATACTTACCTACCACAGAAAAGTTATATGCAAGAGTAAAGGGGTTTAGCTTCGAAGGAAACTATGGTGATGTGTCAGTGGGGGCATGACACACAGGGAAAAAAAAGGGACCAATTATTTCGGTGCTGCCTGTAATGTATGCAGGAAGAAAACTAGTCTCTAAATTATTTTTTTCTCATTTTTTGTCTGAGACTGCAGGCTTCTGGTTTTCTGTTGCTATTGTTTGCCGGAAGTTTTGCAGCACTGTCAGGCACTCCGGGAAAGTTCCATACTCCTATATTAAGAAATGTCTAGAAAGCTTGGGCCTGGTACTCTCTACTTTCTTACAATTTCCTATTAGATGTACTTAAAATATTTTTCGACAACCTTGGACGCTTTAATTGAAATGTTGCAAGCACATAAATCAATTTTAGTGTTGAACTGGAAAGCATTGTTACACTAGATGAATGCGCAAATATTTTGCAGACTTTCAGTGGCAGGAGATTCCCGATGATCCACCCCAACCACAAACAGGTTTTATCAAAAGCACATAATTTTATGCAGACCGAGATTAAAGTTTATAACAAGTGCTTATCCTTGTTGCAAGGTTTTGCTTACGTTTCCAAACCCAGAAGTTTGAGGAGCTAGCCCAAATAAACTGCATTAATTATTAAGGACGGTACCCAGTTTCGTTATTTTTCGTTCCATTCCATACTTGAAATAGGCTAAGCACTAATGTTTTTTTTTTTCATATAATATAATACTTTGCTAATCGTACTGATGATCAATGTTGTTTTCAGACCCAGCTTACATAGAAAACGTTTCACCCCCATCACCACATGAGTCTTGGATTGCAGGGACTGTTACGTTTGTTTGCAAAGCAAATGGTGTTCCAACCCCAACAGTCATTTGGAAAAGACCTAATGGAGCTGAAATAAAGAGAGTTGTTGCCAATGAAAACGTGTTACATTTACTGATGCAAAAGGATGGAGATTTTGGATCATACTTGTGTGAAGCGAACAACACTGTGGGTTCTGTAGATAAACACACAGTTCAAGTGGATCAAATAAGTAAGTTAGCCATGTAGTGTCCCTGATAATGGTTACATTTCTATGTACATGTATGTGTATGTGAAGTAACGGTGTGCCACTTGAAGAAAGATCGACTGAAATCACAAACACAATTATCATCAAAGATGCTGTAAATTGTGTTTCTAGAAATATACATTGAATGATCACGTTATTGTTATCGTTATCGTTATTAGTAGTAGTAGCAGTAGTAGTAGCAGCAGCAGCAACAGCAGCAGTAGTAGTAGTAGTAGTAGTAGTAGTAGTAGTAGTAGTAGTAGTAGTAGTAGTAGTAGTAGTAGTATTTTCATTATTATTATTGTTGTTTCCTGAGACGTGTTTGCTAATAATCCAGAAGGGCCGGGTCCAAAGTCTGGTCTTAAGGTACCACAAGATGGGGTACAGCTGTACCTCTATTGCATTGATAACACCTTCATCGGAATATGCAATGTACTCAATAAAATGATCTTTTGCAATTCCATGATGATGTTGTTGTTAATATTATCAGTATCATTATCGTTATCAACATCATCATCATCATCATCATCATTTTTATTATAATGCATGCTTCCACAAAAACTTCTGTCATCCTCAGTTGGTCAGAATACAAAGCAATGGAAGCTGAATTTGTAGTAAATAGAGAATGCTAATGTGAAAATAATAAGTATAGCGTGAAAGTGTAGGAATTAAAAAGATAGTTTTAGATTGACATGGTGTAATTGTTGATTCAAAGAGGGTTGTTCTCTCTGAATATGAGGATGGCAGAAGTTTCTGCCGAAACACGTATTATAAACTCAGAGGTTTTGTTATTTTCTTAAATTCATTGTTATTATTTTTATTATTATTATTATTATAATTATTATTATTATTATTATTATTATTGTTATTATTATTATCATTATCATTATCATTATCATTACTATTATTATTGTTATTATTATCATTATTGTTCTTATTGTTGTTGTTGTTGTTGTTGTTGTTATGTGTATTGCATTTTTATCCTAACAATGGTTGAGGCCTTTACGCGAACAAATGAGCCCAACAATTGACCTGCTTCCAAAATTATATAGCTCAGTTGGTAGAGCATTGCACCAGCATCTCGGAGGTCATGGGTTCCAATCCCGTTGGAGCCACCTATATTTTCAGATTCCAACACCACTTGGACAAGACTATCGGATAAGAAAGTTGTCACTATGCCACTGACTAAGATAACAAGGCAACATGAAGGCGGCTACAGATGCACTGCCAGTAATGGCATTGGAAACCCAGCTTCCAAAGATGTCTTCATAACTGTTCATTGTGAGTGTTATTTAAGTTAAAATAGTTTTTTTATGTTTATGCAGTAATTTTTAACAAGGGATGTTATTAGTATCACCCAATCAGTGGACTAATGCAAATCCTGCATTTTAATTGGCTACGCTACTAGTACGCTAGTAGTGGACTATTAGTAATAGTCCTTGAGTAGGAAAAAGCGAGACGCTTTCTGTCGTTTTATTCCTAAATAAATATTTCTTCAACTTGTATTTGCTAACTTTATTATTGCCTTTTCTTTCCGACTAGGTGGGTGATACTAAAACAATTAGACCCTCCGTCCTCAAGGGCCACGGGTCAATAGCCCGTTGCCTCGCCTGCAAGGGCTACCAGTCTAATTGTTAATAAGGAAGAGTTACAAGCTTAGTATTGAATTACATGTATCTACCATCTGTTATCAGTCTTGCAGGGACCCCTTGCCACAATATAACAATTTCTTTGTGTTTTTTTGTGATGTCTACATTCTCTCAAGCATTGAATCGTTAGAACCACCTTAAGCTCTCAAACAGCTGCCCATTTCCCCAAACTTGAAAGGTAGCATTGTCATGGGGAACGGGGAAGAGGCCTTGGAAAGTAAGAAGAAGAGCTTATTAGATAATGACTGATTGAGGCTGTCCAATGACAAAAAAAAATGTGTAAGTGTTGACCCAAAAGATTTGACAAAAATTGTTGCTTATAAATTATAATTATAAGAAATAGGAGGCAAGAGATTTAACACTTAATGTATCTCAAAATTGCAGTTATGTTGAAGGATATATAACAGCAGCAAAGAGACAAATCCTACAAAAAAGGTCGAAAAACTACTTTTAGTAATTTACATTGAGAGGAAACCGGTAAAAAGGGACTGCATTGTTAAATTCGACCTTGACTTGTGAAATCTGGGTTATGCACCGGCTTATCGTTGTAATGATTTGTTGGAGGGATATTACTTACAACAGAAGCCTAGGTACATGTAAATTACCAAAGTTATCCCTTGAAACAACTCTTCTTATGAAAGGCTAACAAGCCTGTAATATAAGAATAACGAAATAAATCTGAAATGAAAAAATTAACATAAAAATTATAAAATGTCTTGAAAGAGTGGCAAATTGCCTCCAGGGTACATGGATATTTTGGTTTAGAATCCAGGAAAGCGTATTGTACAAATGATGTAAGGTTGCTCTCTTGATGGAATCTACACTACCTATCTATACTTACCTACCACAGAAAAGTTATATGCAAGAGTAAAGGGGTTTAGCTTCGAAGGAAACTATGGTGATGTGTCAGTGGGGGCATGACACACAGGGAAAAAAAAGGGACCAATTATTTCGGTGCTGCCTGTAATGTATGCAGGAAGAAAACTAGTCTCTAAATTATTTTTTTCTCATTTTTTGTCTGAGACTGCAGGCTTCTGGTTTTCTGTTGCTATTGTTTGCCGGAAGTTTTGCAGCACTGTCAGGCACTCCGGGAAAGTTCCATACTCCTATATTAAGAAATGTCTAGAAAGCTTGGGCCTGGTACTCTCTACTTTCTTACAATTTCCTATTAGATGTACTTAAAATATTTTTCGACAACCTTGGACGCTTTAATTGAAATGTTGCAAGCACATAAATCAATTTTAGTGTTGAACTGGAAAGCATTGTTACACTAGATGAATGCGCAAATATTTTGCAGACTTTCAGTGGCAGGAGATTCCCGATGATCCACCCCAACCACAAACAGGTTTTATCAAAAGCACATAATTTTATGCAGACCGAGATTAAAGTTTATAACAAGTGCTTATCCTTGTTGCAAGGTTTTGCTTACGTTTCCAAACCCAGAAGTTTGAGGAGCTAGCCCAAATAAACTGCATTAATTATTAAGGACGGTACCCAGTTTCGTTATTTTTCGTTCCATTCCATACTTGAAATAGGCTAAGCACTAATGTTTTTTTTTTTCATATAATATAATACTTTGCTAATCGTACTGATGATCAATGTTGTTTTCAGACCCAGCTTACATAGAAAACGTTTCACCCCCATCACCACATGAGTCTTGGATTGCAGGGACTGTTACGTTTGTTTGCAAAGCAAATGGTGTTCCAACCCCAACAGTCATTTGGAAAAGACCTAATGGAGCTGAAATAAAGAGAGTTGTTGCCAATGAAAACGTGTTACATTTACTGATGCAAAAGGATGGAGATTTTGGATCATACTTGTGTGAAGCGAACAACACTGTGGGTTCTGTAGATAAACACACAGTTCAAGTGGATCAAATAAGTAAGTTAGCCATGTAGTGTCCCTGATAATGGTTACATTTCTATGTACATGTATGTGTATGTGAAGTAACGGTGTGCCACTTGAAGAAAGATCGACTGAAATCACAAACACAATTATCATCAAAGATGCTGTAAATTGTGTTTCTAGAAATATACATTGAATGATCACGTTATTGTTATCGTTATCGTTATTAGTAGTAGTAGCAGTAGTAGTAGCAGCAGCAGCAACAGCAGCAGTAGTAGTAGTAGTAGTAGTAGTAGTAGTAGTAGTAGTAGTAGTAGTAGTAGTAGTAGTAGTAGTATTTTCATTATTATTATTGTTGTTTCCTGAGACGTGTTTGCTAATAATCCAGAAGGGCCGGGTCCAAAGTCTGGTCTTAAGGTACCACAAGATGGGGTACAGCTGTACCTCTATTGCATTGATAACACCTTCATCGGAATATGCAATTTACTCAATAAAATGATCTTTTGCAATTCCATGATGATGTTGTTGTTAATATTATCAGTATCATTATCGTTATCAACATCATCATCATCATCATCATCATTTTTATTATAATGCATGCTTCCACAAAAACTTCTGTCATCCTCAGTTGGTCAGAATACAAAGCAATGGAAGCTGAATTTGTAGTAAATAGAGAATGCTAATGTGAAAATAATAAGTATAGCGTGAAAGTGTAGGAATTAAAAAGATAGTTTTAGATTGACATGGTGTAATTGTTGATTCAAAGAGGGTTGTTCTCTCTGAATATGAGGATGGCAGAAGTTTCTGCCGAAACACGTATTATAAACTCAGAGGTTTTGTTATTTTCTTAAATTCATTGTTATTATTTTTATTATTATTATTATTATAATTATTATTATTATTATTATTATTATTGTTATTATTATTATCATTATCATTATCATTATCATTACTATTATTATTGTTATTATTATCATTATTGTTCTTATTGTTGTTGTTGTTGTTGTTGTTGTTATGTGTATTGCATTTTTATCCTAACAATGGTTGAGGCCTTTACGCGAACAAATGAGCCCAACAATTGACCTGCTTCCAAAATTATATAGCTCAGTTGGTAGAGCATTGCACCAGCATCTCGGAGGTCATGGGTTCCAATCCCGTTGGAGCCACCTATATTTTCAGGTGTCTGCTACATGTATAAGAAACAGTGGCTTAAGTTGTCCAGATGAGTGCGAGGATTATTTCTCCATTTCCTCAATACTGCAAATAACAATGTAATGATGTACATTTTTATTATATTAAGGGCCACCAGATGCATCAACCATCACGACTCAGGATAAAGACATTCAGGTTGCATCATTGCGGGTAAAATGGACTCCACCAATTGATAATGGAGGGAGTAATATCACAGGATATCGTGTAATAGTTCTACAGGATGGAAAAGTGATAATAAATAAAACCACAACCTCTGACAAGCTTCAGTACTTTGTGGATAAAGGTTTGACCAAAAGCACGAACTATACATTGAGGGTCTCTGCCCTAAATAAGGTTTTTGAAGGAATAGCAGATGAAAAAAATGTGATGACTAAGTATCAAGGTGAGAAATCTTATTTTACATTAATGATGCTGCATAAAGATGCAGTGTCACTGTGTTTTGAATTAATTTTACTTTTTAAATATATAAGCTACAGTGCTTTGGTGTAGTTGGAATGACAATTACAATGACTTTCGGTCAATGCAAGAATGATGGTAGTGTAAATTAGTGAGTGAAAAGTAATTTGAAGACATTGTTTAGGATGTTTGCACCACCTTTGAAAAGATCTTATGGGAAGTGCAGGGTTTGTTGCTGTAAGATTTTACAGTTTTCCTGGCCTTCATTGTTCACCGATCATTGATGTCATAAAGGAAAATTGCTGACTTTAAACCGACGGAATTACCTGGAAAGTTCGCGATGGTCGATGTCCCGCAATGTGTTTTTTAAATAACTTTCTGGAAATGTAACTTATCAGTTTCAAAATAGCTTGTGACTCGTAAGCTTAAAAATAGAGCTTATTGTAATAGCTGTAAATAGTAACTTGTGGACACTTGTAGATTCTCTTCGGATAGCTATATACGCGGCTCTCTAGTAAGTTGGTTGATGTGGATTTGGGACTTCGTTCCCTGTTTGTGATTTCCAAGTGATATTGTGTGATTCTGGCATTCTGCTATCAAGTTTACAGTTGGTGTCCGTGGAGATTTCATTAAAGAAAAGGATAGTGCTTTGCCTGTGGTCAGATAAGCGTAGAGAAGTATTGAGTCAAATGTAATGATATTGCACTAAGAGCTAAGGTGTCGTCCGTTGTTTACAATTAAATAAATTGCGTTTCGTGGAAATAGCGAGGTTATTATCTTTCTGGCGGTCATTAGTTACCGTAACAATTACATGTATGAGATTTTATTGCTGTTGTTATCTGGGATAGTGAGACGTGATATATTTTCTGTTGTTTCCTAAAGAAGCAGAAACCGTTAGCAATAACAAGGGATTGTACAGCTAACTTTAATCTCATGAGAGAATCAACTGTTTAGGTTACCTCGGCGTTTAGGTTGATGTGGAAATATCAGCATTTACATTATGCACAGGGGACTCAGACTTTTAACCACAATGTTTTGCCATGCAATGAATGCTTTTATCACCATTTTTTATTTTTATTTTTAGGGGCCCCAGCTACTGCTGAAATTATAGATTTCCCTCCTGTAACAAAAACTAATAAAGTGACAATAAAATGGAATGAGCCACAGGACAATGGATTATCAATAACTCTGTACACAGTGTACCAACGAGATGTAAAAAAAAAGGGTGATATAAAAGGGGAATGGATCAAAATACGGGAAATAAAGGACTTATCAAGGCGTCAAGTGGTTGTTTCATTGGAGAAAAACAAGGTGTATGAGTTTGTGGTTACTGCCAGAAATCGGTTCGGTGAAAGTTTGCGAGAAGGACAAAACATTAGAAAACTTTATGTTTCAGGAGGTAGGAAGAACTGCTATCCTGATTTTTTTTCAATAAGGAGTTGCGCGTCTTGCCATTTTGTCGTGATACATTGTACTTTAATGCACTTTGACATTTTTCTTAGCTGTTTTTTTTGGTTTTTATATTATTTTATTGTATATATTTTCATTTCTTCCTTTCTCATAGGTGGGTACCTTGGATGGGTCTGAGCGTCCCATTTGCACTTTTCCATTTTTGGCATCCATTTTTACTTTCCTTATGCCATTTTAGTTTGTATTGCCCAATAGAGTTTAAAATGAGTAAATTAACATAAAAGCTTTGAAAATGATAAAGAGGTTTCTAAAGGTCAGAAGGGAAGCACAGGGAAGGTGGTTGGATCTTGAATTTTTCCCCATACAAATCCTTGCTGTGTGCTGTCTGGTATATGTATATTTTTTTTCTGCCTGGGAGGTTTTGTTGATTATCCTTTTCTTAAAACCCAAACAGGCAACCATAGAGCAGCATAGTATTATTTTTGTACATAATGAAAAAGTGTGCATTGTGTATTTTAATCTCCATAGATATTCCGGAGCCTGTAAATATTCAAGTTGAGGGAAAAGATGACACTGTAATTCTCAGTTGGGCTGAACCAGCAAATAATGGAGCAACCATCACTAAGTACTCCATCTACATAAGAATTGTTGGTGATGAAGAGTGGAAAAAAGTTGCAGACTTAAAAGTAAAAGATGCTTTCAAGCTTGAATACATTCTTGCGTTAGAGAGAGGCAAAAACTATGAATTGATGGTGACTGCAACCAACAGATTTGGTGAGAGTGCTATGGATGAAGACAACATTCAGACAGTTGAAGTACCCAACCTAGGTGAGCAAAAGGTTGAATCATCAAAGATAACTGAGGGTGTCATATTCATTGTGGCATATGTAGGATTGTGACTCGTGTTGCATGAAGACTACATGTATGTGATACATATGTGTAACATATATGTAACATATATGTAACATATACTTTGCGGAGGTACATGTGAAACGATCGGTGATCTTAACAGATCGCTTAGTTCCCGATACCTTAACACTAGCAAAATATCGGGATCTAAGTGATCTGTAAAGATCACTGATCGTTTCAAATGTACCTCCACAAATGTCATTTATTGCATAACCTGTACGTTATTGAATAAATTATACATTGGCAAGACCGGTAGACGACTAGACGACCGATTCCGCGAACACCTTCGCCATGTTGGGAAGAATGACAAGGATGCATGTAAGCCAGTCGCTAGTCATTTTAATCTCCCTAACCACTCCAAGCATCACATGGCTATCTGCGGCCTTTCCCTACATCAAGGTACGACAAGAAGCCACAAGAATCTGGAACAAACATTCATCTTTTAAATTGGTACCCTTTATCCCCACAGTATTAACAAACGCTTTTCATTTAACTAATGTATTCCTATTTTCCACGGTGCCATGTTGCCACCAATAGCGTAGCTCCTACTCCACTATAAAAACTACAAACAACCCATAATTCCTCGATTCGCTCTGACGAAGGGAGAAAGCTCGAACCGTCAGCTTTTAGAATCCCTGCACAGTGGTCAATTTACATTATAAACTCCGTTGACAAAAACAAATTTTTGTACAAGAAGGCGAGAGTATGATCATTAATTAAGAAAACATCAAGACAGTTCAGTTGCCATATTTTTGCGGAGGTCTATCCATTCCGTGGTTATACTGGAGCCCAAATTGAGGAGCATGCGCAACAATAGCAGTCGTCGTTCTCTCACTCGCAGGGTTACTCGCCCCAGTCGTAAATGCGAGCTTGGCAGGTATTTGGGTTCTATAGATTGGTCCGTTGTAGATTCTGCTCCCGACTGCAAAAGCAAGCTGGAACTTTTTCAAGACCTCGTAAAGATCGGCCCAGACTGGTGCTTCTCAAGACCATTAAACTTCAGGTAAACGATGCTCCCTGGATGTCTGCTGAGTTTGTCTATTATCAAGTCGTGTCAAAAGGCATTTGCGCAAGGCGATACTGAGCGTTTGAGACACCTTCGTAACATCACTGATCATGAGCGGAAGTTGTGTCGCGGAAAGTACTATGCAACCAAATTCGTTCACCTTAAGACCACCAAACCCAGCCAAGGGTGGAAAGGGGTCAAGAAGATTGCAGGGATGGCTCCAGCTACTGGTGGTGAAGACATACGCTTGCATCTCCATCCTCCGGGAATATGCTGACTTTCTAACTGCCTCAGTCTGTGACATCTTAAACTCATCATTCGTCGAGCAGAAGCTCCCTCGGTCGTGGAAGGATGCTGACGTTTCACTGCTGATGAAAGTAAAACCTGTGACCATAATAACCAAGCATATCCGACCCATGTCCCTAACTCCGGCTCTGTCCAAGTTAGCAGTGAAGTTCGTTGCTAGCAAATATATTGGCCCTGCGGTCTTGGAGCTGATTGATCCTAACAAATTATGCTTAATTCCAAAATCTTCAGCTCTTCATGCTCTCATCTCAATGGTGCACACTTGAGCGCAAGCCACGTGTCAAGCGTGTTGTGCTCTTGGATTACAGGAAGGCTTTTGACCTTGTGGATCATAGTACTTTGGCTGCCGAGATTCTCGGGTTGCGCATTCCTAGTGGGCTTGCTCGCTGGGTCTGTGATTTCCTTAAGGATAGGCGGCAGTAAGTAAAGCTTTTAAGTTACTGTTTTTCGGATTGGGGGGGGGGGGGGGGGAGGGGGGAGGGAAGGAGTTTGGCCTTCCATCTGGAGTGCCTCAAGGCACCAACTCGGACCCTGGCTCTTCCTCCTGATGGTCAATTATCTCTACACACCTAGCTCCGAGGCATGAAAATATATTAATGATACTACGCTCGCTGACGTGGTGTCAAGGGGACGACAAGGTGTAGTGCAAGTCGCTGTTACATCTGTGCTGTGGAGCAATCGTCTATCACTAACAAGCTTCAGCTGAACCCAAATAAGTGTAAGGAACTGCTGATCGCCTTTAAAAGAACGCAAAACCAGTTTGATGTGGTCTAAACAGTGTAAAGAGTGTAAACAGTGTTAAAGTGTTAGGTGTAACAATAGCCAGCACTCTTCATTGGAGTTGCCATATTTCAGTCATAACCAAAAAGGCTGCTACGAACCTAGAAGGCCCATCAGGCCGGCGCTTATCTCCGGTTACTGTAGCATGAAGCGACTAGGAGTATTTCGACTCCCCCCCTGGATGGGATGCTAGTTCATCGCAGGGTTACCCTTAGCATTAAATTCGCCGGTACCCATTTATACACCTGGGTGGAGAGAGGCACCGTGAGAGTAAAGTGTTTTGTCCAATAACACAACTCAATGTCCCCAGCCAGGACCCGAACCCGGACCACTCGATCCGGACTCGAGTTCACTAACCATGAGGCCATCGTGCCTCCCACGTGTAGACAATAGGCCCGAGTAACAGTCTTGTAAATTACATGCTCTGTAAATATAATTGTAGTTTTTTAGCCAGTATTGTATTGTAAATAATCATGAAATTCAGCCTTATTAATGTGATTTTAATAAATCCGTCTGTACCTCTGTTAAAAATAGCTAACTTAGCTATCTAGACAATAACAAATGGTAATATTTATATAGGAAGACAACGTAAGAAAGTCTTAGTGCATTGTCATTTCAAAGGTGTTTCTCTTCACGGATTTGTACGCGATGCTGGGTAAGTGCACTCAAACACTGGGACTAACTGTCATCTTACTTTTCTTTTTCTTAGCAACTCTAAGGCCTGTGGAATGTCAGAAAGGTGAAAAAATAATGTCCAGTTTTCAGAGATTTAATAGAAGAAGGCCATTGCTTCATTTCAAGTGTATGGATTCCCGTTAATTAAACTGAATAACAAGTGCTTTTCTGCTTCCTTTGTGTCAGGTTCTTGTGCTATTTTGCATGTTTGTCCTGGTGATCGTAATTACTGTTCTCTCCGTGGTGATATGGAAATTACGCCGTCGTCCGTGTCGAAGATGTGGGGATCTTTTATCTATGGTAAGTTGTTAATAAAGTCTTTTTAGAAGAATAGATTCGTGGAACGTTAATCCTGGATTAACAAAAGTGGTTACAATGGGTTCTTCAAAGCAGTAATGGATTGACGAGGGATTGAGTTTATTGAAGCTCGTCATTAGCGTTCTAAACTTTCGATCTGTATGTAAGCCTAACGTCGCTATCCTGTTGTTTCCTTTATATTGTGTCTTTGCCAGACATCTCGCTTGAACTAAGTTTACAATTGCATGGACGTTGGATGCACTGGTTCAAGACTACAATGATCATCCGTTATTTCAATCATGTTCAAAGCAAAGCTCGGGGAGAGGGATGTTTTTTTATAGGAAACCGAGGCCTGCATTGTAGTTGAAGTGAGAGATACAATTTGTGTAAGACTGTGATTTCTGTGAATTAATCATCGCCAGAATCCAGTATCTTTGCAAGTCAAAGACAACATGGGGCTTCCCAGCGAACTAGACACGAAGGAAGCAGCGACCTATGCGACGCCAGCAGCTGGAGGTGGATACTACATGCCTCTCTATCCTTCCGGGAGAAGCTGGGAAATCAGTCGCGAAGACGTTCATGTTAACAAAGTCATCGGCAAAGGAGCCTTTTCTCAGGTTGTCCAGGCAACCGTGAAAAACGTACGAGCCAATCAGGAGGAAACAACAGTAGCAGCAAAAATGCTGAAAGGTTGGTTGCCGCTTATCCTTGTTATATGTTTTCAATCATTTTTTTGATCATGCTTTTGGAAGCGCGTAGTGGAAGCAGAAAAGTAGATTTTTTAGTTTATGAAGATCAACTTGCATTGACACGCTAATAACCTTTTCCTATTGGGCTCATTTTCTCGCTAAAATCAAAACTGACATTAATAACAAGAACCTTTTTCAGTTCTTTGGATTATCATTTATTTGATGCCACCCTAAGTAACTCAAAATTCGTACACTTCCAAGATTACCTGCACTAATGAAATGAAGCTATGATCCCCGCAGTTATGGATGCAATTTTAGCAATAGAGCGTGACGTGTTGACGTGACGTCACGGTGGCCATGTTGGTGTTCCCAACTGGTCCTCCGGGAATTGAGCTCTTTTATCATGCAAATGTTTTCTTTTGTTTCGGTGGAGAAACAAGGTTACTGATCACGTGAGTGAAAACACTCTATTGCGTAGAGATGCCTGAAAATTTCAGCACTTCAATTGGGTTTGAACCCGTGAACTCGCAATTTCGGTGCGACGTCAAACCAACTAAGATATGAAGCCAATGATGTTGGGAGCTGGTCACTTTTGGGTTCTAATGTTCTCGTGATGAATGAATCCACGAAGGAAATGATATATGAAGTGAATCGTGTTGAAGTCCGGATATGAAATCAAATGAACCCAAGATCCTCGCAATTAGGAAGGCAATTTTAGCAATTGCGTAGGGAAGCCTGAAAAATTCAGGACTTCAACTGGGTTTGATCCTGTGACCTTGCGATTCCAGTGCATTTCTTTAACCAACTGAGCTATGAAGCCACTGTTGTTGTTAGCTGGTCATTTGTGGGTTCTAATTTTCCCGTAATGAATGAATGAGGTCACAGGTTCAAACCCCGTTGAAGTCCTAATTTTTTCAAGCTTCTCTACGCAATTGCTAAAATTGCTTTGATAACTATGAGGATCATAGCTTCATTTGCTTTCAAAACCACAGTTCACTATATGATTCACATCATATTAGCCAGTATCAAAAATACCACAATACTCCTTGTTTGTCCGTTCACAACTTTGCAGAAGCATTCTGTTTATTTTCTCTTGGGACTTACAATGGTACCAAGAGAAACTGGGAACAATGCTTATGCAAAATTTTGGAGGGACAAACAAATAGTATTATGGCATTTTTGATCCTGGCTAATATTTCATTCCTAACACACATGTTTTGGTACCGAGTCAACTACTTTATATTGAACAAAGCCACTGGCAGTTTCTCTTCCTTTCTTCCTAGCCAATGCTCCTCCATCGGATAGAAAGGATCTGTTGTCAGAACTGGAGCTGATGAAAAAATTAAAGCCTCATCCTCACGTGATCAAGCTCATCGGATGCGTCACTGAAAGCGGTAAAATTGACATTTTTATAATGGAGTATTCTGTTACAAGCGTTTGTTAAGCAACCCTACGTTGCCAGTGAAAACCCTTCATTCCAAGAACGTTGTTTTGCATAGACCCACTGATGGTGTTGATCGAGTATGTTCCCTTTGGGGATCTCCTGGGATATCTGCGAAAGAGCCGAGGACTCAACGACACTTACTATAAGAACCCGGATGTGAAACCGGAGACCAATCTGACTTCGGAACAGCTGATGAAATTCGCTTGGGAGGTTGCTGATGGGATGTGTTACTTGTCTTCGAAAAAGGTTTGTTTTACAAGGGAGGTTGCCATCAGCCAGCATCCATAAATGCCAAATAAATGTTTTAATGCCATGAAAAGACTTTTACTGCATGTGACACATAATGGGCCCTTTGCAGCTGGTGATCACATGGTACAAAAGCGGCCAAACTGAAGCGCAAATTGCGCAATCTGACATCTAAAACTAGGCAACTTAAGCCCCATTCACACCATGAAGACATGTTTAACTAAATTGGGCTTAACAAAATAAAGATCAGTCACAGAAAAATGTAGGACTGGCTTTTCCATGAGATTCAAGCTTGTTTCAACACATGCTTTGTCCTGTGCTAAATTTGTAGTCGTCAAAAATCAGTAAACATGATTTAACAGGAAAACACTTTGAAACCGTGCTTAACTAAACATGTTGAAAACATGTTTAAGGTTTGGTGTGAATGCCCCATTAAATTTATTTTTCCTTTTTACTTGTTTTAGTAGGTAATTTGCTCTCCAGTGAGATGGTTTTTGCACTATGTGATCGCCAGTTGTAAAGGGCTCATTAGAGGTTCAAAAGATAACCGGGTTGACAATCAGACAAAGTTTGATGCAACTCGTGTTCGGAGAATTGCGAATGTAACTTTAAAAGTTACAGCACTTTGAATGCAACCTTTTAAGCTACATTCGTAATTCCCCAAACCACAGTAGCATCAAATTTTGTGTATTTGAAATATCTTCCTGCAAGTAAACATGAATCTAATTATGGATTATCATGTGGTTCAGCCGCTTCGGCTCGAGAAATTTCATGTTTTGAAAAACTCACTCGTGCAAATCAATTGAAAATTAAACGAGGAAAACCACACAATTACCTTTTAATAATACAAAAAGGAAAAAAAATCACGAAGAGGACGTACCGCAAGCTCTTATTGCAGACAAGAGGCGAGCATTCGATATGGATTTGACACTTACTGACACATGAAATATAATCGTGCTGCACGTGGGGCTTGCATGTTTTGCGGTGCTCTGTGCAACGCCAATGTTAAGGTTTTAACAACAACGTGAGCATACAAATACAAATCTTTCAATTTTTTTTTTCTTTTTTTTACTCTAAAACCACTCGTACCAATTTAATTTTAGGCTACTTTGACCAAATCGAACGACACGAATATGATGGAATAATCGCGAAACAGTAACTACAGAGCAAAGATAACATTTTAGGTGACGTTTTCGTCGACGTGTCCGTCGTAGATTTCTAAATGATACAAATTCAAAGCGGTTCGTTTCAAACATTTGCACATGGAATCGTCCCAGAATTTTTTCAATAGATTAACTAGAAATTTGCAAGAATCTCACGCCATAATAGGGAAAAAAGTATTTAAAAGTCATCTTTTAATCGGAATCTGAATCGCCGTCGAGTATATGGACGCGACGACGCTTGATAGGCTTCACAGTTGGAATGGCTGTAGTGGCTGTAAGTGTTCAACACATTTTTCTCCGAAGCTCTCATCATTGTCGGATTGAACGATATGGAACTTTGGTTTAATGAAAACGCTGATCATGAACTGGGCATCGAAATCGGTAAATTGCAAATTTGCTGCAAGAAGGTTACAGGATGCACAAACCACAACACCTGGACAATGAATTGTAACTGTAACCCTTGTTTTGGAAAGTTTCTGCTGTGACTGTTATCATGCAAAAACGATCGATATTGATACTCATCGAACAACAACGAATAACCGGCAGTGGACCTACGCAAACACTTAGGAATATGGTTGGATTCGTCCCTCTCTTGGAAGTACCTCATTAATTCTATCTGCGCCAAAGCCAGCAATTGTTAGGCCTGATTAGGCAAACGATTGATTTTTAAATTAAGTCTGGTATCACGGTAGCTTTCAAGAAGTTGGTTAGACCGATCCTTGAGTAAGCCTGCCCTTCCTGGAATCCGCACTTAGTAAAACAGGTCAAGTCAATTTAATCTATTCAACGACGAGCAACCCGCCTATTATGCGGCTTTGACATTGACTATAGGGTGGGACTCCCTCGAAGTGGGAAAATACTTTAGTCTGACTCAGATGATAAGATAATACTTGGTAACTGTGGCATTAATAGTCGCCATGCACTATTTTGATTTTATAGATGGCAATCGAACAAGATCTAACCATGGTTACAAGATTTGGCTAAAACCCGTCTGCACTAATTATTTAAATTTTCTTTCTTTAATCGTTATATTAGTGACTGGAACTCCTTACCTGCATATGTGATATCTTCACCTAGTCTTCAGTCTTTTAAATGTTCATTGCTCAAGCATTTACGCCCACAAATTAAGTAACCATCCTTACTAGTCTTATTGTTTATTCATTTGTATTTGTGTGTGCGCGCGCGTTGGCGTTGCACGCGTGTGTGAGTGAAAGTGTGTGGCAGGCAGTGCGGCCCAGTGGATAGGACGCTTGCCTTGAGATCCGGAGTTCCCGGGTTCAAGACTTGTTCTGACCATTGTTCAACTTCTCGAACGCACTTGTAAATAGCCAACCGGTTTGCCTCTGGCGAATTCGGATTCTTAACAGTTGTTGTTGTTGTGCTCAGTCATTTCGATGATTGTGTTTCATTGGCACTAAAAAGCCCCTATGGGGGGTGGTCAATTTAGTATGTCTTCTGTTGTAACATGTATTAGAAAGCGAATTGAGTTACCCCCTACTATCATCCTGCCACCCTATCTCTTGTAACGGTTGGCGAATTGTTAAATAAACAAATAAATAAATAAATGTCATGAAGAAATTGAGCTAAAAAGGGAGGCGGTTCTTGTTGGCCAGGAAGTTCTCTGGATACTGTCGGTTGTGGATTGACCACATTGTGTTTACAAATGCCTCTGGGAAAGTACATCCGAACTTGCTCTCGTCAAATCTCTTGCTTTGTTGGGGGCGATTACCAAGACGGGGTTGTCGCAGTAATTGCGCTTTTCCCTTCAAGATCTGCTTCCATGAGTGGAATTCCCGGTCTTTGACGAGATTGCCAATGGATGTTGTTTCTTTCAAGCACCTATGGAGGGCAGCAATCATAACGTTTAGGCTGGCTGGCTCATAATCTCGGCCGTTTTTGTCTTATACCTCAGCGTATAATTTCTCAAGTAATCTGTTCAGTTCAGCCGGTTCGTGTTCCTTGATTTCCAAAGCCATTCTCTTTTCCTCGCACCACATCTACCACACACTTAACCAAAATGACGTACTTTTGTTCTTGTTTATATTTTATGCACCGATAGCTCTTTTCACGGTTAGTTTTTCATATTTGCATTTCAATGTAATCTAACGTGGATGCGAGGCAATTTCGGGTTAAAATTACAAAATAGCCCGAAATTACCGCACATACATGCTAGATTATATTGTAATGCAAATGAGAAAAACTAACCGTGAAAAGGGCTATTTGCAGTTCTTCTAATGTATCGTCAGCGGCCAAAACAACTCTTAGAAAATTTTGCTATTGTATTTCAGGCAATCATAATCTAGAATTTCAATGTGTAATTTGTGCTGGTGTTACACTTTTTGCACCGGTGTTACACTTGAAGTGCACTGCTCTTAGTCAATCAGAATCAAGGGTTTTTTTAATTTTTTTTTACGTTTTTTTTTTTATTTTTTTATTGAAGTGGTAGCGGTGCGAATTTAAGGTGGCCGCAACAAACAAACAAACAAACAAACAACTAAGGCGATAGTATGGTCATTAAATTAAGAAAACATCAAGACAGTTGAGCTGCCGTAGTGGTTAACGCGCTACATTTGCAGTCGGACGCTCAAGGTTCGATTTCCGTTCTGATTACTGGATTTATTTGTCATGAAAGGTCCTGAGAACTCTGACATTACTTGCAAATAACAAAATGGTTGTCTCCTGTCCATTGGGGGTGACATTAGGCATGGTTTGAAATCTCCCTTTCGCTGTTCATTCTTAACCGCGCATTTGAGTATTAAAAGTATACAGAAAGCTACAGTCTGAATAATAGAAATATATACCAACTGAATTGTACTTAAATATGGACGCTTTAGGCGTAATACCAGCTGATCTTGCTTTATCATTTCGCGGAGATACGCTGCGTTTGGTGGAGTTACGTTTGTTGATAAAGATAGTTTCCTTAGTACAAATGTACTATGCATCCACATACAATTTCTCTTAGATTGTCCACCGTGACTTGGCAGGGAGAAATGTTCTTGTTGGCGAAGGAGAGAGATGCAAGGTGACAGACTTTGGGATGGCGAGGAATGTGGAACAGGATAATATTTATACCAAGAAAAGTAGGGTAAGGCTTGCAGTGATATTATGGTTTATACGCCATGATCGAACTTCGAGTTAACCTTTTTCTTTGACGGTATTCTTTGCTGGTTTTCTGTACCAAGGGTCGATTACCTGTTAAATGGACTGCATATGAGGCCTTGTTTTACGGAGTATACACGACACAAAGTGATGTGTAAGTATATACGTTTCAGTATAAAGTTAAATTTATTTTTCTTTTAGAATTATAAATAGAGGATATTACATTTCCGCTTGGGGATAAGAATTTTATCCTCGAGTGCTGCATTGTATCTCTTCGCAAGTGAGCGCAGCGAATGAGTGAGGGATACTATGAGCACGGGAAGATAAAATTCATATCCCCAAGCGGCCATGTAATGTTCTGTTTGTTATGTAGATATTGATGAAATTTGCAGAATAAAAGCAACTCGTTTCTCGAAGTAGTGAAAAAGTGGTAACCAACCGTTAAACAAGCATGTTTTATAACATGAAACAAGATATGAAAGTTAGGAAAGACAAATCATGATAATGTCAAATTGTGCAATAAAAAGGTTAATGTAGTGGAGAGGAATTATATTACAGCACAAAAGTATCTTCCAGTGAAGGAAAACCTCCCTTTTTATTGGCTAATCGTGGTAATTACCATGATAAAACCTATATCCTCACATGTGAAGGATAAAAATGATATGTTCACTCGCGCAGTACGATATGATTTTTTCGTAAGAGGGAAAATCCTAGTATTTCATCAACATCTATATCATAAATTTCTATTACGACTCCGTGTTGCGACGAAACTAAATAGTTTCCTCCAAAGGCTTGTCATTTCTTTTCTCTACTAATAATTTTTATTACATCTTTGCAAATCCGTTTGCTTGCTTCCTTGTTGATTTTTACCATGCATGTGTTATACTTGTTTTTCAGATGGAGTTATGGGGTTCTTCTCTATGAAATCCTGACAATTGGTAAGATTCAATAAAAAGGATACTTGACTTAATGACAAAAATGTGTGCTTTATAACCGGAAATAGATTTACATATGACATTGGCGTCTAATTACATTCGATAATGGTACAAAGTGAGATTGAGACAGGAATTTTACACTCCTAGGTGGATCTCCATACCCAGACACACACGCCAGACTCATTGCGGATAAAATTCAACAAGGATACAGGATGCCTAAGCCGGGGCATGTGGATAGCAATCTGTAAATGATTTTTTTCCTCAATTGCGATACTAAGTAAAAAGTAATGAGTAACTGCTTGACTATAAGTTCCTCCCAATAATTCAGGTATGAAATCATGATGAAGTGTTGGGAAGAAGATCCAAGTGATCGACCTACATTTGAAAAGCTGAGAAAAACAATGAAAGATATGGAAAGGAATCACAAGGTAAGGAAATCGAGGAAATATTTTGGGTATTTATGGACAATGTGCGCGTAGACTCTGTTTGCACGCACACTTCATTGTACCGTCCTTAATCCCAAAGCCAAGTCTTACTTTAGGAAGGGAATCCCTTTGTTGTTGTTGTTGTAGTTGTTGTTTTGTCCTTAAATTTCGCCAGTTAAATAAGAAGTCCCGCATTCAATTATCCTTATTGCCTGTTTTCAATTAGTTCGAATCATTCTACCATATTGAGGTAATTGTCGCAAAGATTCAAAGTGAAAGCTAGCACAATCACTGTTACACTATTACTTTTGCAGACGTATGTGAATCTCAGTCAGTACGACACAAGATTGTACGCCAACGTGAGTGATCTGACAGCCGAGTAGAAAAACTGGAAATTGTCACCCTAGTTCGACCATTCTTGATTTTTAATCCCTTTGTTAGCTAGTCAGGCAACCGTTCTCTAAGCGAAACGACAGACCCAGAAAAAATGGCTCAAGCTCTCAGTTTTATACTAAAGTTAGGTTAAGTCATGTTGAATCTTTCATTTATTTACTAGATTTTCCTTTCTAATTGTTTTTTTTTTTGTTTTTTGTTTTTGTTTTTTTTTTAATTCAGGAGTTTTAGAAATCAGCGTATCATATAGATGTAGTAGTAGCAGCAGTAGTAGCAGCAGCAGTAGTAGTAGTAGTAGTAGTAGTAGTAGCAGCAGCAGCAGCAGCAGCAGCAGCAGCAGCAGCAGTAGCAGCAGCAGCAGCAGCAGCAGCAGCAGCAGCAGCAGCAGCAGCAGCAGCAGCAGCAGCAGCAGCAGCAGCAGTAGTAGTAGTAGTAGTAGTAGTAGTAGTAGTAGTAGTAGTAGTAGTAGTAGTAGTAGTAGTAGTAGTAGCAGCAACAGCAGTAATAGTAGTAGAAGTAGCAGCAGCAGCAAAAATTGATAAATTTCAGCAATTGTCATGTGTATCTAGCGACAGTGAAATAGCCGTTGAAAGTAATCAAGTAGATGGCCCAAAGGCAATAAAATTAATTTTAGAAATTGAGTATCAAATCATAATTAGGAATTGAATAGACAGGTAGCCCAGAGAATAGGTTTATGACAGAGTGAAACATTAATATTACACCATTTGAGATTGCCTTACCCCTTTTACCGTTAAAGACAATGTATGTTACGTATATGACAGATTTGTGTAAAAAAATTGTTAAGTATTAAATTTTGTTTTTTGTGCACTTATCTTGATCTTTGTCACTGACGACAGTTAATTAATTAATTAACTTTAGCGATTCTGCGACTATTTGTCTTCTTTCACCATGCAGCATGCTTTCCCAAAACGTTGATTACCATGAATTAATAGCGGAGCTCCGCGCGCACAGAGCACCATTGTTAAGAAAATATGGTAACCCATCGATGCGAGAAAATTTGGTTTTATAGCCATGACGTCATGAACGTGAGTACATACGTCCGTCCGTCCGTCCACCCCTCCATGTATGCCAATGTGACCAGTATCATGCTAGTGTACAGCATACATCTTTGATATTGGACATCCATCTTTTGATTAATTTACACCTGTCCGAACAAGGTATCTGCTGGCCAGTATTACATGACCATATCGCGGGCTAAAGCTTAAGCTCACCGAGGTCAGTTGTTTTGCTGAAGTTCACCGCTGACCAGGTGCTGGTCTTCGAAGGGATTGCAGGCTCAACCTAGGTGAACTCACCTGAACATTTTTCGCGCGCTTTCTGTGGCTCGACGCGGCTACACGGCTATATATCAACGAAAGTTCTTACACAGTCATCGCTTTTCGTGTTCAGGTGGAAAACGGTTTGGAAGATGTTTTCTTTCTGCATTTTTCGCTGGTTTCAATCCAGTTTGACATATCATGAAATCTGTGGTCCACACTGGTGGCTACGCAGTTATTTAAGTTATGCATCGTTAGCTGCATTTATGTTCTGAACATAGGAATAAAAAATAAAGCAACAAAGCGATCTGGTGCTGATTCATGCCGGCCGTTTCTATTCTCCACGTTGAGGGTGAAATGAGAATTATTACAGTGCGGTAAAATTATTCAGTGACAGATCCTATGTTTACTTTCGGTTTTTATCTCTACAGATGCGACCCTAAAACGCAACGTTTTAATTGTCTCGGACATGTTCGGAGACAAACATTGTCGGCAACATCTTGGGACATTTCAGAAATTTGTCTCAAGTGCGACCCGACCCTAATTAGGTTTCTGACGTGGGTGGTTAATGCTCCTCGTGAAATGTTCTTTCTTTGGTATAGGATTGCATGGAACCGCAAGCAATTTTAGACTTAGATGATCCATTAATGCATCCTTTCGATAACAAAGTCTTCAGCGATTGTCAACTGTTTTCCCATTGATCTGATTAACCTAAGTGATTATGATAGACTGTCATTGCAAGATAATCTGGAATTGCCCCATTTAAACATCTTAAGAAAGGAAATACTTGTGAAAAGAAACTCTAGAGCCAGTGCAATATCAGATAATGACATTTAGGTTCGCTTTCCCCGGTAACAATAATCATTGAACATCTGCTTGTCATAACTGAAAATAAAGATGGCATGGTAATTTAAACCCTTTCACATTTAAAGGAAAACTGTGAAACTTAAGCTGAATTTAATATCACTGTCAACGACATGAAACCCACCCACGACAAAGGAATTGCGGGTGGCTTTTTCTCGTCACATTTTTTACTTGCTGGCGTTCTTTTCCCGAGTTAGTGGCAAAATCTCCTTTCCACAATTTGAATTGAAATTTACGCTGTGCTGCTTGTGGCAAGTAAGTTTTTCATTAATACGAAATACCACCAAATACGAAATAAGTTTCATGTTTCAAAAACAAAATGCAAAAAGAAAAAAGATGTAATTACGGTTTCAAGTCGCCCCGAATTAGACAGTTAATTGAAGTCAATTTTCGTACTAAGTCTGATCTGATTAATTGAAATCTGCAATTCCAGTTGTGTAGTTTAAAGTCAGGGGAGTGTACTTTAAAAGAATCACTAATCCAAAGGGGTCTTTTTTCACCTTTCATAAATGAAAAGCAAAGTTAAAGCGTCAAAGGAGTAAACAACGGATTTTCTGAAAATACATGTAAAATTCTTCTGGGGAAAAGTATGCCAGAACGAACGAAAATTAACGGGTGTTTAGTTCGATGAATTGTTATAGGTGACAAGAAGAAGAAAAAGAAAAAAGAAGAGAGATCCTGTACGGGTGTATGTTAAAATTCGCAGTTCTTTTTTCCAAAAATCAAGAAACGAAATTCTCATCATTGTACACTGCAACCAAGGGAGAGCTCCAGGAAAATCACTTTAGTCGTCATGCATCGTCTGTTAAGAAATTCCATTATTGTTTTTTGCATCTTCTTGTCTTTCGAAATAACGATGGTTTTTCAAATTATTTTGTTTATCCTGGTTATGAGCTGTTTTAATTATTACGATATGGTAGCCCACGCAAGAGTACATGCACGCATATTTTGGCGTTCTGATGGAAGTTGTCCATCTTCCTTTGAAGAAAAAGCATTTGCAATGTTTATGGAACAATTGTTTAGAGTACCGTGCTTGCACAATGCTAGTCATGTTTTACTCGAAAAGTTTACAAATCACTTAGCTAGACCGATTCAGAGTTTCTTGTAATTTACTGTGTGCTTCATTTAACAATTATTCCACAAGCACGCGCTTGATATGATTGGCTATAACCAATCTCATATCCAACAAGCAGGAATGGAATAACTGTTTTATAAAAGTTTTGTTAAGATCTCAACATTTGAAGACTTGGAAAATTAAGATTGATGTGCTTCATTTAACAATTATTCCACAAGCGCGCGCTTGATATGATTGGCCAAACCAATCTCATATCCAACAAGCAGGAATGGAATAACTGTTTTGTTAAATTTTCGTTAAAATCTCAACATTTGAAGACTTGGAAATTGAAGATTTGAAAAATTTGGAATTTTTCAGCTTGGCAACACTTGACGCGACCAGCTTCCTTATTAGGTTGTACGATATACTGTTACTCGAGATTGAGTGATCTAGTCAGGAAGCTAGAAACTCGACATCGGTATTCCAATTTTAATAAAACTAGATATACCCACTTTAAACTGCATAAACCAACTCTTTATTAATATTTTACAAATGTCAGTCAATTTTATCTTGTCATTAAGAAGTCGACCTGTATGATACAATTGAACTGGTTATTGCAAACAGACACTTTTAAATATAAACAGTTTTGCAATAAAAAGACGGCCCACAACAGGAGTGACGAAATAAAAGCCCACCTTTCCGTCTTAATAATACGACCTATTCATAATTAGCGACCAATAAATTATTCTGTTTTCTTTGGGATATTGAACCAACTGTCCTCATTTCAAGCATACTTGTTTTGGTCATGAGGCAATTTGAGCATGTAGAAGAGGTCTTTTTTTTTTTCAATGGTGACTCGGGCATACTCGGGACAAATCCAAGTTCTAGTGCTCCATTGCAAGAGTCGAAATTACTAGTTCGGATGCTCTTATGCTCAAAGTGCAGCATAAAGAATCTCTCTGTATGTACATGCAAAAATTTGAGCGCGTTCATTGGCTGAGCACAGGTCAATTAATCCCAAACAGTGCAGAAAGCAGAGATGGAGCGCAACAAATTGAAAGTTTAGTTAAATTGATTGACAAGAGGGTTGCGAAAGCGCAACAAAACAAAATGCTTACGATAAAACAACAACGTTTTAATTCAGAGGCTGCACATTATTTGATCTTATTTTATTTTATTTTTGGCCTGCAAGTCTCCACAAGTGTTTGCGTGTCAATCAAGGATGTCATTTTTCAATCAATAACGTTAATGTAGCGGGACTGATGAAGCAAAACACGAACAAAGTGCAATAAGAGGAAAACAGACACCCGGAAGACATTCGCAAGTAATCACATGATTCATCTTGTGTGCAATTTAGGATAAATGAGAACTAGTAAATATTTCAGTAAAATACTACAAATTGCACTTGCAATTTGGATAGCCTTTGAAAAATTTACTTGTGCTGACATAGGAAGCCATTTGTATAGCAATATTCAATATCGAGTTCAATTTAATTTAATGAAATTCACATTAAATTCAATGAAAATTAAAGTTTCATTCAATGAAAATTCAAGTTTAATTCAATGAAAATTCAATAATCGGTCAGTAGGAAAGATGGACTGCGGGCTACGGACTACGTATAAAAGACAAGCAAAGGTCTAAAACGCGGGCTACGGACTACGGACTGAGTATAAAATACAGACTACGGTATAAGATGCAAACTAGAGTATCAAATGCAGACTAAGGATTATAAACAGCGTATAACCTGAAAATAATGCATAAAATTTCATTGTGATTTACCTCGCCAAAATATCTTAAGAGTCAAAATAGCTCAAGCATTCCTTCCATCAGTGAAAAATTTGAAATTTGTCGCTTCAACATTCCATTCTTAAAGTGAAAAGGTAAATACTCAAAAGATGACCTGACGTGATTTAAAACTGAAGTTTTTATTTCATGTCTGGCTTCGTGTCCCAAGTAGAAATTTCGTGGAAATTTGAAAAATATGCTAATTTCCATACCAAGTGGCTACTTCAATCATGGGATATTAAAGCAAGAAATGAGAGGCAATGCCATTAATGAATTCATTGATTCTACCTTGGCTGAACGCTTGACCTGTTTTGAGTTTTGATTGCAATCTTAATTTACAACTGAATCTTTTATTTCCCCCGCGGGGATGTTGCCTAGATGCAAAATCCCGAGGAAGCATCACTGTAGCTTGCGTGTAAATAGAGGTACAGTGGTATAGTAGCGGAGCTCACGTACGCGAAGCGCGCCAGCGGAGTACAATGGGTAAGACATTTTGGAAAATCTATCCATTTGAAAAATAGGCCACTTCGCAAAATACCAGAATACTCTTTGTTTGTCCTCCCAAATTTTGCATAAGCATTGTTTCCAGTTTCTCTTGGGGCTTACAATGGTCTCAAGAGAAAACAAAAACAATGCTTATGCAAAATTTTGGGGTACAAGCAAAGAGTATTCTGGTATTTTCCGAAGTGGCCTATTCTGGTAATGACGTCGTATACGCCCATCCGTTCGCCCGCCCGCACAGACTGTTAGGGTGGAGACGGGTGTTCGGGCAAGCTTCCTTTGCGGGGAATTGCATGGCCAACGTTGCATTTGGCAAGCCGCATTTTTCTGGCAGGCAATCACATTGACTGTCGTCAGTTTTCATGCTTAATCAAAGCCAGTTTACCTAGACGATTTGCGTTAGTTTGAAAAAATCTGAGATCTTCGTCCAAAGACTGCAAACAACATTCGCCGTCTAACTTCATTACTTCTCAGGTGTTTTTGTCTTAACTAGTAAGAATCAGCGTTTGGGTGTTACGAGCAGCAAAAAGGATCAGATGTCTCTTCTAAATTACGGATTACGGTTTACGGGTCTGCGAGAGGAAAGGTCGATCGTGTTGTTTCGCAAGGTTGTAATGGCGCTATGTTTGGACTTTGCTGCTTAAGTAGGATGTTCTGCCGCAAAGAATCCTTACTTGAAGAAGTAATTCCTCGGCGAACATGGCATGAGACTGTAAAAAAACTATCGAGGCACCTTAGAATTTGTATGTGCTTAGCAAAGCAACGATTTTGAGTGAAATGAAGGATTGCTGACTTAACTGTCGCCAGGTTCGTACTATTTTTGCCTTTCATACGGATATTTATGTCAAATTGCTTTCTCCAATTTTTCGAAAAAAAATTGAAGAAAAATTCGCACCTCTTCTTTGATTTCTTTAAAATGTTTTGTTCTTTCAACACGCCGTGAATTCGCTTTGCACCTGAAATTGGTTTGAACTTAAAAATGTTAATACGTTTTATCCAAATTTTTGCTATCCAATAGTTTAGTTGTATGCTGAGACTTTCGTTTTTCCTGCCGTCCATTATTTTTTTAAACTTACTGAAGAAAAGGCAAGCAAAGTCCGGTGAAGTTTTTATTGACATTTTATAAGTTTACCATGAAGTTTACAAGAGAAATTTTCGCGAAGAGCAACAACTCCTTGCCAAACTAAACACGATTTTAACAGATGAGCACTGGAAATACTTTCCGTCACAACAATTGTTCTTACTAAAAATTGCAAACTTTTAAGGCAATTGTAGTGAAAAATGTTCATCTTTTGTTCAATGTTTATGGCTGACGAGTTTTTCAGTAAGCCGTTAGTATGTTTTTTGTCTGTTGTTATTGTTATTGCCAATGAGATGCTATCTCAAAAGTAATACCATTGACACCTTTTAGTCACGGTTTGTATTTTGCAATAATTTAATCTGATGGAAAACAAGAATAAAACAAATAAAACCATTCTCAACTTTACGACATTTGCAGTAGATTCATGTCTTATGCTTTCGCTCTGTCAAGATCACTTTTCTCAATGAAAAATTAAGTCGATTTTGCCGAGTTTTATTTCGATGCTATTAAAAAAAATTATTAAGATAGTACCCGCAATCTCATTGGTCAATAGCTGTGTTTAGATGAGAGTATAGAACCACGGCTGTGACATCACACGAATTTTGATTGGTTATGTAGTCAAACGCGCGTTTTGATTGGCTGGTAGGAAATAGGAGCGTGTATTAAGAAAATCCGTTTCAATTAAGACGTTAAAAGAATAGCATTTTCCTTCTTTTGTCGAATTATCTTTGAGAAATATTTTATAAAAGCAATAAAGGACTTTTTTCCGTGTTTCCATAGGCTCATCTAAACAATCGGAGGAGTTGGGAGAATTCTCGACAGTTATGCAAACCCTCGACTGTGTCTCGGGTTTGCATAACTGTTTCGAATTCTCCCAACTCTCCCGATTGTTTAGATGAGGTTATTGAAACACGGAAAACGTCCTTTATTGCTGAAATATATCACAAAAATGACACCATAAAATGTTGGTGCCATCTGTCACGGAGTGAGTAAGAGAATGCCTTTTTCTGCCTTTATCTTAAGTTCGGTTTTTCAAGAAGGGATCGTAAAGTGGCTAAATTATCTCACGACAAGGATAATCCTTTGGTTTGAGTCGCGGGACCGTCGCGATCATTTAGGACGCAATTTGTCAATTGACGAACATTGTGCAAGCACGCACGAACTTTTTTTCGGGAAACGATTTGTCAGACACAGAGCACTGTTGAGAGATTGAAAGACTCAACCAGTAATTCTTGTTAGAAAACGATTAAAGAGAAACATTAGTGATTTGTAAAGTATTTACAAGGCAAAGGATCCGTGTTGTTCCAAACATGAACATATAAAAGGCTCGCGACGGTATTCTGTCGTGAAAAGGTTGTTGTTTAGAACGAACTAATCTTGAACACGACTTTGGATTGAAGAAAAAAGGCCACAAGTTATTATTATATTTTTGCTGGATTTTTGAGACCGTCAGTTTCAGTTCTTTCAAAGTGCTAGGCGGTAAAGTGTTGGAATAAATTATGGAAACATAGGAAACTCTTATACATACAAAGCCATGTAATAGGTTGCTACATTGTCGCGAATACTCTAAACATTGCTGAATTCTGATTTTGTTACCAGAAGAGTTTTCTATACAAATTTTTCACTCGATTTACCTATTATTAATAATACCGTGACACCGTTTCAGTCCATTCATCTGGTCAGATTTTAACACTTCCTGTTTCTTACTATTCATTTGGTCATTTAATCCCGGCTATAACTACGATTATATAATCCAGGCCCGCGTTGCTCGAAGCATGGTTACGGCCGCTAACCAGTGTTAAATACCATGGAAACCTATAGGTTTTGATACATCTTAATAAACGGTTAGCGCTAACGAGTTTTTGGGCAACCAGTCCTATATCCTATATTAAGGAAATCTAAATAAAGCATTGACATTAAACCGTGCAACATCAAGGGTTATTCACGTTACTCAAGACTGAAAACTTCATCCCTTGCAATATGCTGCATTTTTGAAAAACAGTGGCCACATTGCGGTAAAATTTGACCTTCCGTTTCCTTTATTTTCTGTTTCGACTGGTACATCATCGTGTCCGCCATGAACATACCGTTTAGTCACAACCCTTTTCCTATTCGGTACTGATTCGTTTTCTCCCCGGATCAACATCAGTTGTTCTGTTTGTAAAACGGCCACCCCTTTACCTTTACTTGGGCCCTGGAAACATTGAATTCTGCGAACAACTATACTTAACAGCCAGGGCAGGTGTAGTGTCAACTATTACTAGTGTTATTTTTCCTCGGACACCTTGCTACACAGTGATTCATAAAAAAAAAACGTCTTTATTTCAAATTAACCCTATAATTTAGTCACAAAATACAAATAACAAGCGCTACTGAATATCACTTTAATTCTGGGTCAGTACGTTTCACAAATTGCAATCAGTGAACTGCTGAGATCGAGATGTTCCATTCCTAGTTTTCACAGAAGCATCATTGATTTGAAGTGCGGGTTATTGACGAAAGATAAAAGTGATCCTCCCACATATCTGAGCAGTTTAGTAATTGTCTCTTATAGACACCAAAAAAAGAAATTCAGGCGGTTTCAACGGGACTCCAACCCATCACCTCTGCGATGCCTGTCCAATGCTATCAACTGAGCGATAAACCACTCAGTTAGAAGGAGGTCAACTTGTTGGACTCATGTGTTCCCGTGAAAGGAGTGATCAATAAAGAATCAGTGCGGATTAGAGCAGAAAGATAGAGGTGATCCTCGCACTTATCTCAAAAATTTATCTTGTGCCTTAACAAATGAATGTTGAAGGGACAAATTTGAATTTTTGGTTTTTATAATTGTGACTGATGGCAAGGTACATCACAATTAAATTTAATGCATTATTTTCAGGTTATGAGCTGTTTATAATCCTTTGTCCGCATTTCATACCCTTGTCCGTAGTGTTTATTTTATACTCAGACGGTATCCCGCGTTTTGTACCTTTGTCTGTATTTTATACACAGTCCGCTGTCCTTAGTCTGTAGTATGCAGTACGCAGTCTATACTTTACTCATTTTCTACTGACCGATTATTAAGTTTCTTGTATTTGCATAGGTGATCACATAAGAAAAATTAGCATAAGACAGGCCTAATTGTAGCAATATTCAATATCGAGTTTTATTCTCTTTCGCTTCGCTCAGTCGAATAGAAAACATTTCTATTATATGTATAGAAGAGACAAGTAACAAACAAATAGTGGAGGAAGCCGCCAGCAGTGGTCAAGAATAACAAAGCGTGTGGGAAGACTAAAAAGGCTAAATACCGATATTAAGAGTAACTGAGAGGTGGTGTTGAATATCTTCCCTACAGTAAGTATCTTTGGCCTTCTCGGACTTCCAACGACCATGCTTCTTAATAACACGATCAGGCAAATCGTTATTAGCGGCTGCAGAAGCACCTACGATCCTGAGGGAATAAAGACCATACAGCTTAGTGTATCAAGGCCAATGGCCTTGAACTTTTCAATAAAAAGTTCTCTAGCTCTAGAATACGAAAGCTTAGAACCTGCGCGGAGGGAATAAATTCCACTTTTACCCTTAGACAAGGAACGGAACAAGAACTCCGTGGAATTAAAGCTACCCCACTTAAATAAGCGTATCCGCGTAACATATTAAAGGGACAAGTTGGATTACCAGTTCTAGCAACTACCCTTGTTGACCCGGAACCATATTAGTCGGTTTTGCTCCTAGCAATAGGCAGAGAAAAATACGTATCCTTGAAATCAATGTCACACCACCTAATATTACAGATCTCATTAAAACGCAAGAGGCCAGCGAAAGAAACAAGACAGAGACAGACATCTCTGATATCGGGCAAACTAGCATTGACTCCAGCAAACCTAAGAACAAGAGCATGTAAATGTTCAGGGCAGATAGGGAGTCTCATTTTAGATGAAACAAAATCAGCAGAGACTTTCTTGCAGCCTTCCAAAATGGCTTTAACAAAACTACTGTTACATGGATTCGGGACATCACACGAATTATGGAAAAATTAACACTATAGAAGGCGGAATTAATGGTAGCAAAAGAATAACCTAATTGAACTAGACTAATAAGATAAAGTGAAAAATGAAGAGCAGAAGCAGGAAAACATGAGACTCCAGGAAAAGAGGCAGTCCACGCCCCCCACTTTTGAAATTGTGAGTGATATCCTTTTACAGTCGAAGGAGCTTTACTTGCAGCCAGTACACCGGGGATAAGTTCTTTCAAAGGTCTCAAGGCATCGATCCGCGGACCTACAGCAATTGAAGAACTTCTTCTATAAGTGTCATGAACTCCTAGGATACATCAGGTTGAGAGACGGTGGAAACAGTCCCTTGGCCGGTGCACAATAAATCTGAAACGCTAAAAGACAGGTTGTCCAAGAGCTGCGAGCGTAAATTAGCGTGTGGTGGACGTGCTGGGACTTGTTCCGGCAGAGTGAATAGCATTTCCGGGGGTGTTCGGGCAAGCCTTATATTTCCTGTACTACTGAGGAAATTTTAAAGCATCTTAAGTCTCTTAAAACGAACAAGTCCCCGGGTCCAGACAGAATTTCACCAGTAATTTTGAAATCATGTGCGTTCGAATTGGCGCCCTCGATCTCATTTCTGGTTAACAAATCTTTCCTGCTGGGCCATTTGCCCGAAGATTGGAGATCAGCTGACATTGTCCCACTTCATAAGAAAGGTTCTAAGCACTTGAGGGAGAATTATCGTCCAATTTCGCTTACATCCATGATATGCAAGATCAGCGAAAAAATTGTACGCGATAGGTTAACGTCATTTTGGCAAGACCATAACGTGATAAATAAAAACCAATTTGGTTTTTTGCAGGGTAGGTCTACTGTGACCCAATTACTCTCTACTTCTCATGACTTCGCCAGATCTAGGAATTCATCTGTAGCAACAGATGTTGTATTTCTTGATCTCACAAAGGCTTTTGATAGTGTTCCTCATGAGCGTCTACTCATAAAGTTATATAGCCTCGGTATTGAGAGCAAACTTCTTAACTGGTTGAGGCATTTCCTCACGTGCAGAAAGCAACGAGTTGTTGTAAGAGGGACTTTTTCTGATTGGACACCTGTGATATCTGGTACCCCACAGGGAACTATTCTTGGTCCAATTTTATTCCTATCATATATAAATGATATCGTTGATAGTGTCTCTTCAAAAATTAAATTATTTGCGGATGACACAAAGATTTACAGAGAGCTTCGCAACCCTAGTCTCGATGAACAATACCTTCAAACTGATTTGAATAATCTTGGTAAATGGGCGAAAAAATGGCAACTTCGTTTCAATGAGGATAAGTGTGAAGCAATGCGAATAACGCATTCTCGTGACAAATCGACTACGAATTATAAACTAGGCACGGCCTTAAGAGATGTCAAGAGCTTTAAAGATCTTGGAATTATTATATCAAAAGATCTTACTTGGAGTGAACATGTTAGTACTATGGCGAATAAGGCGAACCAAGTCCTAGGGCTAATAAGACGGTCTGTTGGAACAGCTAATACAACAACTTTTTCGTTGCTTTACAAAACATTGGTCAGACCACTTCTAGAGTATGCTGCTCCAGTCTGGAACCCATATCTTGTCAAAGATATCCATGCAATAGAGAGCGTACAAAGACGCGCGTCAAGATTAGCTCTTAGGCAAAAAAGAGGTGATATGTCTTATGAAGAGCGTTGTGACTCGTTACATTGGCCATCTTTGTCCAGTCGTAGAACATATTCCTCTCTTGTTGAATGTTATAAGATCGTGTTTGGCTTATCACACTTGGATTTTGAGGAATTCTTTCAATTCGCAAAAGTCAAATCCACTAGGGCAAATCACTCGTATAAGCTTTATTGTAAATTATCTAGAATCAACTGTTTTAAATATTCTTTTTTTAACAATGTAATTAGTTACTGGAACAATTTACCTAGTAATGTTGTTGAAGCCGGTTCCCTTGAACTTCTTAAATGTAAACTCAAATCCTTTTTAAAGTTGTAATTTTTATTGTTTGTCTGTTGTTTTTAGGAGAGTTTTATTCATAGGGTTAACCTCTAGACTCTCCCTTTCAAATTCAATTCAATTCATGTATAGTTATTATGAGTTTGAATAAACATGTATGTATGCCTGATGGGACACTCTCTCCACCAATGTCCGGAGGAGCCACAGTTGAGAAAACGGCGGATATCTTCCCTGCAAGCGTTCAGCATTTTGGCGTTTAGCACGACTGCGGGTCTTGACTCTCAGAGCTTCCCTTTCAGAAGCGCAGATCCTTTTATCGTCCTCCAAGTCAAGGGCAAAAGCGTTACTCTCGTAATGTTTGACCGTGAGCCAACCTCCTTCGGAAGAATCAGCAATTCGGATCTTTCTGTTGCGTTCCTCTATAAGTTTAATAGAATCGTTCGAAAATAGAGACGCTTTCGCTGAATCTTGAACAAGAAGTTTCTTCGAAACGCTTTCGAGAAGATCCAAAACTTCAAGGTTGAACTTATAGTTCCTTTCGTTTCCAGTACAGGAAAACTTGAGCACCCTCTCAACTTTGAGCTGTTTAGAGACAGATAAAGCACACACGGCGTCGGTAGAAGCCTTCTCGAACTTAGAAGAGAGCTCAGAAGTGTGCGACTTGAGTTGCTCGAGTAGGAAGGTACGGAACTCGGTTAAATCCTGTCGAGTGACCGTTTCTTGTTCGTCGCCCGCCATTGAACGAATAAACCTAAACCGAAATAAAACAACGTACAACTCGAGTAAACTGGTCGGCGTCAAGTGGTGTGACATTCACAAGGAGTGGTATATAAACGCCTAATTATCCCAATGGGAACTAATACCAAGCAACCTAATTAGACACCTAAAAGAAATACATTTTCAATTCAAGTCAATGAAATTCAAATTCAATTAAAAAAATATCAAATTCAATTTCAATTCAATAAAATTCAATAAAAATTCAATTTTAATGAAATGAGAATTCAAGTTCAATTCAATGAGAATTCTATAAGGGGAATCAATTTTCTTTGCATATAGCAGTAAACACGTTCTTTTTTTTTTCAAACCAACTTTTTTCTCGAGTACATCTCCCTCTGAAATTAACTTCCACTATATTTTTTTCAAAACTAGACAGACTAAGTTTTTAAAGCTTGCGAGAAGACTCATTTCTCTCCCAATCCCTGATAAGCGCTTCTCTGAACAAAATGGCGAGAATGACAGAAGGCGCGCATCATTCAAATTACGGTTCAGAAAAGTGAAATAGGCACTTTGAAAGGTCCATCATGAATGCTCAAACCCGCGTGGGAGTGTGATGTTGAAAGAAACGGAACAGCGTTCATACAACACGCTAATGAGTAGCGTTTTATTCGAATCAAGTCACTTAGTAGTACATTAAAAGGTCAGAGGATCTGAACAGAATTATAATTTATGGCTTTCAAATAATCGGGCGCGCGTTAGTCATTCCTCCAAGCCACATGGATCTTAAGGACGGTGCCTACTAATTCAAAGGTATTTTTGCGCATTTTACTGACTTTGCGGCAAAAGCAGATCTTAACAAGTGTTATTGAAATCCAAAAATAAAATTGGGGGTAATCACGCATTTTTCGAAGATAATTAATCAACAATATGTGTAAAATCCTTAAAATACAAAGCAATGTATGGTGTTCTTTTCCAAATTCAAGCTTAATTATCTCTGAAAAATGCTTGGTTACCCCAAATTTTATTTTTGGATACCAAGAGCACTTTCTAAGTTCTGCTTTGTCCGCATAGTTTTGAACCGCGCAAAAATATCCCTGTATTATTAAGCACAGCCGATAGAAAATCCGAGTATCTCGAGATGCGCAGAAACTATGCGCAATAACAATAGTAGGCACCGTTCTTAAGACAATCAGGCTATTAGCTAAAATCTTAGGATCTAAAATTACTAAATTGTGGACATTTTGAGAGGATGGAGAGATGCTACCCCCTGAAAGAATACAATATTGAATTTACAACAATTTGTTTTCAATAGGTCGGAAACAAAATGCCTGTGACACTTTTCACACTTTACTTGATAGCCTGTATGGTGGCGAGTAACACCACTGGTCAGCAATGCAAGCCTTCTGAAGTCTCAATACCTGGCAAAGCTCTCAATGGCCACACATTTAAAGCCACCGTAGTCAGCGGACCTATTCAATGTCAAATGGTCTGTGAGAATGATCCAAAATGCAGGAGTTACAACTTCCACATTCTAACAAAAAATTGTGAAATAAATGACGAGACCAAGGAAACGAAACCTAACGATTTCGTCACAGACGATCAAAGGTTCTACATGAAACGCGAAGGTGGGTACTATTCATAATCTCGTGATGGTACTGGAACGAGTAAGGAGGCAAAACTTTATTCCCTGCATGTGCCTGTATGAAATGCTCTATCAGGTCCCGCAGGTCGCGATACCAGTTATAGTGTATCGCATCACTGTTGTTAAGTTGACCGCTGACCCAGGACTGGTTGTTGATTGGATCGCAGGCTCAAGCCAGGTCAGACACTCACACACACCTGATCGAGGCTTAATTTTTCGCGCTCTTTCTGTGGCTCGACGCGGCTACACAGCGATGCTACGTCAACAAAAGCTCTTGAGAGTCGATGCTTTTCGTGTTCAGGTACGGTTTGGAAAAAATATTTTTCTTGCATTTTTCGCTTGTTTCAATCCAGGTTTAACATAATATAGCTGTAGTTATTCAAGTCAAGCATTGGAGGGATATAAACTTTAAAGCTGAGTGTTTACTTTTAATTTGTTTAGGGCTGCCGTTTTGCTCTGAATTGCAGTTTTTGGTATGTCTTAAGATTTGTAATTTCGAGTCTACTAATTATAAGGTTGCAAGATGTCTGGACAGCCTATGTCAGAAGAACAGAAACGAAAGAAGAGAGAAAGAGAACGAGAACGACAAAACGGTACACCAGTAATAGCTTAAAGTTGGTGGAAGAAGTTACTCCACAAATTCTTTTCTTGGACACTAAACCGTTTGTTATTTCTACGGATGAGTTATTTTAAGTGGATGCATATTTCTTAAACGTGGATTAGTCGTTTTTTCCTTTGTTTAGGAATGAAACTCGAATTTTTATTGTTAACTGGAATTGAATAACAATCATCTGTACTCTTTTTGGACAGAAATAGTCGATCTGTTGCTGGTTTGTTTGGCTTTAAAATGCGAGCGAACAAGAAGTTTTTAACTCCGCTTGCCTAACTGTTTTTCGATGTGCCTCGACAGCGACAAGAATCTTGGACTTATGTTCTAAATTTGTAATCGCAATGAGTTCTCGTAAAAGTATAAGGAGAAATATCACCAACTTGTGTTTTCAGAAGTTTATTTAGAGTACGTACAGGTAATTTGTTGGCGTTCTTGTTTGAAGTTTGTCCTTTCTAGCCGATTCTGGTTCTAAGCCAAGCTGGCGTGTTTCAATGAAATACATCGAATGATAAATGATCTCGTTTTCAGAGATAAAGTGGAATAAATAAAGTACATCAATAAAACTCCGGTCCTTGTTTGACCTTGAACCGACAAAGACGATCTGTCACATCACGAGCTATAGTACGTCTGTGCAGAGTTTGTAGAGGTCTGTGATTTCTAATTTTAGCGTGATTCCCATTCACTGGCTTTTGACAGTCGACTCTGAAATGGCTTCTTTCCTTTTCCGTTCGCTTGCTGAGGATTTACTTGTTTTATTTTAAAAGTCTTGAGATTCAAGAAAAAATAATTGCCTAACTGGTGAATTCGACAGTAGATTTCGCTGGAAAAACCGATATCACACTCATCCCTTTGTGATTCATGCGATCAGTCGGTTTTTCAGGTGAAATTAACCGTGGAATTCACTAGTTAGGCAGCGAAGAAAATGTTACATAATTAAGCAATATCCGGGAAAACCGAAAGGCGGACAGTTCCAAAGCCTTTTATTTTCATTAATCCTACAGCCAGTAAGAATAAGCAAGCCGGGAGCTCCGCTTTTAGGCTTGGCTAAATCTATATATTAACTTTTTCCGACCCTAGGTCATTCTGAGCTACTATTGAAGTCTCTCACACTCCTGAAATTCTCTGATATAATTTATCTTGAAATTCTCTCTTTTGTTTATCAGTGGTACTTAAAACTAAGCCCTTCTAGTTCTGTTATTTTTTTTCAACCCGGTATCTTCTATTCATTCATATAGTACACGTCAGTCACAGATTGATAATCTGTTTGTTACATCTGTTCATACCACTCAATATGGAATCCGTTCTCTCAGTTACACTGGTCCAAAACGTTGGAATTATTTATCCATTGATGTTAAGAAAATCAAGCCATTTTCCAGTTTTCGTCAATATATCAAAAATTCTGTGATTGATGGTTATAACACTTTTTCTTCCCAATCTCTTGATTTTATACTTTAAGCACGAATTTGTATTAATTATTATTTCTGTGTGAGTATAAATACAAATTGACTTGACTTGACTTGACTTGCACTGGGGATCGTCCTTTCTATAAAACCTAGATATTGATGAATGCAAAGTGTTTCCCTTCACCTGTGACGTCAATTCCGATTGTCATAATACAGACAGCTCTTACATCTGTACATGTATGGCTGGATACACTGGGGACGGAAAAACGTGTACAGGTAAGGACCTATATTTCATATGATTCGCACTTCGCCCATTAAGTTATGTCGCTTACTGGTTTTAATGTATGCAACTATTTTTGCAATTTATTACCACAGCAAGTTTACGTGAGTTGAAAGGTGACAACTAATTAGAAATTTGAAAATATATAAATCGAGACTGAAAACGCGCAAATTAATTTTTAACTTTACTCCGATCAAGAACGTTAAAAGACAATCAACTGAAGAAATCAAACTATAAGATCGGTAGATTAGAAGAGAAATTGTAAGTATATATTCAAGAAATCAGTTGCATCCTTTTTTTAGCCTATCGCTGACATTTGGAAACATTAATCTATTTCTGTAATATTTTAATTTCAGTTGACTAGTTCAACGACTTATCGATCAAGCAGCTAGTGTTGGGGATAAACACAGATTTTTTTTCAACTCGAACGGTGAA
Organism: Montipora capitata; assembly: GCA_949126865.1. NCBI lineage: Eukaryota > Metazoa > Cnidaria > Anthozoa > Scleractinia > Acroporidae > Montipora > Montipora capitata. The sequence goes on along the minus strand of OX421454.1, from coordinate 9,349,359 downwards.
AACTAAAATAAAAATACAAAACATGTAGGCAGTGAGCAACATAGAACTGAAAAGCGAACCAAATACTGACACGTTCTGTACTCTCTCTGCAATAAAACAACGCAGCAACTCTCACCGATCAACAAGCAAGTTACATGGAAAAAAATAGGTCATGTGACCAGCACCAAGGTCCCTATCAAAAATCGTAACAGTTTTGCGGATAATTTCATGTCCGATGTTTAATTAGATTTGTCCCGAACAGCTAGTACAAATAAGAATCTGAAAATTTAACGGATTCTCAGTGGCGTAATCTTGCCTTAAAGTAGTGCCTAATACGTAGGTGCGAATCAGCATACTATTCGATAAATTATTCACCGAAGTAGAGGAAAATATCCAAAGTCACTTAGGTTAGCATTTGTCTTAATATATACCATTCGGCTCCTCGGTGGCGAATAATACTTCCTTATCACTCCAGAACTATCACTTCACAACACGTAGAGAGCACCGATTGTATGAATATGTGGTGTACAAAAGCAAGCAACAATGATGTTTACCATTCTTGATGCAAGTTGACGTTTTTTCTTTCGGGATTTCTAAAGAGAGGATATTACACGAAAAATACCGATATATACTGTCTTCAGAGAAAGACCGATTGATAGTAAAAAAATGCTTGGGTACGAGTACAAAATACAGAGCCTAACGATTTTGTGAACAGTTACTTATTGCCAATTGAAAGAAAAAGGATATTTTACTTATAACAATTTGTTGGTTCTGTGTTCCCAGAGATCGATGAGTGTTCAACGGGAAAACATAACTGCAGCCATGTGGCCGTGTGCAACAACACTATTGGTTCATATAACTGCACTTGTAAGGAGGGATATGTTGGAGATGGACGAAACTGTTCAGGCAAGAATATATACTACTCGGCTGTTCGGTGGGAAATAATACTTCCTTATCAATTCAGAGCTAACCGATCAGAACACGTAGAAAGCACCAATTGACCGAGTGTGTGGTGTCAAAAGCAATCCAGTAATGGTTACTACCATTCTTGATGCAACTGAGTTGACGTTTTTCATTCGCGTTTTAATTTCTAAAGATTGAATATCACATGAAAAATATTATCATAACCTGTCCAGTCATCAACCCGCAAAATATTATGTTCACAGAAAAACTATTCTTCATAATGGTAATAGAACTAAGTGGAGTACCTTTTAGGGAAGTACTCATGCAAGTAATTTCAAATAAGCTGAGCGCGAAGCGCGAGACCTAGCACGATTACTCCCTGAATGGTACGACAAAAAGTCTTATTATCAATTAATCTTAAGAGCAAATGTCCACAAAAATCAAATATAGTCCGGTAAGACTTGAAAATTTAAATTCGCCCTACTTTTGCATATAAGTAGGCCTCAGTAAAAGTAACAACGCCATGCGTTTTCTTTCCTTAAATATTTCGGTATTTCCGAGAAAAACAACATTTTCGATTTCACGTCCTGGTATCAAGTTATCGAGTCCCAACCGGACTGAAAATCGATCATTTTCATTCGATTCGCGTGTCGCATTTATTGAATGCAGAAAAGTTGTAATACAACCAACCTTTTGCTTAACTCTTCCTTGTCCAAAAAAGCACAATTACAGGAAAATTGGATTAATCTAATTATTTGGCGGTTAACAAAAGTAGAGTGCCCTCAGACGTAGAGTTCGACGGTGGGTGAAAAGAATTGACATTTTGACCATGTGCCATATCTCGGAATTCCAAAAGATTTTAGATTCTAACTATATAAGGATAGGTCTTCCAATATATGTAAAGTTTAGTTTGGGCAAATGAATAAGCACTCGTCAAAGAATTATTCAAATCGTACAGAAAAATCAAAATCACGCCAGTAGTCGAATGCGTGACCAAACATTACCCGCGTATTTATAATTAATGAAATCCCTTCATTTCGAAATATCTGCATTACTAAAGCACACTGCAACATAAATATGTTCACTTTAGCTCGGATATGATATCTTGACTGTCAAACAACGTTTCTCTCCAGTCATCTCTTCAATGGCGTTCCGCTAAGTTTGTAAGACGAGAACCTCCGTAACGGGCATCTGTTTGGTAGATTTAACCACAAAAAGCGATTTTGCGAAGTCCCTATGCAACCTGTACCTTGGTGGTTCGTTGTATTGCTCGATAGAATCACTCAACCTGCTTTGAAGCAGAAACAGCCGGGGACAACGAATAAGCCACATGTTTGATCGCTCCGTCTTTCTAATTTGCATATTGATCAGCATGGGGCAAAATTCTTTGCACTGGGTAGGGGTGGGGATTTTTGTAAGCTGAACGTCTGCCAATAACATGCAACAAAAAACACATTGGAATCTCAGTACTGTAGTTCTACGGAAAACGAAATTTAGAATCACTTTTTTTTTTTGTATATTTCATGCTATTGACCATGCGACAAAAATGTTGGTTTTTGAGATTTGATTTTGTTTACTTTTCCTAGACGACGCTAACTTAATTAACAAATACGTAAAGTAAAAGAGTCCTTTTTCCCAAGAGAAATTTGAGCAAAGCCGCTGTTAAATTTAAGGTTACTCCTTCATATTTGAGCACACCAATTTTCCGGGATTCCATGCGTGCAATTTGCAGGGGTTTACAAGGTCAAACAAGTCGCCTTTTCGATTTACAGGGTCAAACCAGTCCTCCTTTTTTGATTTACAATGTCTTTACAGGGTCAAACCAGTCTCCCTTTTTCGATTTACAAGGTTTTTGCACGGTCAAACCAGTCCCCCTTTTTCGATTTACAGTGTTTTTACAAGGTGAAACCAGTCTCGCTTAGTCGATTTACAGGACTTTTACAGGATCAAATTAATTTGTCTTGTTCTCATTTATCATTACCAGTTTAAGCAATTTACAGTATTTTCACGTTATTTACGTGATTAAGAAAACTGTATATACCCGTTACTTACAAGAAGGGGATACTGTAAAAACATGTATCATACTTTACACGATTTTTACATGTTCTTCAAATTATCACTGTAAAAGGTAATTTTTTACAACATATTTACGTGTTGTGGTAAACTGTAAATTTATTGCAAATTTTATTTTACAAACCCTCTTCATGTAAATTGCATTTTACAAAAGATGTACATAGTGTAAATTCGATTGACAGCGTTTGTAAATTTATCGATTTTTCCAGTGTTGTAAACATTAATTATGTATCTGAGCCCTAACTGGAGAGCACTACATTCGTTTCACTGAAAAAACCCCTGAAGGTACAGGGTAGCCTTTAACTGATTAATAGCCGCTTCTAAGGGTGATCTTGGGTCTTTGGTCATTGTTGCCTACCCATCAGAGGTATTAATCCTTGGAACATTAAGACACTACGTATAGCAATTAAATCTTTAACATCTTTCGCTATTCATTGTCGTCAATTCTCATGGATAATCTAAGACCGAAAGTGAACGTAAGCTTTAACTTAAATACGTTTTTTAAGCATATGATTGACGCCATAGGAAGTTAACTTCGATGAAAAGGAATTGAAATAAACCAATAAACCATCACAGGTCCTTATGAAGGGCAAAGTATACGCTTAAATATTTTGAAGCCCATTGCACTTCCATGCGTGATTATGATCACAAGACGCATATTCAGTTGTGAAATTCGCTTAATGGCTTACCTGATTCTTGAAAGATAGAAAGAAGCATATAGAAAACACACCATGCGGTCATCTTACTTGCAAACCTCTTTCAGCAAATCGAGATGATGCAGACTGTCGAGATCTGGTTATGCTGGGAGCGAAACTTCATACTATACATTCCTCAACCACTGAAAGATTTTGTTAATTTGACCTTTTTAATCTACATGCGTCCTGGTGTCACGCAATAAAATGAATCGACCTGAAAGTTATTTGGGATAAAAAAATTCAAAAATAGGTGGACAATTACAACGATTAAACAGATCGTTTGTAGTAGGTTTTGCTTCATTCACTTATTGGTAATACTATACAGAAAATGAACATGAAGAGAACAGATTTTAAATTAAATTCTCAGTGGATTGAATTTGAGAAACGTGAAACAAGTGTCGGTGAAAGAAGTTGAAACTGACTATGATTTGATTTTTTTCATTCAGCACAATAGATCTTGACTTGATGACAAAACACTTTTGACGTGTTCATGGGACGGGACGAACGCAAAAAAAACAAAACAAAACAAAAAAACAAAAACAACAAAGATAATCTGCATGGAAGGTTCGTCAGTCTCGACACAACAGATTTAAATCCTAGTTTTAGGTAAGGTGTGGCTTTGACTTTGAGCGCACACCGTTGCCTTGTTAGGTCTGCAAGCTTTGGGATTAAACCGCTCGCTTATGGCGCCTCCGGAATCCCAGAAACATCACAATACTTCATCAAGCATTCCCTGCACAGATGAGATAACTTATTCGCAGGGAGCCTACATGGGGTTTTGGGGAAGCTAGCATATGGCTCGTCATTGGTGACACTTTATACAGATCTTTAACTGTAGCAATCTTTTGACAGAATTCACTTCAACTTGTAAACGTAAGAAAGATTGGAAGAACTATTGAACATATGGGTGTCATAAAAACTAGCTTTTTAAGATCCATGTCACTAAATTAATTAAAAGAAATAAGATGTTCAAATTCACCTGTGTAATCATTAAACAATTTGTCTTTAAACTTAAAGGCCCACCTTGACCGTTTGTTTTGTTATGGAAATTCGGATTGCTTATCGTAGCGATTCAGGTTCGGGCGTGATTTTTATTTATGAAAATTGCTCCACGGCAGGCAATGCCTGTAGGGTGCACGTGAGCCTTTTAAGCAACGAGAACGATTTATTAAGCAAACACTTGAATGTCATAGCTAGCCATAGGTTCTCTTATACCTCGAGGAAAAACATCTACGATGTACTGACACGGATGTAAATAATCTATAAAGCATTTCTTAGACCAACTAAGGACAATCTATATATAGTGTCTCTATTATTTAAAAAATAAATAAATAAATAGGCCAGTTTCGTATTCTAACGGTTGGACTGGATCTAGCATGAAATGGAGGCTAATGCGGGCAAATTAATTTGCATATGAAAAGATTTGCCCGCATTAGCCTCCATTTCATGCTAGATCCAGTCCAGCCGTGAAAATTCGAAAATGGCCTATTTACCCGAGTTCAGAATTTTCTAAAAATTCCCTATGTTTGATTTTTTTTCTGTGATCGCTTGCCTAAACAGCAACTAAGGAAGTGATTGGCTGTATAATCCTTCTTCTTTAATAGCCCAACTATACACTGCTTTCATAAATAGCGCCCGATTTAATATTCTATTGTATTTATGTCAATTGGGCCTACTGGCATTATTTTGGTTAACACATTATTTTGAATTCTGCGCATCGCTGCGAGGCTAGATAGGCTTATTAGCATTGAAACAAAAAAAAAATTGCTTTTATTGGGCCGCCATTAAGAAAAAGGTCTATAATAGAGGTTGCCTATTTAGGGTCTATTCTTACCTGTAACTTTCGTCCCTCATCCCTTTCATTAGTTTTGCGTACGAATACACATACATACTGCATGCTACAATCTGAGACTTTTTTATAGCTGAATTGTCACCAAACAAGTAATAAAGAAGGTGTTTTTAGATTCATTCGTTACGTTAATTGACCGTAAATAAACGTGATGAACCCTTCATACCGCGTACTCCATCCGTACACAATCCAGTACTGTTTGTTGTTTGTTGACATCCTTTCCTTGCCGAAAGGAAGTAGATAAGTTGTCGGATAGAGAGCAGCATAGCTTTGTCGTAAAACAATTGCCTTCAAACGCGCAGCGGATGCAAATGAACTCTCTTCTGCCTTTTCTGAAAAAGTGAGTAGTGGGGCAATGAGACCGCCCTTAAATCTAAGCGTTTGATGCAAATTTAACTTCTGATATGTTTAGGGCCTCCTAGCCACAATTTTAGGAAACAAACCAGAAAATAATAAATACCAATCAATTGATGTTTTCGAGGATACTACGATCTTCGATAGACACATAGTAAAGTTCTTTGTTCCCTTCCTATATTGTAATATTGAGACTGAATGAATATAGAAACTGATAAAATGATACCAAACAATTAAGATGTGTTGAGATGCGTAACACAGAGCTTGAAGACGGAAGGTATGGGTGTTTTCAATCCTTTTTGAGAGTGTTTAAGCTAAGTAGAGTGCATAATCCAACCGAGGCAAAATGCGGATCACGAATTTAACCTAGGTAAAAACGGATTCAACCAGAAAACGGATTTTACCTATTGTTTCGTTTCTCCTAAACGTTCAGTAGTTCAAATTTTACAAAGAATATGTGGGATTTACAATTCAAAGCGATATTCTTTACTTAAGGTGGACAGTGTCTCTATTGTGTTGAAAGTCAGTTGAATGAATAGACTGCTTTCACAATCTCAAAGTTCTGTTAGATTACCCATTTATTATTGCTATTATTATTATTATTATTATTATTATTATTATTAGTAGTAGTAGTAGTAGTAGTAGTAGTAGTAGTAGTAGTAGTAGTAGTAGTATTGTTATTATCATTATAGCAGTAGTAGTAGTAGTAGTAGTAGTAGTAGTAGTAGTAGTAGTAGTAGTATTGTTATTATCATTATAGCAGTAGTAGTAGTAGTAGTAGTAGTAGTAGTAGTAGTAGTAGTAGTAGTAGTAGTAGTAGTAGTAGTAGTAGTAGTAGTAGTAGTAGTAGTAGTAGTAGTAGTAGTAGTATGGAGTAGAATTATTATACTATAAAACCTTTTTATCTGGCGATGGACAAGGGGGCATCAAGCTGGCTTACAGTTATTCCCATTAAAGGAGTGGATTTCAATCTTAGCAAGAGAGAGTTTAGAGACTCGAGCAAGCTAAGATATGATTGGGAAATCACCGCCACACCTTCAGTCTCATTTGATGTTGTCCACGCGTTGGCGTGCTGGAGCGGTGGCTTTATCATCCAACGCCAAACAATCTGCGTGATTTGGAGTCAGAGATGGTAAGCATGGTATGCAAAGACACAGCCAGGAAGACATCCATCAGTCTGAAGACAACCGGTAACGAAAAGGCAAGAGTGTCAGTCTGGCTAGCTGCAAAGAACAATGCAACTAAACTGAAACCTCTGGTGGTTTTTTAAAGGAGCAAAGCGAGAAGTTTCAGTTTTGAAGTAGTTTACCAACATCGCGCACTTGTTGAAACTTCGGCAAACAGGTTGATAAAGTCTGGGTTGACTCTGTTATTGGAGCATTGGCGCTGAAAAGGAGGCTGTTAGCCTAGGATTCCTACGAACGTCACATCGAGGATAGCATCACTGAGTCACTAGTCTCTCGTGATCTTGTCGTTTTACCAGGAGGTTGCACTAGATACATTGAGGCACCCGGATCAGACGTCAGTTGGAATGAGCCTTTCAAGACCTGTTTATGAATGGCTGGCAGCAGTTATTTCACGAAGAGACGGCTGCTGATGATATGAGTGCACTCCCATGCAAGAATATCTATTTTGCAACGGATTATTGACGCCTGGGCCGAACTATCCACCTACGTAATCCGCAATTCTTTCAAAAGCTGTGCCCTAAACCTCTCTGTAGACGGTTCAGAAGAAGACAAAATTCATTGTTTCAAGGATGGACAACCTTGTAGTGATGGGAGAGCAATGCTCCGTTCCCAGTTAGACATCTTAAAGGAACCGGAGACAAATTCTTTCCAATCAAGCAACGATTCAGAAGTAGAAAAGGCGTGCCCTCCTACTGTTGGACTGTTGGGCTGTTGGACTCAGATCAAGAAGGAGATGGCGAAATTGAAATTGATTAAACAGAAAGAAGAACAATTCATATATGCCATATGACACGTAGAAAACTGCAAAATATATTAATATATTTGATAACTGTTCAATATGCTTTCTGAATGAAAAAAGAAAGAAAATAAGTATTCGTCTCATTTGGTTGTCCAACAAGCGCCACCCTCGAGTAAGCCCCGCATCTGACACAAAAAATTTAATAAGCGCCGCGGCGCCTGTTCGAGTTCGCAAGCTAGTAAATACGGGACTCATGGTGATTCTAGTTCTAGCCATTCTGTGCCTGCCTGCTAACGGTTCGTCCGTGAACGGTCGTCGAACTCTTCACTTCCGAATTGTACTCTTCATTCTATGAGATTGTTAGAGTCCGAACTCGAGTCGAGACTTATGTCTGTAGTTGTTGTTGTTATTTTTTTTCAATCAAACTGTTTATAAACAATGATTCTTAAACGATACTTATTCAATATTATTAGACAAGATGTACTGCTATTCGCATGCTTCAGCTCAAGTGCTACTTTGTTATACTGAACATGTGTCCTGTTGACATATTTTGTTCATTTTATTTAATTAGTGAACCAACATAAAGAACATTTGCAATCCATCTAATGAGATGCTAGGTTGACTGTACGTGTACGCATTTGAAATCTGTTTATATTTACTTTTACATTTTGATTTTACACCCTTTCAGCAAGCGTCGGTTTGTCTTTTCTGAAAAACAAATCCATTTTTAATGATGGTCTGGCAATGGAATCACTGTGTTACTCCGGGATGTCCAGGAAAGTTAGTTCCATAAATAGCTTGGACTTTTTATATGATATTGGAGAATTATCATGTACGCAAAAACAGACAGGAAAGACAAAGATAATTGGAAAATAGGAAAGTGCAGGCAGTATGCCATTAGACGTAAAGTTAAGTGGCTGCATAAAACATGATTTTTTTTAATTTAGGTGACGTCACGATTATATCCACTAGGCCGGGCCAAGACTTCAAGGGCCTGCTTTCGTACGCAAAGCGCCATTTCAAAGATAGAATAGTACTTTACCCAAGCGCTTCACAATTTTTACACCTGAATTAAAAAAAAACCGCCCCAGGCAGATCTCGGACTCCCTCTTCAGGAATTCGAGTAGTTGAAAAATTAATGCTTGCACTGGATTCAACGCCATGACCTCTGCGTTATCGGTGCAGTGCTCTACCAATTGAGCCGATTAAGCAAACTGCTAAAGTAGCGTTCATGGGTGCGATGACCTCAAAATCGTACTTGATGATGTTTCATTCCCGCGCGCATTTCTAATGTATGTCTTTAATACATTGTTCCTTTATAAACATACTGTATCTCATTTACTGAAAGTTAACTCGACAATATTTATGTTAAAACGAATTTTGAAGCTTTTAAAATAAAGATCTAGTGGTAGCCTGGAAACTAAATTATGCGGAGTTAACTCTAATTGGCCCACAGTAACATGTGATAGTTAAGTTTAAAAGGAGGACTTTCTCAGGGCTATGATTTAAGTTTACGTCTCAATAAGGGCCCGGTTGTTCAAAAGCCGATTAACGCTAATCCCAGATGAAAAATTAACCAAGGAAATTATTTCTCTACTCCCAAATCTTGCTGGAAGCTGATATTCGACTAAACTTTACATTAGAAGAAGTCAATCTTAGAAAACAAAAATAAGCAAAAGAAACTTTCACCAAAAAGTTGAAAATATGAAAGAAAAGTCTACGCTAATCCTGGATTAAGTTAATCGGCTTTCGAACAACCGGGCAAAGGTTTCTTTATTTTTCCAATGTAAATCCGATAGGCCATGACATAACTGTTGAAAATGATCCAATTTGATGTTATGTCATGTCTTTATTCCTCGTTTTTTTCATGTTCGGCAACCGCTGAAGTGTGGTATTCGCGATACCATTCGTGAGGGCCCGAAAATGACCTTTCTTTCGGTCTTCTAACCGTCTTTAGGTTTTCATGATCGATGTAGAAAACAAACAGTATGCTTTGTACACCACCTTGGATTTTTGCAATTTATGCTAGGACGATCTTAATATTTTTAAGAGGGAAGAAAGACGATACGAAAATTAAGGTGCGGATAAATGGCGTGAAGTGGTTTTCTTCGAGTCGATCTCCATGGTAAAGAGGGTCCAAAATAGGCTTTTTCAATCCCGCATCCCGCCGCTATTTTTTATTCCATCCTGCCATCCCGCCGCAATGTGCATTTAAATACCGATCCCGCCTGGTTGAAACCATTTTGCTCCAGCTCAACTGATCAACCATTTGTATAGCTTCTACATTACCAAAGATGAACTCTCATTAAGCAGTGATGTAATGACTTGACGTAGACGCAAGAGTTCAGTTAGACTGAAAACGCCACTTACAGGGGATTGACATGAGTGAACATTATGTGCTTGCATTTCTAGATAGACGTTAATAACATGCGGGCCTGCACGTACTCCATCAGTGTGTTCTGCATGAGAACCTTAAAGTTATATTTTTGCGCAGACGTGCGTGTCCTTAAGAGATTTACCTCTTTTGTATGATATTATGGGAGCTTTTAGGCTCCATTGTTCCATCAATGTCTGTTTAAAATTTTTAACTGCTGGGTGGTACGTTGTGACAAAAGGCAAAAACCTCTCGTTAACCTTTTTCTATGATTGTGTTTGGATAGCCTCGTGCTCTCAGACGTAGTCCTATCCCGTATCCCGCCTACGAAAACGGAGCATATCCCGGTCTCTCCGTCGTATTTTCTTCCCTCATCCCACCTTTAAAAGTTTTCATATCCCACATCCCGCTTCGATTTTAAGCTCCATCCCGCATCCCGCTAAAACTATGTTGGACCCTAGGTAAAGTTTTGTGTTTGCATGTTGTTGATTGAGGCAGTGAATAACCCTTTCAACCTTAAATGGCTTTGCTTTAAGTATTCGATACAGTATGTTTCTGACCGTCGTCTGTGTGTTAATTCTCTTCAATCTTAAATGTAATTAAGGTTTTCGTTTAACCAGAAATGCCATCACAATATAACATTTTTGTAGACTCAGTGGTTTTTGCGCTTAGCAAGTTGGCGACTGAACATTGTACGGCATGCAAATGGCTGTTGTTGCTCTCACCACTGTTTGAGCAAAGAAATTTGTCTAATCATTGTGTGGATAGAGGGAATGTTGGTCATTTAACTAACGTATTATGTGGAAACAAAACCGTCAGGGCCGGGTCCGTGACGGGAACACAACTGTGTGGCTACATAGCTCAGGTGGTAAAGCATTGTACTGTAAGAGACAATTGTTTCAATTGCCCAGATCGATAAGAGCGAGGATCCGTTTACTCTTTTATAAATGTTACCAGAATCATTTGATTAACAGCAATCACATTTATTCGATGGAAAATCCTAATAATGCAAGATTGCTCTTAATTAACCTTCTAAAACGGCGCGGCGAGGCAAATTTCCCTTTCGTAAACGGTCGTTGCCATTTGAAACGGTCGATGCCATTTATAACGGTCGAATACACACTTCCCTTGAAAGAAAATTAAAAGAAACAAAATAAGAAAAAATATTAACAAAAATTAAGACAAAAAGGGAAAAAAAAACATTTATAAAAGAAAAACTGGAGGAAAAAAAGAGTCCGAAAATTTCAAGACTCGAACTCGGGTTCTTAGCCTTCACCCTAAACAGAACCCGAACCCGAAGCCAAACTCATATGACCAGCGAGACACAACTCCCAGCAACCGCAACCTTTTGAGTTCTTAGACCCAATGAGTGTAATTCAGAGCTAAAAAAAGGCATCGACTGTGTCAAATGGCAACGACCGTTCTGAGAAATGGCAATGACCGTTTCAAATGGCAACGACCGTTTACGAAAGGGAAATAAGCCGCGGCGAGAGAAAGTACCAATATCAACCATTTTTACAGTGTTAATTCTTTTATCCTCGGTCCACGGTCTGGACGGCTTTAATTCCTGGCAGAAAAACCCTTATTTTTTGCTCGTTTTTTGGCATATTACTGAACGAGACTGCTTGAAGATAGACGCTGGAATAGTGAATATTGTGTCACTGCATTACTATGAATTTCTAAGTAGTTTTATGACCTCCAAACCTCAGTATTTTCTGAAACGAATAATAATTGTCCAAACGTACTATTTCTATTTCAAGAAATCAATTTAATCAAAGACCGCAGTGAATTCGTAGTAATAACCGACACGTTTAATGTTACTATAAGCAAATAATAAACCAAGAGGAACTGTAAGTATCGAATCATTCTGTATCTGGAATGATGACGAACTTGAATAAAGACCGGGTTCATTGAACTTGGCCGTACATTTGCAGCCATTTTGCCTTGAAGAGTGTAAATTGTACGTTTTGCGAAAAGAAATAAAAAGTAGTTGAAATTTATAATCCAATATGACTGATAGTTTGACACCTAGCCTCCTTCGCAGCAGTGTTTAGGCTCGGTTCGTCCCTCCCCACAAACCGAACTGAGCCTAAACACTGCTGCGAAGGAGTTTATTTGACACCCAACTACAATGCATAACAAAAACGTTTTTCTCCTGCCCCTAATACAAAATTTGATTTAGACATACGTAATTACTAACTAAATAACAATAGAGGTGACAAAATTTGTAAATTATTAGTTGATAAGTTTGTAATCGTACAAATATAAATTCAAATTTTGTATTAACGATCAATTCTGAGGATCTGTTAAGTAGCATACGAAATGTCAAGCAAAAAAAAACCTTGTTTGTCACCGCTGTTTGTGTATTGTTCCTGATAATTGATTCAATTTCTTTCTTTCTTTTTATCTAACCGAAATGCTTAATCCAAAAGTGTCCAACCAGCCGTTTTATTTCCACCGAAACACTTTTAAGAATTAAGAAAATTCCGCTCCCTCGCCCTCTTGTATGGGAGGTGTAAACCCTTAAAGTTTCTCTGTCAGGAAAGCCGCTCATTCAATTATGCCACATTTAACTAGGATTTCTGTTCCCTCCGAAAACGCTGATGGTAGTATAAAGCCCCTCTCCGCTCCTTTAACTTGATGTGAACCCGGCTGATGTACATTCTCTCCGCATCGTTTCTTTTCCTTTGGATGAAAAACCTGGAAGGAATAGATAATGAGTGAAGAATGCTATTTAACCCCCACTTTACTTACAAAGTTAAGCTGGTAACGATACTTTCACGTGGACATTTTTAGCATCGTCTAATTTAGAAACAACGCTTTAAAAAAACGCTTAGAACTGCGCGGTCATTGTGAAATTAACAACTAGGATCATGTTAATAAAATGATTATTAAGTTCTGTAATAAATTTTAATTAATTAAGTCCGGTGTAACAGAAGAATTATTGAAACCTTTTGAGAAAATTTCACTGGCAACTCCATGTGTTTATAGATATACGTTACAAAATGTAAAGTAACCCTCAAATACCTAACAAACAGCATGATTAAGACCGAATGAAAATATGATGTAACCTTTCAACTATCAGACTTTTTTCATTTTCCAATTTATTATCAGTTTTGTTGGCAATTGATTACTTTTAACTGAGATCGAGGTCAGCATTGATAGAACATCCTTCAGCGGGGCACGAGACGAAAGTACCGCAAAGATTTGCCATATTTTATAACCTATGATAGATTACCCCTCGGGATATTACTTTATGGCATTGCATTACACATACGCTATAGCAACTCGCATAATTTCAGCTCCCCTAAAATACTGCAGCCACAATCTTCCTCTCGTCAGAATAATTATCCACTGCCGATTAAATGCGTGAATTGGAGGTGAAGCTATGGGCCATTTCCAGTCAACGGGGACCACCCAAGTCAAAAAGACAGCACTTTTGCTTACTATTTCCGTGGAAGCTGTGGCCTAATAAAAAATAAAAAGAAAACAGTGGAAATAAAGAAAGAAATTTCTATAAGTTAAATCGCTTTGTGGTGTGCTTCCGTTGGAACACTGAATTTCATTGTTCCTTACGTTCATTGCAACTTCTTCCTGCAGATAGCGTTATGAGTCGTGACTATGAACTTTTTAAACTTTCTAGTTCACAGAAGTGGTTAGTGACAAATCGCAAATCGCTTTCCATTTTTTTTTTTAGAATTATCAGGAGCTACACGATAAACTGTCAAGATACCTCCTTTATTTGCTCTTCACACTAGTAAATTAATTTATGATCATCAGAAATGCATTATATTCTTACTTCCTTCAAAGACTAAGCTTTCCTCTGCTCTTCCACGGCATATAATTCCAAATGCCTGGCCACATTTTCTCGCTTATGTGGCACCATTTCCCAATGTCGGGTCTCTTCATTGCAGCCACTGGCACATTGCACTTCAACACACGCATTGGGCAATTTATCATGTGGAATGGAATGTCTTTCTGTTAAAAAGCAATGGAAACGTTCTTTTTCAGACTAACATGTGAAAACATCGAAATAAATTAAAGAGCTTCAAAATAAGAAGTAAGTGCAGACTTGGGGATTAAAAAATCTAAGAAACGCAACTGTGTACTACTAGCCATTCACAATTGATTTACAATGTTAGAGCCCAACCGAAATTAATAGTGGACGGATCTCCACAAATGTTGATTTTAAAACTTTAAAGTAGACTTAACACGGCTGTACAATAAGAACAACAAACAGAATATACAAATGTTACCTTGCAAGATCCAATCCACTCGCTAAAGGACAACGAGCTGGAAGACACGGACAGTGCTGTTCTTGGTGACGCTCCATTTTCTTTTCTCCTCACGCTGGCTCCACAGCAGCAATTTACTATTTAATTGGGACAAGCATGGTCTTTCATGTGTTCCCTCGCAATCTTTTCAGTACTGCATTGCAGAGGAATCTCACCACATTCCTGTTCGTGAATTGCAATATCCTCAGCTGCGAGTTGTCGTTTGCAAAATTTACAGGTGCAACGTTGAGCTCGTGCTGCATTTCTTAGAGCTATGTTTGGAATGTGAGAAAGGAGGGTTGTGTTGCACACAGGACACCGTGTAGCGGACTGGTCTGCCTGTCTACTCTGGGACGTGCCGCAAATTAAATGTCCGCAATTTCACACCAGGTAGCAAGTTAGCATCAGGTCATAACTCCAAAAAATTTTAAAAATAACGTCTCTTATTTTAAGCACTGACAGCATATGTAGCAGTGATTTTCAACATAATACGTCACACTACTTCGCCCAGTCCAATTTTCACACATGGGATGCTCGTGGCAGACCACCGCCAAGTGCTTGTGATAATTAGCCCTATTAGCTGGGGTCGCTCTACTGCGTGATCGCAGAGAATTCCAATCCCTGTTAACTTGTGCATGCTGCTCTATGAAAACTGTGCCGTTAGGTTATCGGCCACAATTTATTACTCCAGAACATAACCAAATTTCCTGCGACTTCGAAATGTATATAAAGCCGACTTAAGAACAACGTGTTTTTAAAAGTTTATATTATTGTCTGGAAAGCTCGTTTTCAAACCTTTAAACCTGCGCTTTCGGTTTTTAGCGTCTTTGTATTTGACAGGAGGAGGACGCTTTCCCTGGAACAAAAAGGAAATAAAAAAAAGAAAAAAGAAAATTAATTATAAAACATGTTGTTGATGCAAAGGGGGCATGAATTGTTAAAAAACGTTTGATTTAATGCAATGAATATGACAGACATTAAAGGGGCACTGTCATGCTACATTTACTGCTTTTAGGTCAAAAATGGGTAAAAATTAAAATTAGTACTTTAGCTCACACAGACCACATTACTCATAACCCAACCACAAGATATGGCACAAAGAGCTATTTGCACTTAATTTTCTGTCTAGAGCTCTCTGGATACACTGTCTCCTAACTTGAAAAAACTGGCCAGTTTTTCAAGTTTCAATCCATCTCCATCCTCTCCATCCTTGGCTGCAAAGAACAAAGAATAGCTTCAGTCTACTTCAATGGTCATTGGTTTTCTTTGATGCAAGGACATCTGTTAGTCTTTTCAAGTTTGACTAAAATGGCTTGACATTGCCCCTTTAAATGTACACAAACCGCAATTCCTTAAAAGGTATAAAATTGGCATTTTTAAAGTATTTATTATTATGATTAATTAATGTTAACAGGAATGGATATAAATTTTGCTCACCAAGTAAATTCACAAGAACTGGAAATAGTGTCTGTGAGGTCAACAAACCAACTCTCAGCTATGGTAATTGGGCTTTTTTTTTTCTTCTACTATTTAGGTGACTGTACATCACTCTTAAAAAAGTATGAAAGACTGATTTAAGAAATGGAAGGTACCTTTACTGCTTTAGGCCGACAGTGGCGAGCAGACAGGTGTATTAAAGAAGAATTTTTCTTTTTTTTTTTTCATCCATTAATGCTATCAACCCATTAGCTAAGACAAGAATATGAACACACTTTGTGGGGTAAAGGGGTAGGGGATTAAGCACTCCAGTCGCAAAATAGCTGACATAACACGTTGGTCTAAAGTTAGTATTATGCAACAAAGAGAGATGATAGTTCTCTCTCAAGGGTGAAAATCCCTTGGCTGCGGAAGGGCTAGTAATGCCCTACAGGAGGTGATAATCCTCCGGGGTAACACTCATTCCCATGGCAACACAGCTATAGGGGTACCGATCCCCAGAATGAATAGCTACCATTAGTCTATGGGTGAAAGTGTGACCAGCATGGGAGCACTTAATCCCCAAAAATACACAAAATGTATTCCCCATAGACGAACAGAGCAAATATTACATATGCTAAAGCCAACATTATGATATGCTTAATTAATGCATAGAGTGGTTTTGCCCAAGACCCAGTGAACAGAAGCTCATTACAATACCAGATACTGTGGAAAGCACAGAATTGTAAAAATTTTGTATGAAATAACCTTGCAAAAATACACCAGTAAATAAAAAGGGTTTATCAGAACCACTCCATGCAAAGAATGTAAAAAGAACTAACTTGAGTTTTGAAGTACTGTAGCTCTGAAGCAACCCCAGCTAATATTGACTGTGGGCATTGGATGTTTCTCTCAACAATCAGATGACCACCCTCTTAGTGTTGTAACCAACCATGGGGGGGGGGGGGGGGGAGGGCCTGTTAGAGCTGCAGCTGTTACTGCATCAAACAATGACATAATGAAATTTTAAATGTGTTGAAGCATAGGGAACGAGAACTGAAAATAGCTTTGTGAACCTATATAAATTATATATATATATTTCTAATCTTCCCAAAAATACACAAAGTGTATTCCCCATAGACGAACAGAGCAAATATTACATGATATGTTAAAGCCAATATTATGATATGCTCAAATAAAGATGCATAGAGTGGTTGTTCAAGACCCAGTGAACAGAAGCTCATGAAAATATCAGATACAGTGGAAAGCACAAAATTGAAATAATAAACTTGCAAAAATACACCAGGAAATAAATAGGTAATGGTTTGTGAAAACCACTCCATGCAAAGAATGTAAGAAGAACTAACTTGAGTTTTGAAGTAGCTCTGAAGCAACCCCAGCTAATATTGATTGTGGGCATTGGATGTTTCTCTCATAACGATCAGATGACCACCCTCTTAGTGTTGTAACCAACCATGGAGGGGAGGCTTGTTAAAGCTGCAGCTGTTACGACACCGAACAATGACGTAATGAAATTTTAAATGTGTTCAGCATAGGGAACGAGAAATGAAAATAGCTTTGTGAAACTATATATACATATATATATATATATATATATATATATATATATATATATATATATATATATATATATATATATATATATATATGCTCTTTGGCATTACAAAGCTTATGCTTTCATGTCCAAATTGAGCACTCTACTGGGATGAGTCATTGCCGCTAGCAATTGCGCATGCTCACTAGCTCGCTAGTTTGAGCACTCTGGCATGACTTGGATGTACCACATGTGTGGGACATCTGGGGTGGCTTTATAAGCTTAACCTCCATCCCAGACATCAGCACTGCACTGATGAGGCCCAGAAGGCCGAAACAGTACTGTCTGCAGTTAGCTATATATATATATATATATATATATATATATATATATATATATATATATATATATCTGATGTTCCCAACCCATAACTAGATCACCAGGTTGAGAGGTCCTCATCCTCTCATAAGCTTCTAATCCCCAGGCCACAGAGAGATCCTAATCCTTTCGTGGGGTCCTAATCCCCAGGCCACAGAGAGGTCCTAATCCTCTCATGGGGTCCTAATCCCCAGGCCACAGAGAGGTCCTAATCCTCTCATGGGGTCCTAATCCCCAGGCCACATCCAGATCACCAGGCCACAGAGAGGTCCCAATCCTCTCATGGGGTCCTAATCCCCAGGCCACAGAGAGGTCCTAATCCTCTCATGGGGTCCTAATCCCCAGGCCACATCCAGATCACAAGGCCACACAGAGGTCCTAATCCTCTCATGGGGTCCTAATCCCCAGGCCACATCCAGATCACCAGGCCACAGAGAGGTCCTAATCCTCTTTTGGGGTCCGAATCCCTGGGCCACTTAGTATGCAACACAGCTATCCTGTGGTCCCATTCTACCAAGAGCGCTGACCATGTAAGTCTGTGGGGCAAAGAGTGACATGTATGGAGCACTTCATCCCTACAAATACACAAAGTGTATTCCCTATGACGAACAAGAAAACGAAATTGAAATAAAAAATCAACCAATGCGGGGTAATTTAACCTCATTACTGTTACTAGTTTGCAAAACGTCTAGAATTAAAATTATGAGTGCTTGTAACATTAGAAAACTAGCGCCCAAATGTTTGAAAAGCTGGGAAGTCAGACTGTTTCCAGGCACTTGCTGGCCCTGCTGAGATTGAGTGTCCAAGATTAGATACTAATCAGGGCAATCACAAGTAGGTTCTCTGTTACTCCTGCTGTTATAGTGGGTATGGACTGCATCAAGACATCAAGCTGCAGGGACAGGATGGTGCTACTGTTGGGTCGATTGTACATGGTTGTATTCCTATCCTTGTCATTGTACATGTTCTCTTCTTGTTCCTGCACAGTGTGGAAGCAACAGCTGCATTTTTTTGTTGCAGTAGTCCATGTGTTCTTAGAAGTTCCTATGTTTTAAAACTAAAAGACTAAAATAAAATCAGAAGGGTTAAAACTTAGACTCTAAAATAAAACGAAGGGAGTTGCCCCCTTGACCGCACAATAAAGTAATTCAGGGCAGTTGAAGCTCAAACACAAAATAAAAATCCGAGGATTTGCTTCTTAAACCAATCAAAAAATTCAGAGCAGTTAAAGAATTCTGCTGATCAAGTGAAGATCCAACACTAAAATTAACATAAGAAAAGGTGCCCCTTTTAACACGCAATAAAGTCACAGCAGTGTAAGCTCAGACACTGAAATAAAATCAGAGGGGTTGCCCCTTTTAACACACAATAAATTCTGCAGACTAGCAGTTGAAGCTCAAACACTAAGATAAACATCAGAGAAGTTCCCCTTTAAACACGCAATAAATTCAAGGCAGTTTAAACTCAGGAAAATAAAAATCGGGGTAGTTGCCCCTTTTTAGCCACACAATCAAGTCAGGACAGTTTAAGCTCAAACACTAAAATAAACATCAGAAGAGTTGCCCCATTTAACCACACAATACATGTAAATTCAGAACTGTTTAACACTACAGTAAACCACAGAGGAGTTCAACCTCTAGCAACACAATAAATTCAGGGCAGTTTAAGCTCAAACAATAAAATAAACATGAAAGGAGTTGCACCTCTAACAACACAATAAATTCAGGGCAGTTGAAACTCAAACAATAAAATACAAATCAGGGGAGTCGAATCGTTAAAGACACAAGAAAATCTTGAGCAGTCAAGGCTAAAACACTAAAATAGAAGGCAGGGGAGTGAAACCTTGAACTATTGCCCAATGTCCCTCCTCAGACATGGCATCTGACAGGATGCGGCGATGCGGATCCGCATAATTCACTGAAATCCGCATCTTCCGCATAATTCCGATATTTTCCGCAAAAAACAGAAGAAATATCTGATATTAGTGATAAAGCAGCTCCTTAACATCCTCAAAAACATAAAAGCCGAAGAAATTGACTGTTTTGAAACGCTTATTTTCCTGAACATTGAAGAACACACACCATTTCGTTCGCAAGATGAAAGTTCGTAAGAAAGATCGTAAGCAGTTTCCGCGCATTTTTTCGCCAATGAGCCTGGACACTAGTTTTTGTTCTTACAATGCTTTCCATTGGACGAGAAACAGTTACACTTCAGCAAATAAGGTAACTGATAAGAAACTAAGGGCGCGTTCGATTGACCGTATTCCGGAATAGGATTACATGGAATACAAGCTAGAAATCCTTCGTTTTTACGGAGATTCACATTAAAAATGTCGAACACCTGCTAAAATGCTATTTTAAACATATCTTTATTATCCTTGTTCCTTCAAAACGCCAGACATACCGTTTTGAATTCATCACTTCACGTATTCTTATTCCGGAATACGGTGAATCAAACGCACTTTAAGTCAATGATCGAGGGAATGGATCGCGCTCCAAAGGTATTACAATTTTGCACCATTATCTCCAAATTGAAACAAAATTCATGATAAGAAACAAAATAATTTATCGCTTTATTTATTTTACCAAAAGTTGCGGGAAAATCCCAACTGCTAACCCTTTTATTTCAACGGTGAAAGCTGGTCGCAAATTGAAGACTCCTCCATGTAATTTAATCACAAAGGGCAAAAATTCAGTCACAAATAAGATTGTATTGGTTGCAATTTCAATTACGGATTTACCGTAAGCATGTAAATACATTGGACGGGCCTAATTATTAGTTTTATAACTTGTTTAAGTTTCCGCATAATCCGGTGTAATTTCCGCATAATCAACGCATGTTTCCGCATAACATGGCCAAAAATTTCCGCATAATCTTTAATTTTTTTCCGCATCCTATCAGAAGCCATGCCTCAGATGTTCTATCGTATGCATTTGGCCATCGGGAAAATCGCGTCCTTGTGCTGTTGGTTCGTGGTTGTCTACAGGCAGGTTGTTGAGGCATTCGTGATGGTGGGTTCAGATCTTTCAGATCCCGAGGCCGGCGTTCAAGCGTTTTTCGCATTTCTGTCAAAAGTAGGTTTGACAGGACTTTTTCGAACTCCTGTCAAAGGTATCCAGTGTTGTAATATAAGGAGTGAAGAAAGGCGATAGGCCAGAAGCCGAACGCTGTTCAATGGATGTCTGGGTTTCGCATTGGCGAGAAGTCAAACATCCTCCAGGATTTCGTGAAAGCCTCATTTGCTCAATTAGAAACTTGCTGGGAGCGCTCCAAAGAGGCAATAAAAGCACATTAAACAGCTACATTTACAAACACACAGTCTCATCACTGTAAACTGTGATTCTTGTCAAAGCTGAAGAACAGAATGAATCAGTACTGAACAGAAGCAAACGGAGAAACATGCTTTGATTGACAGAGGGAAAAACCAGTGCTGTGATTGGACAATAACTGACTGTGCATGAGGCCCATAGGCTAAATGATCTTTGTGCCCCTGTATTGCTAGCATTTACGGATACATGATTGTTTGCTGTTAGCTTGACTCTATCTAATAAGCTAAAGGTTGTGACTGTTCATTGTATGTAAGAATATGCACTGCTTATGTCATAAATAGTCCAAGACATTGTATGATGATGTGAAGCTTTCCTGTCTTCCCAGAACCATTTCTTAAAATTGTACTGAATTAGATCATAGGACAACTTTCCATCTTTGTTAATAACTTAAACATTCTATTGCCGATCAGACAACTATTACAGGGCTGTTGGATAAGAGCTATGGTATGAGTTGTCTCACTACAAGTACCCTCTGAAATTACTACTTTAATATTTTTAACGAAATTGACCATTTTCAACTTGCCAAAAAGATGATTGTCCAATATTCCTTGCTGACAGAGGTCTCTTTTCTTTTTGCTTTCACTGGGCTGACAAGTACGTGAAAGGAGACCCCTGCATTGGGTCGAAACTCATTGTGTTGAGTATGTGCGGTGGTTACTTAGCGACCAAAACCTTTCACAGAACCTGCATTTTTGTCTGCATTCTTCACTGAATGTTAATAATACATCTACCTAGAATGATGTATAAAGGTTATTGTGTGATTCGTTGGCAAGATTAGTTATATTAATCACACACTGGTGTCACCAGCACAATCTTTTATTAATGATAATCTTTAAATTAATTTTTTTACTACGGCATACATGTACGGCAGTCTTGATTGACAACCGTTCATTGGATTAGTTTCTGCAAAATTTGAGCGAAGATTAAATTATAAAAATCTGTAAATATTTTGGCTTCCAGGCATCACCAATTAGGGCTTTTGGGTAATACTACTTTATGATGCCAGGCAAAAGGCTATACAGCATTCAAGGAGACAAAATTGGGATGCAGAAGCCATATCAGTCCTTTGGGTCTATGTAATGCCATATCCCTGTAGTACAAAAAATTGTGGGGCAACATTTCTCAAAACTGAACTGGACAGAAACAATCACAACAATCACCAAGTTTAAATATAGATGTTATTTTCATCAATTAATTACTTAATATTCACTGATAATATATAATAATTGAAGTAAGAAGTCTGCTTTTTTTTGCTTACCATTACAGACATAATCTCTACAAAGGGTACAAACCAGGAAGTTAGTGAAAACATCGAGTCTGGTACGGTGACACAACATAGAAAGTGTTTTCTCTCTTCCTTGACATCTTGACTTGAGTTTGACTCATGCCATCCTAATTTGAAACAGTTAGAAAATTGTATGGCAATGAAGGATTTGGAATTAATATTCATAGACCCTCTCATCCCTTGAATGGATAAAAGTTCATTGTGGAATCAAACCCACATAAAATTAGCCACTCATCATACCTATTCCTACTCTTTAAGTGATGCTCTGACGGATTGAAGTGTCAAAAAAAAAAAAAAAACAAGAATCCACCGATGACCTCAAACCCAAATGGCAAACACAGGACGTTATAAGGAGCAAAACTTTCAACATTTAAGTCCTCAATACAACTAAAAGATACACATGAAAGTCAAAAAACATGGTAAAGTGAATGATAAAATGAAATATTTGGAAAAGGATACTAACACAAAACTTGGACCAAAGAACCAACCTCAAAATGTTGCAAATAATGAAAAGCACTAGTCTTGTCTACTTATTATTTATTTCATGCATGGTCACCTGCTAACTTAACCTTGAAGGTGATAAAATAAGCTGTTGTCTTAATTAAGCTCATCAAGTTTTTTATCCTATTTGTGGAAAATATTATTACAGGTGAGTGATACCTATTAATAGCTGCAGAGAAAGCATGGAGGGTGCAGAAGTCTTTGGTGAGCGAATATTAACCCATTCACCCCTAAACTAGCCTAAGCCGGCCATACGTAGTATTTTACTCTGTCTAACGTCAGACAAGTTTACTAGTCAATGGGGAACCCCCAGGAGTCAATGGCTTCAAATATTAAAAGAAATGTTAGATCTGATCTGAGAGTAAAACGAAGGCAAACAGAACGTCGCCGAAAATTTAGTTTTTATACTTTTTTAGGTCAGATCTAACACTTTTTTTAAATTAAAGATTTTAATCATGAACACTGCGAACGCCCAAACAGTACAACTTACTGAATATTATTGATTTCAGAACTGGAAGGGCCCCTACAACAGGTCCAACTGCTAAACCTTCTCCTGGGAAGGTCTATGATGTTCACTCCTTCTTCATTCAGATTCCACCAGGCAAGTTATCACCATGCTGCCATATTGTTACAGTAGTGATAATTTTTGTAATTCAGCAGGGCCCTAATGAAAATCATCTTGTGTGACATAGACCATCTACATAAAGAACTGAATGTTATAATAAATTGTTATTATGTACATGTCAAGAAAACCAAAAACACTATGTACTGAAGGAGGACTACCCTAATTTGGGTGGAAATACATGTAAGCAATGTTCAGCGGTTGTTTTATCGATAACTGAGGTGTTATCGACTCACCATTTTCAATTACCTTCATTTATTTACATGCTACATCTTTTCTAGGTTGTCACACAGAGTCACCAAGACCTGATACCAATAGTTGTCATACTATTTGACCAAAGGTGATGAAAGCGTCAATGTAATTAGGTAGGATGAAATTTTGACAATTTCCATGTTAAAAAAGACGCTAAACACAATATTAATTTAAATACTTAATAATACCAAACAGTAAATAAAGGTGAAGATCAAAAAGTAGTGGTCATTTAAAAGAATCCACCTCGTTAATATGCTTGCATTTAAAAAAGAGAACCACTGACTTGATATAATTGTACATTAATTAAGGAAAATTTGAAGTCCCCAAAGAAACTTTTTTTAAAGTAGAACTTTCAACTGATTCGTTTATTCAAAGGAAGTTGAATGAAAACACAGATCTGGTGAATGTGCTGGACAGCTACTTGGTTGTGGTGGCACACCACCAAACACCATGTATGCTAGAGATACATGTACTAGACGAGGTGGGAGAAGATCCACACCCAATGAGAGGTCCTCAGGTCTTGATTCTTCAAAAGTTAGGGTTGTCAAAACGACAAATCGTTGGCGTGTGGCTATCAGGTAAGCAAAGTTCTTCATTCCTTTATTTATAATAACAAGATAATTTATCATTAATGTAATTCATATCCCCTTAGAGAAAACTAGGAAGTTGTAATTTATTTAAGGAGAGCTCTAAAGGGTTTTCAGCTGAGCATGCGTGCATAAGCCAAACACGCAAGCTGCACGCGTCAGCTTATAATTCTAAATGGGTCACCAGAAATAAACAAACACTGCCAATTTTCCTCGCCTTTCTTCAACTTCCCATATATATGGTATACAAATAGACGTCTCCTAGTCACAAAAACTACGAACATTCTGCACAAACAGTTTAATGGTCACGTAAATCCATTTGTGTTGTCCTGTAGCGCCCTCCACTCGCTTAGGGACTCGAATGAGCGGGTGACGCATGCGTCAATGCTGATCTTGCATGTAACTGCCTCAATTTTCCTGATTTTGCAACTCGTTTACTCGTTTATATATATCGCTGCTTCTGGACGGTGAAATTTTTTCATTGTTTGCATGTTAGCTTGGATCAATTTAAAACGTTTTTCTTTCAAATTAAAAAAAAACATTCTGTAGGGGAAAAGAAATGAGACATTTAAAAGAGGGTCGTGAAGGGGGGGTCCTAATCCCATTTCCCAGCAAATTGTTTTTTTCAAATCCCAGCTCAAGTCCCCACAATCCCAGCCTGTGTTGCTCAAATTGAAATCCCATTCCCATTTTTCTATTGTTTTTGTTTCATGAATCCCAGTCCCAGTGCACAAAATTCCATTTCCCAGCCTCTAAAAAAGGCAAATCCCAGCTCCCATTTTACCCTTTCACGACCCTCTTAAAAAAACTGATTTTTATCAAAAACTGGCCTACAGATTTTGTTGAATTTTAAATATTTTAGACTCTAAGATTAATTCTAACTGGTATCTGGTAACGCTGAATGGGAAGATGTCCCTTTTTTTTTTTTTTTTTTTGAAAAAAGACAGTATATCTTGATTTTAAGGCTCAAAGAAATGCCTTATATTGTTGCCATGGTGATCTTATTTTGGAGGGAAATTAGATGTGAGAAATCTGTAATGGGTACTAAACACCCTGGCCAAATTTCGTCTTGATATGATTACCCTAACTGTATCTATAAGGACAGAATATGTTTATTTGTTTGAAAAAAAGAGAAATTATTTCGAGCTTTCTTAACGAACAATTTCTATCCCTAGGCAATGAAATCAACCCAGAGGAAGTCATACAGAATGTCAAATTAAACCTCCAAAACATTAAGGCTATTAAAATACAAAGGTAAGCCTCTAAGTCCTATTTGTAAATTCCACATAAAACCGCATCCTGTGTGATGTAATCTCTCTGGGTTCTCCACAAATAATATAAACTATAAATAAATAAAATAGCAAGTCGAGACCTAAGTGTACAGTAAACCTTAAGATAATGGAAACTGTCACATGACATGGTGCACAACATGTATGTCACCTTCAATTAACAGGTTGTTGTCTAACTATTGCATTTTATCTAAGCTGCATTCAGATCAATATTTAATTGGAAGTATCCTTAAACACCTAGGCAAATGTTGGAGGGCACAAGGACTCTAAAAGAGAAACAAGATGCTCAAATGAAATTATCGGTAAGGTTGAATGCAAACCATGTTGTTCAAATAAACAGGAAAAATTCTGAGAATTATGTGAAGTGAAATAATTAAATCACCAACATTGTCTTTTCTTGTTACAGGAAATAGCTGATGCAGGAAAAGAGGTATGCAATATCATTGCAATTATGAATAGCTCGATTGGAATACATATTTCCTGGACATATGTACTTATACTTCCCTCAAAGGATAAATGTGTCCATGTTTGAATTTGAGGAAATATGAAAGAAACTCCCAATATACGCTGGGAGATCCCAAAAAAGCGATTTTTTTTTTCAAAGTCAATTCACATTGTTTGCTGGTTGGAGGAGAATTAAAGCGAGGTAGAGGAGTGGAGTGGTTAGGTTCCTGGGATCCTGTGCTCAACTACCGCTCTTACCACTACCTGTAGTCCTCCAGAGTTCAGTCCCCAGATCCCCTAGTTGGATTGACAGCACTTGTAAATAAATTATTATTGCCATCTGCATACATGTAACTGGTCTGCCTCACTTCAGTATGTTGTGCATTTTGTCTCATTTGTCCCCGGAAAAGGCCTGAAGTGACGAGATCAATTACATACAGTGCACACATACTGTTGCCAAACTTGATTGGATACAACAAATAATGAAATCTTAATACCCACTATCTCATCATGTTCAGTATGTTACTCCGCAAACAAGGCTCTTGTACACTTCGTTATAAGTACCGCCGCTTTCTAGATAAATTCAACCTAAGGGACCTTTGTCAAGTGTGACTTGTAAATCCGAGAGGGCCAATGGTCAAGGTTTCCCAGTCTAGCCTATGCCATATAGAAGCACTTTATTGAAAACAAAACCTGATTTTACTGCCAGGTGCTTGCATCACCAGCGGCTGCAGCAGAAATAGCTTCAGTCACTGCAGCAGAAGCAGAAACAGCAACATCAGCAGGGGAAGCAGCAGTTGGGTACACAGCACCCGGAACTGACAACATTCTTTCATTTCCTCCGGTATTGTATTACTTCTTTTAGATTATTTCATACAAGAATAAATAGGATGACATGTAGTTTACCTCAAACGTTTTGCTTTTCTTGGTCTTAAACAAAGTAGACAACAAAACTATTGCCGTCAATCTCACCATATGTTGAGTACTAGCTGGACTGACTTTTCTTACAGACACAACAACAACGCCATATCTCCGTGAAGCACATCAAACTATCTGGCAGTATGGTAATACTGACGGTCGATGAAACAAGATGCATTGGGGTTAGTTAGTGAAGCAGAGTAAATGACCAAAGCCCCTTTAACACCTGCACAAAATGGCACTCTCATAGAATCTGTGTCACGATAACATTAATGCTACTTTGAAGGGGGTTTCTGCATGTTACCTAAAATTCAACGAAACGTGAAGGGAACACTTAACCTTTTCTATCCTTGCAAAGCGTGAAAACTTCTGAAGTCTAAAGTTTCCTCTATCCAAGACTGACGCCTCATAAGTGCTATAACGTTATTAAATTTCATCTCTTTTCATATTTTGACACTGCTGGTTCTGATAAGAGTACCGATATCAATTATAACTTTACCTATTCAGTGTGGCTGCCCCAGGGTAACACCTCTATAATTGTTTGGTTTTGGTTGTTTCTTTAAATTATATTAGTTACTTAATTCGCAGACCCTTGTGCTTCCCTCTTTCAGTAGTGTACACTGTAGCAGCTCTCGTAACCTCGGGTGCTATTGTTTGGTATTGAAAGCAGCTTAGCCATTGTTGCAATTATTGATTCAGACATACGTTGCGAAAAAGCTTCAAGTGCCCATATCAACCGCAAAAAAAGTTGTATGGCACTGAGTGCAATGACACAAAGGTTTTAAATGTTGGTTAAAACTTCGATTTTCTATGGCGAAAAATGGAGATGTGAACCACAGTAATTTGTAGAAAAGGACAGGCCTGGGTCGAGAAAAAGTCGGCGTAAAGCGTGTGCGTTTAACTTGGTCGCACTTGTTGATAGCAACTACAGGTGCGGCACATCAATTTGCAACTTACCAATCTTTGACTTTTCCTGTACGGTTAAATGGTTTCTGGAGCTTTTCTTCTACCGTAGCTCTTTCTCCACTTTGCTTTCTTCTTCATAAAGTTCTATCCATGACGGTTCGTCCTCGTGGCCCTCCTGGGCGAACTCTCCACTTCCGAAGATTCGTATTCTTCATTATGTGAGATTTTAATAGCCCAAATTCGCGTCGCGAATTATGTACATGTACACATGGGCCATTATATTACAGGAAAGTGAATGCTATCAACATATTATACTTCCGGGTGTTACGTCACTCGCCTCAGACTTCTCACAATCGCTCCTGGTTGAATGGGTTTTAACCAAAATAAAGGCCAGTACACACGAGGCGATTAGTCCATGCGACTAGTCCCTGGGACAAGTCCTACAGTGTGAAGTAGCCATTTCTACCACGAAATATAGTCGCAGGGATTTGGTCCCTGCTACTAGTCCCACGAATTCAAACTGGTTTGAATTTCTGGGACAAGTACCTTTTTTTTTTTTTATTTTATTTTATTTTATTTTTTTTTTAATTTACCTCACGGATTTACATTACTTACATATAAGCATATAAATACATGATTACATTGCTACTATACAGTAATTACTTAACAATACAGATCTATAATACAGCGTAGCCAAAATAACTTAAGTAGTCCCTGCATACTCACGCACAGCCACACCCACACCCACACCCACACGCATTACGCACTTCTGATTATCCGTCTAAAACACCAAAAGAGTCTCCGAAGAGTTAACGCTAAAAGCTACTCTCCTTACATCTCGACAAAGGCAATAAAATACTAAAAATCATATTCCCGGATAAAAGCTCCCCACTTTGCATTAAATTTACTTAAAATCCCGGTTTTAACGGCATAACGTCTTTCATAATTCAGACAATTTAGAAAAGTTCGAAAAAAGAGTTCCCATGAAGGGTTAAGACCTTTTTGTTTAGAGAAATAGATGTAATATCTAGCGATTAAAAGAGCATGATGAAAAAGCAAGTTTGTAGTATGTAGAGGGACAAGTACCTGCGGCTTGTTCCTCAAAACGCCTCGTGTAAACTGCTTCGTTGGACAAGTCCCTACGACCAAATTACAATAAACCAATCACAGATCGGTATCACATCTTACGAACTAAGATGGCCGATCACAAGGAAGACGATTAAACCAGTTTTGAAATATTGTACATGAATACTGGGAATCTTGATAGAATTTTCGCCACCTTTTTTTTCTGTATTGGCTACATCTCATCGGTAGTAAAGCACTTCAACTTATTTTCCGCATATATCCGGACTGAATCGGAGAATAATTGAATAACACTGAATAATTTCGTAATTTCACAATTTTTACTGAACTGAATTATTTCAATGCTACATTTGCTTTTTTAATAATTTTGGTTTCTTAAGAAAGCTGCAGAGTGAAAGAATGATACCGTTTGCCCCCAGATTTGCTACTTTCCTGTGCAATCGGACCCCGCGTGTAAACACTACAAGGGACTAGCCCCTGCGACCAGTTCCATCGTGTAACTAGGGACTAGTTGCAGGGACTAGTCGTAGGGACTAGTCCCCCTGTGTGTGCCGACCTTAAATAATTCTTGACACTGTTGCTCTGTACTCGGTGACAGATAAAGATTTATTTGGACCACTACTACTTTCAAAGATATTGCTGAAAATGATAAGCAAATCCTCCTGAGGCTGGAGAGAGAGTAAAGAAAAAATGTGGCAAGAATGGAGGCTAGCGACACATGCTCTACACGCTTTTAAGTTGTTTTTGGAACTGAAAATACCTCAGCTTTAAAAAAAGTTATCATTTGGCATCAAACATAAAGCTGCCAATATAAGGTGTTTGGTGTTATGCCCATTGTGCTGGCTTCACGGAATTCTTTGATTGCACTCACGTGATAAGACCGCCATGTTGGAGCCAAAAAAAAAAAGAAGCAAAATGTAGCTTAATAGAGTGAAATTCCCAAGGGACTTTTGCGTTTTGTTCTTTCCATCAACATGGCCACCTTGACGTGGGGTGGAATCAAAGAATACAGTAAATCAATGCAACAGCGACCTGTTTAGGCGAATTTCGCAGTTAGACATACATACTGCAAAAACAAAAACTGTTTCGATCCGCATGAAAGCGAAACATTGCTCGACCCCCGAGAAAAAAAATGCAGTGATTCAGTAAGGGTTTAAATACACTCGGATTTTTAGATGTATAAAGGAACCTTTTTAATAGACCGAAAACATAAATGGCGGCCAAAACGTATTTGGTATTTTTTTTTTTTATTTGGTCCATTCAAACGAGGCGTGTGAGTCTAATTAGCACATAAAGAAAATAATGTTCTCGTCATTCTGAATTCATGGTGTCAATACCCAGGAGGGGGAGGGTAGGGAGGGGGAGGGGGAGAGGGGGGCTAGATAGGTTTGCAAGTAAATCTCGGGTCCTAATATTTGACTTTTTCTAGTTCTAGTTGCAGTTTCAAATAAGAAAGTAACGGCTGTGATATTCTCATCTTCTTTTGTTTTCGTAAAAAAAACCTTGCAAAGTTTCGGCACATCAACTACGAAAATGTACGTTGAAACATTAAAAATGTGCCGAGATGTTTGGATGCTTAGGGGTATGGCCAATTTCCCTAGTAATACAAACATCTGTAATTTTTCGTTTTTCAACTTTTCAGCTGATATAACAGGGTTACTAATGTAAAGTTGCTCTTTCTATTTCTGGTATCCATTTGACATTCAGTTTAATTTTAACTCATTCAATTCCGTTGCCGCCATTTTGGAGAAGGATCTATTCTTACCTGTAACTTTCGTCCCTCATCCCTTTCATTAGTCTTATATTAGTTTTGCTTATGAATACACATACATACTGCATGCATGCTACAATCTGTGACTGTTCATCCTTGTTTATGCCATGGAATATTGTATATAGCTGATTTGTTACCAAACAAGTAATAAACAAGGTTTTTGCAGATTAATTCGTTACGTTAATTGACCATAAATAAACGCAATGAACCCTTTATGCCACGTACACATTCCAGTACTGTTTGTTGACATTCTTTCCTTGGCGAAACGAAGTAGATAAGTTGGGGGATAGAGAGCAGCATAACCTTGCCTTTTCTGAAGAAAGTGATTAGAGGGGCAATGAGACCGCCCTTAAGTCTAAGCGTTTGATGCAAATTTAACTTCTGATATGTTTAGGGCCTCCTAGCCACAATTTTAGGAAATAAACCAGAAAATAATAAATACCAATCAATTGATATTTTCGAGGATACTATCGACACGATCTCAGACACGATCTGACGATCAACACGATCGACATGATGTTAACGATCTTGTCAATCTATCGTAACTATTATAGATCGTTAACGATATGATAGGAAACGATGAAAGAGAAGTCCCCGGGACCAGACCCGATTCCATCCCGAGTTTGGAAGGAGTTTTGCTGGCGAACTGGCTCCGGTTGTCGCTGAACTCTATAATAGCTCTCTTGAGGAGGGCTATGTTCACGATCGGTTCAAGATCTTGTCAATCTATCATAACTATCATAGATCGTTAACGATATCAGGCGCGTAGCGTGGTCATTTTTTCAAGTACGCACAAGTACATATGATCTAGAAACCTAAGTAAACTGAGCGAAAAATACTACGTTCTTTATTTCTTGTCGAAATAGTTGTGTGAATACAAGCAAAGAACAAAGCGTCTTGCCCTTATTTTGAGCAAACTTGGTGCAAACAAAACATTGTTTTGGTTGTGCTAGCGTGACTGGAATTGTCAAGAACGTTCTCGGAACGTCGCTCCTTTGTCACGAACGTTCTTGGAACGTCGCTCCTTTGCAACCTCGCCTATTTGTTGCACGCTGGCCAAACAACACTGCATTGTTAGTGCAAAAAAAAGGTACAATGCAAAACTAAGTTAGAACATGGTATAGCTTTTGTTTTAGTTTTTAAAATTTAATCAAAGTGGTGCTTTCATCACGAAATCTTGGTTGCGTACAAGTAAAATGTTAAGAATAGAAACAATTGCTAAAAATTTCAAAATTTTCTGGTCACTTCAAGTACGCACGTGCGTATATGCGTATAGGACGCTACGCGCCTGGATATGATAAGAAACGATGAAAGAGAAGTCCCCGGGACCAGACCGATTCCATCCCGAGTTTGGAAGGAGTTTGCTGGCGAACTGGCTCCGGTTGTCGCTGAACTCTATAATAGCTCTCTTGAGGAGGGCTATGTTCACGATCGGTTCAAGACCTCAATTGTCACCCCTGCTCCCAAGATGTCCCCCCCAAAGGACTTCAAAGAAGATCTTAGACCAATCACCCTGACCTCCTCGTTAGCAAAGATTAATGAGGGATTCACGCTGGATCTCCTTGCTGCTGAAGTCTTAGATAATATTGACATTAAGCAGTTCTCAGTGAGTGGGAAAAGTACCACCCACGCATTAGTTTACATGTTACATATAATCTTAGCAGCCCTTGATAAGGGTAATAATCTCATCAAGATCTTTTTTGCCGACTTTAGCAAGGGGTTCGACTTGGTAGACCATCATTCCTTGCTGGCCGAATTGCGCGCTCTTGACATCCACCCTGTCATAATTAGATGGATCTGTGCTTTCCTTTCTAACAGACCTCTGCGCGTAAAAATAGGCAGCTCGTTATCTTCACCTGTGTACCCCAATGGGGGAATCCTCCAGGGTACAAAGCTCGCTCCTATGCTGTTTGCGATTTTAGTTAACCGGCTAGTAGCTCAGTGACATACACGTTTAAAATATGTAGATGACACTTCGGTTTTTGAAGTGGTTTCGCGCTGTAGCACGAGCTATTTGCAGTTCACTGTAAATGACATTAGATCCTTTGCGACCAGTAAGGGCATGCGGCTTAACCCTAAAAAATGTAGGGAGTTAGTTATCAACTTTTTGCAGTACCTCCCGGCTAGTTCAGACATGTTAGACATTGATGGCTCCCCGGTAAGGAGAGTGGAAACCTACAAGATCTTAGGAGTACACTTAAGTAGTGACCTTACGTGGAATGTGCATATTGAATATATTGTGAAGAAAGCAAGCAAGCGACCGTATGCGCTAAGGTCACTTAAGAAGGCTGGTGTACAACCGAGTGACCTGGTGGTCATCTACTGTGCACTTATTAGATCTGTGCTAGAGTATGCTGCACCAGTGTGGTCGGGCCTTCCTGCTTATCTTTCCGATGTGTTAGAAGCAGTTCAGAGGAGGGCGATGCGCATTATCTTTCCGCATATCGATTATAACACGGCCCTTGGCAGTGCTGGGCTTGGACCCCTCGCTGACCGCCGCGATGCCATTTGCGCTAAATTTATATCGAAGGCTAGGACACCACCTCCTCTCAGCTATATTCTCACGAACCGGTGCACTATTAAAGAGAATTTATAGAATATAAATTACAGTTACTGATACAACCTTTAGCTTAAGGAGATGCTTCCGTGAAGCATACACTGGGTTGCCTATGGTACGTGTTACAGAAAATCAGAAGACACTGAATTGTGTGGTATTAAACTACAGCATTTCAGTCTCTGAAGAATAACAAATAAAAGAGAAGCGAGAAACATTGGCTTCTGGGCTGACGTGTTGAGAATTTTCAAGTTCCCTCACAACTTCTTTTCACTACAAGTTTAAGCGTGCCCTCTGAGCATCAGACGGCTTTGTTATACTAAAGTTCGCTGAAGTTTTTTTCCTCCTTACTCGGCGGGGTTAGTATCTGGATGGGAGACCAAAACAATATACCCCTCAAAACAGAAGCATTGTACCGAAAATTCTATTTTAACGCTAACAAATGCGGACCAAGCAAAGAACTGATTTTGTTAGCTTGCTTTATGCGAAACAAATATTGATGCAAAAGTAAATAAATAGTGATACAAAGTTTTTGGGAAGAGCAGAAGGAAGTTTTCTGGACGGTCGATCGAGAATAAAATATTTTGCCATCAGCAACAACATCTATGAAATGAAAACAACATTAATTTTTAACCCCGAATATAAAAAGTTACGATCAGCGACAAACATTTTGGGAGATTTTTGCTATTGTACTTTTGGCTGCACAAGTAAAAGCGCAAAATCGAAAGTGACATCGGATTCAGCGGGCGCCGTGATGAAGTTACCGCGGTGTGTTTACTCGCGAAACAGTGAAGCATCTGTGTCAAATCATCATTTGACACAGATACCGGGTTTTTGTTTTTGTTAGTTTTCGTTTTCTTTCAAGTGTTATAAAGTTTGACAAGAATTGTGCGAATTCAACACAAAGATCACAATCGCCCAACTCTTCAGGTTGACAGTCAAAACTTTACTCTCCAAGACAAGGTTATTTATCGCCAGGTAATTCCACCGTTTTGGGGATAGCAGCTACTTTATTATTCATCAGTGTCAGATTTTTTTTGCCGATTTTGGGGGTCATTTTGTTGAAACTCAAGCAAGCTTCCAACAGACCTGTTTATTTTCGTTACACTATACCACAAAAATGCTCCCGTATCACATTTCAACACACGTATGCCAATTTGTTAAGCTCGAAATTTACACAACATGATATTAAAGTTCACAATCACAAAGGCTGGAAATATCTCGGCAAAATCCTTTTCCAGCGAAAAATTAATCGAAACAAACAACATATTTACTATTAGAGGCAAAAACCTTCCTATTTCAATTGCGTGCGTGCAAACAAGAGATGCAATTAAACACATTTTTGACAGTTCACATCAAACCCTTTTCGACTCGGAACGCTGACCGTAAGTAATGAAGCACAAAAGCGACAACAACTTTCATTCAAATAATTCTTCACTGTCACATTTCCAAACATTTTACACCTTTGCAGAGTTGAGTACAAAATACCGATAAATGTAAATTGTCAGACAACTAAGATGCGACTTGAGTAAACACTGTGATGCATTCTTGTAGGCGTTCGATTACTTCAACGTTAATTTGTTAAATCCATAAAAAAAATTGCTATTTGATTTCCGTGTTTTATATAATACCAACTTAGTAAAATATTAGAAACAAAGCTCACTTGATATCCAAAGGCGAAAAATGAAATTGTTGTCGAAGACCATTACTCGTCTCTTAAAATCCAGATATTTATTTTTCAGCGCTGTCTTGCTCATCCAATTGACTATCCATTCTTAAGCTCCATGAGGGTTTATTTTGTTTATTACCCACTAAAACGCCATTCACGTCAATGACTTATTA
Organism: Montipora capitata; assembly: GCA_949126865.1. Lineage (NCBI taxonomy): Eukaryota > Metazoa > Cnidaria > Anthozoa > Scleractinia > Acroporidae > Montipora > Montipora capitata. The sequence goes on along the minus strand of OX421454.1, from coordinate 9,314,200 downwards.
ATGAAATTTCCAATTGTTATACCGGAAGACTGTGCAGAGTTGAGAACAGGTAAATACAAATCTGACAAAGAGAAATCTACGCATTTCCCACTACCCTCTCGATCCTAAGAAAATACGCGCAGAACCCAGTAATAACAGTAAACAATCGTGTGTGTGTAAATGCTAGCAATAAAGATCATTTAGCCTATGGGCCTCATGCACAGTCAGTTATTGTCCAATCACAGCACTGGTTTTTCCCTCTGTCAATCAAAGCATGTTTCTCCGTTTGCTTCTGTTACGTACTGATTCATTCTGTTCTTCAGCTTTGACAAGAATCACAGTTTACAGTGATGAGACTGTGTGTTTGTAAATGTAGCTGTTTAATGTGCTTTTATTGCCTCTTTGGAGCGCTCCCAGCAAGTTTCTGATTGAGCAAATGAGGCTTTCACGAAATCCTGGAGGATGTTTGACTTCCCGCCAATGCGAAACCCAGACATCCATTGAACAGCGTTCGGCTTCTGGCCTATCGCCTTTCTTCACTCCTTATATTACAACACTGGATACCTTTGACAGGAGTTCGAAAAAGTCCTGTCAAACCTACTTTTGACAGAAATGCGAAAAACGCTTGAACGCCGGCTTCGGGACCTGAAAGATCTGAACCCACCATCACGAATGCCTCGACAACCTACCTGTAGACAACCACGAACCAACAACACAAGGACACGATTTTTCCGATGGCCATATGCATACGAGAGAACATCTGAGGAGGGACATTGGGCAATAGTTCGAGGCTTCACTCCACTGTCTTCTATTTTAGTGTTAAAGCCTTGACTGCTCAAGATTTTCTTGTGTCTTTAGAGATTCGATTCCCGGCCCTGATTTGTATTTTATTGTTTGAGTTTCAACTGCCCTGAATTTATTGTATTGTTAGAGGTGCAACACCTCTCATGTTTATTTTATCGGTTGGTTTTCACCTACCCTGAATTTATTGTGTTGTTAGAGGTGCAACTCCTCTCATGTTTATTTTATTGTTTGGGCTTCAACTGCCCTGAATTTATTGTGTTGTTAGAGGTGCAACACCTCTCATGTTTATTTTATCGGTTGGTTTTCAACTACCCTGAATTTATTGAGTTGTTAGAGGTGCAACTCCTTTCATATTTATTTTATTGTTTGGGCTTCAACTGCCCTGAATTTATTGTGTTGTTAGAGGTGCAACTCCTGTCATGTTTATTTTATTGTTTGAGCTTAAACGGCCCTGAATGTATTGTGTTGCTAGAGGTTGAACTCCTCTGTGTTTTACTGTAGTGTTAAACAGTTCTAATTTACATGTATTGTGTGGTTAAATGGGGCAACTCTTCTGATGTTTATTTTAGTGTTTGAGCTTAAACTGTCCTGACTAGATTGTGTGGCTAAAAAAGGGCAACTCCCCCGATTTTTATTTCCCTGAGTTTAAACCGCTTTGAATTTATTGTGAGGTGTTTAAAGGGGAACTCTTCTGATGTTTATCTTAGTGTTTGAGCTTCAACTGCTAGTCTGCAGAATTTATTGTGTGTTAAAAGGGGCAACCCCTCTGATTTTATTTCAGTGTCTGAGCTTACACTGCTGTGACTTAATTGTGTGTTAAAAGGGGCACCTTTTCTTGTGTTTATTTTAGTGTTTGATCTTCAATTGCTCAGCAGAATTCTTCAACTGCTCTGAATTTTTTTGTTTGGTTTAAGGGGCAACTCCTCTGATTTTTATTTTGTGTTTGAGCTTCAATTGCTCTGAATTACTTTATTGTGCCGTCAAGGGGGCAACTGCCTTCGTTTTATTTTAGAGTCTGAGTTTTAACCCTTCTGATTTTATTTTAGTCTTTTAGTTTTAAAACATAGGAACTTCCAAGAAGACATGGACTACTGTAACAAAAAAAAATGCAGCTGTTGCTTCAACACTGTGCAGGAACAAGAAGAGAATAATGACGAGGATAGGAATACAACCATGTACAATCAACCCAACAGTAGCACCATCCTTTCCCTGCAGCTTGATGTCTTGAAGCAGTCCATATCCACTATAACAGCAGGAGTAACAGAGAACCTACTTGGGATTCCCCTGATTAGTATCTTCTTGGACACTCAATCTCAGCAGGGCCAGCAAGTGCCTGAAAACAGTCTGAATTCCCAGCTTTTCAAACACTTGGGCACTAGTTTTCTAATTCTACGAGCACTCATAATTTTAATCCTAGACGTTTTGCAAAGTAGTAACAGTAATGAGGGTAAATTACCCCACATTGGTTGATTTTTTATTTCAATATTGTTTTCTTGTTCGTCATGGGGAATACACTTAGTGTATTTGTGGGAATGACGTGCTCCATACATGTCACCCTTTGCCCCACAGACTTGCATGGTTAGCGCTCTTGGTAGAATGGGACCACCAGATAGCTGTGTTGCATCACTAAGTGGCCCAGGGATTCAGACCCCATGAGAGGATTAGGACCTCTTTGTGGCCTGGTGATCTGGATGTGGCTTGGGGATTAGGACCCCATGAGAGGGTTAGGACCTCTCTGTGGCCTGGTGATCTGGATGTGGCTTGGGCATTAAGACCCCATAAGAGGGTTAGGACCTCTCTGTGGCCTGGTGATCTGGATGTGGCCTGGGGATTAGGACCCCATGAGAGGATTAGGACCTCTCTGTGGCTTGCACACTAAGAGGGTGGCCATCTGATTGTTATGAGAAACATCCAATGCCCACAGTTAATATTAGCTTGGGTTGCTTCAGAGCTACCTCAAAACTCAAGTTAGTTCTTCTTACATTCCTTGCATGGAGTGGTTTTGATAAACCCTATTTATTTACTGGTGTATTTTTGCAAGGTTATTATTTTTCATACAAAATTTTTACAATTCTGTGCTTTCCACAGTATCTGATATTATCATGAGCTTCTGTTCACTGTGTCTAGGGCAAAACCACTCTATGCATCTTTGTTAATTAAGCATATCATAATATTGGCTTTAGCATATCATGTAATATCTGCTCTGTTCGTCTAAGGGAAATACACTTTGTGTATTTTTGGGGATTAAGTGCTCCCATGCTGGTCACTTTTTCACCCATAGACTCATTGTAGCTATTCATTCTGGGGATCGGTACCCCTATAGCTGTGTTGCCATGGGAATGAGTGTTACCCCGGAGGATTATCACCTCCTGTAGGGGATTACTACCCCTTCCGCAGCCAAGGGATTATCACCCTTGAGAGAGAATTATCATCTCTCTTTGTTGCATAATACTAACTTTAGACCAACATGTTATGTCAGCTATTTTGCGACTGGAGTGCTTAATCCCCTACCCCTTTACCCCACAAAATGTGTTCATATTCTTGTCTTAGCTAATGGGTTGATAGCATTAACAATAGTATCTTCCCTATCCCACTCAACAATCAAAGGCAATTTGCAAAATAAATAGTTCTCTACACAATACTACACCTATGTATGGAGCCCTTTAAGGGCCATGTACGGTGACCCACAAGGGACATGCTGCAAATTATGTAATGTTGCTGCGTATTTAAAACAGGGTTCGTGCTACTCCTTGAAGTCCTTGAAAAGCCATGGAATTTAATTTTGGACTTCAAGGGCGCTTGCACCGCGCACCAGTGGCTTAGTTGGTTGAGCACTGGGCTCCCATGCGGGAGGTCGTGAGCTCGACTCCGGCTGGACCAACACTGAAGGTCTTTAAATAACTGAGGAGAAAGAGGAAATGATGATCATGCTAATTTAAAGAGAAACTTCAAAAACTGACCAAATTAACTGTTGGGGAAAGATTAGATGCAAAAATTAAAATGCCTGTGCGTGCACTTAACTTCCGGGATGTGGGAAAGAATAGACCCATTTCAGTAATTCCCAATCTGGAGGACAAAACAATTATTGTTTTCTCCCCTGAGAGAAATAAACCTTTCAAATGCAAAACAATTATACTGTTTTGTCCTCCAGATTGGGAATTAACTGAAAGGGGTCTATATGACATCAAGAGTAGTACATTTGGCTTTACTTGACTCACTGGGAGCTTTTTCTTGTTCTTTAGATTTGTGTTTTCCTCAGGGAAACAGAGATTGACCAACAGAGAGTAATGAACTTTGAAAAGGAACGGATAATTGACCATGCAATGATGTAATTTTGCGTTGATTTTGATTTCCGATAGACGTTACAAAGAAAGAAAGACAATTTTGTTAGTGAAGTTATGCATATCGTCGGGTAGATTCTATAATATGGTGACGTACAGTATTTGCATATAAATAATCGATCTGTATTGTTAGGCCCGTTTTAAAGGTCGCATTTCACATTTGCCGAATCTAATGCAAATGAACGAAACCAATAGATTTTCTCATTACGTGGGATGCCACAGGCAGACCACGTCTAAAAACCAGTTGAGTTTTTTGTTTTTCTTCGTAGTCGCAAATGTGCATAGACCTCTTTCATAATGGCGATCAAATAAAATATTGTTTTGTTTTAATGCTAATAAGCCTTTCTCGGCTCGCTACGACGAACAAATTTCAAAAGAATTTTGGTTTCAAAATGAGGGCAGTAGGTCTAATTAACAAAATAAAACAATGTAAAAGTGGTCGCCATTTATGCAGGTGGTCTATACCTCAGGGTAGTAGATTAACCGTTCAAAAAGAATCCCATATGATACAACCAGAACCATCGGACCCAGAACTCGGGCCATCGCGCCCCGGGAGCGAGTAATTTCCCTCTGAGCCATCGACATACAGAGTTGGAACGCTCACCCACCATTCAGTGAACCTCCATGGCATGAACCTACAATCTGAGACAAAAACCTTCAAACACTTTGAACATTCTCGCACCGTTTTCGTCCCCCTCCCTTTTTCAATGTTGGTGAAGCCAGTCTAACAGTAAAATGTCGTCTCAACACTGTCAAGGGGAAAGGGGTGTTTTAAGGATTTTTGGCCAGGATTGTGTGAGTTGCAAAAAGCCATCTGGTTAATATCAGACGTTGTCATTCATCGTTAAGTATTTTTCTTGAATAGTCCAGAAAGACGGCGCTAGCTGGGAAGCCTCTTGCTGTAACTTGTTTGACGCAAGATAGGAAAAATATGAATTGTCTAGATTTCAGGTCTTTAAAAATAACATATATATGAATACAGCCTGGCCACAATAGTCACGGGTAGGAGAATTTTTTTTTTACTCAGACATAAAGGTTAAGTGTGATTAGTCACACAGTTCAGTGAAAAAAGCAAGTATGGTGCACAATCGGAAAACGTCGGCGGAAGAACGAGCACTCATCAGATTTCTGTACATGGCAAGGAGGTATTCTCTGCGAGAAACTGCAGCAAACGTCGACCGATCTGCAGCAACAGTAATGCGAGTGTTAAAAGAATTTAACATTCCTTCAACGTATTCGCAAGATCACGGAAATAACACCCACTAAAAAAGAGGAAGGCCAAGAAAGTTGTCATCCAGAGAAGAGAGACTCCTTATAAGGGCTCTACTCAAACTGAGGCGTACAGAAGGTAACTTTACTGCCAAGCGACTCATGAATGAGGCAAACATCTCGGAAAGTGATGTGTCAGTTCGCACTGTGGGAAGATTCTTAAATAGCAAAGGGTACTTTTATCTCCAAGCCCGGAAAAAAAGGGTTGCTTACTAACAATGACAAGAGCTTACGCGTCGCATTTGCCAAATAGGTGAGAGTAGAAATGAATTTTTCCGCGTTTTGAATAATTAGCGGAAAAATATGCTCTCGTCGTTATGAACTATCAAGGGATTCGGTAAGAGTATTTAAGAAGGTGTTTTATGCAGATTAGTCATCTTGGTGTTCTCGCTGGAGGCACTTACTCTTGATTTTCTTTGCTAATTTGTCTGTTTTTCTTTCTTTTAGTTCTTACACGTCGCTGGCCAGTCGTCAGGCAAACCAAGTCTTATTTTGGATTTATCTTTTCTTAACAAATTTATCGTTAAGAAGTCTGTCAAGTACGAATAATTGAGAACAGTTCTTCAAATGTTTCTTCCGGTGATGTCCGTTTTTTCGTTTGATCTCAAGTCAGCCTATCACCACATTGATATCTGTGAGGAACACAGGAAATTTTTGTCGTTTAAGTGGCCTTCTTCTGATGGAGGTATGAAATTTTACTAATTTAAGGTTTTGCCTTTTGGTTTGACTTCAGCTTCTTATGTCTTCACCAAAGTAGTTCATCCATTGGTGAAATACTGGAGAGGTCGTGGACATCTTATTTTAATGTATCTCGATGACGGTATTGGAGGCAATATGTCTGTAGAACGTTCCAGAATTCTCAGCGATTCAGTTCGTCATGATCTTGCTTCATCTGGTTTCACAGTTAACGACGACAAATCAATTTGGGAACCTTCTCAGAGGTTAGTTTTTCCTGGGATCTATTTTAGATTTTGGCGAAGGTTTAATTCAAATTCCTGAGTTTCGCATCCATAAGCTCAAATCTTCCCTGGTTTCTTGTCTCCAAAAATAACCAAATTATTAGGCAGAGATCTTGCTTCACTTACAGGGCAAATTATTTCTATGGCTTGTGCAGCAGGCAATATTACCAGGTTGTTTACAAGAAACTGCTATGGAGCGATTGAATGTAGATCCTCTTGGGATCAGCCCTTGCACGTCTTTCCTGAGGCTCGTTATGAATTTTCCTTTCGGTTGAACAATATTGACTCTATTTATGGCAAGGTTATGTCTCCTAAATCAAGCGCAGTTGGTGTTGTTTACTCCGATGCCAGTGACTCTGGTTTTTGGTGGTTATTTCGTGCAGTGCGGCTTGGATTTAGTGTCAGGTGTTTGGTCCCACGAGGTAAGGTAAAGGTAAAAGTACACGTTATTTTACGTTGGAGGTTCCTTTGCTCTCTGGAGAGTACTCTCCCAGGAAGCCGACGGTGCGCTCATTTTACCCCCCTCTTAATGCGGTCTAGCTCTGCTTTTAGAGAGATTTTGGCAGTCAAGTTTGTTCTGCTTTCTTTGGTAAACCAGCTTTCAGGTTTAACCCGGTTTAATGGTTTACGGACAATGAAAATGTACCTCGGATTATTTCGTCTGGAAGTAGTAAAGGTCATTTGCAGTCCGAAGCTTTGTCTATATTTAGTATCTGCTGTAGTCATGGCATTTCGATCGAAATGGAATGGATCCCAAGATCGCAGAATGATCAGGCTGATTTTCTCAGTCGTATTTTTGATTCAGACGACTGGGGCCTTTCTCCACTTTCGTTTCACCACATTGACTCAGTTTGGGGTCCTCATTTTGTAGATCGTTTCGCAAATCATGTAAATGCCAAACTCCCTCGTTTCAAGTCAATATTTTGGAATCCAGGTTCTGAAGGCATAGATGCTTTTGTTATGAATTGGCACGGGGAGAATAATTATCCCTGTCCGCCTATCTGTCTTATTTTGCGTGTCTTACATCATATGAGTAACTGTAAAGTTTCAGGTTCTCTTATTGTTCCTTTGTGGCATTCCGCCCCCTTTTGGCCGATGATTTGTCCAGATGGAGAACGTTTTGCATCTCTCATTGTCGATTGGATGGAACTTCCCTCATTCAAAGAAGCGTACATTTCCGGCAGTTGTAATAGCGTGTTTGGAAACGAAAACCTCAACTTCAGGATGATTGCTTTGAGAGTCCACTTCGATTGTTAGGTATTTTTTCATTTTTCTTTTGCGTGCTGTATTTTTTCTTTCTTTGTACTCTTGGGGCTGTGCGGCCTCCAGTTAGCACACGATAGCAAATACTGTGTCATGTTTTTTTTTCTATTGTTGTTTCGCACGGGTTAGGTGGTGTTAGGAAATTTAGACGAGAGATGAATTTTTCCGCGTTTTGAATAATTAGCGGAAAAATATGCTCTCGTCGTTATGAACTATCAAGGGATTCGGTAAGAGTATTTAAGAAGGTGTTTTATGCAGGTTAGTCATCTTGGTGTTCTCGCTGGAGGCACTTACTCTTGATTTTCTTTGCTAATTTGTCTGTTTTTCTTTCTTTTAGTTCTCGATGTTAGCGTTACTGAGAAGTAGTTGATTTGCGTCCAGTCGCGTGTGCTGAGTCTTTATGGAGTTTATTTAGTAAACTTTTCGCTGCTAGTGGTTTTATATATTCATATATTTTCTGAATGCGTGCTTTTGTTTCGCAATTGATCTGTCATTTTGGTAGAATATGGAGAATATGTATTGGCCTTTTTTGTGCCAAGAGATTTTTGGGACTATCTGTGCCCTCGAGCATGGGACCATCTGTGCCCAGCTTTCATGGAGTTGCGAGTTAATTTACGGTGTCAAATAGTTTGTGTTTATTATTATCATATATTTTCTGAATGCGTGCTTATGTTTTCGCAATTGATCTGTCATTTTGGTAGAATATGGAGAATATGTATTGGCCTTTTTTGTGCCAAGAGATTTTTGGGACTATCTGTGCCCTCGAGCATGGGACCATCTGTGCCCAGCTTTCATGGAGTTGCGAGTTAATTTACGGTGTCAAATAGTTTGTGTTTATTATTATCATATATTTTCTGAATGCGTGCTTATGTTTTCGCAATTGATCTGTCATTTTGGTAGAATATGGAGAATATGTATTGGCCTTTTTTGTGCCAAGAGATTTTTGGGACTATCTGTGCCCTCGAGCATGGGACCATCTGTGCCCAGCTTTCATGGAGTTGCGAGTTAATTTACGGTGTCAAATAGTTTGTGTTTATTTGACATGTTTTTTAAATTTGGGATTAAGGGACAATCTGTGCCCCCTACCGGACTCGGGACTATCTGTGCCCAGCATTTAGGGAGTTGCGAGCGAATTTGAAGTGTCGCTTAGTTTGTGTTTCTATAACACGTTTTGAATTTGTGATTCAGGGACCACCTGTGCCCTTTGTCAGACGTGGGGCTATCTGTACCCATGACTGTGGATTTATTTGTAAAATCCTGTGTTGGATTTACTATTTACTTTTATTGCTGTTTATCAGTTTCTAATCTCAATTCATTTAATAGTCTTTATGGAGTTTATTTAGTAAACTTTTCGCTGCTAGTGGTTTTATATATTCATATATTTTCTGAATGCGTGCTTATGTTTCGCAATTGATCTGTCATTTTTGGTAGAATATGGAGAATATGTATTGGCCTTTTTTGTGCCAAGAGATTTTTGGGACTATCTGTGCCCTCGAGCATGGGACCATCTGTGCCCAGCTTTCATGGAGTTGCGAGTTAATTTACGGTGTCAAATAGTTTGTGTTTATTTGACATGTTTTTTAAATTTGGGATTAAGGGACAATCTGTGCCCCCTACCGGACTCGGGACTATCTGTGCCCAGCATTTAGGGAGTTGCGAGCGAATTTGAAGTGTCGCTTAGTTTGTGTTTCTATAACATGTTTTGAATTTGTGATTCAGGGACCACCTGTGCCCTTTGTCAGACGTGGGGTTTTCTGTACCCATGACTGTGGATTTATTTGTAAAATCCTGTGTTGGATTTACTATTTACTTTTATTGCTGTTTATCAGTTTCTAATCTCAATTCATTAAATAATTTAGACGAATGGCCTATCTTCTTTGTCTTTCTTTTCTTGTCGGTTTGTTCTTGTCTTTTTGCAGATGTCTTCCAGTCGGAAATGTGGTAGGAATTCTTTTCCTCAACCCCCGAGCATCTCCAACCCACTGCCTCCCTGGTGAAGAGCACAGTTCTTGGATCTAAAGCGGATGAATCGTCGTAAACTGATCACTTCCGTGACGGGGCGTGGATCGTTATCGCAAGGTCAGACCTACCGACTTGTCTTGTTATAAGGCCTTGGAAGAGTACATCTCAGCTGCACAGATCGACCTCTCCGAAGATTTACCTCTCTTCAGAGCCCTTGCTACTCCTCGTTCGAAAGAGATGGTCCGGAGCCAAGGGATTAGCTATACGAGAGCTCGCGAACTTGTAAAGGACGCTTTTAAAGGTTTAACAGACGTTTCAAAGCTCAGTCTTCATAGCCTACGAGCTGGAGGAGCCACCTCAGCAGCTTGTGCTGGAATTCCTGATAGACTATTTCAAGCGTCATGGTCGTTGGGCGAGCGAAAACGCCAAGGATGGCTACGTTAAAGACGATTTTAATTCTCGTCTGTTGGTCACACGATCTCTAGGGATCTAAATTATTTGTATTGTTTTTCTTTAACACCGTGCCCGGCAGGTCGGGGGAGTTCTATCCATAGGGCCGGGGTTTTTCCTCAGTATTTGCTGCAACGAGCGCGGTGAGGTTTTTTCATCCTATGGATGCTCGTTAGTTCTTCCCCAGGTTCTGTTGTTTGCCTTATGCACCTATGACTGTGTTTGTAATTGTTGCTTTAGCGTGTCTCAATAAACGTGCGGCCTCCAGTTAGCACACGATAGCAAATACTGTGTCATGTTTTTTTCTATTGTTGTTTCGCACGGGTTAGGTGGTGTTAGGAAATTTAGACGAGAGTATGACAGGGAGTTATGGACTCATAAAATTGCTTTCTACTTGGACGGAGTTGCTTTTGCGCACAAGACCAACCCGCTTGATCAAGCACGAGCTCCTACTGGAAGGATTACCGCAAAAAAACCTAAAGGTCTCAACCAATATTGCACAGCGAAAGGGAGTAAAGTTGGATTTGGAGGGAAGGTAGTCAAGGTTTTAGTGGCGATTTCATACAATGTAGGAGTTATTTTATGCCACGAATATGAACATATGACAGGAATTTTTTTTTGCGTCTTTCATTGATAACACTTTTGAGCAGATGTTTGTGGAATCAAAGAAAGGAAATACAAGACTCTTGATTCAAGACAATGACCCAAGTCAGCATTCAGCAGTCGCAAAGACTGCTTTGCTACAAGTGAGCGGAAAACTGCTTAAGATACCGCCACGCAGTCCTGATCTAAATCCAATAGAGCACATGTTTAAATCAGTCAGTGAGGACTTGCATGACAGCGCTATCGAGGAACAATTAGAGCGAGAGAGTTTCACGCAATTCAAAGAAAGAGTGTAAAATACAATTGTTCAGTTTCCAGTAGCCAAAATAAACAATTTAATAGAATCCATGGACAGGCGGATACAACTCATACTAGAAACACAAGGACAGAGACTAAAATATTAAATATGTATCTGTATGTTTTCAGATAAATATAATGCAATTTACATTTATAAAATTATCCTATTGAATATTATATAATAATCACTGATAATAGTTTGGAACTAACATGTAATTTTTTTTTTTACTTTGTATTTGGCAAACAGATGCAAAAAAGGAAATCTGCAGTGTCTCTGTACCGTTTATGTTTTGCCTTAGTCGAATCACGTGCGGTAAAGGTCACAACGGTTTACCCTTGTCAAAATAGAAGTTGGTCTGTTGACAATGTTATTTTATTACATGTCATGGTTAACCGTTGTGAAAAGGCTGAATTTCATGATGGCATTGAGGCTGTTCTTGAAAATTCACTTCAATTATAAGTAATGTCTTCTACAAAGTGATTTTCAACCGAGAAATACGACTAAGGAATTCGATAAAAGGTAAAACCTAATGGTAAACCGTGCGATTTACCAGCGTTTGTTTACACTTTACACTCCGTCACCATCACGCAATACTGTAAAGTTGCATAATACTTTTATTGAAATATGCTGAGATTCGCCGATCCTTTGGTGGGAACTCGTTTAACACTTATCCCGAACTGTTGTCTTTATTGTAAGGGGACGGAATTAATTTGGCGAAACATTTTGGACAAGGCGGAACGTTTCTTTGCTCGCCGGGTGGAATCTGCGAAAAGAAGTTGAAGATCTTCCACCTTACTCGCATCATTTCGGTCTCCCGCTCATCTATGCAGCCTCCCTTAATGAACACTAACTCATGCTTGTCAGTGCAGAATATCGGGGTGTCAGTGTCAAAGACAATGTCTTTAACGTAGTTGCACTTCGGTGCTGGCAAATGAACTGTCTTTTCCTCCAACCGAAGAAGCATATCGTGCCAAGGCAAGACCTGTGGACTCCAGCGAAAGTCATTGAGAAAAATAACCTCGGCGGATTCAGAGCAAACCCAAGCAAAATTGCTAGTAGCGGGATTACTAAATGTATTGTAGATGATATTCAACGGGTTTAGTAAAAAGGTCTTGCCACTATTGGCACTACCATAGATTAGAATATTTCGGTACTTGCCGCGACCTTTCTCAAGTAGCTCGCGCACAGCACTCTGAAAACTCCCACCTATTAAATTATTGCGTGCGAGAGTAACCTCTGCAACTACCAACCACTCTCCATTGCAGTTAGCGATACATGGACCTTCTAGAGCTTTTTGTAGCATGTGCATCTTTGCATTTGTTTCCTTTTATAATTTTTCCTCTGCTTCCTCCATTTCCCATCCTACTTGTATGGCCTCGTCAACAACTTTACTTCCTCTGTTAGCGATGAATTGGGCTAAATCTTCCTTTCCCTCTTTCATCTGTCGAGAGGCTAGACCATGAAGCTCTAGCCTGGACTTTATTCCTTTTGCTACGACTAGCTTTGATACATCGAAAATACTGAGCCGAGGTCCCTTCCGTTCGCTGGTTTTCTTTGCTTTTCTCTTCGTTCCCCCGCGTTCCGTTGTTGTCAGACTGGCCCGGGCTTGTGTTGGAGGGGCGCTGTTGACCAAATATGGATGATTCACAGACTGAACATACTCGGGATCTTCTTTTGTTGTGTATCTCCAGTATATCCAGGCGCTATAATAATTAGAGTGAACAGACAAAAAATTCACTTGAATAGAATGGTTGTCATTGAGATGCGACAGCTTTACTGGATGGATGCGACAACTTTACTGCCATGTGGTAATGTGTCCCCCCTGAAGAATGCTGCTCTTGACTTCAAACCCAATGCACAATATCAGCTAACCCGCTCCTTGCGTCATTGAATGCTTCCACCACCGTTCTAGCAAAACAGTCTCTCGTTTGAAATTTTTCAAGATTAGCTTGACTGTAAGTAATAAAATTCACGCTACGCACTTCGCGATGCAAAAGCCTCTCTCGAGATCCCACATCGAGCTCTTCTGAACATCCATTGTCCTGCAAGTGTTCACTTCCCTGGTCACTTTCCTCCTCTGACGTTTCTTCAATACTCTCCTCATAACAGTTATAATCTCCTTCAGAAGTTGCCATTATCAAACCAGAAATTTACTAAAGTTACAATCCTCTTCGCACATTTACACAACAACAGCAACCCCACATAATACCCACGCGTTGCCCTAGCAATAACTTTTTAAGTCTCACTTTCATCTTCTGCGCATGCTCAAAGAAATTCCCGCCACTTCAGACTGTAGAACCACGTGGAATGAACCTAAAGAACTGGGCAGCAATAGTTCTCTTCGTTTCAAGTGTGAATCGATTTATCTTTGTATAGTTTAATTTTGTTTCTAGGAGATCGTGTGAAAATTGCGAAATACTCATCTCATGTAAGGTTATCATTCAATCATTAAATTTGCTGCTCCTGTGGTTAGCCGGGGAGGATAATAGATCCTGTGAAAATTGCAAATACTCAAGTATGCCTTGTTTAAAAATGGAAGGGAGATGTCATAAGTTCTATGGGAAAAAGTTTGCCACTGACTCTTGATATTTTTCAACAGACGTTTCGTTTAATGCTTAAGCCCTTATCAGAGATATGAAAGCGAGGTTCGTTGTGTTACAGGGTTTGGAATTATCTGGAAGGTTCGCGAAGGTCGATGTCACGCAATGTGTTGTTTCAAGAATTTTCTAGAACTGTGCCTCGTCAGTTTCAAAATAGTTTGTGGCTCGCAATTTTAAGAATAGAGCTTACCATAATAGCTGTAAATAGTAAATTCTAGACTCTTTTCGGATAGCTATATAAGCGGCTCTCTAGTCAGTTGTTGTTGTTGTTGTTGTTGTTGTGGTTCGGGACTTCTTTCCCTGTTTGTGATTTCCAAGTGATATTGTGTGACAAGTGACAAGTGAAGGGATTGATTCGTGTGTGATTGTGGCATTCTGCTATCAAGTTTACAGTTGGTTTCTGTGGAGTGCGATTCCGTGAAAGAAGTCTTCAGGAGATTTTGTCAAAGAAAAGGACAGTGCTTCGCTCGTGGTCAGATAAGCGTTAAGAAATATTGAGTTAGCTGTAGTGAGATTGTACAAAGAGTCGTCGCTAGCTCGAGCGAGTTGTTTACAGTTAAACACGAAGGCGCGCTATATAAGGAAGTCTTCCCTGGGAAGATCGAGGCTCATTTGTCAGTCACCGTTGACGTGCGCGGGACTATAAAAGGTGTGGTGCCTTAGGCACATGCAAATGATTTATCAATCAACCGTGGACGCAACCGAGAGTTCTGTGATAATTTCTTTAATAAAAGAGCCCCTTATGGCAATGTGTCCGTAGTATGCCATAAAATGGTATCTGTCGTTCTTTCAAATTCCCAGTCCCTTTTTTTTCGCGCTACAAAATATCTTTTCGGGCTTCCGTCTCTGTGTTGCTGTTTGTTGATCACCATCTTGGATAATTAATCAGTCGTGCTTGAATGAATTCGAACAAAAGCAGTGCGTAAAGCGCCCCCTTTTATAGTGCGTCTTCGTGTTTAAGTAAATTGCGTTTCGTAGAAATAGCGAGGTTATTATCTTTCTGCCGGTAGTTAGTTACGGTAACAGAAATTGGGCGCCTGTCCGGGAGGCGAATTTAAGTAAAGAGAATTGAAGCGTTTACCTTAAGAGTATTATTGTATTCAGTAATCTTATTAGACAAGTTTTAAGACGGCGGATTTTGATCCAGATGAATTTATGTCAGAACCTTGCCAGGATACCTTTTATGACTTAAAGAGGGATGAGCTTATTTCATTAGCGAAACCTTTAAGTTAGAGGTTAAGAAAGCAATGCGAAAACACCAAATTCAGGATATCATTGTTAAACATTAAGTGAGTTCACAAGTTTTCGAAGAAAAAACATTTGTAACATCTGATTCGGAGTTAAAAAAACTACAGCTTCAGTTGGAGTTTAAGAAATTAGAAATGCAAGAAAGATTGGAACATGAATATGAAATGAAAAAGTTGGAATTTGGAGCTTCAAATCATGTTATTCGTGGTTCTAGTAGTAACTTTGAGGTAAGTAAAGGTATTAGGCTGGTTCCTCCTTTTCAAGAAATAGATGTAGATAACTACTTTCTACATTTTGAAAAAGTAGCCTTAAATGGCCTAAGGAGTGCTGAGCTATGTTATTGCAGAGTGTGTTATTAGGTAGGGCTCGAGAAATTTATACGCAGTTAACTCTAGAGCAAGCATCAAATTATGATACTGTTAAAGAGCTTATTCTTAAGGGGTACGAATTAGTTCCTGAAGCTTACCGTCAAAAGTTCAGAAACTGTATAAGAATAAGTAATCAAACTTACGTAGAATTTGCTTGAACTAAGGAAAAGTTAGTTGACCATTGGTGTTCTTCATAGACAGTAGGTAAAGATCACGATAGATTAAGGCAAGTAATTTTAATTGCGGAGTTTAAGAGGTGCATTCACAGTGATGCCCGTACGTTTATTAATGAAAAAAAAAAAAAACCGAAACGCTGGAAGAAGCCGCATGCACGGTTGCCAGATGATTATTCCTTAACCCACAAGGTTGTCTTCGACGAAAAACCCAGCAAGTTCTTGTCTCCACTAGGTGAGAACTCGCCGACCGGTAAAAAGCGTTTGGTGACAATAAGGCCTTTTGCACCGTGGTATTCGCCAATGGTTGCTACTGAAAAACGGAAAAGACGTCGCTTAGAGAGAAAATGGCGGAAGACACGCCTACAGAGTGATAGGGAAGCGTACCAGTATCAGTGTTGCGTTGTCAATGAGTTGATTAGTTCGCTGAAATCTACTTATTATACATCATTAATTAATGAGCATTTCTCGGATCAAAAAGTGCTGTTTAGAACTGTAAACAAGCTTATGCAGAAATCTCATGAGACACGATATCCACCTTCTCTTAGCAATGCTTTACTTGCTGATTCGTTTGCTGACTTTTTCACTGCTAAAGTTGAAAAGATTCACACTGCCCTTGTGGCAAGAAACGGAGATCTATCGTTAGCGGATGATAATGAATTGTTTACCAACGTGGCCAAATTAAATAACTTTAATGAAGTCAGTCAAGATGACGTTAAGGAATTTGCTTATAAGCCTTTAAGCAAGTCCTGTTGTCTTGATCCTCTGCCGGCATCACTACTTAAGGATTGCTTTCCTGTACTCCTACCTACTTTTACCAGGATGGTTAATTTGTCATTGTCAACTGGTTATATGCCTGATGCCCTAAAGATTGCTTTTCTTTCACCTACATTAAAGAAACCAACTGCTGATTTCAAGCAGTTCACAAAGTTTATTTCTCAGCTGGTTGAAAAGTCTGTTGCAGTTCAACTGACGAAACATGTCATGACCAACCATCTTGACGAGACGTTTCAGTCAGCATACAAAGAATGTCATTCAACTGAAACAGCACTACTTAGAGAACATAATGACATCTTGTGTTCTTTGGATCAAAACAAGTTGGTTATACTACTCTTATTAGACCTTTCAGCAGCATTTGATACGATGGATCATGCAATACTAATATCCCGACTCTCGAACCGTTTTGGGGTGAAGGGAACTGCATTAGCTTGGTTTAAGTCCTACTTAAGCTCCCGCCAACAGTTTGATAATGTAGAAGATGGCATGTCATCAAAGCGACCGTTGTTGCGTGGAGTGTCTCAGGGGTCTATACTGGGCCCACTGCTGTACCTTGTCTACACTGAGCCGATTGCTGATATCATCAAAAAGCATGACTTACTATACCATCTGTACGCTGATGACACACAACTATATATTTCCTTCAATACCGATTGTTGTGCTGATCTTGATGAGGCAAAGTTGCGTATTGAACGCTGTGTTGAAGAAATCGACCTCTGGATGAGCAAAAGCCAACTGAAACTTAACCAAGATAAAACTGAACTGTTGTTATTAGCTCCAAATTTCGAAATAGACCTACTCTTGAATATGTTCAGGTCGGTGATGAGTTCATTGCTCCTAATTTGTCTGTACGTAACTTAGGAGTCATTATGGACAATTGCTTTTGCATGGAACAACATGTAAAAAAGATACGTAGTGAGGGAAATTATCATCTCAGGAATATATCAAAGATCCGCAAATATCTCACCCAGGACCCTGCTCAAATTTTCATCCATGCTTTTATTAGCTCTAAGCTTGACTATTGTAACTCACTTTTATATGGTATTCCAAAGTACTTAGTTTGTAGATTACAGCGTGTTCAGAATACGGCGGCTCGCATTGTCACGTTAACAACGCAGTACGATTCGATTACCCCAATAATGTTCAAGCTACACTGGCTCCCCGTTCATTCACGTATTATTTTTAAGCTCCTGTTATTAGTCTATAAAGCACTCAATGGTAAAGCACCCTCTTAAATTTCTAGTGACCTGAACCATCGTATGAGCTCTCGGTCTTTACGCTCCAGTGGGCAAGAACTGCTCACTGTGCCAATGGCTAAACTAAAGACTTATGGAGATCGGGCGTTCAGCATTGCTGCGCCAAGGCAATGGAATAATTTGCCTCTTAGCATTCGTAAATCTCCATCAAGCGCTATTTTTAAAACACATTTGAAGACTTATCTTTTTAAAGAAGCCTATGGTTTTTAATTCTTTTCTTTTTTCAACTTTTATTTTTTGTATAATGTACACTGTAACTATTTATCTCTTTAACCTTCTATGAAATGGCTATTTCTTTGAACGAGAAACAACCAACCAAATTTTAACAAACCTGAAAATGGTGTATGTTTCCATTTATTGCCAAATTTATCACAAATATGGCGCAACATCTCACTCTAGGCCGGTAGAAATTAAGGGTTTACTTCTCGTGAAATGTAGCATATTTCCCGCCAATTCTTCTCATAACTAGAATTCCTCAAAAATACAGTCTCGGAAAAAAAAGTGTTGAAACACTTTGCAATACCTTTCCCTACCGCACAATGTTGTTTGGGCAAATGGGCTTAGAAACCCGCTGTGAAACAACATTGTGAAGGGAGAGTAAGCCGCGGAAGCTTCACATTTTTATAGTCGTGTATTGTTGCAAGGAATGTTTTCAAAGACTGTAGCTTTCCTTAATGCAAACTCAGCTGTTATGTCAGCACACCACGAGTTTGTGACAATGTCACGCAATGATGTCACATCTTCCCCCTTTTACAAAAAGTATATAACGGCAACAAGTGAAACTTCTAACATCGGGAAATGATTAGTGACAAGATGGCATAAACGGAAGAAAGGAAATGATTAACATGAACGTTCAAGTGCATCATGCAATGCAGTGTTTTTTTTAAACGCGAGGGAAAAGGGAAAAAAAGAAAAGCAAAATCTCTAAAAAGTAAAGTAGTCTTTGAGCTTTTCTGGTGCTTTTATGATGTAGCCGGATTGTTTCTGCATTGGAGAGTGTGGTCCACTTTTCTCTCCCTGCAAGCGGCTGACAGGGCGCGATGTAACATTCTTCTTTCCTGGCAGTAAATTACTTGAACTGGTGTTTTCTTGGCGGGTCTATGCTAAAGAGGTCCTAGCGTTGGCGGGAGTTTGCTGGCCATGTATCGCATTTGGTGTTGTCCGTTGCGTCTGAAGGTTGTGTCAGCTGATTGAACTTCATAAGCATCTTTTGTGAAGTCTCTTTGTAACCTGGGCCTAATGTCGCAAGAATTCTGACAGAGTACAAATGGTTTCATGAGGACAGTATCACCAGGCTTTAGAATAAGGGGGGTCACGAGCTGTGTAGTTATAGTACTTTGCTTGCCTCTGTTGGTTTGAACGAAGGCGCATAGACTCGAGAGGGATAACTGGATTCCTGGGCTGGAGTGGGGATCGTTTGGTTGGTAGCAGGGTTCTGGTTCATTTTCCCAAAGGTCTTTGTGCTGGGCTGCTGTCCACGTCTTGGGTGGGTGCATTCCTGATGTTGAGCAGGGCCAAATACTGATCTTCACCTGACTTTGTTGTTTTACGGTACATCCGCTTGGCATCTTTCACAGCCGCTTCGCAGCTTTAAGCGAATTTTCTGAATTCATCAGATACAAACTGAGGGCCATCTCCAGTAACCAGTATCTGGCCAGTTGAAGACTTGGTGTTGTACAGGCAGTCTATTTCCCAGGAAATTAAATGGACCTGTAACAGACAGCGACAAGAAACTCCTTGTTCTTGAAGGTGAATAGATCTGGTGAAATCTTTTGCCATGGGCTGTCGGGAATTTTGTGACTCATAAGTGACTCTTTAAGAGGGGTCTGTTTAAATTCTCTGCAAGCCTCAAGCTTTGGATCCACTCTTTTACTGCTTTGTTCATACCAGGCCAGAACACCTGGACATGTGTCCTCCGCATGTAGGACCTGATGCTTTGATTGCCACAGTGGTTGTTTTTTTTTTTAAATTTGCGACCTTAGACTTTTGGGGATCACCAGCCGCTCTACACAAAGGACTAAACCATCAGTGATAGCCAGTTCATCGTCAATGCTGAAATAGGGCGCAACAAGGGGTGGTAACGCTGATTGATGGTCTGGTTAGCCTTCTTGGATCGTTTGCTTTAGTTGCTATAGAGTCAGATCATTGTTAATGCTGGTGCAGGGAGGGGAGGCTTAATAATGATAATAATAATTCATTAATTTATATTGCGCTTTTTAACATACAATGATCAAAAGCGCATCACAGTATTAAAATATACTAAATATGTACGAAACTAAATTAAACAATAATAAAGTCATTAAGCGCTAAAGGCTAAAAACTAACTTAAAAAGATATGTTTTAAGACAAGGTTTAAAAGTTAAAATCGAATTAATATTGCGCAGGCTTGTAGGGAGCGCGTTCCACAGTGTAGGCGCAGCTACAATAAAAGATCTGTCACCAAAGGTTTTTTTTTATTTTTCCAGCTGGATGTAATAGAATAATGCTAGAATTGGACCGCAGTGAATAACGTGCATGCTTTCTTACATTAATACCATTTAGTGCTTTAAAAGTTAAAAGTAAAATTTTTAAATGTATTCTATACTTAACTGGCAACCAATGTAAATCATGCAAAACGGACATAATATGATCATATTTGCGGCTCGCAGTTAGTAACCTGGTTGCAGCGTTCTGTACCCTCTGCAGTTTAGATATTTCACTGTCTGGAAGTCCATAAAGAAGGTCGTTGCAATAGTCAATTCTGCTTGTGACAAAAGCGTGAAGAACCATTTCTAATTTATTTTTTACTAAAAATTTACTTATTCTTTTAATATTGTGGAGCCAGCAAAATGCCGCACTACAGGACTTAGAAATATGGGTAGAGATGGAGAAATTGGAGTTAAACCAGGAGCCAAGATTGCGTACTTCAGACACAGGCTTAATGTCAGTTGTGCCAACACGGATCGTACAAGGATTAACTTTCAACAATTGCTGTCTAGATCGAATAATAAGAAATTCAGTCTTATCATTATAAATTTTTAATTTATCCTGGTACATCCATTTTCTTAAGTCACCAATGCATGTTTCCATGGCGCACATCGCCTCTGCCTGATCCGTCGGACTGTCGGGCTTAGAAGACAAGTAAAGTTGAGTGTCATCAGCGAAGCAATGAGCGTCAGGTAGGTGCGCTTGTATTATCTCGAAAAGCTTGAAGGCGTAAACCACAAAAAGAAGCGGACCCAGACAGCTTCCCTGTGGAACACCGAAGCGCAAATCGAAGCTATCTGATTTAACCCCATTGAACAGAATACGTTGGCTACGCCCCAACAAGTATGACGAAAACCACTCTACAGCTCTCCCGCGTATACCAAAGCTTGTTCACAGGCGTCTAAGCAAAATTCCATGATCCACCACAATTCCTGCCTTTGAGTTACTGTACTTTGATGCCATAGGCCAGCGCACGCACTAGCATGCCTGGGAAACGCTTTAGGGTTCTTTATGATCGCCACTAGAGGTTAATGGTCATAACTAGTGTCAGAGATCGGCCAAACGTGTACTGGTGCCATGAATCAAGCGCAAAAACTATAGCAAGCATCTCCTTGTCAATAGTTGCATATCTGGTCTCGTTATTGGACTCTGTTCGCATACGCTATAAGCAAGAGAGCGTCCCTCTTGTAGAAGAGCGGCTCCTAGCCGTTGTCCACTAGCATCACACTGGATGGAGAGCTCCTTGTTATGGTCGAAGTAGGCCAGCACTGGGGCCAGCGTTAAAAGATGTTTGACTTCCTCAAATGCCTTGTCATGAGCAGGGTACTACAAAAATTCAATGTCGGGACGAGTAAGGTCGCAGATGGGTCTGATGAGATCAGTCAGTTTGGGTACAAGTCTTGACAAGTAGTTTACAGTTCCTTTTAGTCTTTAAACTCCAGCCTTGTCTGTGGGTGGTTTCATCTTCAAGACTGCTTCAACCGTTGAAGGATCGGGCTTCAAGTCCTTGTTGCTAATCCCAGTAGTGTAGTGGGCTGCCAACTTGAGGAACGATACGTGATACAAATAAAACAATAAGCGGTTCTATTTTTCCGTTTACGGGTCCGGAGTAGAAATGACGACAGCAGTAATAACTGACGAGATTTTCCATGCTCCCTTGCCACCATGTAACAAGCTAGAACGGGCGATACGCACAAGACTCCACACACGTATTTAGCAAGATTACGAATCAACAAGACTAGCTTTCTTTGGTGCAAACTGAGCTATGATGTCAGCACACCACGAGGTTGCGATGTTGTCACGCAATATTGTCACATTACAAAAATTAACGTTTCGCTTTAGTCGTTGAGGTGAATATGTGCAATTGTCCCCTTTACATTGTAGTTTGTGAAAGATGTCGTCAAGAAGAGGAATTGGGTAACTTCGAACCTTCAACTGAAGACAGAGATTGTATAATTTCCACAATAGTGGATGGTTAAATGAGACTGTACCATGCACCATGCACACAAGGTACATGTACAAGCAGTGGCAAAAGTTTTGGGACACTGACCCTTTGAAGTTGGTTTTCTTACTGAGTTTGAATAATTGCCCCCTCCCCCTAGAACAATGTTGTCAACAGTGAACATACGTTTCCCTGTCTATTGAAACGTTGATTGGGGAATGGGGACTTGAATTTTCAAGCTTTCAGTGAAATTTTGACAGTTATGCTTAGTTTCGGACGTGTGAGAGGTACTTTTGCCACTGATGATGGTAGGTGAGTCGCCCACTAACTAAGGTGCACTTATTTAATGATCCCGTCTTTCTCCAGGTGATTATTGCAATTAACTCGGAAAATGCTTCTTCGATTCATCTCTATTCAGAAAAAAAAAACAACAACAACAACTCACACATGCCAAACCAATATCTTACAAGTCAAGCGATACAAGGCACAAGGCACCACAGTCAACACAACGCAACACACGATGACAGATATATTACATGTTCAATAGCCCATTTCCGAGTTGCTGCATGCCTCAGTTTCAAAGCGAGTCCTGGTCCACAACCATTCAAATGGAAATGAGAAACCGAGACAAACAGCAACTTTGAAATGTCCCATTACGTTCGCTCTGAACTGCTTTCTGTAGTGCACAAGGAACAGTTCTAGCTTCAAAGAATTTTGGGGTTGCCTCATTCTTCAGTTCCTATTTCGCATAAATCCGTTTGATTGTCCCAAGTTCATCTTTGGGGACGTCTGAGTGACTTTAAATGATGCTGAACACTTGTTGAGAGATTCAGGTGAAACTGAGCTCGTAGAAACACATATACTGAATATTTAATTACAATCAAGATGAATTTTGGTCAGCCAATTTATCTCCATGAGGGATGGACCTGAACCAGTAACCACAGTGAGTGGAAGGGTTTTGGTTTGAGACTTGTATTTGACTGAACACAGAACACCACACTCACTTGAATGCGGTTTGCTGAGTTAGTGCACAGTTTTCCGGTCCTGATACTGAGTCACAAAGAGCAAGAAATCCTTAAGGATTTAATTCCTTTGCCTCAACGCTTATTCCCTTTATGTGAATTTGATGTCTGATAGGAGTGCCTCAATCAGACGTTTTGGATAGCCTCTAGCGCGGAGACGTGATTTGAATTTGTAAATGTTCTCTTCAAAAGTTTTTTTTTTCCCACATTTTATTTCCATTTATAGCTACAAGCGGAGGAAATGTGGAGTTTTAAGACACACATAAACACAAATACACAACAAGCAACACACACACATACATGCAAACGAAAGCGTACTTACCTCCCTCGGGTTTCTCACGTACGCTTCCGCCGAGTCTTCCATTTCCCAACAAAAAAACTAGAAATAAGCCTTAGCTAATTTTAATCTTATGTGAACAATAAATATTTTTAGCTCTCAGAAAAAGAAGAAATAAAGAACTTACGACTCCATTACAAAGTAATCTAATAGGAGAATTTCCTCTCTGGTAATAAAAAAGACTTAAGCTTGTCCGTACCATCTTCTTTGTATAATATTTGAGCAGGGATACTCCACGGTATGAAGGCAAAAAGCACATTCTCTCTTTCTTTTATCTGCGACAAATGATTTTTCCTCAGATCTGCACGCTCCATCCGAACACGTCTGGAAACATCATCAGATATGAAGACAGAGAAACCATTATACTTGTTATTCTTTAGCTTGGCCGCCTCATTCTTCAGAATGTACGACTTATCCGTGTAGCGTAGGAGGCAGACATTAATTGGTCTCGGCTTCAGTGTATCAGAAGTCGAAGAATTACGTTTGACTCCAGTTCTGTGTGCCCTCATCACCTCAATTCCTTCTTCTAATTGCATGTGATTAGTAAATAACCCTTTTTCGATAAATTCTTCTATTGAAACGAAGTCGTTTTCACATCCTTCTTTAAGGCCCCAGACAACAACATTATTCCGTTTCGATCGGTTCTCAAGGTCATCCATCTTGCTCTTCAGAATGTCTAAGTCAGATTGGTCCGCTTTTGTCTTCAGTTTAGCCTCCGACTCTTGAATTGAGAGGTTTGCTGTTTCCATACTCTTTTTCAGTTCGTCTACGTCTTGTACATTAGAAATTTGAATTTGTTCGACCTTATTTAATTTGCACAACATTTGGTCCTTCGCTTG
Organism: Montipora capitata; assembly: GCA_949126865.1. Classification (NCBI taxonomy): domain Eukaryota; kingdom Metazoa; phylum Cnidaria; class Anthozoa; order Scleractinia; family Acroporidae; genus Montipora; species Montipora capitata. The sequence continues at coordinate 9,290,244 of OX421454.1, read as the reverse complement.
AATCAAGACATCTATCTTCGCGAGGATGTCATCAAGTTTGGTCGAAGAATCCGCCGTGGAGTCGCTTGCCATCTCTTGTTTTTTGGTTTTAGATCTTGCTTGTCTAGTCATAAATGAGCGTAGGTGAAGCAAAGCTAGCAATTTTAACTATTAATATGAGAATAAGCTTGGGAAACGTGAAGAGCTCGGAAAAGCCGTCTATCCACGTGGAGTCATGCGCACCACCTCCCCTAGCATAGCACCCTTGCGAGTAGGTACCTTATAACGATTATTGTTCTCTTCAAAAGTTGTTTTTGAAGAATTAGTGCCGAGAAGTTTTAAGGGCTTCGCCCTTCATGAATCCTTTTTTGACTTCTGAAAGTAGTACTGCGGGTTTAAACAAGGAATTTTTTTGTCCCCTTTAGGTGGGGGATTATCCTCATTATGTCCCCTGTATGTTGGGCATAACTGCAGTATCACACATCAGGAGAGTTTCTAATTTTATTACATGTACACTAGCTAATTTAAAAATATCCCTGCTCCATGAGCGTTGTTTTGCCGGAGACCTTTTCAATATGAAATTTGGAAAAAACAAAAACAAGTCATCCGAGAGACATCAGTGTGAGTGGGATGAACCTTCAATCAATTGTACAAAAATTGTTTTGGTCATGTGAATATTACTGCTATACACTATAATCTTTTAATTGGGAACATGTATTAGTTGCACCACTATCGATCTACACATACCCTATGAATCACTTCTTCTTCCTACAGACTTAGCTTATAAAGACAAGGAGAGGAATATTAAACTGTAATTGACAAAATTAACTGCACTATGGAAATGTCATTTCACTATCAATTTTACATTGTCCATTTTTGTCTTAACCACATAATTTTGAAGGTGGTAAAGCTCGCAGGTATAAAATCCAGCATCCTCCCTTTTAATGCCGCTGATGTTAAATATGGCCCGACCAGAGAATGCATTAGCAACAAGTTTTCCACTCACACGTTGGCTGTAAGACTCTTCAACTAATACTTTGCCAGCAGCGGAGAGACGTACTAACATGGTTCCAAAAACTGCAGGGTTGCTGGTGTCCGCTAGTCCCCAAGTAATTTTTGAAAATCTACCAGAAAAGCTCCAAGAGAATGTTACAGAAGATCCAAGTGTACCATTAATACTTCTACCCTTGTATGGTGATGTGAACATCATTTCACTATAACCTTTGAGGGAGAAAAAATGAAAGGATGTGATCATTAAAATCGGAAATTAGCTGACGAAAAGAAACATCTTAACAATACAAAGTATATTCCGGACTTTGGTGACACAACATATCAGAAAAGTTGCTAGCAAGAGCAATGGCATGTGTGTAAAATGATACTTTACATAGTTTATAAAAACAAATTCTATTTATTCATTTATTTCTCTACGATCGGGGAAATCTTTAGTCATTAAAAAAATCATGCTTAAAAATTGAACAGTCAGCATTGAAAGGGGGGAGGGAGGGGGGTGGTGGCAAATGTTCAAATTCTAGATCCGGTGGTTATTGAAAGCTAGAAAAGGTGTTTTTTAACGGTCGTGTCACAGCATTTTTTTCAACTTGTTGCTAAGACGCTGTTTTAGAACATTGCCGTGTAGGAACCCGACTGACAGTTGTTATAAAGTCTGTGAATTTCCCGGCGTTTCAAATGCCCAAGATCACACATCAACTAGGATACTAAATCAAATAAAACCAAATTCGTTTTAGAAACAAATATCTTAAAAGTAGGGTCCCTTTGATCCCGTAGAGAGGTCAAACCCGACATGGATAGGGCTTGTTCATAAGATGCGCTTGGTGCCATGATTTCCGGCGCACTTTTCTGGATGCTTTCCAAAGTATAAGATAAATGTTGGGGAAGGTTAGCGGATACCACACGGGCGTACTCGAGGACAAATCGGATAAGCAAACAATAAACAGCAGTAAGATCCTGCATTGACTGGCCACATTTCTTCAGGACTCTTAAGGCGTAGAGTCGCCTGTTGGCTTCCTTGATTCTTGCATCACAATTTGCAGCACAGGTGGGGTCATCCGAAATGTGGACCCTAAGCAGTTTGAAACACGACACGCGCTCAATATAGGCACCGCCCACCACGATAGGGTATTCCAAGGTATGTATTTAGAGTATGTTCCAAAATACGTATTCCACGATATTCCTAAGTAACGCCCGGTATATCCAAGAGCACATGCAGTAGTTTGTTTAATAGCTATTTGAAACAATGAATTTCAAAATGTCCCATGAAATTCAACAAGCTGAACTTCATGGGCCACGTCGCAGGGACAAAATAACCTCCAAATTGGTTTTGCAAAGTTACAAAAGTATCAGTTCACACGAGGGGACATATCACTGCAACATATCCCTGAAACATGTACCCGCAACATTTTGATATGTGTACATGTTGTGATTTCGTCCCTGCTACATGTCCCCGCTACACGTCCCTGCCACATGTCGCCTCAGTGTGCACTACACAAGTTTTTTGCCGCTGCAACATGTCCCTGCAACATGATCCTTCGTGTCTGCCCACTTTAAGGTCCACTTGTTGTTCTTGTATGCTGGTATCTTCCCCTCGGACTCACGAGGGACACGCTTTTTGTGTGATGTTTTTGAAGCCATTGAAAAACATTGCAGCACGTGTTAAATCAGGTCTAAATGCACTCGGCTACGCCTCGTGTTTTTAAATCAGATAAAACACTGCTGCTCGTCCACGTTAAATCCCTATTTTCGGCGTCGATTTTTTCGACTAGCGCTTCGAACTCATCAAAAGTAGTTTTCTTTCCTTATTTTATCTTCATTTGGAACGTTTATGGTCCTAAAAACTGAAACAAATCTGTTAAATAAATATAATAAAATGGGTGAAGGGAAGGGGTGGGGGGCGGGGCTAATAAGAAACTGCTCAAATTGTATCACCGCGGGCGCACCTTTTACCTGAAAGCGTTGTGGCCCACTTGGATCGTCATTAAAAACGGTGAAAATCACAGTTCAGAGACACAGAGCATCGTTGGCGTGAGTACTAAAATACTTACGTTGCGTAACAATAAGAAATCAGCAAAGACTATATTGACTAAAAAACAAAAATCACCTAAAGCATCTGCTCGAGAAACAGCCACCAGACGCAGAATGACCTAGAAAGAGCACTGCTCCAAGGGCTGTTAACAAGGTGAAGTCAGAAGCAGATATTATTGAAAATATCAGTGTTAAGTAATGCTTAAAAAACGAGCAGCAGTGTTTTATCGGGGTTTAAAATCAGGAGGCCGAATGTTTTTTAGACCCGATGAAAAAAGTGCTGCGATTTTTTGAACGGTTTCAAAAACATTCCAAAAAAAGGCCTGTCTCTTGGGAGTCCGAACAAGGGTTCAAATTGTAAGGGGAAGATATTAGCACGAAAGAAAAACAAGCTATGCCTTTTCAGCATTCTTTATATAAAGAATACTAACGAGGAGTGTTTTCTCGGGATATAAAGCTCATGCACATGACGGTTTATCGGTGAATTATTAATGAATTTTTGAAAGAGGCTTATGTCAAGAATGAACTAGAAAGAATTGACACAATTATTGACACTGGGGCCTGAAACACTTTTGATAGAGACAAAGAAGCACCTTTGCAAAAGGCCTGACCTGTCAAGTTAAAGGGTGTTGACCTTCCAAAATTCTCAGGGAAGGACAAGACAGATTAAGAGTCCTGGAAAGCAGCATTTATATCCATAGTTGACCGACTAGATATTCTGTGGACCAAAAGGTGCTTTAACTACAAAATGGTTCGATGGGTAAGGCTCTAGCTCTCGTAAATGACCTTGGTTACTCAAGAAGTGCATACGAGTGCGCAAAGGCAAGCTTGAAAAGAATGCGAAGGAGAGCGTCGCTTACAGATTAAACACTTGACTGCCCTGTACAAATGAAGTCTTGGAGACATGGAAGAGTTTGAAGCCATGCTTGAGGGAGTCATGATAGCCTTGGAAGACAGTGGACCAGGCAGAGAGCTGCAAGGTCATAACTTGAGTCTTATTGCCAAGGAGAAGCTTTCAGAGGAAAATGCTTAGGCAGAAATTTGCTTTTAGTTCATTCACTGGGAGACAACTTTGAGTAGCTCGTCGAATGGGTATAACTGTGACTGCAAATTATGGATTAAGCCAAGGAGGAGACAGGTGGAGGTCGCGCTGACCGAACTCGCTCCAGAGGTTTCACAACGAGATCTGAGACAAGAAGCTGCATAGTTGATACCCGGAAAAAGGACCATCCGCCTAGGGTCTGCAAAGGATTTATAGAGGTGCCTGTACAAAAGAGAAAGAAACTTATTGGAGAAACCCGCCGTCGTTGTCGTTGCTTAGCAGCTGGTAATAATAGCAAGGACTGCCCTAATATTACGAGGTGTGGTGTTGGTGGATGCAGGAGTACTAACCATAGCAGCTATCTCCACGAAAGCACTCCCCGTAATACAGAGGACTGGTCGCAAGGCCAGCTACGAGAAGACGCCCCACCACTCCGACAACAAGAGCAACCCTAACTAGGTGTCAAACCGCCATATGTTACAGGAGCAAGCGCGAATGGTCCAACATCAGAACAAAACCAACAACCGCAAGATCAGACATACAACACCAGTTACACCGAGCATGTTTCCTTGATGATTTTTACAGCCATGATAAAAATAAAACGGCAATAAAGAACTAAACGTGAATACCATGTTGGATCCATGTTCAGCAAGCTCCTACATTTCCGAGGATGCTGCGGAAGATCTTGTATTACGTGCCGAGTCATTGAATCTAACTATCGTAGGAACGTGAGGAACCAGGAAACGCTTACGCCGTGTGGAATTGCTAGAGGAGAATCTAGGCGGCACTTTCTCCAGCCCCATTCAGGTTCATGACCTTGCCAACATTGCTTGCGACACTCCTGCTTTCCTCTGGTCGGAGCTAAAAAAAGGGGCCCCACCTAATAAGCTAAGTGCCATTTAAGAATATATCAAGACGGCGCCACATTGATGTCATGATTGGCAGTGACCATTTTGTCTTTCATCATGTATGAAAGGAAGTTTGTGGTTACCATCTAAATGATACCATTGCACGATTGACAAATATGTTTTGGCTCCACCTTGTTGGAAGAGTATCAGCGCACCATTCGTTCTCATTTCACCCGTACATATCGTAGTATCGTGATTAAGCTGTTACCATCTGATCAGATCTTGCGTTCATTTTGGTAACTTGGATCCCTGGGAATTAAAGACGCAATTGAACA
>OX421454.1:9275001-9280001 GCA_949126865.1 Montipora capitata | reverse complement strand
TACTCCAATCAGTTCTATTACCATTATCAATAATAGTCTTTAACTGGACAGGCAATAATAATATTTTCCATGTGATGTTCAGCCTTTAGAAGTTACAACGGGAGAGAAAGACGTTAACTTACATCAAGAACGGTAAACATTAATACTTCCTTTTATACACCACGCATTCGCTCAATTGTTGTTTTTTACGTATTCTGATTGTTTAGCTCTGAACTGATAAGGGAGTATTATTCGCCACCGAGCAGCCGAATGGTATATATTCTTGCCTGAGCAGTTTCGTCCATCTCCAACATATCCCTCCTTACAAGTGCAGTTATATGAACCACTAGTGTTGTTGCACACGGCGACATGGCTGCATGCGCAGTTATGTTTTCCTGTTGAACACTCATCGATATCTGGGAACAAATTATAATAAGTAAAATATCCTTTTACTTTCAATTGGCAATAAGTCACTGTCCAGGAAATCGTTAGACTCTGTATTTGTACTGGTGCCCATTTTTTTTACCATTAATCAGTCTTTCTCTGAACAGAGTTATCGGTGCGCACCGCGCACCGGTGGCTCAGTTGGTTGAGCATCGGGCTGACATGCGGGAGGTCGTGAGTTCGACTCCGGCCGGACCAATACTCAGGGTCTTAAAATAACTGAGGAGAATGTGCTGCCTTTGTAATTACATCTGCAAATGGTTAGACTTTCAAGTCTTCTCGGATAAGGACTGTAAACCGGAGGTCCCGTCTCATAACCCTTGTTGGAAATTAAATAGTATGGGACGTTAAAGAACCCACTCACTATTCGATAAGAGTAGGGGACGTAGTCCCCGGTGTTGTGGTCTGACCTTATCTGGACGGGGGCATCTTCGACTTTCTTAAAATAAATTGTAAACTGTGTAATAAGCAGTCTGGCTAAAGTCCTCCGAAAAACATTGTAAATTAGTCCTGAAAACTCCCGAGGGGAGAGACTAATCGCTTCACTTCACTTCACTTCACTTCAGTTTATGCGGGTACATTATATTGGTATTCTTTGTGAAATATCCATTCTTTAGAAATCCTGAAAGAAAAACCTCAACTTACATCAATAGTAAACATCACTGATTGCTTTCTTTTATACACCACATATTCGCACAATTATTATTGACACTTTCTACGTGTTCTTAAGTGATAGCTCTGAAGTGATAAGGAAGTATTATATTGGCCACCGAGCAGCCGAATGGTATATAATAAGACAAATGCTAACCTAGATGACTTTCGTTTTATTCCCTACGTGAATGATTGTTGAATACTATGCTGATTTGCACCTACTTACGTGGCACTACTTTAAGGTAAGATCACGCCACTGAGTATCCTGTAGATTATCAGATTTTTATAAATACTAGCTGCTTGATCGATATATCGTTGAACTAGTCTACTGAAAGGAAAATATTACAGAAATAGATTAATGTTTTCGTGCCGGCGATAGGCTAGAAAAAGAATGCAACTGATTTCTTGAATAGATAATTAAAATTGTGTTTATTGCCTTTAAGAGTCCTTTAACGTTCTTGATCGAAGGTAAATGAAAGAGTAATTTGTACGTTTGCAGCTTCCATATTGATATCAAGTTGTCGCCTTTCTACCCACGCAGACTTGATGTGGTAAATGATAAATTGCAAAAATAGTTGCATACATTAAAACCAGTAAGCGACATAACTTAATGCGCGAAGTGCGAATCATATGCAATACAGATCCTTACCTGTACACGTTTTTCCGTCCCCAGTGTATCCAACCTTACATGAACAGATGTAAGAGCCGTCTGTATTATGACAATCGGCATTGACGTCACAGGTGAAGGGAAACACTTTGCATTCATCAATATCTAGGTTTTATAGAAAGGACGATCCCCAGTGCAAAAAAAAATTAATAAATAAAAAAAATAACATTAATTATCTTGTATCCATGCGAGCCAAGCAATTGTATTAAATTATGAAGCAAAATTGGCCTAAGACGGCAGAGAACTTCTAGAACTGTGGACCCTAACTGGATTTGTTTCAAATGTAATCAATCCATAGATATTAAATACAAATATACTTTATTGTTCCAGTTAGCAAATCAACTATCTTGCATCCAATAGTGTAGGACAGTGATGCAATATACCATAACTGGTATTGCGACCTGTTGGACTGGGTCGAGCTTTAGGTAGAGTCGCATGCAGGGAATAAATTTTGCCTCCGGTCCTTGCTTGTTCCCGTACCAACACGAGATTACGAACAGTACCCACCTTCGCGTTTCATGTAGAACCTCAGTTCGTCTGTGGCGAAATCGTTGGGTTTCGTTTCCTTGGTCTTGTCATTCAATTCGCAGTTTTTTGTTACAATGTGGAAGTTGTAACTCCTGCATTTTGGATTATTCTCACAGAGCATTTGACATTTAATAGCACCGCTGACCACGGTGGCCTTAAAGGTGTGACCATTGAGAGCTTTGCCAGGTATTGAGACTTCAGAAGGCTTGCATTGCTGACCAGTGGTGTTACTCGCGACCATACAGGCTATCAAGTAAAGTGTGAAAAGTGTCACCGGCATCTTGTTTCCGACCTATTGAAGTAAAATTGTTGTAAATTCAATATTGTATTCTTTCATGGGGTAAAATCTCTCCATCCTCTGGAAATGTCCACAAATTAGGAAATTTAGATCCTAAGTTTTAAGCCAATGGCCTGATTGTCTTAAGGTCCTTGTGGCTTGGGGAATTACTGACACGATTATTTGAAAGCCATAAATTATAATTCTGATCGTAGGCGTCTGAATTTTGAGTTTACTATTAAGTAGCTTGATATGAATAAAACGCTACTCATTAGAGTGTTGTACAAACGCTGTTCCGCTGTTCACACCCTCACGCGGCTTTGCGCATGCTTGATGGGCCTTTCAAACAGCCTATTTTACGTTTTCTAACTGTAATTTGAATGGTGCGTGAATTCTGTCATTCTCGCCATTTATACAGAAGTGCTTATCAGGGATTAGAAGAGAAATAAGTATTTTCGCAAGCTTTCAAAACGTGGTCTGTCTAACAGATGGGTATTCTGTCTGCGCGTGCGCGAGCCATTGAAGATCGAACACAGTGCGGCGCCATTTTGTTTCACGGGGTGTGTTGTGCGGTATTTATAATTGAAGATCGGCGCTTTTGAAACACAGTTCAAGAAAGTTTGAAAGACTGAAATACTGAGACTCTTGCTGTAAACAAGTCCTACACCACCACCTTGTCTACCACTTCTGGGCACATGAAAGATTTCACCAGTTGGAGTCAAATCCTATATAATAAAATGTTGCAAGTCATAGTCTCAGTAAGGTGACCAGCAAGTTGATATGAAGAAAAACACTCGTGATCATTAAGTTTTTGATATCCATTTATTGTGAATACAGTTGTTGACCATTTCCTCATATCTTATACTTCCGAAGGACTCACAAATGAAATTATAATTAAGTTCTATACTTGTAAAAGTTTAAAAAGCTTGGGGCTTGAAATTAAAAAAAAAAAAAATACTCTTTGGTGTGTCAGTCTTAGCATCGCTTTGTTCCCTGGCCCTGGTCTAGTCAGAACTTACTAATTTCCTGTTGTCATTTTGTAATCAATTTTCAAATTGAATAGTCTGATTCTTTGGACTGAATGAACACAGAGAAGGATCGTTCTTACAGATTGAGAGAGGTGTACAAGGGTCAAGATAGCAGCTTGTTCAAGTACAACATGGGAATCATAGACCTTGCTATGCCCTTAGACAATGGTTATTTATTTCAGGTCCTCAGACTTAGTTCCCTACGGATTTGGGGATGTGCTTCAACTAAAACCCTTAAAGTGGTACTACGACCAAAAAAAGATTTCTTTTTTTTCTTTGGATTTCAAAACTATGTTAACTAAACACTAAATGATCCAAGTTTTAAGTTCTGATTTTAAAAAAACACCTGTTTATTTTAACTGCAATTTTCTTATTTATTGGTTCGCCATTACTAACTTTAAAATCTTGAGAGAGCTGGGTCGAGGAGAAAATGACGTCAAAGACTCACTAGTTTAAGAATGCAATGCGTGTGTACGCGGCTGAATTAATATGCAGCACGGGAGTTTCGGGCTTTCAGACTTTTAAACCCGTGTTTTGCATATATAATAAATTGCGTTTACACGCTGAAATTTTAAGCTAGTGAGTAAATGACGTCATTTTCTCTAGATCCAACCCTCTGATGCCCAATCGGTCAGTTTTGAACGTGAGTAATGGCTGACCGTGAAATCCAAAACTTACACTCAAAATAAACAGCATTAATGGAGTCATTGTCTAAAAGAGCACAATGGCCATATCCAGCAATTCACAATGAACGTCGTGAGAACTTTTCACCGAGACACAATGATGAGACAAATAACAGAAGCAATACATATCAGAAAAATCCCAGAAAGAAAGAGTATGAACGCGAAAGAAGAATGGAATACCGTGTATTTACCACACGCAAGAATTGAAAAGGATTAATTGACATTCAAACACCTACAATTAACGTTCTGCCTCCCATGGGAGACCATGTAGATCTTATGCAAATACAAGTACAAGTCCAGAAACCTAAACAATATTGAGAACTGAAGAGGCCGGGAAGGCGAAACGTTTTCAAGTTGAGAATTTAACTAATTAATAACACGCTCGATACGTGGCAAAGGTTTTACAATACAACAGTATACAGCGTACAACATAGAATAATGTCGATATGTAACTTTGCCTATGCAAGAATCAAAGATCTGACTAAGTTAAAATAAACAGCCTTCGGATAAAACTCAAAGCTCAAAATTTTGCCAGTTAGGAATTAAGCGAACACGCTTTCAAAATCTGAAGAAAAAAAGGATATGATTTTTTGATCATAGTACCACTTTAACCAGCTATCTTGCTCTAGTTCCCTGAAGCAGCAAGGATCTCATGCATATACACACCAACCATACAAATGTAACTCTGACCATTCTAAATCAGTTTCTAGAACTAAATATTGCTAAAGCAATAAGATAAACGA
>OX421454.1:9245001-9270001 GCA_949126865.1 Montipora capitata | reverse complement strand
GAAAACTCTTCTGGTAACAAAATCAGAATTCAGCAATGTTTAGAGTATTCGTGACAATGTAGCTACCTATTACATGGTTTTGCATGCATAAGAGTTTCCTGTGTTTCTATAATTTATTCCAACATTTTACCGCCTAGTATTTTGAAAGAACTGAAACTGACGGTCTCAAAAATCCAGCAAAAATATAATAATAACTTGTGGCCTTTTTTCTTCAATCCAAAGTCGTGTTCAAGATTAGTTCGTTCTAAACAACAACCTCTTCACGACAGAATACCGTCGCGAGCCTTTTATATGTTCATGTTTGGAACAACACGGATCGTTTGCCTTGTAAATACTTTAAAAGTCACTAATGTTTCTCTTCAATCGTTTTCTAACAAGACTTGCTGGTTGAGTCTTTCAATCTCTCAACAGTGATCTGTGTCTGACAAATCGTTTCCCGAAAAAAAGTTCGTGCGTGCTTGCACAATGTTCGTCAATTGACAAATTGCGTCCTAAATGATCGCGACGGTCCCGCGACTCAAACCAAAGGATTATCCTTGTCGTGAGATAATTTAGCCACTTTACTATCCCTTCGAGAAAACCGGACTTAAGATGAAGGCAGACAAAGGCATTCTCTTACTTTTTCGAATAGCTGCTCCAACGCTAGATTGCAAATGTAACGTGTAACACTCCGTGACAGATGGCACCAACATTTTATGGTGTCATTTTTGTGATCTATTTCAGCAATAGAGGCCGTTTTCCGTGTTTCAATAGCCTCATCTAAACAATCGGGAGAGTTGGGAGAATTCGAAACAGTTATGCAAACCCGAGACACAGTCGAGGGTTTGCATAACTGTCGAGAATTCTCCCAACTCCTCCGATTGTTTAGATGAGCCTATGGAAACAGGGAAAAAAGTCCTTTATTGCTTTTATAAAATATTTCTCAAAGATAATTCGACAAAAGAAGGAAAATGCTCTTTTTTTAACGTCTTGATTGAAACGGATTTTCTTGATACACGCTCCTATTTCCTACCAGCCAATCAAAACGCGCGTTTGACTACATAACCAATCAAAATTCGTATGATGTCACAGCCGTGGGTCTATAGTCTCATCTAAACACAGCTATTGACCAATGAGATTGTGGGTATATCTTTATATTTTTTTTTAATAGCATCGAAAAAATATCGACAAAATCGACTTAATTTTTCATTGAGAAAAGTGATCTTGACAGAGCGAAAGCATAAGACATGAATCAACTCCAAATGTCGTAAAGTTGAGAATGGTTTTATTTGTTTTTTTCTTGTCTTCCATCAGATTAAATTACTCCAAAATACAAACCGTGACTAAAAGGTGTCAATGGCATTACTTTTCAGACAGCATCTTATTAGCAATAACAATAACAACAGACAAAAAACATACTAACGGCTTACTGAAAAACTCGTCAGTCGTAAACATTGAACAAAAGATGAACATTTTTCACTACAATTGCCTTAAAAGTTTGCAATTTTAGTAAGAACAATTGTTGTGACGGAAAGTATTTCCAGTGCTCATCTGTTAAAATCGTGTTTAGTTTGGCAAGGAGTTGTTGCTCTTCGCGAAAATTTCTCTTGTAAACTTCAAGGTAAACTTATAAAATGTCAATGTAAACTTCACCGGACTTCGCTTGCCTTTTCTTCAGTAAGTTTAAACAAATAAGGGAGGGCAGGAAAAACGAAAGTCTCAGCATCCAACTAAACCATTGGATAGCAAACATTTGGATAAAACGTATTAGCATTTTTTAGTCCAAACCAATTTTAGGTGAAAAGGGAATTCACGGCGTGTCGAAAGAACAAAACATTTTAAAAAAATCAAAGAAGAGATGTGAATTTTTCAATGACTTTTCTCGAAAAATCGGAGAAAGCAATTTGACATAAATATCCGTATGAAAGGCAAAAAGGGTACGAACCTGGCGACATTTAAGTCAGCAATTCCTAATATCACTCAAAATCGTTTGCTAAGCACATACAAATTCTAAGGTGCCTTGATAGTTTTTTTTACAGACTCATCCTATGTTCACCGAGGAATTGCTTCTTCAAGTAAGGATTCTTTGCGGCAAAACATCCATTAGATACGTAGGAAAGTCCAAAGATAGCGCCATTACAACCCTGCGAAACAACACGATCGACCTTTCCTCTTGTAGACCCGTACACCGTAATCCATAATTTAGAAGAGACATATGATCCCTTTGGCTGCTCTAACACCCAAACGCTGATTCTTACCGGTTAAAACATAAACACCCGAGAGTAATGAAGTTAGATGGCTAATGTTGTTTGCAGTCTTTGGACGGAGATCTCAGATTTTTTCAAACTAACGCAAATCGTTTAGCTAACTGGCTTTGATTAGGCATAAAAACTGACGACAGAATGATTGCCCGCCAGAAAAATGCGGCTTGCCAAATACAACGCTGGCCATGCGATTTCCCGCAAAGGAAACTTGCCCGAACACCCTGCTCCACCCTAACAGTCGGTACGGGCGGGCTAACGGACGGACGTACGGGAAGTCATCACCAGAATAGGCCAATTCGGAAAATAGCAAAATAATCTTTGTTTGTCCCTCCAAATTTTGCATAAGCATTGTTTTTGTTTTCTCTTGGAACCATTGTGAGTCCCAAGAGAAACTGGAAACAATGATTATGCAAAATTTGGGGGGACAAACAAAGAGTGTATTTTGCGAAGTGGCCTATTTTCAGAAGGGAAAGATTTCCCAAAATATGTCTTACCCATGTTGCTCCGCTTCGTGTACGCAAACTACAGTGACGCCTCCTCAGATCGGATTTTGCCTCACGCAATCTTCAGATGTAAACTCAAATGGCAGTCAAAACAGCTCAAGCGTTCAGCCAAGGTAGAATCAATGAATTATTGATGGCATTGCCTCTCATTTCTTGCTTTAATATCCCATGATTGAAATAGCCACATCGTATGGAAATTAGGCATAATTTTCAATTTTCCACGCTCCTTCTCGTAACACGAAGCCAGACATGAAATAAAAATTGGAGTTTGGAATCGAGTCATCTTTTGAGTATTGACTTTTTCAACTTAAGAATGTAATGTTGAAGCGACAAAATCAAATTTTTGGTTCAAAATTTTCACTGAGGGGAGGAATGCTTGAGCTATTTTGACTCTTAAGATATTTTGGCGAGGTAAATCACAATTAAATTTTATGCCATATTTTCAGCTTATACGCTGTTTATAATCCTTAGTCCGCATCTTATATTGTAGTCTGTGATTTATACTCAGTCCGTAGTCCGTAGCCCGCGTTTTAGATTTTCGCTTGTCTTTTATGCGTAGTCCGCAGCCCGCAGTCCATCTTTCCTACTGACCGATTATTGAATTTTCATTGAATTAAAATTGAATTTTCATTGAATTTAATCTGAATTTCATTAAATTGAATTGAAACTCGATATTGAACATTGCTACAATTGGCTTGCCATGTCAGCACGAGTAAATTTTTCAAAGGCTTACCAAATTACAAGTGCAATTTGTAGTATTTTACTGAAATATTTACTTGTTCTGATTTATCCTAAATTGCACACAAGATGAATCATGTGATTACTTGCGAATGTCTTCCAAATGTCTGTTTTCCTCTTATTGCACTTTGTTCGTGTCTCATTTTCGATAAGAAGGACGCTGAAAACTTTTCGTGACCAAGAGCTCTGCGATGCGCCGCACTCGTTTGCTGAAGAGGTAGACACAGAGTCGAGTTAGTTTGAAAAAAAATTGGCCATCAAAGGTGACGAACTTTATTTTCAAGATTTGCCAATATATATATATATATATATGTATATAAAGTTAAAAGAGTCAGAGGACAGACAACTTTTGGAAGCTAAAAAGACACAGAGACACAGAGTCGAGTTAGTTTGTAAAGTAAAATATATTAAAAAACGTTTCGGTCTTAGACCGTCATCAGTTTACAGCATGTGGATAATAATTAGGTTTCAGAGCTTATATATGGTTTACAAGGAATTTTCGGTATGTTACAAAACTTAACAACAATACAAGTAAAAAATTATTACAAACAAAACAAAACAAAAGAAGTAATTCTATTCCGAAAGGTACAATGTAATAACAGCGAGAACTAAAACTATCATTAAAGTAAAGAATTCATGTGCTACATTGAGTTGTGAAGTTATATGGTTCGATAAGCTTGCAAACTATTACGACTCAAGTGGTCGGTTGGTTGTAGGTGATTCTGTTCCTGGAGTGGAATTCTTGCCTTTTGTTAAGGCCAAAAGGTGCTAATGAGAAAAGTTGCGCACTCCATTACGCTTCCTTCGTGATCAAACGTTGTATATGCTCAAATTGAGCACTCTACTAGGATGAGCCATTGCCGCTAGCAATTGCGCATGCTCACTAGCTCGCTAGTTTGAGCACTCTGGCATGGCTTGGATGTACCACATGCGTGGGACATCTGGGGTGGCTTTATAGCTTAACCTCCATCCTAGACATCAGCACTGCACTGATGAGGCCCAGAAGGCCGAAACAGTACTGTCTGCAGTTAGATATAGCTCTTTGGCATTACAAAGCTTTTGCTTTCATGCTCAAATTGAGCACTCTACTAGGATGAGCCATTGCCGCTAGCAATTGCGCATGCTCACTAGCTCGCTAGTTTGAGCACTCTGGCATGGCTTGGATGTACCACATGCGTGGGACATCTGGGGTGGCTTTATAGCTTAACCTCCATCCTAGACATCAGCACTGCACTGATGAGGCCCAGAAGGCCGAAACAGTACTGTCTGCAGTTATTTATATATATATATATATATATATATATATATATATATATATATATATATAACTGCAGACAGTACTGTTTCGGCCTTCTGGGCCTCATCAGTGCAGTGCTGATGTCTGGGATGGAGGTTGAGCTTATAAAGCCACCCCAAATGTCCCACACATGTGGTACATCTAAGCCATGCCAGAGTGCTCAAACTAGCGAGCTAGTGAGCATGCGCAATTGCTAGCGGTAATGACTCATCCCAGTAGAGTGCTCAATTTGGACATGAAAGCAAAAGCTTTGTAATGCCAAAGAGCTATATCTAACTGCAGACAGTACTGTTTCGGCCTTCTGGGCCTCATCAGTGCAGTGCTGATGTCTGGGATGGAGGTTGAGCTTATAAAGCCACCCCAAATGTCCCACACATGTGGTACATCTAAGCCATGCCAGAGTGCTCAAACTAGCGAGCTAGTGAGCATGCGCAATTGTTAGCGGCAATGACTCATCCCAGTAGAGTGCTCAATTTGGACATGAAAGCAAAAGCTTTGTAATGCCAAAGAGCTATATCTAACTGCAGACAGTACTGTTTCGGCCTTCTGGGCCTCATCAGTGCAGTGCTGATGTCTAGGATGGAGGTTAAGCTATAAAGCCACCCCAGATGTCCCACGCATGTGGTACATCCAAGTCATGCCAGAGTGCTCAAACTAGCGAGCTAGTGAGCATGCGCAATTGCTAGCGGCAATGACTCATCCTAGTAGAGTGCTCAATTTGGACATGAAAGCAAAAGCTATATATATATATATATATATATATATATATATATATATATATATATATATATATATATATATATATATATAATTATCTCTTCAGCAAAGGTGGGGGGAAAAACGGCCACCCACTAAGACAAGAAAGAGAAACAAACTAGGAATTACGTCGTAGGCAGGCGGAAGAGGCGGTGGTGGAAAATACTGAAAATTGGTTCAAACAAGCGATGTAAACAGCGTGATGGTGAGCGATCAAAAGAAGGCGAGCGCATGGAAAAACGCTCTTAACACCGATGTCGTCCGGAATTACCTGAATTCTGATTGGCTGGAAATAAGATAGGCTTAGAGCCTGCCGCTTTAGCCTGAAAACCATTATATAAGCAATGCTTTGCCATAAAACCCCATTATGATGCCGTCATAACGGTGCCTTTGATTGAAAAATGACATCCTTGATTGACACGCAAACAATTGTGGAGACTTACAGGCCAAAAATAAAATAAAATAATCTGCAACCTCTGCATTAAAACGTTGTTGTTTTGTCGTAACCTGTTCGCCATGTTGTTTTGTTGCGCTTTCGTGACCCTCTTGTCAGTCAGTTTAACTAAACTTTCAATTTGTTGCGCTCCATCTCAGCTTTCGGCAATGTTTGGGATTAATTGACCTGTTCGCAGCCAATGAGCGTGGTAAAATTTTATGCATGTATATATAGAAAGATTCTTTATGCGGCCCTTTGCTCTTCAGCAGAACCAGAATTGAGTATTATTGACCCTATGCAATCGAGGCGATGCATGAGTCCCCTATAGTTCAGTGCTACAGCATCCGAAATAGTAATTTCGACTCCTGCAACGGAGCATTAAAACTGTTTATATTTAAAAGTGTCTGTTTGCAATAAACAGTTCAATTGTCTCATACAGGTCTACTTCTTAATGACAAGATAAATTTGACTGAAAGTGGGTATATCTAGTTTTATTGAAATTTATACTCTGATGTTGCGTTTCTAGCTTCCTGACTGGATCACTCAATCTCGAGTAACAGTATATCGTATGACCTAATATGGAAACTGGTCGCGTCAAGTGTTGCCAAGCTGAAAAATTCCAAATTTTTCAAATCTTCAATTTCCAAGTCTTCAAATATTGAGATCTTAATGAAAATTTAATAAAACAGTCATTCATTTCCTGCCTGTTGGATATGAGATTGGTTATAGCCAATCATATCAAGTGCGCGCTTGTGGAATAATTGTTAACGACGTTCGCGCCCATTGCTACTGCGCATTTTTTCGCGCATGTCACGCACACGTCATGCATCGCAGACCACGAAGGTAAACACGATGCTAAAGGCGCAAACATTTTCCACAAGAATGGAACGTGAAAGCGTGTGGCATCATGGGATAGCTGTGGACCCAGGTCTTCTCGGAAATCTCACGCAATGACGTGACAGTGCGAATATACGATCGCTTTGAGAACTGCGTAGCGATTTTACTCCCTTGAATGCTCGGTGACCCCTATTTTTCTTTCCGTAGATCACTTCCTTTTTTGATTTTGTCCATTTTAACAAAAAACAAAAAAGGTCTGTGCGTGAGAGGTTACAAATATTTCGCCTTTTATGCTCTCGTGCGACCGGAGCTTTCTTTCTTAGACTAATATGTATCGTTTTTCAAGGCCTATTTCATCTCAGAAAAAGACATCAGCTGCAAAGGTTAATTTAGTTATATTAGTTGCTTTGAATTGAGGACGTTCACTTGATCTAAATTTCACTAATGCAGCTTTTTTATTGCTGACAGTTGTAAGCTAAGATCGTCTTAAAGTAACGCAATCTTTTAAAATTGCACCTCATGATCTCGTAAACGAGCACGGTGACCCCCCATTTTTTTGCCTTTTTAGCAAAAGTAGAACATTACCTTTCTGCGTGGCAAGTTTTAAAAAAATCTGTACATGGGAACATTTTGGGCGCGAACGTCCTTCAATGAATTCGAAGCACACAGTAAATTAAAAGAAACTCTGAATCGGTCTAGCTAAGTAATTTATGACTAGCATGGTGCAAGCACGTTACTCTAAACAATTGTTCCACAAACATTGACAATGCATTTTCTGCAAAGGAAGATTGGAAACCTCCATCAGAACGCCAAAATATGCGTGCATGTACTCTTGCGCGGGCTACCATATCATAATAATTAAAACAGCTCATGATCAGGATAAACAAAATAATTTGAAAAACAATCGTTATTTCGAAAGACAAAAAGATGTAAAAAACAAGTAAAATGCAATTTCTTAAGCAACGGTGCATGACGACTAAAGTGATTTTCCTGGAGCTCTATCTTGGTTGCAGTGTACAATGATGAGAATTTCGTTTCTTGATTTTTCGAAAAATAACTGCGAATTTTAACACACACTCGTACAGGATCTCTCTTCTTTTTCTTTTTCTAGTCACCTAAAACAATTCATCGAACTAAACACCCGTTAATTTTCGTTCGTTCTGGCATACTTTTCCCTAGAAGCATTTACATGTATTTTCAGAAAATCCGTTGTTAACTCCATTGACGCTTTAACTTTGCTTTTCATTTATGAAAGCTGAAAAAAGACCCCTTTGGATCAGTGATTCTTTTAAAGAACATTCCCCTGACTTTAAACTACACAACTGGAATTGCAGGTTTCAATTAATCAGACTTAATACGAAAATTGACCAAAATTAACTGTCTAATTCGGGGAGACTTGAAACCGTAATGACATCGTTTTTCTTTTTGCATTTTGTTTTTGAAATATGAAACTTATTTCGTATTTGGTGGTATTTCGTATCAATGAAAACTTACTTGCCACAAGCAGCACAGCGTAAATATCAATTCAAATTGTGGAAAGGAGATTTTGCCACTAACTCGGGAAAAGAACGCCAGCAAGTAAAGCAATTCCCACCTGCCACCTGCCACCTGCAATTCCCTTGTCGTGGGTGGGTTTCAAGGGATGTCGTTGACAGTAATATTAAATTCAGCTTAAGTTTCACCGTTTTTCTTTAAATATGAAAGGATTTAAATTACCATGCCATCTTTATTTTCAAATGAATGAAGGGGATAGTTTCTAAAGAACTGTGGTGCTGCGTCGGTGGGGAAGTAGTATACAAAAATTTTGGTTTTATCAACGGAGTTGGTAATGTAAATTGGCCACCGTACAGAGATTCTAAAGGCTGACGTTTCGAGCGTTAGCTCTTCGTCAGAGCGAATCACGAATTAAATTCGCTCTGACGAAGGGCTAACGCTCGAAACGTCAGCTTTTAGAATCTCTGTACGGTGGCCAATTTACATTATCAACTCCGTTGATAAAACCAAAATTTTTGCATACATCTTTATTTTCAGTTATGACAAGCAGATGTTCAATGATTATTGTTACCGGGGAAAGCGAACCTAAATGTCATTATTGATATTGCACTGGCTATAGAGTTTCTTTTCACAAGAATTTTCTCTCTTAAGGTGTTTAAGTGGGGCAATTCCAGATTATCTTAAAATGATAGTCTCTCATAATCACTTACTAGGTTAATCAGTTCAATGGGACAAACAGTTGACAATCGCTGAAGACTTTGTTATCTAAAGGATGCATTCATGGATCATTCCATGCAATCCTATACCAAAGAAAGAACATTTCATGAGGAACATTAAACACCCACGACAAAAACCCAATTAGGGTCGGATCGCACTTGAGACAAATTTCTGAAATGTCCCAAGAAGTTGCCGACAATGTTTGTCTCCGGACATGTCCGAGACAATTAAAACGTTGCGTTTTAGGGTCGCATCTGTAGAGATATAAACCCAAAGTAAACATGGGATCTGTCACTGAATAATTTTACCGCAATCTATTAATTCTCATTTCCCGCTCAACGTGGAGAATAGAAACGGCCGGCATAAATCAGCACCAGATCGTTTTGTTGCTTTATTTTTATTCCTATGTTCAGAACGTTAATGCAGCTAACGATGCTCAAGGAGTAACTCCTCTTTCTTGCCGAAAGGGCGCCAGACTAAAAAAAACTGTCGTTGCCAGCACAAAGGTGTTCGGCAAAAAATTGCTGCAGATTTCCGCTTTGATGGTGGCTCCAAAACAACTACCCTGGGCTATACCGGTCTTGTGGTTCATCTCAGTTCATTGGGTCTAAATCTATGTCCCAAAATGAGGAAAAGTTGCTTCGAAAACCTGGATTCATGATTGGCCGTGACGGAGCAATTCGAAGGTCACAACGAAAAATGAGGAACGAAAAATGAGGAGCAGTCGTGGTTCAGTTGGCTAGTGCGCGGCTTTCGGAGCGAGAGGTCCCCGGTTCAATCCTCGGTGACTTAAACGTCTGTTTCGACTTTCCTCTGATCCGTGTAGCTATAGCTTTAAATACCTGTAAAACCGAGCACTGACAGAGGGAGGGGGGTAAAGGGCGCACCGTCGGCTTCCATTGATACCAGCATTGTAGCTGAAGGAACTACCGACGTTAAATAAAGTTACTTTACCTTTTACATTATGACATAAGCATAATGTGATTTTACCTCGAGGCCCGTCATAGTTAAGTATTTAGGTGTGCTGTTGCATGGGGCAAGAAGCGTTGTCAATCAAAGAGCTTAAGCCAATCAAATGAGGTCAGATCGAATAACACCGAGGTTATAGGCACGGTCGGTTTAACTCGTGGTCCTTCTAGCCTGCATCCCCATTGTGTTAACATCCGAACACAGATTTCTGGTACTGTAGAAGAATTCCCCCAATGATATAATAATTAGATTCATGTTTACCTGCAGGAAGATACTCCAAATACACACAGATTTTGATGCTACTGTGGTTTGGGAATTACGAATGTAGCTCAAAGCGCTGTAACTTTTAAAGATACATTCGCAATTAACATTGTACAAAAAGCGTGACACTGGAGAGCAAATTGTCCACTGGGACATCTAAAACAAGGAACAAGGAAAATTTAATTTAAGTTGCTTTGTTTTAGATGTCCGATTGCGCAATTTGCTCTTCAGTTATGCGGTTTTTGTACCTTGTGATCGCCAGCTGCAAATGTCCCATTATGACTCACAGGTAGTAAGAGTCGTTTCATGGCATTCTAAACATTTATTTGGCATTAATTTATGGATGCTGGCCTATGGCAACCTCCCCACTACAACAAACCTTTTTTAGAAGACAAGTAACACAACCCCTAAGCAACCTCCCAAGCGAATTTCATCAGCTGTTCCGAAGTCAGATTGGTCTCTGGTTTCCCATCCGGTTTATTATAGTAAGTGTCATTGAGTCCTCGGCTCTTTCGAAAATATTCCAGGAGGTCCCCAAAGGGAACATACTCGATCAACACCATCAGTGGGTCTATGGAAAACAACGTTCTTGGAATGAAAGGTGTTCATTTGCAAACTAGGGTTTCTTAAGATATGCTCGTAACATAATATACCATTATAAAAAAATGTCAATTTTACATCTTTCAGTGACGCATCCGATGAGCTTGATCACGTGAGGGTGGGGCTTTAGTGTTTTCATCAGCTCCAATTCTGACAACAGATCCTTTCTATCTGATGGAGGAGCATTGGATGATGTCTTTGACAAGTTTTTGATTTTTGGAAGTGAGATCTTTAGGGATTTTGGCATAAAACGAGGTATCCGAAAGTTGCCGCAAAGCTTCTTTTTGGTAAAGGTCGGACCGCCAAACAACTACCGCGCCGCCTTTGTCGGCCGATTTAACAACTATGTCGTTGCGTTTACTAAGATTTTTAAGCGCCGCCCACTCTTCCGAGGAAAGGTTGGAAAATTTAGTGTTGCGATTGAATTTAAGTTTGTGAATGTCGTGACGGCATTTTTTGGTGAAAAAATCTAAAGAGGCAAATTGTCCCTCTGGGGACAAATGGACTCCCCCATTGTAGGATATGTTGAACACCAATTTTTTAATCAGTACAACGGCCCCAAACCTGAACTCTACGGCCGCTACATCGACGACTGCATCGGTGCTATTTCATCAAGCAGAGAAGAACTCGATCAATTTATAACCTCTGTCAACTCTTTTCATCCGGCTCTTAAATATACCTGGGAAATTTCGGAAACTTCATTGGCTTTCCTAGATATCAAAGTTTCTATTAGAGGCAACGTGCTATGTACTAGTGTGCACTACAAACCTACTGATTCCCACAGTTATTTGTTGTATTCATCGTCACATCCATCACATGTCAAGAACTCCATTCCTTATTCTCAATTTCTTAGACTTCGACGTCTATGTAGTGATGACTCCGATTTTTCCAGCAAATCAGAGGAGATGTGCCAGTTCTTCGAAAAACGTGGCTATCCTGTCTCTGTGGTCAAAGCGGGCCATCATCGCGCCCAACAATTTGATCGACAGTCATCACTACAAACGTCACAAAAAGATAAGAATGACAGAATTCCATTCACCCTCACTTTCCATCCCCATAATCACGCAGTCAAAAGCATCATTCTTAGTAATTTTAAATTACTCCAAAATGATCCCGAGACTGGTAGAATCTTTTCGCAACCTCCACGTATTTCATTCAAACGCGACAAAAACGTAGGCAACTTTTTAGTTAGAAGCGCGCTCAAAACTAACGAGCAACCCGGCACTTTCAAATGCGCGCGCTCACGATGCAAAACTTGTCTTTTCATTGTTAACACTAGCAAGATATCGGGACCTAAGCGATCTGTTAAGATCACCGATCGGTTCACATGTACCTCCGCAAATGTCATTTATTGCATAACCTGTACGTTATGCAATAAATTATACATTGGTGAGACAGGTAGACGACTAGGTGACCGATTCCACGAACACCTTCGCGATGTTGAGAAGAATGACAAGGATGCATCTAAGCCAGTCGCTCGCCATTTTAATCTGCCTAACACTCCAAAAAACACATGGCTATCTGCGGCCTTTCCCTACATCTAGGTACGACGGAAAGCCGCAAGAATCTGGACCAAAAATTCATCTTTCAAATCGGCACCCTTAATCCTCACGGTATTAACGAACGCTTTTCATTTAACTAATATATTCCTATTTTTCACGTTGCCATGTTACCACCAATAGCGTAGCTCCTACTCTACTATAAAGACTACACGTAACCCATAATCCCTCGACTCGCTCTGACGAAGGGCTAACGCTCGAAACGTCAGCTTTTAGAATCTCTGTACGGTGGCCAATTCACATTATCAACTCCGTTGATAAAACCAAATCTTGGTATTAATGTCAGTTTTGATTTTAGCGAGAAAATGAGGCTAATAGGAAAAGGACGCATATTTAATAATTGATGGTGTTTGCATTCTGTTATTACCGTCTCAATGCAAGCTGACCTTCACAAAGTAATGAAGCCACTTTCCTGCTTCCACTGTACACTTCCAAAAGCATTATCACAAAACGAGTGAAAGCCTATGACAAGGATAAGCGGCAACCAACCTTTCAGCATTTTTACTGCTACTGTTGTTTCCTCCTGACTGGCTCTTACGTTTTTCACCGTTGCCTGGGCAACCTTGATAACATGAACGTCTTCGCGACTGACTTCCCAGCTTCTCCCGGAAGGATGAAGAGGCATGTAGTATCCACCTCCTGCTGCTGGAGTCGCATAGGTCGCTGATTCCTTCGCGTTTAGTTCGCTGGGAAGCCCTACGTTGTCTTTGACTTGCAAAGATACTGGATTCTGGCGATGATTAATTCACAAAAATGATAGTCTTACACAAATTGTATCTCTCAGTTCAACTACAATGCAAACCTCGGTTTCCTATAACAAGCATCCCTGTCCCCGAGCTTTGCTTTGAAAATGATTCAACTAACGAATGACCATTGCACCGAGTTTTCCAGGGAGGGGCACAGTTAGGGAAAAGGTAAGAAATGTAGCCTTCAACCAGTGCATCTAGCTTGGTTCTGCCAACATCCATGCAATTGAAAACTTAGTTCAAGAGAGATGCCTAGCAAAGACACAATATAAAGGAAAGAACAGGATAGCGACGTTAGGTCTACATACAGATATGATCGAGAGTTTGGAAAGCTAATGACGAGATTCAATATACTCCATCCCTCGTCATTCCATGACTGCTTTGAAGAATTCATAGTTACCACTTTGCTAATCCAGGATTCACGTTCCACGAATCTATTCTTCTAGAAAGATCTTATTATCAACTTACCGTAAATAGAAGATCCCCACATCTTTGACACGGACGACGGCGTATTTTCCATATCACCACGGAGAGTACAATAATTACGATAACCAGGACAACGATGAATGAGATGTAACAAGTATGCAAAATAGTACAAGAACTTGACAAAAAGGAAGCAGAAAAGCACTTGGTATTCAGTTTAACAGGAATCCATACACTTGAAATGAATCAATGGCCTTCTTCTGATGAATCTCTGAAAACTGGACATTATTTTTTTCACCTTTCTGACTTTCCAAAGGCCTTGGAGTTGCTAAGGAAAAGAAAAGTACGATGACAGTTAGTCCCAGTGTTTGAAGGCACTTACCCAACATAGCTGACAAATATCTGTGAAGAGAATCACCTTTGAAGTGTCAATGCATTAAGCCCTTCTTCTTCCTATATAAATAATACCATTTGTTATTGTCTAGATATCTAATTTAGCGATTTTTGACACAGGTACAAATGGCTTTATTAAAATCACATGGCAGCCTAATAAGGCTGAATTGCATGATTATTAACAATACAATACTGGCTATTTACAGGGTATGTAATTTACCCATAGATGGTAAATAAGTCTGTCAGAAACCATGAGTGCGCATTATTGGGTTAGCAAACTGACTTTGATTTGTAAGCTTATAACTAGTATGGTTCATCCGTGGCAGAAAATGATGAAGCTTGCGCTCGGTATTGGATACTATTGGTACGAAAAATTTATGACATTGCTCGATACGGCTATCCTTCGGTGAATTCAGGTTAAACAATGAAACGTTGTCGAGATATGAAAGGCCGGGCGAGATTACAGATATAGCGCGTTTTTGGAATACGTTCTATGTCGTTGCTTGTGCTCGATATTGGATACTATTGGTACGAAAAAATTATGACATTGCTCGATACGGCTATCCTTCGGTGAATTCAGGTTAAACAATGAAAGGTTGTCGAGATATGAAAGGCCAGGCGAGATTACAGATAAAGCGCGTTTTTGGAATACGTTCTGTGTCGTTGCTTAAATAATCAGGCAGTGCATGATGGTAAAGAGGAGCACAGTATTCAAGTACAGGTCTAATTCAAGTAAGATAGAAACTGATGATATCACGAGACGGAACTTTGGCGCGCTCAATTAAGCAATATGAGAAAAAAACATCCGCTTATTAGCCTTTTTGATTACGTCTGAAATACGACAATTCCATTGACGGGTAAGGGCACTTTAACATTGTTTACACGTTCAAGTTTTTTAAAGTTGACAGAAACCGTGGATATTCTAGGGCGCGAGAAATTCTGTTCGAAAGCCCGGTTCAAAATTCAAAAACTACAGTATGTACTTCCATGTGCTAACACAATCTCTCTTTATTGAACTAGATCCAGTCCCCACACGGGGATAGCGCCTGGCGCTTACAAACAAACAAGTTCAGGTTGATCGCGTGTTCATCCGCCCGAAGAGCGGCTCCGGATCCTCAGCTCTTCTACCTAGGTCACGTACTCTGCCTGGCCAGCGACGTTCAACGGGCACAGTCTCGTTATCGGACGGATACGTTTCTGGCCCTTTGTGCTCACTTGGACAATGCGCACCTGTCCATCCTGACCGGGGAACACTTCTTCTGCACTTACTAGAAGTTAATAGAAAAACAAGAAACGAAATAAACAACAAATCCTGGAGAATATTGGATATGGCCTGTGAGTAACGCCATAACCCACTTTAATGAGGGACCAATTAAAAAGGAGCATAGCTACAGCAAGGTTAAATAAACTAAAGCTACGTGTAAGCGTACCAGGGTGGCCAGAAAAAACCTGCCCCAAAAAACCCCTCAGGAAAAAAGGGTACAGGAAATCTGGGACGGGCCAGGCACAACTCACGTCCCCCGCCAGGACTGTAAATAAATTACTCAAAAATTACAAAGCCAGCAAAAGCGAAAATCTAATTGTGAATAAACAATCGCCAGTGAATACTAGCAAATATAAAATAAGACAATGAAAAACGAACAACAGAAACAACTAAATTGATTAGCGGATTCGCACCTCCAACCAGCATGGATATCTAACAAAACATCAGCTATTTTCCTACAAGCCGGATTGGACGCTGCACCAGACTTCATACTGTGCGTACCGTACTTAGAAACTTCCCTTACAAGTGGCTTAATATGCTACTTAAATTCCACCCTTAAAGTGGTCATAGAAACGCCCAAACTAGAATGAAAATGCTCCTTAGACTTGGCTTTCATAATTTTACGAACTAATGGGAACGCAGAGGAAGACTGCGGCAAAATCTTAACGAACCCCTCGGTCACAGCCACAGGACAAGTAACCTTGCCAGATCTAGCGAGAACAGCAGTGTGTCCTTCCCTGTGCTGATCGTTTTTCATGACACTCAACAAAGAATTGGTCAATAAGGCCGCCTCAAGCCAAATCCGGGAACTTAGGATATCTGAAAGAAAAGAAAAAATATCGTGAAAATCAAACAACTACTGCGCCAAAGACCAAATAAACTCGAAGCACGCCAAATAAGGCTCTAACTTTGCTAACTCAGGCTCAAAATATGCCAATTCAGGCCCAAAATATGCCAAATCAGACTCAAAAATGTGCCAAATCAGGCTCAAAATATGCCAAGTCAGGCTCAAAAAATCCCAATTCAAGCCCAAAATACGCCAAATCAGCGGATTTGCACCTCCAAACAGCATGGACATCTAACAAATCACCAGATAGTTTCCTACAAGCCCGATCTATGCCGGTGGTTTTCGCGCTGAGGCACGTAAACTGACTTACGAACACAAAATATAGAGACATCACCAAAGTGCTATATTCTTAATCTCGTCAACGCGAAAAAAGCCAGCAAAACCAACTAAAAAGGGTAAACAAAAAACGAAGATCGGAAAGCGAAGAGCTAGCGGCAAAATGCGCAGCAATCGCCTGTACAGCGTTACCGACAGCGGCTCCTTAGGCTGAAATGGGCGCGCAAGCATTCTTTTGGATCCTTCTAAAGTAAACCTTACTCAGAGGGATGGCTAACAGGACAAGCCTCGATTGTGTGGCTCCACCTAATAGCATAAACGGCAGATTCTATAGAAGATACACCAGTGTTATTCTCAGACGAACGTTCAGCTAATTCTCAAATAAATAATGCAATATGCAAAGGTTTTCCTGGATTAACGAAGACACCAATCTTCGACAAAGCCCACTTGCGCTACCGCAGCCAGTCAGATTTGTACTTCAGCACCGTGGACGGAGCCTTAGCACCCAATTGCAGATCAATGAGGCCTGGAATCATGTCACTCAACGAAGAATTGGTCAATGAGGCCGCTTCAAGCCAAATCCTGGAACTCAGGACATCTGAAAAAAAAGAAAAAATATTGCGAAAATCAAACAACTACTGCGCCAGTGACCAAAAATACCGATACAGGCACAAACCACGACGAGACCAAATAAACTCGAAGCACGACAAAACAGGCTCAAAATGTGCCATTTCAGGATCAAAATGTGCCAAATGAGGCTCAAAATATGCCAATTCAGGCTCAAAGTATGCCAATTCATGCCCAAAATACGCCAAATCAGGCTCGAAACACTATCCGTAACACGACCAAAAACTTACCCAAAATCCACACGCAAAGCTAACATTCTGAATTTTGAGCAACTGCGAAAAACGGAAGGGTGAGACTTATAGATCTGCATCTGGTCTCGGCCTTCCAAAATGAGATCGTGTTTGGCGGGAAGCACAAAAACCTCCCTGACGAACGACTCAAACCGTGAAGGTCCATCACAATAAAAGAGGCCAAAAGAAGGCCCATGGCCATTCAGGAATAATCAAAGTCCCACGACCAGGACAAGCCGTAAGAACTCTGAACGGCGTTCACGACGAGACCCACCGGAGGGCAAACCCTGTTACCCTCTCCTCTCCAATCCTGGACCAAGGCATCAACACCGGTGCAACCGGGAGAAGCAAACTTGGAGTTGAAACGCGGAAGCAGAGAGTTATAATAGGAGGCAAAACGGTCGATCGCTTGGGGACCCCATTCGGCATCAACCAGTCGAAACACGGTTGATTAACCCGCCGATCATCCTTGTCAACGAACTGGCTTAAATGATCGGCCCTCCCGTTGAGCGACCTGGGAATCCACTGCTCTACCAAGGCAATACCATGCGAAAAACAAACAAAAGATGCTCAGAGCCAGAGAAGATGGACCTTAGAGCTACCAACAGAAACTATCTGGCGGCACTAAGACTGTGATTAAAAAATTTTACCTTCTTGGGCTATAGGTGCTCAACAAAACAAAGCAAAACATAATAAATGGCTTCACTTCGCGAAAAACTTTGACCCAAATCGTCGATCGTCGACCGCTGGCCACAGAGCCGTCGAGGAAGGCGGATAACCCTCCAAAGTCCCTC
The DNA here is from genome assembly GCA_949126865.1 of Montipora capitata. NCBI lineage: Eukaryota > Metazoa > Cnidaria > Anthozoa > Scleractinia > Acroporidae > Montipora > Montipora capitata. Next base: position 9,251,991 of record OX421454.1, on the reverse strand, counting down.
CGAAGGCTACGTCGCTCGCGTCGGAAAAAACAACAGTGGACGAATCACGGGGAGGCCGAATGGAGTAAACACTAAACGATTCAATGTAGTTAAACCAAAACTTCAATTCCTCTAGCAGAGCGGGAGGGAAGCGAAAAGTGGGATCCCAAGCCGACCTAGACTCTATAGCTAAGTACATCTGCCTAGTCAGAAGACGGGAAATAGGCCCAACCGCCAAGGAAACCGAAATAATGGAACCGGCGATCCTGGCTAATTCACGGTAGGACGATGAATTGATTTGAATGGCGAAAGCTAAAGCTTGCAAACTTTCTTCTTAGGAATTAGAAATGTCATGGAAAAGGCGTCGATCACAAAACCTAGCCACTCGCCCACTTGCATCGGAACCCAGCACGACTTCCCCTCATTAACAAGGAGATCGGAAGAGTCAAGATCCTTTCGCTGAGCAAAAGCTGCTGCGACGTCTGATGTCCTATCGGGCGGACTGCCGTCGTCGAGATAAACAAAAGATTTATGCCTCATAGATCGCCAGCGATTAACTAATGGCGCAACAATTAGCGAAACAAAAACACGCACTGCTGAGACCGAAGCAGTAAAACCGACCGAAGGGTAAAACCGTGAAAGTGGAATACTTAAGTCCGCCTCTTAAGGGCCAAGCAAAACCTAAATACTTCTGGTGTTCCGGAAAAATATCAACTTCGTGGTATCCAGATTTGAGGTCCCAGGTAAAGAACCAATGCTCTTCCTGACGAAGGTCCTCGTACTCAAACTAAAACGAACGAGACGGCAATAAACGTACCTAAGATCGATCACCTAGCGAAGTTTCTTGTCCTCAGCAACCGTCAAAGGGCTAACTCAAAAAGGAGACTACTATGCTCCACGATACAGCCATTGTCCAAAAACTCAGAAATAGCACGAAGAACAAAGTCGGGATGCCTAGGAGCCGACGAATATTGCTTAAAAAACACAGGGCTGGATAACTGACAAAAGGAAGTCGATAGCCATAGGAAAAGGTAACGAGAGTAAACTGAGGAGCGTCTAAGGTGGATGCCCAAAAACTAACGGAGGAATTTAAACGGCCTTTAACTCCCGAACAAACATTGCCGAAACAAAAATCATCCGAAAAACCGATGGACAGCAAAATCACACTCAGTGAAGAGTGAAAGTCCTCTCCTGCATCTAGTCGGGCACGTCTCTGAAGAATCGGACGACTTTAAACAAAAAACACTAAAGGGGCCGAACTCCCCGCACTATAGGAAATCAAAACAAAAAATATTATAATCAAACTGATAGCTGGCAAGGGCCAAACAATAAATTAAGCAAAAACGAAACTGTGGGTAGTAGGCGTACACAGACCCGAAGGATGAATACGAATGAAAAAGACACTTATATAACCATATGCAAAATACTTAACACCGCTTAAATACCAGGACACAAACAGACACCATAATGCACCTAATTAACCATATAAGATCGTGCAGAAAACAAATATCTGCTAAACTGCGTACCGCAGATATTTTTGCATTCCACTCGATCCAGACGCAACAGACCGCATGGGGCATTCTGATCAACAACGAGCACTACATCCCCAACTTTCAGGTTGTCTTTCGCCTCTCTCCATTTCTTTCGCGTGTTAAGTGTTGACAGAAACTCTTCTCTCCACCGCTTCCACAACACCTTCACCAGGTTCTGATTCAGTCTCCAACGGTTCCTGGGATTGAACGCTATATCATCGGTAACTTGAGGTGATAGTTGTCCTCCTAGTTGCCCAACTAAGAAATGGTTAGGCGTCAACACTGGCTCATCTCGTGGGTCAGGTCCTTCATATGTCAATGGTCTCGAGTTCATCAATGCTTCTACTTCCTTGATAGCAGTCTGTAGCTCGTCGTCGGACAGCCCTGCTTTTCCAACTACCGCCTTCTTAGCTACTTTAACCACCGACTCAAACACACCACCAAAGTGCGACCCTAGTGGAGGATTCCAATTCCATCTGATCCCGTCACTGGCAGCATTATCTGCGATCTGCTCTTGGTCCATTGATAGGACAAGTTCACACTGAGTGCCATTGATTATAAACAGATAGAATGTATAATAACAATGATGTCTTCTAATAAGGCCCCTGGGATAGACAAAATTCCGATTCGCGTCATCAAAGATTGTCTTAATCCAACTGTTCACTCAATCACGTCTATTGCCTCCTTTCTAACATGTGTTTTTCCATCAAAATGGAAAACAGCCGAGGTTACACCAATTCCAAAAGACGGCGACCACGAACAGGCAAACAACAATATGCCCATCTCACTCCTACCAGTTTTATCTAACAGGTTTATCTGCAATCAAATGACACCCTATCAAAGACTCAAAACGGTAACAAGAAATGGCATTCGTGTGAAACATCTGTCATTGAAACAACCGACACAATTCTTAACGCTATTGATAAAAAGAAGTTAACTGCTGTTGTACTCTTAGATATGACCAAAGCCTTTGATAGTGTCAATCACGAGACATTAATTTTAAAATTGCAAGATGTCGGAACCTCCACACTCTCCAATGGTTTCGCAGTTACCTAAGCAATAGGAAACAAGTAGTACGAATCCACTCAACGCTGTCTGAGGCTTTGCCTGTGACCAGTAGTGTACCTCAAGGGACTATTTTGGGGCCACTACTATTTAGCATATACACGAATGATCTTTCCTCGATACCACAGAAATGCAACACCCAGAGTTACGTAGATGATACGAAACTAATTACTAAAAGACAAACTGGATGCAATTACTGATTTGAAAGACGATCTGTTTAAAATAGGAGAATGGTGCTCCAATAACCTCGTGTTACTTAATCCTAGCAAAACCAAGTTAATGATATTTGGCAGCAGGCAAATGCGTGCAAAATTGCAATTTCACTCCCTTCCCTTTATGGGAAAGGACATCGTCCCTTCAGAAACTGCTAAAGACCTGGGCTTGATTTTGGATTCTAATTTAAATTACGATGAGCACATAATTGAAACCGCTTCTTCATGCATGTCCCGCCTCGGCCAAATAAACCGCGTCAAGCATGTTTTTGACAAACGTACACTCCTAAAGATTATTAATTAACTCTTTAGTTTTTGGTAAATTATTTTATTGTTCCAATGTATGGGCAAACACATCGAAGTGTAATATTAACAAACTGCATGTTGTGCAAAACTTCGCCTGCCGCATTGTGAGCGGCGCGCGTAAATATGACCATATTACGCCTATTCGTAAAGAGCTCAATTGGCTTCCTGTGGCAAACCAGTTATATTATCGAAGCGCTACAATGGCCTTAAAATGTATGAAATCTTTCCTCTCCTCAGGAAATCTTTCCTCCTGTGCTTGTTTCACCCACAGCTGTCCAGCTCTCTCTATTTCGCCTGGGGTCAATATAAGCCCGCTCCTGCTGACAACACCTAAAGGTTTGCCTTGTTTCTTAATAATGTACCGGCGAATCGTCTCACCCACGCGGTGACTCTTTTAAGTCGGTTCCAGCTGGTGTACATTAGTGGATTCATCAACGGCTGTGAAACTTCTAACGCAAAAGTCATCTTTGGTTTGACTATCTCAGCTAGACATTAATCCGAACACTCTTCATGCACTACACATTTTCCTTGAGGCCAGTCATCTTCATGCTCATACAGGAACCGAGGTCCACTAAACCAGCGATGCTCACTTGTCAGCACCTTTGCGTGTATCCCGCGAGTCGCACCATCTGCACAATTCAAATAGGTGGGGACATGTCGCCACTGTCTGGGACTAGACGTCTGATGAATCGCTGATACTCGGTTGGCAACAAAAGTCTTACACATCCTCGATTGACCCTGGATCCAGAAAATGACGTCCTTGCTGTCTGTTCATAGTGAACAGTTCTCTAACAGCTCTGACACCTTCCTTGCTAATCTAAGACCCAACACTGCCGCCATGAGCCCTAACCTCGGAACCGATATCGCTTTTGTAGGTGCGACGTTCGCTTTCGCTGCATTAAATCGCACAGTCACTTCACCATCTTCGTATTTGTGCTGCACGTAACTTACAGCTGCATAATCCAACAACGACGCGTCTACCATAGTATGGATAGATGTGTCAGCAACAGTTTTCTCAGCAGCACGATAACACTCCGGAAAGTTCTGGTAACTGACTGAACCATTTCTGACACGTCTTCTTAAAATCACTGGGAAACGCATCATCCCAACTTTAACCTAGTAACCAAGTTTCCTGCATAGCCATCCTGGCTCTAATTGAAGTCAAACAGAAGCCGTAAAAATAAAGAAAATAATACAAGCATAAAAGACAAGTGAGGCGATGACCGGCCGAAGCCAATCTCACCAGTAAATTCGAAAACAACCTTAAACAGACCCAAGTAATAAGACGAGAAAGATTAGGAAAACTGAAACATACAAGACTGACCTTGCCCACTGCCTTAACAACTGCGGATAGGTACTAAAACATGCGCTAAGCTAAAGCTATAAAACCAAAATGACAACTGACAGACAGAAAATCAGCCATCACGCGACCTGCATGTCGCGACAAAAAACAATTAAAAATCCTCAAACCAAGCAGGATCGTTTTTTGAGGTCTTAAAATGGTTTGGTAGCTTGTGACTTGCAAGGCAATCCACCCGTTAATCGGCTAACTTGAATCAGATGGTGCAAATACGCAGATAACAGCTAGAAAAGGTACCTGGAACGCGATAATCAGCGGGTACAGTCGATATTTAACAAATACTAATGTAAATCGCGTCGTTTTTATCATGGGGTCTCAATAAAAACAGTCAATTCTCTGGGTTCCACAGGTCCGCTGTTCCGCGGTCTGTAGTTCTGCAAATTAGTCTCACCCTCGTGAAGGTACACGGTAACTTTAAATTGATTAATAGCCGCTTTCAAGGGCAATCTTCGGTGTTTGGACTTTGTTTCCTATCCACCCGATGTATTAAGACTTGGAATATTAAAACACTACCTATAGCAATTGAATTTTTGACATCTTTTGCTATTTCTTGTCGTCAATTCTCATGGATAATCCAAGAACGAAAGTGAACGTACGCTTTAACTTTAATACGGTTTTCTAAGGCGATCATTGATGCCATAATAACTTAACTTAGATGAAAAGGAATCGAAATAAAGCAATAAATCATTAAAGTTTCTTGTCAAGGGCAAAGCACAGGCGTAAATATTTTGAAGCCATTTCACTTTCATGCCTGATCATAGATCATGATTACAAGACGCATATTCAGTTGTAAAATTCGTTTCAATGGCCTACCTGATACTTGAACGACAAAAAGAAACAAATAGAAAACACACCATCCGGTCATCTTACTTGTTACTTCTTTCATCAAAGCGAAATGATGCAGACTGTCGAGATTTGGTTATGCTGAAAGCGAAAAGTCATACTCTGCATTCCTTAACCAATGAAAGATTCAATTTGACGTTTCTAATGGCAATAAAATGAATCGATGAATCGAGTTGTCTATCCGGAATAGACAACTCGAAAGTAGGTGGAAAATTACAAGGACTAAACAGATCGTTTGTGGTTAGTTTTGTTTTACTCGCTTACCATACCGAAAATGAAAATTAAGAGCACCAATTTTAAATTACGTGTAAATTCTCAGTGGTTTGAATTTGCAGAAACGTGAAACAAGTGACGCTGAAAGAAGTCGAAACTGCAAGGGGGCAGAACCTCCCACAACTTTATATCCTGGATGACGCTCTTTTCAGTCCGGCGCCCATCTCCAATAAATTAGAAGACTTAAAACACACTTAATTTTTTGTAGTTGCATAATTCTTAGCTGTTTCCTATGTCGATTTGCTCGTCTTCCAGCAGTTACGCGTCAGTTACGCGACAGCCGTGTGACATTTCAGGACCTATGATGTCCATAGGTAACAGCTGTCAAAGGGCTGATAATTTCACCGGAGAAAGCCAGTTTTTCAGCCCAAGCGAGAATTTTTTTTTGCTTGATTGCTTAGAAGACGCTAATGCAAGTCAAATATCACTTTGCGCTCTTATGCGCTCTTATGCGGTACTGTAACGCTTTAAGAAATGACATGAAGTAGCGTTTTACTTTTCTCTCCCGCTTCCCGCTCTTTTATTTCCCGCCTCTTGTAATAACCCCCCCCCCCACATAGGACGTGACGAACGCCAAAAAAAAGGGAAAAAAAAAGACAAACACACACCCGAAACGGAATCTGTTAATATATTAATTCCTGATTTTAGGTAAGGTGTGGCTTTCACTTTGTGCGCAGACCGTTGACTTACTTGATGTGCAAACTTGGGGATTAAACCGCTCGCTTATGGCGTCTCAGGGAGCACAGAAACGTCACAATACTTTATCAAGCATTTCCTGCACAGATGCGATAATTTATTCGCAGAGAACCTACATGGGGTTTTGGGGAAGAAATGTTGAAGCATATGAGAGCTTTTTAAGAACGATGTCACTAAAAAAAATAGTAGAAATAATATGTTCAAATTTACTTATGTAATCATTAAACTATTTGTCTCAACTTAAAGGCCCACCTTTAACTGACAGGTTTTTCGACCGTTTGTTTTATGAACATTCGCATTGCTTATCGTAGCTACCTGATTGGATGAATTTCAGCTTTGGCACGCAATACTTGTAGTGTGAACGTGGGCTTTTAAGCCACGAGAACGATTTATTAAGCAGATTCTTGAATGTGATAGCGTAGCTTGGTTCTCGTATACCTCGAAGAAAAGCATCTACAATCTACTGACTCGAACGTGAATAATCTATAAACCACTATAAACCAACTATAGGCAAAGTGATTGACTGTTTAATCCTAATTCTTTAATAGTCTAACCATACTAAGCTCTTATACTTCATCTACTCGGCGGTCAGATCAGTGACATTGACATACATTCTTGTGTCGTACTGACTGAGGTTTACATTCGTCTGCAAAAGAACAACCTTTGTTAAGAACAACCTTTGTTTAGGTTACTTGATTAAGTGAGCCAACCACCTCATACCATA
>OX421454.1:9217501-9240001 GCA_949126865.1 Montipora capitata | reverse complement strand
AAATCCCTTCTTGTTCCCTCGTTTCTCAACCAAAAAGCCCGCCTAAACCATCAGTTGATAGCGGAGATGTTTTTTTCCGACGGATCGCTTCGGTGGACGAAGAGTTAAAATCCCATCGAAAATAACCGAGTTTACCTTTTTTAGGCCGGAAACTGGTACCGGCCGGAAACTGGGCAACACACTGTATGTTAATATGTTAATATGATTCAACATATGATTCAGCATTCGATTCTCCGGTCATTCATCATGGCGGCGCTGTGGTCAGTGCTCGCCCGTGTTGTCATAATCTTTCTTGTAGTTAGTCTTGCTTTCAATATTTTCTACCAAAACGCACCGGATTTTTAAGAAAACAATGCAGCGCTCAGTCTGGTTGGATAAGTCGTTGCTTGAGAGTCGTCCTCTCCAAACTTGGCCATTCCGCGGTCTAGAAAACGTTGCAAGTCCACCGCCATTGCTTCGGTTCCTTCAAGTCGCAAACTAATTATGGGCGTTCATTTGCTAAACTTGGATTGTCAACTAATCTCCTGATTCTCTGCAATGATGTCTCTACAACTCCCGAAACTTTCGATCATTGTGTTATCATTGTGTTAATCTCTCGTCTCCAAATTCGAGTTTCTCGTCTGTATCTGAAGACTCTTTTATGTCAACTTCAAGTACCTCTGATACGGACAATGAAAATTGTTCCTCTACGTATTTTAATCTTGGCTTAGGCGACGACGGTTTACGGATCGGGTATTGGAATGTCAACTTTTTAACTGCAGCTCCGGCAGGCCACAATTAGACATTCTATTCCTGTGTGAGATATTTCTGAAGCCAAGTGTGCCAGACTCACTCTATGCAGTCCCAGGTTTTTCTATCTACCGTCGAGAGTAATGGCATTTGTAAACCAGAACTTGACCACGAAACGTAGGTCTGATTTGGAAAGCCAGCAGGTTGAAGCTATTTGGCTTGAAATTTGCCCATTCAAGTCTAAGCGATCGATTATCCTGGGGAGTATATATCGACCACCCTCTTCTAACAAAGCTGTCGACTTGAGCATTGAAGCGAACATCGAAAGGGTTCATTTATTAAATTAAAAAAAGAAAAACTTTGATTGTTTCCGATATTAACATCGACTTCAGAGACAAGCTGGCCAATGGTAAACATCGCCTTGCAAAAGGTCTTCGTAATTTGCATTTTAAACAGCTTGCATTGTAGATTTCATTACACGCCCCGTGAGCAAGACGTGTTTGGATCATGTGTATTGTAACCAGCCTCACCGAATCAAATTAGTCAATCTACCAATTTTTGTAATACGGAAGTATGCCCGACTAGATCGCAGGAAGACAACTTCGCGTATTAGATACCGCGACATGAAACGTTTTGATGAGGATCAATTTAAACACTCCCTTCAAGAAGCCCCTTGGGACACTGTTTTTGTTTTCGATGATATTGATGATGTTGTTTATGCTTGGGAAGACACCTTCAATAACATTCTTGACGTCCTTTGCCCTTGGCGCGAAAAGTGTGTCAAGCGGTCCACTCAGCCACCGTGGATGACAAAGTCTGTGATCAAACAGTTACACGTTAATGATCACTTATTGAAGGTTGCCAGGCGTTCTGACAATGCGGATGACTGGGCTAATTATCGCACTGCTAGAAACATAGCACTTTCGGCGTTGCGCTCAGCTAAGCGTCAGTTTTATAAAAGTTCTTTAGAAGAAAATACAAACAATACGAAGGCAATCTGGAAAACAATAAAGACTCTAACCGGATTGAAAAGGAACACTAAGGAAGAAAAAAAACTTGAACGTCGATGGGCGCGCTATGGAAGATTCCACGGAGATGGCTGAATGTTTTAATGCTTATTTCTCCTCTATCGCGGATAAACTGCGAGGTGGCCTACGTCAAATTACGTTTGAGTTTTCGAAGCTGAGTAACTTTGTTAAATCTCGTAAGGATCCTGATGTTTATTTTCTGTTCCAGCCATAACAAGTGTGGAGGTTAACAAGATAATACTTGCGATTAGCCCTGATAAGGCGGCCGGTATAGACAAAATTGCCGCTCGTCTTTTGCCTTTAGCGGCCCCTGCTGTTGCTCCAAGTTTTGCGAAACTTATCAAACTCTCCTTTCGTACGGGCACGTTCCCCTCGCGCTGGAAGATTGCAAAGGTGACACCTCTGTATAAGAATGGCGCAGAATGTGATCCGTGTAACTATCGTCCCATTTCAGTGCTACCTGTCTTGTCCAAAGTCATTGAGCGCCACATGCACAATACGTTATACACTTTTCTCTGCGATAATAACTTTATTTTTTCAAGGCAGTCTGGTTTTCTCAAAAACCACACACTGAAACTGCCCTTATCGAGATAATCGATGACCTCCTTTTTAATTTGGACAAGGACAGAGTAACTGGAGTAGTGCTTATTGACTATTGCAAGGCATTTGATATGGTTGACCATGAACTATTACTGAAGAAATTGGAGGCATATGGCACCGTGAATACGGAACTTAAATGGTGTAGGTCTTATTTGGCCGGAAGGAAGCAAGTAGTTCAACTGGATGAAAAAGAGTCAAGTGAGGCGCTGATGAAGCATAGAGTTCCTCAGGGCAGTATTTTAGGCCCACTATTCTTCATGCTATTCATCAACGATCTTCCACTGCATGTTAGTTCAGTCACAAGTAGACCTCTATGCTGATGATAGTACCCTGACAGCATCTGCTCACTTTAATAATTTACCTGAACTTAATCTCTCACTAAATAACTCCGCAAGTGAATTACGCCAGTGGGCCGACTCAAATAAACTCCCAATCAAGGAGTCGAAGTCCAAAGTTTTAACAATCACCTGGAAACGTTTGGCGTCCAAGATCAATGATGAACTTGTTGTTACAGTTGAGGACAATAGGCTCGTAAATGTTAAAATTGCTACCCTTTTGGGTTTAACAATCGATAGCTCAATCTCATTTGATTGTCATGTTGAAAACTTTTGCAATAAGCTTGCCTCGCGAATAGGTGCTTTGAGTAAAATCAGAGCCTTTCTGCCACTTAAACAGCGGTTGTTGTTCTGTAATGCCATTATTTGCCCGGTAATGAGGTATGCTGATGTCATTTGGTCGTCATGTGACAAGGATCTACTTTACAGAGTCTTGAAATTACAAAAGCGTGCAGCTAGGATTATTTTATATGCCGACCGCCAAGCCCCCTCTGTGACACTTTTTAGAAGGTAGATTATCGAATGATGTACAGTTACTTGCACAAGTAAATTCAGACTGCTCCCAGTTTCCACGCCAGCACTCACTTTCACACTGAAACTCCTAGTCTTAATCTATATGATAAAAGCCATGTTTTTGGCAACCTGAATCAGTTTTGTTTAAATTATTTTTAACTCAATTCTTAACCATTGCTAGAACTGCAATGCTGGGTAGTTGTCACAGAAGTACACAACAGAGAAATAAGTTAAGTTTTCATGACAGAAAGAATGCTGCCGTTTGTCGCTTGCCACAATCTTGGCTCTTAATCGTCTGAGTACACAAGTGAAACCGAGCGAATAACTTCGAACATCAGCCAGCATAAATTCAGTCCTATTGGAATCTGCAGATAGTTCTGGATATTTGTGTTTGCAACAAACGGCATTATAACTGACCATACTCTAAAAACGGTCACCCCGAAACGCAGACAGCAGACTGTGCAGACCGTGCAGACCGGGGGTAAAATATGGCGTTACCCTCACTATTATTGAGAGCTAACCGTAAACAGGCTAACCTCAAATTATGTTATTTACGCCTAATTAGGCTAACCGAATCTTATTTAGGCCTAATTCAACCGAATTTTCATTTTACAGACGGTCTGCACAGTCTGCAGTCTGCGTTTTTTAGTGTCCCCTCTAAAAATGCTGCTTTCGGGCCCCGCATCAACCAAAAAACAACTATCAAATCAGATCAGTTTTTGTTTTAATTAATTTCAAGTTATTATGAAACGCGTTTCTCTCAGATTACCTTCAATCGCTCGTCTTTCTTGTTACTTCTTGAAGGGGAAATCACGGTTCAGAACATCACCAAGCTCTTTGCCATCCCTCTTTGGAGGACGGTTAGCGGAGTTATCAATAACAATTTTCTTATTTTCATTTTCAACAAAATACCACTTGGTCTCACAAGGTCGCAAATGCCCGCCGGTAGTCATCATCAATGATATTAGCTGAAAATCTTGAGAAGCCAAAAGAGCGTTGGAAACTAGGATTATTTTATCTGCACGGATCTGCAGATGCACGAGCTTCTTGGTGGGACTCTCAAACAAACGAGCTATTGTGCTATCCGCCCGTTTCAGGAGTTTTCCTTTGGGAATAACATTCATCTGAATGAACTTCGGTGAGTTTTAATTCAAATGTCAAGATAACCGGAAATTACTGATTTAGTGACCGTGAAATTAAAAACTAGCGCACAGCCCTGTTCATTAAAAGTGTGAAAGCTACAATAGATTCCTAAAAGTTAATAAACCCTAAAAAAAAAAAAACAAAAGGCAAACTGCATTAAGTTTCTACTCTTTTCTTATGATGTATAACGCTTTTTTTTATACCAGGGCCGCTTTCGTGGATGACAAATTGATTCCAGTTCATTGTCCCCACAAGTCTTTTATCCTCATGGGAGAGTGACACCTTTTACAAGGTCAACCAGCGCTAAACGAGATATTCAAAGAACCCCACTTTTTATCTTACAAAAGAGGAAAATCCCTCAAATACGTTTTAGTCAGAGCTAAACTCGAGAAAGAAATAGAAAAAAATTGCGAGCCGATGGAGTCGTGCTGGCCCATCAACACCTCCCGCACTGTTTATCATTATGCATTCGCATTCAAAAACCGGATGACACATCGAAACTTGCCGCCCAGTTTAGTTCACATCACGTCGTTGAAATTCAATGCTACAATACGGAAAAAGACCTCGTTTATCGTTCTGTAATAGCCCTGCTACTGTAGTGATCTTTTCAATCCTCATTTCGTTGATGGAATTAGCGAGGAGAAAGAAGCAGATTCGGTCTTGTCTCAGTGCTTGTAGCCCAGATCGGTTGTGTTTCTCGGCTCTTGTAAATTCGGATACTTTGAATATGGTACGATGACAAGCAAGTCGCCATGATCGAGTTGCATCTATTGCGCTTTCAGTGGACAAACGAAAAGATTGATTTGAAGAGGCTAAAGGAAGATATGGTCAGGTATCCCACAGTTTTATAGTTCAAGATGTTTCGATCAAAGTCAGCAATGGAGAGATGACAAAAAGGGAGTTCACTTTACCCCAGAAGTGACTAGCACATGGCATTTAGATGATAAAGAAGACAGCGCGAACTCGAGTCATTAGTTTAGTCGATGCCGATTTAGCAGAGGCTATGATTCCACTTGTCATTGAATGATCGTCATTGCAGACCGCTATTGAAAAACTCCTCGTGGATTAGTTGGATGACATACCTGAGGTGAGTTCATACAAAGATGCGAATATATTCTCCTTCATTTAGAATAACAATGAACAAAGAATTTCAGTTGTAAAGGCCACACAAGCATACACATATGAAAGACTGAACTGGAAATTACAAGACAAGATCATGTTTAAGAGGCAACTATTTTGTTGAAAGTTCAAGATTAGATATACAATATTTTCAATAAATGGTGATATTTCAGATAATGGCGCCTAAATAAATTTTCATTGCAGAGAAACTACGCAAGGAAGTGACAAAGCTGAATTTGCAGACCAGCTAAGAGAGAGAGAGAGCTGCTTTGTTTGGAGGCACCCAGTAACATAATTATATGCATTTTTATGTCAATATTTAATTGTTTTTTTCTTTAAAAAGGAATTTCACCCCTCAATCTGTTTAACTTGCGACCAAGCGTTGTTACGTTTAAGTGGCTGATAGAGAAAGTGGAAATATATATTAAAGCGTCTTATCGCAAGTTAAATGATGTAAAGAACTACAATTGAAACACGTTTGTTTAAGTTGTACCGTCGTAGGTATAGTCAACAAGAATGTCCGCGGTCATTGATTCTTTTTAAGCGAAGAGCGCTAAAGGAAAAAGTGGAAACTGTTTTGAAAACATAAAGCGGTCTCAAAACGCATTCCAAGTTAGTAAACATCGTTTTTTTTTTGTAGGATAAGAGTTGAGGGGTCCGAAATTCGGAAGGCATTCTAAGTTAATTAAGTGGTAATCATCAGTGTTTTTTTTTTCGGAAAGAGTTGAGGGGTCCGAAATTCGGAAAACCTTTGAAGTTAAGTGGTGTAATCATCGTTTTTCTCGGATAAGAGTCGAGGGTCCGAAATTCGGATGGCATTCCAAGTTAAGTAGTAATCATCGTATTTTTGTCGGATAAGAGTTGGGGGTCCGAAATTCGGAGGGCATTTCAAGTAAACTAGTAATTATCGTTTTTTACTCTGATAAGATTTGAGGGGTCCGAAATTCGGAAAGCCTTTCAAGTTAAGTAGAAATCATAGTTTTTTGTCGGATACGAGTTGAGGGTTCCGAAATTCGGAAGGCATTTTAAGTTAGGTAGTAAGCATCGTTTTTTTGTCAGATAAGACTGAGTTGAGGGGTCCGAAATTCGGAGACCATTTCAATGTAAGTTGGTAATGATCGTTTTTGCATTGAAAAGTGTAAGCGGTATCCGAAATTCGGAACGTCTTTTTGAAAAATTCTAAACTGTGTTCTTATATAGTTAGGCTTGCTCAGTGGAAGAATAAAATGGTGATTTTTGACGGAATTGTGTTTTTTTAAATCGTGACTCGTGTAATCTTGACGGAGACCTTATTTTTCTCCGATGTAACACCCAACTTTGCTTGGATTGGCAAAATTCCTCAGTGCGTTATGGTTGTTCTGCACCGAATTTCTCTAAAATGTAATGCCACAAATTAGTTTGGAACGCGTTTTGTCTTTTTCCTTCCAAAAACCAGTAAAATAAAAATAATACAAAGTCACATGAAGGTAATTCTTATTAAACAACGTTTTGTTTTTCTGCTGCTCTAAGATAAAAAAAGGAGAATTAGTTATCATGCACAGTATGCCTCACCCCAACCTTAATGCTAACCATTTAAAATCAGTGCTTCGACGTATCAACAAAGGCGATTTTACAGACTAACTCATGAACATAAAAACGTGCGCTAACAACATCTCCTTACTGATTTACTTACCAATATACACGTACTTGCTAACAATTGATCGACTTTTTGCTGATGTTTCCTACTTTCAATTTCAAACTAGTTTACAGTTAAATTTACCTGGGTTGAAATCATTTCAACCTGAATTTCAAATTTACCTGTAACATATATATACATCAGAAAAATTGCATGGTTTTAGTCAACGAAACTAATTGTAGGTAAGTCATGATAGGATGAAGAAAAGTATATTTGTAAGAAATGAGTTTTACGTAACTAGTGTCGTTCTTTTTGAGACGACTAGAGTTTTGGGGCGGGAGACACGTTTAGGGTTTGTCCATAAAAAAAACCGTTTGTAACTTTCAATTGGCGTGATTTTGGCCTGATTTCCGGCTCGCGTGACGATTTCCTGACCTTCCAGTGTTATGCTCATTTATGGACTCTCGCTGCTCAGCGTATAGAACTCTAGTTTGGATTTGTTTCCGGTTGTACCGGATTCAACTCTACCACTCTCTGTAAATAGCCAGCTGGTTACTTCCTGCCAGTTGGGGTTCGTAATCATGTTTCTGTTAAGTTTGAATTGTTTCTTTCAGATTATTAAAAGTGGGGTGCCTGTGAAGTAGCTTGACAGCTCAGTGCACTTCCACTGTAAACAGAGCATTAGCATTTACAAGTATCCCTTCCCGCCAAAATAACATGGCTCTGATTGGTGAATATATGTGACGTAATTCTAAATCCGGTCTTCTGATTGGCTAAAAACGATATAAGCGAGGTATACTACTTATATGACATTGTTTCTTTGAGCGATCGAATCCTTGGTAATCTTCTTCTTCCATTAGCGAAATTCGAACGGTAACCTTTTACATTTAACAATTCTGCTTGCTGTAATTGTACTGCTGCGACAAAAAAAAAAAAAAAAAAAAAAATTCACCTTTAAAAAAAATTGTGTTTTGCTCAACTTGAATTTCACAGGAGAGAGAAAAAATACGGAAAACAATCGTCTCTATGGTAATGTTGCGTACTGTAAAGTCCCAACCAAAAACCAGCTAATCAGAGTGCTCCATTTAGCCTGAGCATCAATTATAGCCCATGTGACATGAACTGTAGCATCTTGAAGGAAATCAACTCCTAATAATAATAATAATAATAATAATAATAATAATAATAATAATAATAATAATAATAATAATAGGGTGGCACGGAATAGTTGATTTAACTATCTTGTGGCCCTTGTGGATGCTGCGACACGATATTGATTGTTTTTACTTTTGCGGGCACGTTTGCTGCATTCTGCAAGCCTTTCGCAGACAACACCATGGCCTTGGTTAATCAGTTATTACTTTTCCGTCGTTTGTTTTTTTTTTTTTTTTCTTTTAACATCTGTTGTTTGTGTGTTTGATTCCATGTCTTACTTAAGTTCTTCATCACGTTTCTCAGCAAAAAGAAACCTTTCCAAGTTCATTTGCTTGTTTTTTTTTTCAGGTTAAAAACACTGGTCGCGGACCAACGCTCAAGGTTATAAAAATAACTAAGTAGAAATTGCTGCCATTGTAATTCATCTTCAAATGGTTCTAAGATGAGCACCGTTGACCGTAGGCCCTGACTCAAAACCCTTCCTGGTAATTAATACTGTAGGGCGTTAAATAACCTACACAGTGTTCGTGAAGAGAGGGGGCCCAGAGGAGACCCCGGTGTTGTGGTTTGTCTTCCTTTCACATGCATGCATATGCGTGGGCTTGGTGGGTGGGTAAGATAAATTATTGACTGATGGTGGCCGTCAGGGCGCCTCTAAGGGCTGACGTCTCTTACCCCGGAGAAAGATCTGTATATAACCATGAGACTCTATGTGATATGTGTGGTGTATATACATCCATTACCACTACCGTTCTTTCGAGATTTCTTTACGAATTACCTGGCAGGTTGCCTGGCTGACCTGCGTCTCGTATGAATTAGGAGTCTCAAAGCACATCTTTAGCTGCGTAATTCTTTGGTGTTTCCTTTGTCGCTATGCTCATCTTGCAGCAGTTGCGCGTCAATTACGCGACAGCCGCTTGAAATTAATTTTCCTGACCTATGACGTAACCACCGTAAAAGGATTTACAATCTCGCCTCCCTTACCCCGCCCGCCCTCTATTCTCCCTGTTTCCCCTCGCTTCTTTGTATTTTGCTGTCATAAGAGCAGTTCTTTTTAAATGTCATCAATTTTCACAAACATGCCAAAAGAACTTTTAAATGTTCTTTTTGTACCATCATGAGGTTCGCATCTTTTTGCAGTATTTTTCAAACTCTTCTTCAGGAAGGCGTTTCTCAAACGTTATCGTGCGTAATTATAAGCTGCACACCTATGGTATCTTTGCATCTTTGCATTTGCTAATGGGAACGAGTATGGTCAGCAATTCGTGTTTTGCCGATGTGCTGTTAGGCAAATGATACATGACAAAAAGATGTTTAAAAAAGAGAAACTTAAGGGTCATTAATAATTAAAAGTTCTACAAATTTTAAAACGAATAATATTCTTCGTCAAATCGTTGCCTTAATACGTATTCTGCTAACGTATTGGACGAATTATTTAATACCTCAGAGAAAGCAAACAAAAAGCAAAAGCACGAACAGAAGAAGGATGAAAATACCAAGTTTGCTCAACTACAAGTTTTCTCTTCGAGTTCGTAGAAAAAGCGAGACACTTTTTTTCTGGCTCTTAAACTCTGAAACTGTATAAAAGACTCACACAGAACTATGCAAAGCTTTAAGGTTCTTAAAAATTGTGCTAACTCAACCCTATGAGTCTTTTATAGTTATTCATCATAGACGTATTTATCACGTTACATAATGTGTAAAATTAAGGGATTTGCTTGACATTGATCTGAACATTATTACAGTAATAGTTAGATACAATTTGCATCGTACTTTATTGTGATTATCAACTTTATTATATATGCAATACCTATAAAACCCAGCAGAGGTGTCACAGCAGACTCTGAAACTGCTAGCTACCATCTAGCTATGACTCTCCTTTTATAGTTCAGTGTAGTGAACTATTAGAGAGCTTTGTTATTCTCAACTTGGTTTAAAGAATTAATGGTTACTTACTTTTGATGCATCACTTAAATCGTCTGACTTTCCTGACTTAATGAATGAGTATTTTCAGTTTCATCCATAGGAAACAACAGCCAATCTTTATCCTTGGTCGTAGCTAAGTCACTCGAGAACGGAGTATATCGGCGTATTCCTTTATAGAGGGCGCTTTTTTGGAGCAATAAGTACTGATTTTTATGTCTAACTTT
Source organism: Montipora capitata (assembly GCA_949126865.1). Lineage (NCBI taxonomy): Eukaryota > Metazoa > Cnidaria > Anthozoa > Scleractinia > Acroporidae > Montipora > Montipora capitata. The sequence goes on along the minus strand of OX421454.1, from coordinate 9,229,614 downwards.
TCCAGCAACTTATCCAAGTTATTTGTAACAATTCGCAATGATCCTACAACAATCGGCATCATTTTCATGTACGGTTCTCATTTTCCACATCTTTGCAATTGCTCTTTTAATCTCCTGATATTTTTCAACTTTCAACAATTCTCTTATCCCCTGTTTCTGCAATATCGACAATAGCGTACTTTCCGTCCTGGTTGTTTGCAACCACATAGTCCGGTCTTCTACCCTCCGACTGGACATTGGGGCTGTATGCTATTATCATTATCATTATCATTATCATTATCATTATCATTATTATTATCATAGCAGTATGAACTTCTGAATGCTAATGCAAAATTATTCTTGAGTCATCAGGCGCATTGCATAACCAATGTACTAGTTTCTAATAATTAATAACAAATATTAAAATATCCCTATACTTAGAGCCTAATCGTGTTGATGGTTTTAAAAGTCTACTAAAAATAATAAATGTACTAAGAATATTCATGGTATGTCTAGAAATCTTTCGTCTGTGATATCTCCAAAATGTTTCTTGGATTATTTCTTTAAAGACGAATCCTAAAACTATCTTAAACCAGAAAGCTTAAACCTATTACTAGACTTGAATCTGAACTTTATGCTGACATTGTCATTGAAACTCCAAGCAATGTTCAGTGTACTAGACACCACTGCTTTCTGCATTCTGCAAATAAAGTTCCGAGGCACTTCTGCCCTGACCAACCAGAGATTTGAGACTTTCCCGTACACTTCTTGAGCACCCTTTCAACACGATGCTGTGCTGTTCCACTTTATATCCTGGCATCTGCATCTTGATCTCGTAAATGGTTTGTTCTGTGAAAGAGACGGTTTACTCACATTTGATCAATCACAACAAACCATCCATGCAAGATATCTCTTGGGAAATCCTCCACAGGAACATCCACGACATCCGCAAGCGTAAAACCATTGAAGCGCTAGAAATCCGCAAGCATGAGAATGTCATTGGTTCTACAACAACTGACTTCAGAGTTAGATTTCGCAACCATAAGTCTGCTATGGTCACTAAGAAAAAGACTTGTGAGGTAGCGGTACATTTCAACAAAACACCACATGATTTAAGCGACTTCTCATTCCAATGTATTGATCAAGTGCAGGAGACTGTCAACAACTCATGCAGCATCGAGAAACTCCTTATCACTAAAGAGGCATATTGGAGTGCACAGTTGTTTTCTTTGGCACCTTTTGGCTTGAATAGGCGTCAGGAATTTCACTCGAAAAAAAGAATAAACTACAATTAACGTAGAGATCACATGTAAATTGGGCGAGGGTCCCCAGGGGGCTCTGATTAGGAATTATGTTTTATCTCTCGCCATTTCATTTTTAACGCTGGCTCCTTTGCATTCTCAGTGGACTCGACAGCCTTTTCTTTTCTCTTTTCATTTTATTTGTATGTTTGTATTCTTTTATTTTATCTTTTGATTTGGTTTTCCCCGTGGGTTTGTTTCGTATAGTCATCGTTTTCACGCGTAGTAATTACCGATTGTTCATCACTTGTTAATTTTTTGCGAATATATGTTATCACGCCCTGTTATATAATCATCTTTGTAATGTCCACTTTACACAAGTTTAGGTTTTACGAGTAAGCGTCGTTTTAATGCTGCAGAACTGTTTCGTATGGTACAAGTACCACACTCGTCAGGCAATTTTAACAACTGTCTAAGAAATACGTTCTACTCAAAGAAAGAAATTACATATATATATATATATATATGTACTTTTTTTACGAAATGGCAAAATAAATTGAACTGAACTGAAAAATTCTTAGGTCAAAGTTGGACGATAAATCAGCGTATGATGTCCTTGCTGATGGTCTGCTACAATGAAGAAAATCAATTGCTTTATGTCAATAATTTTCATAATTATTCACTGATGTGTTATTTAAAATATGATTATTTTAATCTCATAAATATTATCCAACTTTCCCCTGATGGGGAGGGAAATAGTGGTGGATATTTGGGGAATAGTTAATTGTTTTAGTATTTACCCAATCAGTAGAACAAAAAGAAGAAATAGTACTTTTTCATAAATAAAAGATGCTAGTTAGTAAGAGCCTTTTGCATTTTCATGATTGTGATACAATCTCAATTATTTTCTACCTACTAGTAAACAATGACAAGCTCAATTTCCTTGCTTTCTTGGGATTTGTTGTCAACAGATGCTTCACTATTATTTGCTAAAATGTCAGTCTTCAAAAAATAACAGATCAATTCATTCATTCCCATCCCTAAACAGTCAATGATGAAGGAGATTCGGAGTTACAAGGGCCAAGCTAAATGTGTTCAAATTGCCATTTACTAATTTGGTAAATACTATAATAATTATCACATTGCTATACTGTTTTAAATTTATCTTAAATGAGAAATCACTGGTTATTTACTGACAATATTGTGTTCTGAATCAATTGACTAGCTGCTTTGTTTGCAGTAACTGGAGTGAGTAAACACAACCTAAATTAATATACATGTACGAACTTTAAATTATGGTAGTTACTTGATAAAGCACTGCAGCACTTATTGTTTTTGAAGATGCCATAAAACTGCCTATGGCTCTTGTTAAAAAATAACATCTCTTAATTTTTCTTAACATACAACATAACCACTATTTTTTTTAAAAAAGTCAAATAACAGAAAGGGTCACTGTGTCATTATCTCCCTACATTGGAATCTGGGAATTGTAATTGGATTTGGCCTTTGTAAGATATGAGGAATTACTCAGATCTCAGAGCACATCAGCCACTTAAGCAAATAAACACCTCCAAGATCTGCATAATTTTCTTCATATCATTCAAAAGCCAAATCCAAATGACTTCTTGCTGGCTCCCTTGCTAAGGGGTGGATGCTAAGGCAAACCCAGGAGCATAGTCTGGTGCTTCCCGCAATGATGCTGGCCCCACGGTGCGCTCCATTACCATACTGTTGGCACGTTGGCTTTGTCGCCGTGCGATTTTTCGATCTAGTCGGGCCATTAATCCATTCACCTCATTGCTTCGCCAAGGAAGTGGCCGTACACATAGGCGTTTCTTGTTTGGGATGTCATCATCTGAACCTGATATTTCACCTCCGTGCCCTTCTGATTCAGGTTCAGACAAGGACTCCTCTGATGACATGTACCCCACTGCCATTAATTCAGCATACTTTTCCTTGTCTGTCTGGTCGATGCTGGTGGATTCTCTGAACGCTTTAGCCCGTTTTGTTTTTTTCTGCAAAAAAGTGAAGAGCATGACTTAAACGTACAGCAAACAAGTTTACCAACAGTTGGTGATCTGACTTCTAAGCCTGAATATGAATGATTGAATAACACAGAAATGATGCAAAAGTAAAACTAGAATAACTGTACTCGCTTTTTTAATATATTCTTTGAATAAACGCCGCAGCAGCATCACTAATTCAATTCTAGGGCTGCATTTATTTTTGCTCCAAAGTGTGGCATTAAATTTAGGGCAGCGTCTATTTCAGGCCAGCATTCAATCAAATAAATAAAGTATGTATAAATAAAGTACAGTGTTTGTTGCTAAAATTGATGTACCCTTAACTTTTCCACTCCCAAGAGTGGCGAAAGTCAAAATAAGACAAAAATTCCTGACAACAAAGTAGTATAATGTGAAAGTAGTGTAGAAGAGGTTTCATTTGAATGGTCACACCATGAGATTTCATCCAGACTCAGAAGTTAGAGCCAATATGATAGTAAAAGCGAAATAATTATGGTTTACTGCATTTGCAAAAATGTGATGTTGATTTACAACGTGTGCACAGGCATCACTCAAATAACTGCGTATTTGCCTTTAAAGTATGATACTTACCATGTTTTTTCTACTCCTTTTCCGTTGATCTTTCAACACCTTGTTCTGCAGATTATTGTCTAATATTTTTTTTGTCTTTTCTTTGTGCGGAAATGAAGCCGCATTGCAGCTAAATAGAAAAAAAAGATACTGGTAGTAAATATTTATATGTACATGACAAAAAGGCATCATCATAATTTCCAGCCCTACAGTACTACTGAAACAAGTACACTGTTTTTTTTTTTGGAGATGTACGTAACACTTTCCGTTATCGACAAATGTCTTTGAATTATGCGCATGTGATCAACAAATGACACCACATACATGTACATGTAGGTAACCGCATGTGATCACATTCCTAAGCGCCTGAAGCCCGTGAGAAATAATGGTGCACTATTCCATGAATAGCAAGGGAAGATCTTTTATTCAGGGAAAAAATATAGAAGAAAGCCTCCGAGGTTCCTTGAAGCTGACCAACTCATTTTCTTCGGTCGTTATAATTTCACACCTATCTCCTTCGGGAAAAGAAATATTATAAAAAATTTTCAGTTGCAACATGTTTCAATTTTCGAAAGATCAAAGCGATGAAGCGTGGCGAGTGAAGGAATGTTATGACGTGTGTATCCCTTTTTATGAAGCAGCGTAAAGCCATGTGACCCAAAACACTCCCATTTGTCGCCAACGGCAACTGTCACGGCAGTCTCTCAAAACACAGTCTACCAGTTTCGGTAGTATTGAACATCAAAGTCCTATCACATAATATACAGGTTTAACTGTAACATGGCATGGTAAATGCTCAGCAACAATCTGAATCAATTTTACATACCCCTTTACTGGCTTAAGTTAAAGTTCAAATTATCAAATGAATTATTCTGATACATAAATGATCATGTTAACACATCTTTTATGGTGCTGGTAGGTGATGTGGTGTCTGTACTGCGGACACCATCCAAAACTGCAGCATTTACAGTTCTGTTAGTGGATTTAGAGAAGCTAAATAGCACAAAACAAAAACAAAAACAAAAAACAATATTTTCTATTTTGAAGGGCCTCAATAGAATTGACTGAACTCTCATAATGCACATAATAATGATATATTATTATTGGCAGGATCCCTGGGGCTGGTTCCTGAAAGGTGTAATAACTCTATTCCACGGATAAATGTGCCTTATTCCAGGAATACCTTTATTCCCGGAATAAATTCTGTTCTGTCAGAATAGCAGATTTATCCCTGGAATAACTGTCATACTTGGTATAATTTTACTCCTTCTTCCAGGAACAGGCCCCTGTTCACTAAGCATGATACATGTATTTTATGCTTGAAAATCTGGCAAATGCCGTCACTCGCACAATGGACCATATTGAAATCTCACAATACTACTGAACTGTAAACAAGCAAAAACCTTGAGTTTTGGACTGAAATTTTTCAAAGCAAAAATTCCTTAATGCATTTAGAACAGTAATATATGGTGCTCACTCAGTATGATACATATGCTTGAAGATCTGGCAAATGCCGTCACTCGCAAAATGGACCATATTAAGATCTCACAATACTACTGAACTGGAAACAAGCAAAAACCTTGAGTTTTGGACTGAAATTTTTCAAAGCAAAAATTCCTTAATGCATTTAGAACAGTAATATATGGTGCTCACTCAGTATGATACATATGCTTGAAGATCTGGCAAATGCCGTCACTTGCAAAATGGACCATATTAAGATCTCACAATACTACTGAACTGGAAACAAGCAAAATCATTGAATTTTGGACTGAAATTTTTCAAAGCAAAAATTCCTTAATGCATTTAGAACAGTAATATATGGCGGTCACTCAGTATGATACATATGCTTGAAGATCTGGCAAATGCCGTCACTCGCAAAATGGACCATATTAAGATCTGACAATGCTACTGAACTGGAACCAAGCAAAAACATTGAATTTTGGACTGAAATTTTTCAAAGCAAAAATTCCTTATTGCATTTAGAACAGTAATATATGGTGCTCACTCAGTATGATACATATGCTTGAAGATCTGGCAAATGCTGTCACTCGCAAAATGGACCATATTCAGATCTCACAACAATTTCATATTGAACTATTCAATAGGTATAAGCCCTTAGTTTTAGACTGGAAAAATTGTAAAAAACAAGAATTGTAAGTTATTTTTACTGTGGAAAAAAGTATAGTGGGCACTTGGCATTATGCTTTGGTAAGTGTAGTCATTTAAAACATGGCACCAAACTAAGATCTCACAATTAACTGACCTGTAAAAGAAGCCAAACTGCTCAATTGTGGACTTGAAAATAATATTGATACTGGTAAGTGTTATAACATACAGGTAACAGATGTCTAATACAACTGTAGATTCCAGTGATCTATAAAGTTTGCACATCAGACATTTGTGTTTTTTGTTTAGTAAACAGACATTTGCTCATTATAACAAATGCACCTCATAGATAAATTCCATTTCAGCTCTTTCCCATCTGGCCCTGTCAAGGTTGCATAAACTTCCCTTACATTGGCCTGAAACAACAATAAAAACACACTATTACTATTACTTCCTTGACTTAACCTATGCTTTGCAAGCAGTTTTTTCCTACTTTATAGAAGTGTTTTCTTAGTTAAAATGCTTCATGTTATATTTAAAGGGCTATCCGCAACCATGATACTTTGCAAGCCTTTGTTGTTGTTATTAACCGGGAAATCGTCCAGTCAGCAGATGTGTCAAAAGGTGGGTGGTAGAACCGGACGATTTATACTTCATAGAAAATGCTTTGACTCTAGGGCATTCTTAATTACAGTATGACTAAGCAAATGCTATTTTTGCATATTCACTTCCTGTGGTTTTTTTTCTGACATAATTTGACCTGAAAAGCAGTTTAGCATTTTCTTTTGCCTCTTTTGAAGCATAACGCTTTTAATAAAGTGCCAAAATAACCTTTCAATAAAGGTTTCAGTTTCTTTAGTTTCTTCGGAAGTGCCTGGATCTGAGCAACTACATGCAGTTGTTTGGTCTGTGAAGGAGATGATTTTCTGCTACATGGTGTATATGTTTTGTCATGCTGGGCCCAGCTCTTGTTTTTCAATCAGAGGACAACCTCGCTTTCAGCCTTATTTTGCTCTTCACAACATAATTAGCTCTAATAATGATGCAAACAGAACCAATACACAAAGTCCAAAAATAGACCACAATGGAAACCAATAAAAATTATGTGTCCGAAGACCAGTAATTTCTGTATTATAGAAAATAGTGGCGATGCTGTGCCTGCCTGCAAAGTATCATGCTTGTGGGTGGCCCTGAACTAAAACAAGTTTAAAACGCTTAATAGTTGTTTCTTAGGATGGATATCTTTCTATAAATTCTGCAATTTTTTGTGTTGACCGTTTTGCTCTTTCTTATCCTGTAAATTAGGATGATTACATAATGTCATGTTCACTGGCATCCTTTATATAAAGCACTCAACCTAATTTTCTTACAGTGTAGTATTCCACTCCACAAATTACTGATATGATGTGGGGATTTCTGGTCATTTGCCAGAAAACAGTAGTGTTTCTGTACATTCTCTACAGAGACCAGTTAGGTGGACAGGAAGAGATGGGGTTTATTTGACAATGTTTGTATTCTACTCGGATGTTCAAAAGGTGGATAACGCTATCCACCGGATAAATCACTATCCAACAGATAAACATAATTTAGCAAAACCAATTGAGTTATCCAGTGGATAGTGATTTATCCAGTGGATAGCGCTATCCATCCTTCGAACAACTGGGGCCTGGTTGTTAAAGTTAATTTAAATGATGACTTACCAACAGCTCCTTGGGAAGGCGCTTGGATGCTGGCGGTGCTGGATTTTCCCGCCTTTGAGCCTGCTCCATGTGCTTCTGAAAGAACTGGTTTTGGTTTTCAAACAGAGTTTCCAACCTTTGCATGAAATCATCAATACGCGGGATATTACTTGTTTCAAGCGAAGGATCGACTCTATTTAGCGCTGAGGCCAAATTCAAGGGTTCTAAGCAACGATTTCAACTGTCACGATCACTTCTTGGAACCCTTGGAATCAGCGCAGCGACGGTCGGCAGCGTCGAACTGCTCGGAGTTGAAGAGCACGTAGACGTAGAAGAAGAGGACGTAGATGCGGAGAGGTTTAACCTCCGTCCTCCATTATCCTGATTTTCTGGTGTTTGGGTTAAGGGTCTTTCAGTCGAACGAGTTTCTTCATCGCGTCGTTCATGCTGCTCTGATCTAGTCGCGCTGGAACCAGACGGTGTTGGAGATTCTCTCGGCCGATTAGACGCCGACTTTGGTGTCTTACGATGTTTACTAGGCTTATTGGGAGGTACTCGTGCCATATTTACTTAAAGAAAGGAGCATGGTCACGACTAGCGCATGCGCATCGAGTCGCGAGTTTAGCCTAAATTTTTCAATCACCGTCGAAAAGAAGATTTCTTCAATATATATCGGATTGTATCCTCGCCATCCTCCGTTGATAAGCTCTGGTATTTGTTTCTGAAGTTGTTTGAAGTGTACAGATACTATCGCTTGTGATAGTTTTGAAAGACTGGGATTTTTACGGGCTTATTGCTCAGTTATTTGAAGTGCTGTTGGACATGTCAACCCGTGGCGGCCATCGTGCCGGCAGTGGACGGAAAAAAATTCACGCAAGTAAAGCTGCTGCTGTTCAACACTGGCAGAGAGGCCATCGTCGAATTTGGGTCGACAATATTTTGTATTCGTCTTGGGTTTCTGCTCGGCTGAAGTGCGGCTATAAGAGCGATTCCGAGTTCGTTGCTCTGCACCTTCTTGGCCTGGAGTTTCGAAGAAGGTTAGTGTACTAAGCCTTTTTACAGCTCCTTGAATTTAATTTTTGGTGTTATGCTGAAGGATTTTAACCTTTGTAATTATACTTTGACATTTTTAAGGGCTAATGAGGAGGATGAACGGGTTGTTAGGAAACGAAAGGGACCAGAAGGTAAATATTTGTCAAAACGCCGACGCCATTTTGAAGGTGCGAGAAACTATTTCTCTTTTGTTTTCTTCGTGTTACATACGGCTCTGGAAGCTTACACCCCCGTTGCAGCTCTTATAATCTTTCAATTTAACTGTTCACAATTTTATAGACAATCTTATTTGCTTATATATCAATTTTATTTTCGATATTACTTGTACACTGTTCCATTCGAGCTGTGTCATGATCACAAGTAATAAATTTTTATATAATCTCTTTTCTGTGTCTTCCCAAAATAGGACCACTTTTAACCTCGACACCAGCCAAGCAGACTGGGCAGTCTGCTGGAAATATGAGTGCATCCTCCCTGAGTGTTTTAGATAATTCAAAGTTAGTCTTATTCAGTATGTCTTTTCCCATCCATGTACATGTAGCCAAGTTTATGTTTGCATTGTTGACACTTCTCTCAAACATTTCAATGTGGAAATAATTGCTTTCATGCCTTGAAATCAGGGCAACTGTGGGGTTTAGTTTGAAATGAATAACATCTTTATTTATTTGCTGCCTTTCGTACACAGATAGTCTAGGGAATAAGATTCACATGATTATATAAGTTATCTTCCCAAAAAGCCAAAAGACAAGTACATGTATATGATCTGCCCAATCATAGTGAAATTCATGCTTACTTGTTGTACATGCAGTATCATTTGAAATAGCTGTTGTGGTTTCAGTATTTTTATGTATTCAAATCAGTTTTATTTGTATTTTTGTTTTTTCTGAGATGCATTTATCATCATTTGAAAAAAGGTTATAAAATCAAACTTGTTTGAAACATTTCACACCTGTCCAACAGTAGATTTTGACGAGAACATAGCTATAGTTGATGGATAATATATTTTACAAGTTTTTAACATATACTTAGGCATTTATGTGATGTAAAGTTGATTTCAAAATGCTGCTTTTGTCAACATGCTTCAGTTTCAACTGCTAGCTGCATAGTGTTTTGCATAGTTTGTGAAACTATAATTTCTCTTGTGTTGTAGTTATAGTGACAGAGACGTGGATGTCACAGGAGTTTCTGAATTGTCTTCAAACCGCACATCGTATATAATTCAAGACAATTCCGTTATAATTGTTCAAGCTGATGAGGAGAAGTATGTGTTCTCAGATGAAGAAAGCACAGCAGGCAGTGATTTAGGCAGTGACACTGAAGCTTCTGGCAGGTATTGGTGCTATATTAATGCCTTCTTAAACTGAGACCGATAGTACAGCCACTTACTACTACTTGCAATGCAATGCTGCAGCTACTTTTTAAAGGGTGCTGTGATTACAGTACTTGCAACTACTACATCCATTTTCCAGTACTACCTATTTTAACCTAATTACAGAAATTTTCAGCTTACTGCATGGCTGTTATTATTTCTTGCAAATTAATAATAATAAATTCCTTCCATGTAAGCTTTTGAGCTATATTTTTGGATATTAAGCAATTTCTTTCTTGTACAGTAGGTGGCAAGGAACTGTCAATGATGCTATTAGAGACCTGGACGAGGACTTGGCAGCAGATGACAGTGAAAGCGAAAGTTCAGAAATGAACGACCTTAGGTAAGGCTTGGTTCACTCCTTCATAAGGACATGAGCCATTAAATTTTGTCCTCCATTGAAAACTGGGTAATCTATTCAAAACACTTGAGGTGGTATATCGTAATAAAAGACTGTAGTCTGACCCTGATTTTAAAAGCCATATTTTTAATTTTACAGGATCTTAAGGGCCTGTGACAGTTGTGTTTTTACCTTTTTGTTTTTTGTGTCTACATGTACATGTACATTCAAGCTTGTGCATTGATAACCTTGTAATTTTTGTTGGTCCTTCTTTCATTCCCTGTACAGTATTTCTATGGATGATGTTAGCAGTGACGAAGATAAAATTGGCACTGACTTTGATGGTGACTGTCATGATGGCAAGTATCAAGATGATGATAGTGATGGTATTGACAATGGAGGAGACAATATTATGTTGGAAATGCAAGTGGAAAAACAGCATGGACAGGCCATGCCAGGTTTCCAGCAACCAGTAGGCATTTGTCAACAACAAGGTTCATCCTTCTCCCCAGCCCACCAAGTGAGTCAAACACAAGGTGCTGGGCCCCCTGCTGCCTTTAGTGCCTTGTCGGCAACCAATTTGCAGCAACAAGCCACAGTTTCTACGCCTCCACAGCCAGGTCCATCACAGCAACATGCTCCAAATCAAGATGCTCGATCCTCTACGGCTATTGAAGACACGTCTAAACTTGTACCTGCTCTGTCTAGGCTAGGTGAGCGAAAAGACTATGAAAAGGAACTTTCCCTGATTAATGCCACGAAGATCATTTGTTCCCTTGACTTACTTTTAGAAGTCTTTAAAATATGTCAGCAATCTGGTTGAAAGAATGTCACAAAAGTGAAATGTCACTTGGTGGGTCCCACAGTGGTATTAAACTGGAAATGTGCTGCTGGACATAAAGGGCGATTTTGCTCCTCAAAAGATGTCAATGAAATCAAAGCAAACAACCTTCAAACAGCAGCAGCAATTATACTGTCTGGAAATAATTTTGCCAAAGTTGAAAAAATGCAAAGTTTTTGAGTCTCTCCTTCATCTCTGAGACTACTTTTTATAGGTTGCAACGGCTCTACTTTATTCCAGCTATCAATGAATGGTGGTCATGGCAGAGAGAAAAAATACTTGACCAGTTTCGTGACAAGGAGGTGGTTGTATGTGGAGATGGGCAGTGTGACTCTCCTGGTTTCACTGCCAAAAACCTCTGCTATTTCCTGATGGAATTGGTGAGTGGATATATAGTAGAAGTTGAAGTCCGTGACAAAAGACATGTAGGCTTGGCTTCAACCAATATGGAAAGGGAAGCTCTTCGAATTGCCCTACAGAGGCTGCGGACGACGATCAATGTGGTGGAAGTAGTAACAGACGCCTCAACATCCATAAAAAAGATGATAGGTAAGTTCAAGTATGTATAGGCTGGACAAAAGTCCATCATCGGTAAATCTATATTACTTTACCTGAATATACTCCACATGATGCAGGCAATCCCACTTTGTATAGCTTAGTTAAAAAAGCAGTATCACAGTGTATAAGTTAAAGTGTTACCGGTAGTTAAATTGTGCGCAAAACAAGGACATGCAGTAGCTGAAAATTATTATGAAAGGCCAAGCAACCTCGTTCCCAGGGTCTCTCATCTTAACGCCTGGGGCGAGCAAGGAGAGACCCTGGTAGGGTCTGGTCACGTGTCTCCCAGAATCTGGGAGATGACAATTAATGCAATGAAGGGAGGGGCGGCTTAGTAAGAATTTTGTCTGTAC
>OX421454.1:9205001-9212501 GCA_949126865.1 Montipora capitata | reverse complement strand
AACATTTATTTTCAATTTGCATAGCCATTGGTATGCAAACACCACATTTGCACCATGGAGTTGAGGTCGATGGGCCAGGAAGAGGTTCAGTACCAGGAGTTATGCCAGCTGCTCCTGGGGATTGATCACTGTCCACTGCTTCAGACACAAGTGTTTCCCTGTAGACATAATTGTACTCACTTTCATTGTCACTGTCCTCACCCTTCCATAATAAGTAGACCATGTATATAGTCCATGCTACCCACCCCACGTTGTAAGCTTCTAACACAAAGTTTCCGCACCATTGGGTCATCTAATGTGCTGATAAAATCCTGCCAAAAAGAGTAGAAAGTTCAATAAAGTGAGCAGTTTGGCAACACTAATTCCATATTTTGACAACAAAACAATGTGTACCAAAGTATAATGTGAAACTGTACAAGACACCCTTCTACTTCATCTCCATTTTGGCTGGTAATGACTGATCTAGGCAAATGCAGACCTTCACTTTCAACCCACCTTCACATCTCTATTTTCCTTGATCCTCTCAGCCTCCTCAGATGGCCTGTCCCTTTCCACGCTGTAGTTACTTGGCTGTCTTCGTGGTTGAGGCCTAGTACCCTCATTTTGTTGCTACAAAAAGTAGCAACCAGTAAGTAAAAATAACAATGTTTCAAAACAGTTTAAAACATTGTAAGAGGCCGGAAAGAGATTGAAAACACAATTCATTGGGTCTGTAAAACCTTACGTTTTCAGAAAAAGATTCGAAAGTCTTAACCAGCTTAAAAGAGTTTACATGTTTCAGATAGATTACCTTGTTTCGACAGGGCTTCACCTCAGAGCCACATTTACAATGCGGCCCACATATCACACCTTCGGTTTTGCAGGGACAGCCACGATTTCCATTCCCTGTCCGTTTTGTCGAGCAAGTACTTTTACATGCACAGCGGACAGGATTTTGCTACAAGAAGAAAAGCGCACATAGTCTCCTTTATGTTTACTTCCATAACGTTTCCAAAAATACTAAAAAATAAAGAATTGTCGCAGCTGACGATCAATGACGGGGGTAATGGCGATCGATGAAAGCGAATACTAACCTGGCTAGAATCATTCCAATCTTGAGCATCCATTACTGGCTGACACTTCAGAAGATTCGGAGGTAAGTGAATTAAATCTAAAAGTAATCAAACTTTGTCAAATAGTCCAAGAAGCGGCAACTTGTTCCAAATTCCAACGAACGATCGCAAATCCAAAATGGCGGACAGTAAGAAAGTTTACCTCCGCGCGACGAACCTAATGCGCATGACCGGGTCGTGACCGTGCCCCTTTAAAGAACGGGACAAAAGAAGAAGATCGAGCGAATGCAAGAGAGCAAAATGAAGTCAACGCTGTAGGTAGGTCAAGGGAAAGAACGAACGTCGGATCCGCTTAAATTCAAATACACCGCCAGCGAAACCCTACCTTGCAATTGTCAACAGTTCAAGCTTGAGCCAATAAATGAGCCAACAATGCGAAGTTAATTTTGATATGGCCTTCCATTGGTGATCTTTGCCAGATTATTGATTGATGCCCATTTTGCTAGACATTGCCGCTAAACACTTGAATCGGAGGCTCAATATCAACTGATCCAATATGGCTCCCAAGAAGCGGCGTTTTTGCCCACACTGCAAAGAGAATGTGTCAGTCAGGACATACAGAGAGCACTTCGATCTTTATTTCAGTAAAGAAAAAAATGAGTGGCAGAAAACTGAATCTTCAGACGAGGAAGATGACTTAGTACAAGCCGAAGCACGGTGTGATTTGTTTTATGAAAGTCCAGAAATGGCAGTGGACGAGCATGAAGAATGTGACAAAAATTTATACAGTGAAACAGACAAACATACGCGATCGGCGCCGGGTAAGTATGTTAGAACATCCATGCCCTGTCTTTATGTGTCTTTCCCTGCCGACAGAGTCTACTTTCGGTATATGCTTTTTGGCTGTTTAGCTTTGAGCGGTATAATGGCATCTTGGGAGACTATGGGACAAATCAACGAGCAGTTGAGATCCAGTTGATGAGAGACATTCCCCTTCCAAATACATTTCAAGAGAGATTTAAGCCACTGTTAACAAGACTGACTTCTAAACAATCAGGAAGTCTTCAAGACAGTTTATCAACTGAACATGATTACATTTTTTCTGAAGTCATCAATGCCAGTCGCCTTTCCATCGGCCTTGTACGAAGAAGCAATGAATGGCCCTGTGCGGAGTCTTTATACACTTGCTGTGGACCTTCCTCTCGAGATAATTTAGGTGCTAGTGCCCTTTTTCATTTGAAGAATTATTACAGTGCCATTTTCAATGGAATAGATGAAGATTCTGTAACACCATACTTTGAGAGGTTTGCTGCCTGTAAATGTAATGGACACCTTCTGGGATCTAGCAAATCTAGAAGCGACAGATCCGCATTTATTGTAGCAAGATGGTGTAAACTTGGGGGTACAATTGACACCTGGGTGTGATTTGAGGCCTGGAGTTGTTGACTACTTTATGAAACAGAATGTCAAAGTGAGTGATCAATATGTGTCTTGTATTTTGGCATCAGTTCACTGGTTTCAAGCTCATCCCTCGAAACATGCCTTAGGAGCTCCAGTTGAAGTCTGGGGCAAAGATCTATTTGAACCAGAAGGAGGTTCAAGTTTTATCCCTGTCCAGAGAATCTATGGCAAATTCATCCCAGCTATTGACATTGTTGAAAGGGAAACTGTTCTTGTTGTTTGCCCTCTTCCACGCAAGCTCCAGTGTTAAGTGTGATATTAATTTTCTAAGAATGACAATAATTATCATTCTTAGAAATATCACACTTCAAAGTTTTCTTCATAGTAGTGATAATATTAATTAATCGCACCATTTCATTATAGCTCATGTGGCCAGCTGCAAGTTGATTTAAAACTGCAGGAACTGTGAACAAATTTAATTGACTTTGATGTCATTGTTCAAATCATGGCTACAATCAAATTATTATAAATAGGGCTAGAAATAGTTTCCAAGAAAAGTGGATTTTCAAACTCTGGACATATTTGTTCAGCCAAAAAAGGATGGTAATCAAGAAAAAAACAGGATTCCTGAATGATTTGTGAAGTGCTTGGTGGAAAGTTAGTTCAAGCCCTGTTTAGCTACATCTAGTATTAAATTCAAACAGTAATTTTAGTTTCTATGAAGTATATTATATTGAAGTTATTTTATGATTACAGCTACTTAAACATACAATGCCATGTTGGCTTCTAGTTCTGTTCATATATGACAACCACATCGAATAATATTGTTTTGTGAAATACATTGAAGTACTTGCCAAAAGAAAAATGGTTTTACAGGTTATTGACTGCCTTTCTTTACTCCCAAGATAATTTACATGTGTTGATATTAGACTGTTGCAAAATTAAAAGCCTGTTTCTGGTTGCTCATAAGCAGGGCAGGGATTTTATGAAGGTTAATCCATTGAATCCATTACTTACAGGTAACTATTACGGCTCCTGGAGGAGAATAAAGAGGTTATCCCTATATTTAGATCTCCTTCCAGATAACCCACCCAGTCAATGAAAGGTTGACCACACAACCGGGGTCTATGTCCCCTAGTCTTTACGAACATTGGTGTGGGTTCTTTTGCATCCCACAAGGACAGATCAGTGAAAGTGCTGTGAGATGGGGCCTACTTTTTTTTTTGTGGTTATCTTAGAAGAGAAAACTGGTTTTGACCAGATCTGGCAGATCCAGACCAGATAAGGGGACAGGGTGGTCTCTCTGGCCACTCCCCTGAATCCACCACTGACCAGTAATAATGGTTTTTACAATCAGGCCAAAAAGCTGCTGTGAAGGTGGGTTTTCTACAGGAAACTTTCTTGTGATCAAAGCAGCGTGGCAAAAATCAAGTTCACATAGAGTCCAGTTGCCAAGTGCAATGAAATCCCTGCATTATATTGCTTCACAAATGAAATCCCCCAGCCCAGTTGTTTGAAGCAGGATTAAGGTGACCCAGAAAATCACTTTAATCTAAGTCAATCTGAAAACTTACAAAGCAAAATTCTGTTGATTCTTTCTGAAACAATTTTGATTTTTGTACACTCTTAAATGATGAATGAAAAAGGTGCCCATTGAACAAAAGAAACAGGAAGTGGGATTAAAATAATTTTAACAATGGGTTTGTATTGATCTTATTGGCCTTTAAACACCTGGTGTACAGGTTACATGTCTTATCTAAATATTAGTATGTCATAATAATCTACAATGATATTGCTAGAGCTAACAGCTGCCAGGGATCTTTAAGGGCAAATTGAGAAACAAAAATGTATGGTAGTTGCTTGTATACAAAGGCTTCCGATTTTATTACATACTCAAGAGGGTGAAACTAGAGCCAGAAAAACTGAAGGCTCTTATGAACTTGAAAGAGGCTATTAACACTTTAAATTATTGGTGTGAGTCTTTGGGGCAGCCTGTTAGTCCTGAAATTAAGAAAATTCATGATTAAGGCATATTCGGTACCCGATACACTAAGTCTTTTTCTAGCACTTATAAATTGCAAATTCACAAGGAAAAGAGGAGACTCAGTAAATGCTTAAATTCAATACATTGTACATCTTGTTACTGCAGTGTTGACACTGGATATGCTTACAGTATACCACTTAAATTCAGAAGATCTATTAAAACAATGTACACTGCAACAGTAACTCCTCTAGGTTCTTAGTGTAGTCAATTTACACTCCTGCAGGAGAATTGCATGAAAACACTTTACTACATGTATATAGCAAATCACATGGAACTACAACAATTATTAACACTTCTGGTCATCACGGTGGTACACATGATTCATGATCTAGCTTCTCTCCTCACAAAATGAAACTCAACAGTGGCTCAATATGTCCATAAAAATGTTCAAGTCAAAATGACAATACCAAATAACATGATATTTCTCCAAGGAAGGTGTGTAATTAGTCACCAAGTTTACCACAAATACATGTATCAATGTGCCAAAACAACACTGACAAATGCATATTGATAATTATGATAAAAGAAGACTCAGCTTCTATCAGGAGTCACTTTTTCATAAGATGTCTTTTGTATGATCTTATGATAAAACTGCTTTACTCTACATGTATATAGAGTCTTACCAGCTCAATGATTTCCAAGTGGATTTTCTATCAGTTTTTGCAACTTTCTCTTGTTTTCAAAAAAATTCACAAAAGAGAAATAAAGATTGTCCTTCATTGCGTCAAATTGCAACTCTGGTGGTAAATCACCAAGAGTGCGATATTGGGCTTTCACAGTTTCTTAACACTTGTCACTCCTGCTTTTCTTGTGAGTGGCCTCTTCAGCTATGCTCTCTGAACAAGTACTTTCCTCTTCATTCTCTTGAAACTGGGATGTTGAATCCTTATTTTGTTCTTTCCTCTCTTTCAACATCTTTCGTCTTCTTTTTAAGTAATTCCGCCTGCTTTCTTTGTTGTGCTTTCCCATCTATTTCTTAAAAACCACATAAAAATAATAGAAAAAGGAAAGGTGGTGTTAGTAATATTCTGCATATGAGCCAATTGACGTATCAAAAGGCTGGTACTTAATTACTCAGTTACCATCCAGGGGTCAGTTTGTTGACCCCTGGATGGGATGCCACAATATTCCATTGCAGATTACCCACAGCAGTTCCTTGCCTACAGAAACAATGCAACAGCAAGGCTTGAGCCCATGCCTCCTGATATGAAGTTAGAGGTGTTAACCACTTAGACACCATGCTTCCATCCACAGTACTAGTGATAATATTATAATGATGTGAGCATTATACTTTGGTATTTTCTCCACAAGATATTAGTGAATAGTGCTTTCCGAGTGTGCTGATTGACTTGCTTGGATTCACGGCTAGGTAGTATAAACTAAAACAGTGGATAGCATTGAACGCGGGCACTGATTGGCTCGTCAAACTCCAAATACCCTGTGCTATTTACCTCCGAGCAACTCTGGAAAAAATGGCGTCCCGATTTGCATCCGTGACAAGTGAAGAAAACATCCAAATGAATTTTTTATTCTATATATTATCTCACTGTTTTAGTAGTGCTTCGCGGCTCAGTAAATATCCACCACTAGCCACCTCCACTTTGGTGAATAGTTGTTAACTATCAACCTTCATTTCAGAGAATAATAATTGTTAACTATAAATAATATTTAGTCATCAACTATTATTTCAAAACTAAAACTAAAAAAGTGCATAAAAAAATAAAATAAAATAATAACAACAATAATAATAAAATGAAAAATAAATTAACAATAATACTAATACTTCTTCTACTACTACTACTACTACTACTACTACTGATGATGATGATGATGATGATGATGATGATGATGATGATAAAGAACTTAGACTCTGTATTAAAGAAGCTGTATACCTAACATGCCAAGTTCCTGAAAATTGACACCTTGCTGAAGTAATTTTTTAAGCGCTGCCTGGGACAGCACACAGCAAGTAGAAAAACCAGCATTGTAGCTTAAATTAATCCTTCAACCAGCAAGTTGTCGATGTTTAGATGGTGAGAAATTGGTCATTGGTAATATGTCCTCAAAAGAATTCATGAAGTCTTGTAAGAACAACTTTGTGATTATTGTGCCTGACAATGGTTATCAAAAATTCCAATTGTTAAAGCCTTAGCAAACCAAGGTTATGGTTCCACAGGTACATAAAATCAACACTAAAATTATAACTGGCTTTTTGACTCCTTTATGTTACCATTTATGTCAGGGCTTTGCCACGTTAGTTTTTGTTGGTATAATTTTAACAAACAGGGTCAACACATTCCTGGCCTTGGTGTTCAGAGTTGCTCACAAAAGTTCTAGAATGCTTTTACATTTTCGCTATCCTCACATCTCTGCGATTGAAGCTATAACAATAAGAGTATACAAAATTACATACCTTTTTAAAGCTGTCGCAAGACTTCGTGACTCACTTCGTTGTCTGCCGGCCGACAGAAGGGAGCTTAAGCACGCGCGTTTTTGAGACGCGGACGGCAACCGGAAGTGAGCTGTTTTCCCTTCTAACTTGTCTTCACACAACCACACTTACATTGCTAAGTGTCTTTTCTCCATTAGAGATGATTAGTATAAAAATCTAGGAGACACCACTGCCCTGGCACGCTCAATGTTCTCTTCCGGTTGCCGTCTGCGTCTCAAAAACGCGCGTGCTTAAGCTCCCTAGAGTCGTTCAGGCGCAAACCACTGAGTATACGTGCAACGCAAACTCAGTAAATTTCCTTTCGTATCAGCGCCGAAAACATTTCAGTTATTACCTTGCATTAGCAAAATAGGAGAAAACTAGAGAAGATCTAGAGAACGATAGGTAAAATAAGGTACGGCCAAGATTTTAATATATGAAAATAAACTTAAAGGCCCACCTTCCGACAGGCATTGCGTGCCGTGGAACACATTCATCCAGTCGGATCACTACAATAAGCAGTGTGAATTTTGTGCGAATAGGCCTTTTGCATAGCGGATTTTGTACCATGT
>OX421454.1:9192501-9195001 GCA_949126865.1 Montipora capitata | reverse complement strand
TTAGTAACATTAGAGGACCCCAAGATCTTGATGCAAGCACAATGATCCGGGCCACTCGGCTGACCGTTGGCCCATGCGTTATAACGTTTGCTATTCGTCTTCTCTGCTGATATACCGTCAAACCAACGAAACTCGCCTTCCTGTCGCTCAATACCAAGCCTAACCCAATTCGCCCTAGGGGTCAGTATCATCAGGCCAGCAATGAAGGTGTTTTCCTCCTCCGATTTAATTATTGGCAAGTCTGCTAACATTTCCCGGCATCTTTTTCGAGCATCTTTCAGTTTTCTGGGTTGATCCGCAAGCCGTTTATAGCAATATTTGCCATTTGCCTTCCAGTCTTTAGGACAACCTAAAAACGAAATACGAGCAAACAAAAATTGTCTTAACATTAATGATGACACAACGGTACCATAAGGTTGTTGAGAGCAGATTGCAAAGGTCGGTTTATAATTCTGCTATGGCGGTACCTTAACAACATCATTCTCATCGTCACCTGCAACTCTATTATCGTAAATAGGAGTCGCCTGCACCTTTAAGTTATAACTATCACTAAACAATGCATTTGGATAACAAGTCTGTCTTATTTTTGAAGGTCTCTTCTTACTTCTAAGTTACTTCTTCTCTTCTTACTCCTAAGTTATTGGAAAATGTAAATGTTCCTTTTCTTGTAACCGTAAAGAATGAAAATCATTACGAATGGAATCTTGCCTAAGCAGTTTCGTCCGTCTCCAACATATCCCTTCTTACAAGTGCAGTTATATGAACCAATAGTGTTGCTGCACCCGGCGACATTGCTGCAGTTATGTTTTCCTGTTGAACACTCATTGATATCTGGGAACACACACAACAAATTATAATCAGTAAAATAGCCTTTTACTTTAATTTCGATTGGCACTAAGTCACTGTCCACGAGATCTTTGGACTCTGTATTTTGTACTCGTGCCCAAGCTTTTTACTCGGAATACCTGAAAAGTATCCGAGTTATAATCTATGCAGAATTTAGTTTTCTGTACAGCAAATGGACAATACAATTACGAGGCGGTGATTTCATTGGTTAAAAAGCAATGTGCAACACCCCTTTGGGCAATACATTTGACCTCCCTCGTTGACAAACAACTGCATTAGTAACAAATAAATTAAACACAGCCGCGAAGGAGAAGATTTCCGATAGCGAGAGACCTGAAACAGCCTCTCTTCCTACAGAATTCGATGAAAATCCGAATTTATAACCTGCAGTGGACCAACCCAGCAAATGATGGGTTCTATGTTGGGGCTTCAGTGTGACTCATTTTATTTCGTTGGCTGATTCAAAACCCAAGTTCCACGAGACGGCAAATGACGCAATGCGATGCAGCTAAAATGTGAAAATGCTGGATTTAGCCTTCTCGAATGTTATGAATGACATATTTACTCTAATCTTGCCTGCTTACCGCATGACGAAATCGCCAGTACAGAACTTCCAGCAGCGGTATGTTATGAATGGTCGAATTTTTTAGTTTCTTTCTCTCAGGTGTTCTTTGTACGACGTCTATTTCTTGTTTAAATCAATTGATAGTTTCACGATCTTCATGTTAGCTACCTAGAGCTGGAGGTCACCGGCCGCATCATTAATAACACTGTTAATCTGGAACCTTTGCAGCTGGATACCGGTTTTCACTAACCCATATTAAGACTTAATTACAAGAATAGTTTTTCACATGTTTTCTGTGTTGCTACACTAGTGTTTCACCCGCCTTTGCCTCACCGGCTGCTTTCACTTGAAACCAGTTTATTTGATGTCACATTACATGCTTAAAAAAATAGACATAGGGCCCACGTTATTTCCACCCCTGTTCCAAAACATACTATTCCTAATTAGCTGTGTCACCTGTTGAAGAGATAGGACAAGGCATAGACCCCCCCCCCCCCCCCACCCACCCTTTTTGACAATGTTTAGATTGGGTATCAGCTACAAATTGTTTCATTTTGTCATTACTAACAATGATTACATTACCCAAAGAGAACAATAACAATGACTGTTCATTTATCACTGATATTTTATTGTTATAAAATATGTTAATGTTTGTATGTGTTGTTCATGTTGGGGCTGGCTAATTTGGGAGTCCATTATTGGATACATCAGATGAACTTTATTAGGGCTTACACTAATTTGTGAAACGAAACAAAACGAACAGAAATACAGAAAGAATCCTAAACATTCTGTAAGCTAACCTTAGGCCTAAACAAAAGTTTTTAGGCCTAATGTTAGCGTTGGTAAATGGTTAGGGTTGTACCTGCCCGGAAATTTTTGATCCATTTGGCATAAAATGACCAAAATTACTATTTTGCGAAGCGGATCGAAATTTTCCAGGCGGGTACAACCCTAGTAAGTGTAACCTCTTTGTAGAATAATATATAAAGAAAGGTCTTTTCTGTTCTGGAAAAAACCTAATCAGTTTTATGTCCATGAAATTAAGATAAATTTATACTTTAAAATATTAATTTGTTATTTATAGAATAA
>OX421454.1:9177501-9182501 GCA_949126865.1 Montipora capitata | reverse complement strand
CGAAATCCTAACTCGAAAATCCAACTCGAGATCCTAACTCGAAAATCCAACTCGAGAATCCAACTCGAAATCCAACTCGAAATCCAACTCGAGATCCTAACTCGGTAAATAGGCAACCTCAGCAGTTATAAGCTCAAAGTTAATTTTCCCATACAAAGTTTATAAATCATATACCGAGCTTGGGCTGCCTTTGCGTGACCAAGAGAATATTATCATTGTATCCGCCATCTCCATACTAATATTACTTCGGTTCGAAAAGTCAGCCTTACAAAGGTGCAAATATAATAAAAATGCTTAACCTCTTTGATTT
The DNA here is from genome assembly GCA_949126865.1 of Montipora capitata. Lineage (NCBI taxonomy): Eukaryota > Metazoa > Cnidaria > Anthozoa > Scleractinia > Acroporidae > Montipora > Montipora capitata. The sequence goes on along the minus strand of OX421454.1, from coordinate 9,182,191 downwards.
GTGACATCGTGAATTTTGCAAACTGTTTCTTTCCCTGTATATTAATTCAGCGGCGTTTTCGACAACTTGCCACATAACATCAAAAAAAAAAAAAAAAAAAAAAACAAACAATAAACTGAATAAGTTTTGGTCCACAAATGCATATGCAGTCATTGTATGTATCACTATCTGTATCAATGTCTGTGTCCTTTGATTTAGTAAGCAGTAAGCCGCTCAAGTGTTATTCAATATTTGACTTTTGGGTTTCCATTTTGATGACATTTGATGGTCCTCCGTGTTGTTGACTTTCAACGCGTAATTTGCATATTTATGCCCGAGGCAAGCGCACATAGGGGTGAGATTGGGGATTTCAGTGGACCACAGAACAGGAAGTGCCCCTTCACCAGGTAAAAAATAAAATACTTTCACTGGTCACTGGTCAAGAGAACAGACTGTGCAAGGAGAAAATTAAATAAAGCGTCAGAGAAATCAAAATCAAAAACTGACCAGCAAAGCCTGAATTTAAAAAAATCGGAAATTGACCAGCTGCGACTGACTCTTCTCCCGATGTCTTCCAGATCCTCATTCTAAAATTCTAATGCATCAGTCAATTCCAGCAGTGCCCACCTCCCCTCCCCCCGGGCAACCGCGGGGTATTTGCTCACGTTGTCAGTGCCGAGGGTGGGGCATTAGTAATTTTATCGCGGCTCGGGGGCTGGGCATTTGCGTACCCTGGGGCGACCCCCGGGCATTTGACACACGTGTTTTCAAAAGTCCCATGGATGAGTTCATTAGGAAAGACGAGACGTTTGTCGATCAATGGCTTGTCCGTCAGGGACGAGAGAAACTTGCAGATGTTTTTTAAGGTATGTTTTCTCAAATTTAGGTAATGATTTCTTTATCACGTGTCAGCATATACATATAAGCGGCAAGGTGAACTATATTTTGTTTGTCACAAAACAATCACTGACGTGAACACGACTATTTCGCATTCAAAACTAGCCTAGCTTTTTTCTTAAATTCATGAAAGTGGAGTTAAAATACTTAAGATTTCCGAATTCAAATGATGCGATCTTCGAGACTGATCTTCCGAGCTTAAAAAGTATTGAAATAAAATATTAAAGTTGTGAGATTTGTAAAACTGGTAATTGTTTTATTGTAAACACTGTTAACAGGATTGTCGTTATTCTAGTCAAAACATAATGGTTTTTATACAACAAAATATTTAATGTCACGCTATCCTCTAGCAAACTGTTAAAAACAAAATAAAAGGAAATAAATAAAATAAGAATCAACTAACACGTCCTGTTGAACTTGAAGTCTTACCGTTGTATTAAAATACTGAACAGTTGAACGTTTTATTCACTGATTGATAAAAAAACTGCAGAGGTGTTGGAAGGCAATGTTCCCGGGGACAGGGGTATTTGCCCTCTTTCTTCATCCCCTCCCGGGGCATTTAGACAGCTTATGTGGGGGAATTTACCCATTTTTAAAGAAAATGCTAATGCCCGGGGATTAGCCCGGAGGGGGGGCGGGGGTGGGGTGGTGAACGGCTGGAATTGACTGATGCATAATTTGCTGTGGTCTTGTCGATCGTGAGAACAACGACTACCAACTATTACTTTAAAAGAACACGAAACTGCCATGATTTTAAGCACTCTTGTTCTGGAAGTGCACGAGCTCTGTAGCTGTGTTCTCTTTGACGTATCACTTCAGGTTGCAATTGCAAAGACGAGAAGAATTAGCGGGAAATGTAGAGCATAAGCTTCTAAAATGTCCAGCTTTTGATGCGTGAAGATCTGCAATGAAGTTAGCTTGGGCGGCGAATCCGACGGAAAACGCATTCATGGACGAAATTAAGGTTACTACTCACCTTCGCGGGTGCCCTTCGGCAAAAACATTGTACTCGCGCCAGTATAAATAAAACCCCAACAAACTATATATCATTAGAAAGCTTAATAAATGTACTTGACGAAAAAAATACAATTTTAGCGAAGTTTTCTTTCAGGAAGTGTCAGAAGCCGGTAAGGCATTAAACGACCGAGGGTTCTTCTATTGAATTTATCAGCTATCGGATTCCAAAGTCAGAGGGAAATGGCTGCACAGTTCTATTCACAAGGCATCAATCAAAAAAAGTGTCGGGCTTTTTCGATATTCTGATTGGTCGTCTAGATATGCACATCTAAAGTTGGAGTAGCTAAAAATGTGCGAGACGTGTTGCGTAAATGGAAGCCATGCGAAAAATATGTTAAACATCAAAATTGGAATGATTTCCGTACAGGTCCCTACTTCATTATGCATGCAGAATAAATTAATTATTCATTCGCGCTATTTAACAAATAGATTCCATGTTGCCGTGCGTCTGTTCAGTAATAGATCACAGATGACGTCAAAATGTGGTAAGAACAAAAAAGTGGCACACGAGGTGATAGCCGAGTGTGTCACTGATGTTCTTACCACATTTTGACGTCTTCTGTGATCTATTACTGAACAGACCCACGGCTACATGGAATCTATTTGTTTTATATAATAAAGAATTAAACTTTATTCGCATAAAAGCTGATGGTCACGTCAATCGTGCGTCTGTCCTCTAATAGATCATAGGCAAGAACCAATCAAAATCCGTGAATAACTTGGGTTATTATATAATGTTTTGTAGAACAATACGTATACCCAAGAGAACCGAATATATACATGGGTAATTTGTACTTACGGGATGAATAAAAACGGATCTCATTTTTTCTCTCCCTCCCTCTCTCTCTTCTTTCCCTTCATCGCCCACACCGTTACTCGTTTTTGTCCCAGCTTTCCCCTTTCTATCCCTTCGTCTTGTTTTCATTTCCAGATCCCGCTCGGCTTTTTCTGCCATTTTATCCCACGATATGTCACTCGCAGCTTGCCTTGAACTCCGACCCACTGTAAACCTCTGGATTACATGTCCCTGTTTACCACTGAGCTAGCGTGTCAAGTTGCTAATTCACACCTTGAAAATGATATTTATTTTGAATTCTGGCTGACTATTTACATAACAATGATACGTAATTATATACACGTGCCGCGCCAAGCACCTACAATCGAACTTAGACTTGTAGGTTACCGTTAAGAGATCCCTGTTTTACTACTCTTGAAACAACCCATCCCTTTAATAATGCTAACCGTAACCCTAATTACGACTAAAGGCACTGTTTAGGCTTAAGGTTAGTCCTTGTGATAGTTTTAGGTTTTCCAGTATTGCTGTGAACTGTGACCTGCTTTTCCTTCATGCCCCGTGCGTGCGGCACACTTATAAGTTCACTGCGTGGAAGAGTATACCACGCTTAAAGTCTGATTGGTGCACTTTCATGGGAAACTCTCATGCACGAGTTCAATGCAATTAACATCGTTTCATATTTCCCTTCTTTTGAAGCAAACTTGTGTCTTCGTAATAATCAAGATGGCTACCGAAGTAAAAGGGTCACAGCAGTGGGAGATTTGATCAGTTGGAAATTGTCCCTGCTTTATAGCCTTTCCAGAGTTGTGCATAGAGTGGTGCAAAGAAAACAATTTACTTTCGTCTTCCGTGTCCAAAACCTGTGTGAAAACGCAGTCAGTTGGCAAAGACAAAGTGCTGCATCGGGAGATGGATCTGTTTCGCGATTCTCAAGAAAAAACTGCAATGGATAGCCTTCAATTCGCCAGAACACAAATTAATTTTCTGACCGTAAACTTTCCTTGAAAAAATATTAGCCCTAGCTACCTGTGGCCGGAAAGTTTACAACTGCCTACAAGACAAGGGCTAACATCATCTCACCGCAGTTAACCATCGCCTTAACCTCGTCGACCCAGACAAACGAGCCCACAGCAGGGCATTGAAAAGACATGATGGGGAGTGAAACGAAGTATGCCTCGTACGGGAACATCCATGGATCTCTACCAAAGCTATTTACTTGAAAGCATCATTGAGCATATTGCCGATCTCTACAAAGAGCGATAAATCGCAAAATCCCTCTAAATGCACCGTTCGTGATCCTAAATACAGGAAAGGAAGAAAATATACACTTTGCAGTGTCTCGGCGAATTTTTAAGCAGACAGGAAGAACAATTTCACGATAAAAAGAGCAGGTAGCCATTAAATTTCTTATGACAGTACTTTTATTTGGTTTGTTTATGTTTGCGAATCCGAACCCTATTACAACGATTGCTTGAAACTCCACTTCTTGCGCTTATTCTAAAACTGAAAAATGGGTAAAATTGCAGGAAAAGTGCCGAAATTGCAGGAAAAACTGTTCGATTTTCCGTATTTCAGACAGAAGTTCGACCGACTTTTTTAAAGTTCATATAGACTTAGAAAAAAAAACCTCTAAAAAGAAAGAACAAAGCACCACAGTCCCAAAGGACGTCTATTGTTATCGCTATTGTTTTCTTGAAACAAAGGAGTGTATGCATAATGAAGTAGGGACCTGTGCGGAAATCTTGCCTCAAAATTTCCCGACACGCTTTTGTTTGTCATTATCTCTGGAATGTTTTGGCGAAATTTCACGACAATCCGCCGAATCTGCATACCCTATAAATTCGGTCAAACTGGATGTATTCCTCCCAAAATCATATCCGAGAGGTTCGTAAACAACTCGCGCCACGCCTGGAGATTATCTCGCCTGATAAAACCGCAAACCAATGGAACAACAGGACCTCCTAGCGTCTGTGACAATAGATCAAGATTTTCCGGGAAAAG
>OX421454.1:9165001-9170001 GCA_949126865.1 Montipora capitata | reverse complement strand
GGATTATGATTGGCTAATAAACAATAGGGTTTGGTCAGAACCAATCAAATCTTTTGTTTTCAAATTAATCCCTTTCCTTGGATGGTGCAATTTTTCCCTTATTGCGTGATACGCGCGCGTTTCTTCTACTTAACCATCTCGAATTTTTTCACATATATTATTAATGAGTAATCACATCATTTTTCTCGCGCAATTTGGAATAAGTAATCACAAGTAAATTTTTCAAAGACTGCAAATTGCACTAGCACTACAGGCTCGGGGAATTTTGGTTGTCTTTGAAAACATTTACTCGCGATTATTTATTCCAAATTGCACAGGAAATCATGTGATTACTTTGTACCTAATACTAACTAACAAGTTTTGAAGTTGATAGAGGGGTCCTTAATTGACCAGTATTCTCAGGATTGTAATGGATCAAGCATGAAATAGAGGCTGTTGCAAAGGAAAATAATTTGCATTCCTCTTCATTAGCCTCTATTTGATGCTGATTCCAGTCCATCTGTGAGAATATGAAACTTGTCTATTTAGTGTAATGTTACCAAACCAACAAGACCAAAGTAATCACACACCATAATATTTTCTGAATGAAATACTGTACCTGTCAATCAACCATAAACTGAAGTAATATCCATTCAGAATGCTAACCAATCCAATGCAGCTGCTGCTGCTGCTAAGTATGGGAAACCTACATGTAGAGTGACTAAGTTGCAATAAAATTATTTGTCTTAGCTTTGCATCTGACTGGTTGAAATATTCATGCAAGCTTTTTTATCCAATTATAGATCAAACTTTAAACACCAGTCAGATTGTCTATTATTACTCTCAACAAAATTAAAATCAACTGGGAAGCCCTACAAAAATGTTTATTAATTAAATATGTTCGGGTGCTTATTAGTTAATTTTTTAATGGTACACCTGCCTTTTGTACATTTAGGAACTCTTACACTATGAAAGTCAAAGATGAAAGAAAATAAAAGAAAAGGAGTTGGAGTTGTTGAAGACACGTTTTGTAAGTACACACATCTTGACAGTTAAGATACTTTGCCAATTTCATTTGCAATAGCCTTTACACAGCAATAGGACAGTTGATGGAGCATCATAAAGGGCTTGCCAAACGGGAAATGTTTGGCGTTTGAACAACATCAAACAAATTGTTTGGTGACCAAACATGATCTTGAAGTGAGTGGCCAAACGGTTAAAACATGTTTGATTTAACTCAGATCAAACTCCTCACAAATACGTAAAAAACACGTCGTGGATACAAGCGGCTGAGCAAGCGTGGTATGCATGCACGCACCAAACAAAACGTATGCATGTGCCAAACAAAAGTTCGCCCATCAAACATGAGAACAAAAGAAATGTTTTATTTGTTTGCGAAATGATCAAATGTTTGATGGCCTTCAATTATTATTAAACACGACCAAACACGATCACAGAGCACCAAAAAAAGTGGCCAAATGGTAAAATGGTTGGTCACCAAACAATATTTGATGTTGTTTAAATGCCAAACATTTCCCGTTTGGCCAGGCCCTAAGACATTCCCATTATAACCAACAAAGTCAAAGTAGCTAGCACATGTTTGTTAAGACAAAATCATCATCTTAGTATGTTATGTTGTAATTATGTCAAGTTACTGTTACAGTAATGGTTATTAAACCCTGACAAGAAATGTTTGCTCTTCTGTTTGAAGGTTCCAGAAGATCAAGCAATTATGGTTGGCCTCCTCTTCTTGAAGGCCAAAATTATTTTTTTGTTGTCAAGTAAAGTCTTAAAACTTTGGCATTCTTTACAAAAGCAACTCAAATAAAAGTGATTTGTTAAGGTCGCTTGGACAAAGATTGTTTGACGAAAATAATGTGAAAGAAAAAGTAAAGAATTTTAAGAAAACGACTAAACCTTTGAGTTTATAATACGCGTTTCAACAGAAACTTCTGCCATCCTCAGTTAGTCAGAATACAAAGCGATGGAAGCTGAATTTATAATAAATAGAAAATGCTAATGTAAAAAAATAGTAACAACTGAATGAAGTATAGCGTGAAATTTTGGAAATTAAAAAGATAGTTTTAGATTGACATAGTGTAATTGTTGATTCAAGGAGGGTTGTTCTCTCTGAATATAAATAGCCTCTTTTATCTTGAGTTGAAAACTGGTGGAGAGGTGATCTAAAGCGCGAAAACAATCTGCTGAACATGAGGCATGACAATGTTCAAAATTCCGCAGATGTTTGATGTTTGTATTCTGACTAACTGAAGAAAAAGTTTCATGAAACATGTATTATAAACTCAAAGGTTTTGTCGTTTTCTTTAAAGTCTTTATTTGCCTGCTACTATCAAGACCCAAATCAACTTTTGAAATCGAATAAATTAATTATTAAGCCTGTTGTTTTGTGCCATTACATTGACATTAAAATATATGTACCCATAGTCATTATTTATTGATGTTTATCAAGAATTAATGAACAATGAAATGGATTTAAATACAATTATTATCTGTTAATGGTTATCAAGGTTATAAGTGTATTTTATCAATGAACAGAACAGCGGAATATACATGTATTTACATCTAGTTATTATTTGTTTTTGGTTAGAAATGCAATTTTATCGGTGAAAATAAGACTATCACATGATGACCTGTTGCAGCACGGTTCAACATGGTGGGTCTTTTGTTTAATTTAAAGAAACAAATTGTTTATCTTTCACCTTACCGTTGATTCACTGCATGGTGAACCGTTAAGATTCTCGATTCGAAACGACGTCATAACATACCGGTGATTGGAAAAATCTAATTACGTTTTCATATTTTCAAGTCTATTCTTACCTTCCTTATAACAGGCAGTACACGGGCAGAATTCGGACAGCATTCATTGAGATACTTCACCCGGCCTTGTGCACGCATAAGTTAATGCAAGAGAATATGATGCGGGGCTTACATTATTATCATTTTGACCCCTACAGTTGTATGGTGATGTCGGGAAATTATCGTTTTCCGTTAGTAGCAGGTGTTGTTTTCATTAGCCTAATATTTCCAGGCTTTGAGTCCGAGTGTCTCGAAATCAGAGCGCCACACCATTACGGAAGAACTGTTCTTTTGAAAAAAAAAACTGATTTGGTTTCTATTGAAGAAGAAGAAGAAGAAGAAAACGTGTTCTGCTGCTGTGATATGTTTACATAACTACTTTGAATCCTTAATTAATACTTCATACGTCTGCCGTTGCTCTTGATCGTTCGGGCATAGAGCTTACTAAAGTGTTCACAGTCTCAACGGGTACAGACAAAAATGTATTTATTACACGGTTTGAAACTGTTGAAATGTTTCACTGCGTATTAATTGCCTTGCACGGCTTGATTCCTGAGCTTCCTGCCAACTGTTGGAAACAAATTTCCAATGCAAGCCAGATCTGGAGATCTTGGGCACAGTTTAATTAATGTGCTGATAATGCGTTGCATTGCGGCTCTTCCTAAAGATGAATTTTGAGAAGGATCTCCATCTTGGGCAAAAGGACGCCTGCCAGCAACGTGAAACAGCCTGTCAAAATTGGCATCAATGAAGGACGCGAAATATCTCCCATTCATACTTTCATATGGCTCACAGCAAATAACTCCTTTGTCATAGGAAATGGCGACTATTAGTCTTAACTCTTTTTCTTTTTGATTCCTCCTTACGACCTTTAGCAATGCATCCCAGGGCCAAGCGTCCCGATTTCTTTCTCCTCACACGAGCCTTGGGTACACTTGCCTGATCTAGTGGATTTCGCTTGTGTATGAAACCCGCACCATCTAAGTAGAAGCCAATTTCGTCCGTCCAAACATTTTCACTGTAATTGTGTTCCATGTGTTTCGCAAACTTAACTCCTTTGGTTATATCTTCTTCATGACTCCTTTTTTTGCACAGTGTAAATAGAAGTAGTTTTGCTAATTCAAAAAACGGGAAACTGTCCTGACAGAAACTCGCCCCTGATCTATGCCTGCTTCTTCCATGAGCCTTTTGCACGTGAAGTTCACCTCCTTTCTTCTCACCACATTCAGGCATCTTATCAGTAAACTCCTTTTCCTTGTCGCTCAACTTGCACTTCGGACCCCGCTTGGAACCTTCTCTTCATATGTCTCTCACTTCCGATAGAAATTTGGCACATCACTGCAACTTTACGAATAGATAGTCATTTAATTAACCCTGCATAAATAATATGCCCAGGGCCTGGGACTCACGCTATCAATCGCTCTTTTAAACACCATTGCGTACTTGTTATATTCTGTCTCTTGTTGATCGTATCCAGAACAAGTGGTAAATTCTTCACGTCTTTCCCACTAATATTTTCCACTTTATATAATGAGTTTACAACGAAAAACACTAGAAACAGCCAGCATGTGCGATTAAAGAGTCGTCATTAATTCTCCAACGCACACGCTGTTATCAAGGCAAGATCCACTATACTTCCTCCCATCACTTAACACACCATTTCACGTGCAATACTAGACAAATTTCGTTGGAACACGTTACACGAATGGCCTGGAATCGTTGTGTTACAAGATGACGCATATAAGGCTGGAACGTCACCAACCATATGACACCCCCGACCTACTATATCAAGCCCCGACCTACCATATCAGGCCCCAGCAAACAGCAGGATTTCCCGGTCATATTTATTTGCGCTCTGTACAGTCAGTTAAAGTCACGAACAGCTCGATGATCAACAAAATGAAAATTAATTCTTAATCCCAAAGCGGTTTTGTTTTCTTTTTTTATCAACATATCAAATATCGCCTCGCAACTTTGCTCTGACGTGACCTCTGCTCCGTAGTTAATGGTTGTCACGTCTGAAGATATGTTAAATGTGCCAAGATGCATGTTATTAAATTTCGGTACAAGAAAAATGCATTCTGTTGAAACATTACATACAAAATGTAGCTTTTTAACCTTTCATATTTTTACCTATGAGAATTAAAGTACAGACTGCACAATCAACATTAAAACCGATTTAGAGAACGCAAGGAGGTAATAAC
>OX421454.1:9157501-9160001 GCA_949126865.1 Montipora capitata | reverse complement strand
AGCTGGTAATCTTCTACTAAGTTTTGCAGTTCTTTGTTCGGGTGCCTCTGTAAAGAAGGTACTTTTGGTGCTTCGCCACATGGGAATTCTGGTATATAATGAGCCCACTTATTATTACCACCAGAGACACCTCCTCATCCCAACGGTGATATCATTCTGGCATAAAAACCGGAAAAAAAATTTAGACACTCTGAATGGAAAAGAGGTTGTTTTGGCTGGAGATGGGCGCCATGATAGCATGGGCCATTCTGATAAGTACGGAACTTATACAATCTTCTGCTGTACAGTGGGCCTTATCATTCACATTGTTCTTGTGCAGGCAAGTGATGCAAGTTTGGTTAATCCCCATTAGAATGTTACTTGTACATCCTCCAATTCGAATAGTCCACCTTATAATATTATTAGTGACTACTTTTGATAAGCAATAGTAATTATAGTAAGGGGAGTATGATTCCCAAGTAATCAAGTGGTCCAATTACTAAACCTGCTGAGAGAAAAATACAAGACACAAACAGACACATACTTTGAGGTTGCACAATAAAACCTGTACCTTAAATTACTTTTTAGGCTAACCAGGCTGGAAGCAGTTCAGGAATCGAGTTCATGGCCTTCAAGGAAGCATTCACCTATCTGTTAGCCACTGGAATGATTGTTAAGTCCTTCATATCTGACATACATGTCTCTATTGCTAAATGGATGAGAGAAGAGTGTGGCAAGAAATGCAATGAACTAGGAAAGCCAGTTGTTAATCACTTCTTTGATCTCTGGCACATTGGGAAAAGTATGTAAATAGTAACATATATCAAAAAGTATAATTACTGGGATAAATCAGCAAAATGCTTTTGATTACAAGAGTCAGTGGCTTCTCACATTGAATGGAATCAGTTTGGTTTAAACATGTAAGTTGCATTTTTAATAATCTGATTGCTATCAATGTTTTTTTATCTTTCTGTAGAAATCCAAAAAATCCTAACCAAACTTAGCAAGGAGAAGAACTGCGAAATCATTGGCCGCTGGAGAAAAGCATGTGTGCGACACTTTTACTGGGCAGAAACATCAACCCAAGAATGCCTTGAGGAAGTTAAGCTTGCCAAATTTCAAGCCTTCCTTAGTCATGTTACTAACAAGCACAAGGACCTTCAAAATAGGCTGTTTAATTAATGCTTGCGCCCATGGAAATATTATGACTCCAAAATTGTGGATGTCCAAAGGTACACTGTACATAATCGTTAGAGTAAATTGGATATAATGATACTGCAACAACAACTTTCTTTTAACTGTCTTGTAACTTTCTAATCAAGTTTCAATCTATTTTATTGATTGCAGTTTCAGAGGCCTACGAAAAGTTATGTTTAGCCCTTAACAAGAGCACTCTCACAAAGGCAATAGAGAAAGCATCCTCAGTGGAACAAACAAGTTGTCTCGAGGGTTACCATTCAGTGGTTAACCAGTTTGCACTAAAAATGCTGGCCTTTTCCTACTTGGGTATGCTTTGCAGGTAAACAGCTTTTTTTCATTTGCTTAAAACTTGGGGGTCAGCAGATCGTGTAATAGGGCCAATAACTATGAGTTATTGACCAAGTATGAAGTCAAGATGGCTGGCTAGATATTGGCCGTTCTTTTTCTGCATGCATGCAGTTGTGTCTTGGACCATAAACTCCCCAAAAAAGAATGAGGCCAATATCAAGTACCATACCATACCATACATACTTAATTGACCGCTCCCCATAGGGGCTTTTCACGGCCAATGAAACACAATGAACGAAACGACAGAACACAACAACAACAACAACCGTTAAGAATCCCAACTGGCCGGAGGCAAACCAGTTGGCTATTTACAAGTGCAGCTGGGAAGTTGAACCAGGGACTACCAGGATCAAATTCTACGAGTGGTCAGAGCGGGTCTTGAACCCGGGATCTCCGGATCTCAAGGCAAGCGCCCTAACCACTGGGCCACACTGTCTCCACTGTATCAAGTCATCTTGACCGAACAAGCTTGAGGAATAAAGAATTTGTTTTATGGGTTTCAGGTAAATTTTTCTTTCGGGACATGGCGGGTAGTCCCGAGCGGGCTAGATAGCTCTATCTTGCCTGCTCGCATAGCCAACCACAGCACAGGATTTGATTCATCTTGCCCGCTCGCTGAGCTAGAGATATAATAGCATTAGCAAGTCAATGAACTCTATGTTATATTTTAAGGTCAATATTAGCTGCCCTACATTTCAATTACAACCTGAGACGGGAAACAAAGCAAGACAGTCAAGGACAACCAAAGCTGACTGTTACTTCTCCAAAGTATAAAGAAGGAGAGGCAACAGTAAGAGAAGCAAGGGTACCTCCAAGTTATGGTAACTATGTTACAAATTGGTACATGCACAACTCCAGATAAGAACATTGCAGACTATTAAAGTACCAAGTCTAGTGGAACCTCTATTATCCAATCCTTGATTTTACATTCTGTTTGAAATCCACTACATGTACTTCTTTGCTGCTTTAGCAG
>OX421454.1:9125001-9145001 GCA_949126865.1 Montipora capitata | reverse complement strand
TCGAGGTTCAGGGGAATAATTAGCATTTTGTTTTGTTCAAAACAAAGGAAAATGCAAATTATTCCCCTGAACCTCGACTCTGTTCTTTTGTTTCTACACAATTCGAAACTAGGCTATTCTTTGCGTTTATCGGCCGCCGGATGAAAGTGCTTACGCACTTTTTTACAAGGAGTTCTCGCAACTTCTGGAACACATTCTTGCTGGATGGTCTGGGGATTTATTGATTGCTGGATATTTCAAATTCCACCTTGATGATCTAAACAACAGGCATGCAAAGCGGTTTGTTGATATATTGAATGGCTTTGGTCTTCAGCAACATGCTAAGAGACCGACTCATAAAAAAGGTCCATACACTTGACCTCATCATAACTAGATTTGTGGTGGGACTGGATGTCGCTTTGGTGCGACGCGTAAAGGTTAATGATCCATGCCTGTTGATCATTGTGCGGTTCACTGTGAATTGCATCTCCAGAAACCGCGTTTTGGGAAGAAGGTGGTGAAATTCCGCAAGTTACGGTCCATCGACATCGACTCCTTTTGTGAGGACCTACGCGACTCTGATCTCCTGCTAAAGAGCTATTCGCATTTAAACACTCTGGTTGAACAATACGACCGTACGCTCTTGCCTATACTAGACAAACATGCGCCCGAGATACAGCGGCAGATTACTGTACGTCCATCGGCCCCATGGTACACTCAAGAGGTTGCAGATCAGAAAAACAAGAGACGTAGACTATAAAGGAAATGGCGGAAATCCAAATTGCAATCTGATAGTGAACGCTATGTGCATCAGTGTTATGTTGTCAATAACTTAATATGCAACTTGAAAACCACCTATTACAGAGAGATAATTATTGAAAATTCTGGCAATCAGAAGGTTCTCTTTAACACTGTAAATAAGTTGCTGCAAAAGTCAAGCGTAAAGCGCTATCCTCCATCTTCTGACGCTTGTTCCCTCGCAAACGCTTTTGCGGATTTTTTCGCTCAGAAAATTGACAAGATACATGCTGATCTTCACAAAAAGAGAACCTCGGATCCTGACCTTCCTTCCAGTGAGTCTACTGCATGCCAGGTTGAATTGTCAGACTTTGCTGTGCTTAGTCAAGACACTGTTAAGTAGTACGCCTGCAAGTCAGCGAAGAAATCATGTAATTTAGATCCCCTGCCGGCCTCACTGATGAAGAACTGTCTCGAAATGCTGTTGCCTACTATAAGCAACATTGTGAACCTATCACTTTCGACTGGGTACGATGCCTGAGACACTTAAGGTGGCTGAGCTGGTTCCTGCTTTGAAGAAACACGATGCTGACCATGAACAATTTTCGAATTTTCTTCCGATCTCGAACTTAGTGATGGTGTTAAAGGTCATCGAGAAGGCAGTCTCTGTGCAGTTAACTGATCACGTCAGAACCCACCATCTCGAAGAATGGTTTTAGTCTGCCTACAGGATTCACCACTCTACTGAAACAGCTCTTGTTTAAGGACAAAACGACATTCTGCGGGCGATTGATGACAACAGATCTGTGCTTCTTCTCCTTCTGGACCTTTCCGCCGTATTTGACACTGTAGATCACTCTACTTTACTTTTGCGTCTTCGTACTCGGTTTGGTGTCAAAGGAAGTGCTATTGCATGGTTTGAATCTTACTTAGCATCTAGCAAATGCTACGTACAAGTTGAGGGCTACAGGTCTTCCCTTCGGTCCCTGGATTCTGGTGTACCCCAGGGCTCAGTACTAGGCCCACTCTTGTACGTGTTATACACTTCTCCAGTAGCTGACATCATCAAGTCTCGTGATTTGCAGTACCACTTCTAAGCTGATGATACTCAGCTCTATATCACCTTCAAAACTGACTCTGCTGATGATGCGTGCTTGGCTAAGTCTAGAGTAGAATACTGTGTAGAGGAAATTGACAGGTGGATGATTTCAAGCAAGTTAAAGTTGAATGATGATAAAACGGAACTCATTGTATTTAGTTCTAAATACCGTCCAAGTCTCAGCAACGTTCAGATTGGTAGTGAGTGTATAGAGCCGAGCAATACTGTACTCAATCTAGGTGTTTTGTTCGATCAAACTCTGTCTTTCGGGGAACATGTAAGCAAATTATGCAAATCATCTCATTACCATCTTAGAAATATTAGTAAGATTAGAAAATATCTAGATGAAAATTCTACTGAGACGTTAGGCCATGCATTTGTTTCATCAAAGCTGGACTATTGTAATGCTTTACTTATTGGACTTCCAAAATACTAAATAGAAAGACTTCAGTCAGTACTAAATACTGTGACTCATATTATAACTCTTACTTGCAAATACGATCATATAACTCCTGTTCTAGTTAGACTGCATTGGCTCCCTGTTTCCTATCGTATAAGGTTTAAAGTGCTACTGCAGACTTACAAAGTGCTTAATGATTTATATCCTGAATACCTACCTATCTGAGCCACTTAGCAAGCCTATGCATACCCGCAATCTTATATCTCAGTTTCAACATCTGCTTAGTGTTCCTAAATCCAGAACTGTTACCTATGGCAATAGAGCATTTTCGGTATGTGCTCCTAAGCTATGAAATGAACTGCCTTTTTAGTTGCGCATGTCGTCAAATTTACAAGCATTTAAATCAGGACTGAAGACGATTCTTTTCAAAATGGCCTATCTTTAGATGGGTATTTGCTTTCTTGTTTTGCATACTTTTACAACAAGAACATTTCATTTTCAACTTCTATTACTTTTTTGGTAAAAACCTCTCAATCATACAGAACGGGTGGAAAAAATGTGGCATCCTGAAGGCCTTAGAAAAGGGTATCCCTTCGGACGACCCGTTGGAGCAAGTTCAGCGTGACCTTTTGATTGACTGCTTTGAGTTCGTTTCTTGTGCCTCAGAGACTGGAAATGTATTGACTTACGGTAACCTTTTATCGTTTCGTTTTTTTTTGTAGCAAGTTCCGATTGCTTTTTCTCAATGCAAATATCAAAACAAACGATCTTTTTTTTCACTCCAGTGTATGATATATAGTAACACAAGTGGATTAGAAGAGAGACACCGGCTGTGACATTACCCCATTGTGAAAAACAGTCATTGTTGATCTTTACCCTTTGTTTCCTGTCAGTCGAAAAAAATCAATAATCCAAGCCAGGGTGTGTCTTGATATGTTATATGACATCATCTTGTGAAGAAGTACATGGTGGTTTGTCAGGTCGAAGGCTTTCCGAAAATCAAAAAGCATGACTCGTGTAGTTGAACCGTTGCCATCGGTAGATCCTGACTAGGAGTGGATCATACCAATCAGGGCTTGTGTAGTAGGTGGTCGCAGTATGGTATCAAATTGCTTTTGGTCAATCTGCTCTAGGACTGCAGGCTTCACATAGGAATTAACCATGTATTGTTCAGCAATTTTTGAGATAGTCAGATTCAAGATATGGGCCTGAGGTGCTTATTAATGTCCTCGACCGATTTTTGCTTAGGAATAACATCAACTCTTTTCCATGACGATGGAAGGCGACCTTCACGGAAGGAGGTATCAATAATCTGACTGATGGGTTCGGCTAGAATGTCAGCGTTTTCTTTTAGTAACCAGGCTGGGATGTTATTTGAGCGACGAGCTTTGGACTTGTTTAGCTTGCTTATCTTCTGGAAAACTGATTCCCTAGAGACCTCAAGAGGTGAATAACCTGTATTCTGAGACAAAAGATTAAGGGAGCAGTCAGATGGAAGCTGGATGAACTCTTGCATAGGCGTAAGGGATGTCTCGTTGATCGTGTTTGGTAAACTGGTTATATCCGTAGATCCAGGTTGCGGTAGACGAAGGCGTACTGCCACTGCGTTTTTTAACTTCAGACCACCATGCAGATGGTTTGCACTGTTTTAGATGATCTACTTTGCTCTTGAAATAATTAGCATGACACTGTTTACGTTCGCGGTTAACCTTGTTTCTTAAGCAACGAAAATCGTCAATGTTGCCATTATGTAATGCACGTTGACGCCTTTGTATCAATTCCTTCAGTGTAGGTGTGATCCAAGGGTGCTCGGTCGGGTGGATCTTTCTTGAACGGATGGGTACAAGTAGGTCAAGTCCAGTGTTGATAATCTGCTTAAATAGGGACACTTTGTCTTCACAAGACTCCGAGTTGTAGTGATCAGCAAGTTTAGTTAGAATTAGGTCTAAATTCCTTTGACCACGAGTTCGGAATTTGATAACTTGTATAAGCTGGAAGATGTTTTGTAGACGAGATGTGTTCATTCTGTTGAAATCTCCAGTAAGAATAATACTGCTGTTGGGAAAACGAGACTCCACAGTTGACGTTTCACCAGGTAATTGTAGAGGTAAGAATTGTTCAAGCAGCCATGTTAGGCGCGGTTACAAGGTGAGAGGGAAAACAAAGCTGAAAAGCCTTTTCAAATCTTGTCATAAACAGCCGCACCAGAAAATAACCGGGTGAAACACGAAAATAAACAGGTCTGTTGGAAGCGTGCTTGAATTTTAACAAATGAGCCCCAAAATTGGCAAGAATTTGTAATGCTGATGAATAATAAAGCAGCTTCTATTTCCAAAACAATGGAATTACCTGGTGATAAATAACTTCAGCTAGGAGAGTGAATTTTTGACTTGTTGGTGTCTGACAGTGGGCTCGACCAGACGAATTCCACGCACATCTCAATTCCATCACAGTCCCATCAAATTTACAATCGAGATAGAATCAGAAGGTTCCATTGCCTTTCTCGATACCAAAGCAACCAGACATGAAGATGGCTCTATCACCGTGTCTGTTAACAGGAAAGCTACCAATACTGACCGTTACCTTGATTTTAAATCACACCACCATCTCCAGCATAAACGCTCGGTCGTACGCACTCTCATGGATCGCGCAAAGAACATTCCTTCCACAAAGGAGGAAGCATCTAGGGAAACTAAGCGATTAGCGAAAGCCCTCGCCGCGAATAACTACCCCGCTAAATTCATTCACAGTGACCGTCAACTGAATAGACGACAAGAATTGGATAATACCGACCAGCGTGATTGAGTTATCCTGCCCTATGCCAAAGATTTTTCAGAGAAAGTGGCAAAAGTTCTTCGAAGTTTTAGCATCAAGGTCGCCCAGAAGCCCATTCGTACCATCTCCAACATACTCAAAAAACCAAAAGAGAAAATCGGGAAAGAGGCTTCCAGAAGTATCGTGTACAAGATCAAATGTAAATATTGTGATTGTGTTTACGTTAGCCAGACATCACGCGCGCTAAGAACACGCGTGAAAGAACACGCAAAGGCCATAGCAACATTGGATGAAAATTCTTTGTTGGCCAAACACCATATGCTCCACAGTCATGAAACAGATTTAGAGAATGTGGAAGTTGTTGACAGGTCACCGACGTGGCGACAAAGACTAATTCTTGAAGCGTGGCACTCCGTGCGAGATGAGAACTCTATAAACGAACACAAAGCGCTGCCTAGCGTATACAACAACATTAACAACGTCTAGCGTCATTAATAATACTCTTGGGACTAGCGACTTGTTACCTTAAGGAATTTTTTCGAGATATTTAATATTACTATACAGGCGCCGTCAAACATTTGCATTTTTTATCCTTTGCTGAAAAAGGCAACAGTTGTAACCGAAACGTCCGAGACGATAAGAATTTTTAGCCAGTGTAAACATTTTAATTCCTCTTTTACCAAATTTTTGGTATATCTTTGGCATGGAGCTCTGTAGTTTCAACCTCCGGACGTTTATATCTTACTCGTATGGTTATTTCCTCTTGCCCCACAGTCTCTAGCCACTTATTCTTCTTAATCTGGCGTACTTGATCAGCCAATCTCTGCTCGGTGACTTCTGTTAGTTCGTTGTTGATGTTACGGGCTTTCCCCAGGTGTAGAAGTCTTTTTCTGTACCCTCGCCTCTCTGATTCACTCATGGTGTAACATTCAAACATCCTTTTGTTATCCCCCTTTGACCATCCTTATCTCTTCTGTCGGTTGTTCAGCAGTAGCACGATGACGACTGGGCCTACGCTACGTTATTATTATTATTATTATTATTATTATTATTATTATTATTATTATTGACAATTAGCACAGTCTATTGGGTGTTGTTTCGACTGAGGATTTTCCTTAAGCATCGAGCTACATCCCGTAGTCTTAGATGTTTAGGACGTATTGCATAATTCTTGAAGTTCCAAGGAGACAAGCTTTTTGTAGCGTGCCAAAATGAATTTTCTCGCTAACTTGAGTTAGCGAAGATTCGAATGTTTTAGAGATTGTTCCAAGCGATCCAATCACAATAGGTATAACTTTAACTTCTTTACAGTTCTAAGTCTGTTCCAATTCATATTTGAGGTCTTGATAACGGTCAATTTTCTCTGTTTGTGCTTCCAGGATTCTCGTATCAAAAGGACATGTTACCTCAATGATTTTGCAAAGTCTACTTTCTTTATCCAAGATCACAATATGTGGCTTACTGTGATCAAGTTCTTTATCGGTCTGGATTCTCATATCCCAGAGGAGATTTATATGTTTGTTTTCAAGCACTGCTTTAGTTTTATGATCATACCATTTCTCATTATGCTCCAGGTTATGTTCTTTGCAAAGCTGCCAATGAATCACTTGTGCAACTTTGTCGTGCCTCCAATGTTTAAATTGTTTCTCTGCGAGATTCTCGCACTCATTAATAATATGAGCAAGAGTTTCTTCGTGATCGCCGCAAATTCTGCACAGAGGGGAAATATCGACTTTATCAATACGATGTTGGATTGATCTTTTCCTGCTAGCCTGCTCTTGGGCAGCCCTGAGGGTACATTCAGTTGCTTTTTAAGATCGCCATTCCTTACCTAGTTCCAACTCTTAGGGTCTCTAAATTCTGTTGCCTTAAAATATACACTGTGAAGCTTCTTTTTTTAAAAGTTTCTCTTTCTGTTGTTGATTACGGTGTCCTTATCCAAACAAGTACCAATGACATTTTCAGCAACACTTTTCTTTATCAATTCGTCCTGGCTGTGAGCAACATAGTCATGTAAACAAAATTTCTCAATAAGGACACAGTCTTTGATGCTTATTAGACCTCTTCCTCTATCTGACCTTTCTATGTACAGTTGATCAACATCGCCTTTGCGATGAAACATATTGTACATAGTTAGTAACTTTCGGGTTTTTCGGTTTTCGGGTTTTTGCACTCAACTCTACCAGCAGTGTACCTTATTATGGATACAGCTCTGGCCTTAATAGCGGTGATGACGTTCTTGCTATTGAGTTTTGGTTTTAGTAACTTTCTAACACATCTGAAATACTCCACTTTGATATTTTTTTTCATGGTCTTATCTTTGATTCCATTATTATTATTATTATTATTATTATTATTATTATTATTATTATTATTATTATTATTATTATTATTATTATTATTATTATTGTTGTTGAGGCTCGAACTCAACACCTAGTTAAGGTCAGCAGTTTTCGTAGTGTAACATCCGGGGAAATCCCTAAGGACTGGCAGACATAATTATCCTGGTCGTGTGCTTTTGCTAGTGTTTTAGTGTTTTAGCATTTGCGAGCTCCTTCCTTCTGTTTTTGTCCGCCTTGGACACTCAATAGGCCCTCGATGTTCGGTAAGCAATGTTGTTAAGTTTTTCTAGTGATTTGTGTCTTTGTTTAGTTATGTTGTCTTCGTTTCTATTTCTAGTTAAGAAATCTTCGTTTCTATTTTTTCCATGTGCTCGTGTGTTTATGTTGAATTCGTTGTGTCGCGTAGAAATTGTAATCTTTGTTGTGTTTGAGGAATAAATCGTTGAATTCATGGTCCTGCGAATCGGATAGATTCTGACAGATTTGGATGAAGAGTTGGTCTTCGTATTTTGAGCGATTGGCGCTGTTACCTTACACGACTACCTTGATGAATTTGTGGAAACTCTGGCGGACTATAAGAACATTGTGATCATTCAAGGTTAGTCGAAATGTCTGAAGAATTGGAAGCTATTAAGAAGTAACGAAAGTTCTTGAGAAAGTCTGTAACGGACACTTTGAAGTCTGTCGAAGAAGCGCTATCAGTGTAGAATAATCATGCTATGATTCAGGTTTTGAAAGATAATATTGCTAGTAAATGGAGCGATTTACAAGATGTGCAAGCCACAATGTGTACTCTGTTAGAAGACGAAGAAATCGACACAGAGTGTAGCAGTCATAATGACTATGAATTGCGTGTTATTGAGTACATGTCTAAAATGACGAAGTATCTGGAATGAAAATCTGTCTCTGAGATGAAAACGGATAGTAGTGCAACTGTAACCCCGCAGTCATGCCCTCAGGTACAAGTTAAGCTAACGAAGATTGATCTGCCTACCTTTGATGGAAACGTTTTATGTTGGCAAACTTATTACCAGTCGATCAAGGTCTCCGTGGTTGATAATTCAGCCTTAGCAGAGGTACTGAAATTAGAATACTTGATGAGTTCATTAAAGGGTCCAGCTGCCGAAGCAGTGAAGGGATTTGCAGTGGTACAAGAGAATTACCAGCCAGTTTTGGAAGCCCTGAAAGAAAAATTTGGTCATCCAAGATTGATCCTCGATGCACACATAAGATCCCTGATTCATTTACCGCGTTTGAACTCTGATGATGCATTGTCTATGCGTAAATTCTATGATCAAGTGGATGGGCATGTTCGATCTGTTGAATCCATGGGTGAGAAATTCAATTCTGAAACTTTAGCTCCGGTTCTTGTACCCCAAATTGTGGACAAGCTGCCAAAAAGGGTTGTTGAAAGGTGGGAACTTGAACTTGGCAATTGGAAAGCAAAAGAGGACTGTGTGAAAGTGAAAACATTGTTTGCTTTCTTAGAACAAGTAGTACGAGTACGAGTCTTCCCAGTCTCCCTCTCTGGAGTTCAAGGCCTCTGCAAAGGAAAACACTGCAAAGTGTGTAAGCCAGGAGAACTTCAAGTCTAGTTCACCACGAATATCATCTACTTCTGCACTATGTGCTTCTATGCAAGTCAAAGAGTGCTGTGTTTGTCGAAAGAATCACCCCGTGTGGTCATGCGTTAATTTTCTGTCACTGGCAGTGAAAGATAGATTCAGGATGGCATTGTCCAAAGGTCTTTGTTTTCGTTGCTTAGAAGCTGGTCACGTGGCTCAAAGTTGTGAAAAACCACCGTGTAAGCACTGTCGGGGTAAAAACCATAGCCTCGTTCATATGGATTCGGTCAGTTCTGGGTCTTCAGCGACACCACCCTCGTCACAAACGTCCCCGGAGAGAGAATCCTTATCTCAAGCCCCTCTTTCTACAGCAGCTTCTTATGTAGTAGCACGTTCAATGGTGTCTTGTGGTGGTGGCAAGGTTATTCTTCAAACTGTGCCAACTGTTATTTGTGGATCCCATGGTTGCTCGAAAGTTGTTCAATGTTTTCTTGATCCCAGTTCACAGACTTCATTTGTTAGACAAAGTATTGTGCAAGAGTGTTAGAATTGCTGTGTCTGGATTTGGTGGAAAATCAGACAAGGAGACTCTACGAGAGAGAATTGCTTTTACTGTAGCACCTGTTGATAAGCCTGGAAAGCCGCAATGTATTGAAGCACATACTGCGCCAGTTATTTGCCGTCCAGCTGAGGCTGTGGATATTCATCCAGCAAAATAGCTTCATCTTCAAGGCAAAGGTTTCTTGAAGAATTCCCCCAGGTGAACGGGAGATTGATGTACTCATTGGCTTGGATTTTTATTATTCCTTTGTGACAAGAGACATTGTACGAGGAGGTTCCAATGAACCAGTTGCAGTTCGCACGTCACTAGGTTGGGTCTTCTGTGGACCAACAGGCGGTCATGGCCAAGAATGTACTGTGTCTATGAACATTCAAATTGGCGTTGAGGAACAATTGAATGAAACACTTCAGAAGTTATGGAACTTGGAGTCTATTGGCATCAAACCTACTGAAAGTTCACCTTCTACTAACCCCAGTAAAGCCATGGTCTTAAAGAAGTTTAGGGACACATGAACATACAAAGATGGTCGATATGAAGTCTCCTTACCATGGAAGGAAGCTCAAGTAGTGTTGAAAGATAACTACAAGCAAGCAGAAAATAGGTTGTACAATCTAGAAAAGAAGCTGCTTCTAGGGCCAGCCAAAGCCAGGTCCTACAGAGAGGCGATTCATAAGTACATCGACGATGGAGTTTCAGAAGAAGTACCTTGTGATCAAATTGCACCAAAGATGGGCGTCCTGTGTTCTATCTTCCACATCATGTAGTCATCAGAGAAGATAAGCAGACAACTAAGATAAGGGTTGTGTTTGATGCGTCTGCGAGAGATAGTAATGGTCTCTCTCTTAATAGCTGCTTAGAAGCCGGCCCTGTGTTGCAGCCTGATTTGGTTGGGATCCTCCTGCGCTTTCAAAAAGGTCATATCGGTATCATGGGTGATATAGAGGAAATGTTTTTTGCAGGTCCGCTTAAAGGAAAAAGATAGGGATTCGCATCGTTACCTGTGGAGAGATTTGGACTCTAAAGCCACACCCAAGATTTACAGAATGACAAGGGTCACATTTGGAGTTATTTCATGTCCGTTTCTTGCTATCTGTACTATTAAAGAGCATGTCAAAAGATATAAAGAAACATTTCCTGAGGCATTACATGAAATCTTGAGGAACACTTACGTTGACGACTTTGCTTCGGGGAGATGGAGTAAGTGAAGCACTGAAATTACAGCAAAGTACGACTGAGCTTATGCAGCAAGCAGGTTTCAATTTGACAAAATGTTCTAGCAATTCGCCTGAGCTTATGCAAACCATACCTGAAATACTAGAGCAGACAGCCTTGTCTTCACAGTGGGTGAGAAACTCTGTTAAGTCGGGATCAGAGAAGCTGTACACAAAGAGTGAAGTAGCCTCTTTAGCAGCAAAGATGTTTGATCCAATTGGTCTCATCACGCCCTTTACGGTGAGGTCCTAATTGTTGATGCAAAGTCTGTGGACCCAAGGTGTTGGTTACAGCGGAGGGGTGGCGCAGTGGTAAGATCTCTGCCTTCCGACCCTAAGGTCCCGAGTTCCATTCCCGGTTCTGCCAAGAGTGGAATATTTGGCGACCTTCTTTCCCGCTAAAGGTCACTCAGCTTTCCATCCTTCCGAGGTCGCTAAAATGAGTACCAGCATGCATGGACTGCTTATAAGCGGCTGCCATTTGCGCCTGTATATGCTTCCAGTCCGCTGGGGGTAAATTGATCATTGTAAAGCGCCTTTGAGACATTTGTGATAAAGACGCTATATAAATGCACCACTTTACTTTACTTTGGTTGGGATGACTGCAGTGAGCTGAAATCAGTGGGTCCAAGAGCTTTCAGAGCTTGAACACCTTCACATCCCAAGATGTTACACTGATTTGCCCTTAAGTCAGAACCCTAAGGTGGAGCTACACGCATTTGGTGACGCATCAGAAGTTGCTCATGCTACTGTAGTTTACCTAAGAGTTGTTCCTGAAGAGGGAAAGGCATGCACTAGTCTTGTGATGTCCAAGACCCGAGTGGCTCCTGTGAGAAGGATTTCTCTTCCACTCTTAGAGGTAATAGCTGCTGTGATAACTGCTAGACTGTGTACCCATGTTAAAGATGCAATTGGTTGTCATATTAGCAGCATTGTGTGTTGGACAGACAATTCTCCAACTTTGCACTGGATCAGAGGCTCAGCCACTCGGTGGAAACCGTTTGTTGCTAATCGTGTTATCGAGATTCAGTCGTTGTTGGATCCCAGTGTTTGGAGCTATTCCCCAGGACTGCACAATCCAGCCGATCTACCTACCCGAGGCTTATCTGCAAGTCAGTTAAGAGAGAGTCAGTTGTGGTGGAAAAGGGGCCCTCTTGGTTGCAAGAGTACGAAAAGGACTGGCCAGAAGATTTAAGGTCTAAACCTTCCAGTGAAATTGTCGATCTGGAAAGAAAGAGTAAAGCTAGTGTCGGTTGCGTTGTGCAGCCCAAACAACCAGTTATCGACTTTACAAGGTTCAGCAAATATGGTCGCTTGTTAAGAACTGTTGCGTGGATCAGAAGATTCATTTGCAACTTAAGGGTGAAGGAAGAAGAAACAATTGGCAGCTCTCTGACTGGATTAGAAATACAAGGTGCAGAAGAATGGTTGATAACCCATGTACAAGAAGCTAGTTTTCCTGAATACGTTAGGTCAGTTAATTAAACAGCATAGTGTCTTGAAGAACAGCAACCTAGCAAATTTAAACCCATTTCTGTTCCCTTCTAGTGGTTTTCTTCGTGTTGGAGGAAGAATTCATAAGTCGCTGCTACCAGAAGAAGAGAAGCACCCCATTATCTTGCCTTCTAACCATCCTGTTGTGAAGTTATTGAATGATGATGTTTACTGCCGTGAACTACACGCTGGTGTGGAGCACACTTTGTCAGTTCTGCGACAAAGATTTTGGTTGGTCAAAGGAAGGTCGACTGTCCGTCGGACACTAAAGAACTGCTTACTATGTCGCCATTACCAAACAAAGCCATTTTGGAAGCGGCAGTTACCCGTGCTGTACACTTAGAGTTAGTGTGCAACATGACCGTGGAGCGATTCCTCCTTGCTTTGAGACGCTTGATTGCAAGAAGAGGAATGTGTAGCGTCATTTGGTCAGATGATGCAAGAACATTTAAAACTGCTAACAAAGAGCTACAGCAGTGTTGGAGAATACTAGAATCTGACCAAACTCAGCTTACATTGTGTGAAAGGAAAATTCAGAGGAAGTTCATCGTGGAAAGAGCCCCATGGTGGGATGGGTTTTACGAGCGCCTTGTAAAGAGTGTCAAGACACCTCTGAAGAAAATCTTTGCCAAGGCAATGTTGGATGCCGAACAGCTAACTACTATTTTGGTTGAAATCGAGGCACAGCTTAACAGTCGTCCTCTTACTTACCTTGGTGCCGACCCTGATGACTACAGCGTCATTACCCCAACGTAGATTCTTATTGGGAGAAATCTCCAAGCATCTCCGACTAAGGACACTCGTGTTTCAGAACACACATCTAGAGCCATGACTAAACTAATTCAGTACCACCAGAGACTTGTAAATGGATTTTGGAGGCGTTGGCATGCTGAGTATCTGAAGTCTCTGACACCCCTCAAGAAATGGTACCAAGTTGGCCGTGAAATCTGTAAAGGTGATTTGGTCCTTGTGAGTGAAGATCACGTAGCTCGTGGTCAGTGGTCACGTGCACGTGTGGAGGCCGTCCACCCAGGTCATGATGGTCTTGTCCGGTCGGTTACCCTGCGTACCACATTTGGAAGTCTTACCCGTCGTGAAGTTCAGCGACTACACCTCCTTGAAGCCTGTGATGCTGATTTAGCTGCTGAACTTAACTGATCTATATGGAAACATTGTTGAACATTTTGTATTGGAACTTAGAAAATTGTTTATAGCCGTATTGATGCATTTCCCGCATCTGGTGGGAGGATGTTCGGAACTGAAAGTTTCTATTTTTGTCGGACATGTGGACCCTGGGTCCCAGTGATGCAGGGGCTCGGGACACCCCGCGTAATCTTTTTTCCATGTGTTCGTGTGTTTATGTTGAATTCGTTGTGTCGCGTAGAAATTGTAATCTTTGTTGTGTTTGAGGAATAAATCGTTGGATTCAGGCCATGTATCACCTCTTGAGACCACTCGTCTTTCCCTTCCTTCTGCTTTCTCATTTTGAAATGGTGTGTCCTCTCAAGCCCACAGCCCTCTGTTACTCTGACTGCCCTGAGAATGTTTCAGTACTCTTAGATACGTAGTTCTAAAAGCCCAGTATTATTATTAGCTGAGGTCAGGTGAGCAAAGCGCGCCACAGGAGCACTATGGGTAAGATTTTTGTGGGAAATCTATCCATGCGAGAATTTTTGGTTATGGCATCAGCGTACGCAGTCTCGCCTGCCCGCACAGACTGTCGGGGTGGAGGCGGCGATGCAGGACAGCCTCTGGGGTCGGGAGTGTTCGTGCAATTTTCCTTGGCGGGAAATCGCGTGGCAGCTTTGCATTTGGCAAGCCGCGTTTTTTTTTTTGGCGGGAGATCATCAGTAACGAACAACGGAATAAACAGGGTGAAAGAGAGAAGAGGCGACAAAATTTGAAAAATTTCAGCAAAGAATACCTTGACAGAAACCGAGGAAGGAGGATCAGAGAAAATTTCAATGAAGAACACCGTTAAGCTGAGGGAAATAGAGCGAAAGACAAAACAAATAATTCCAACGGTTAGCTTTCCGGTTTGCACCTCAGCGAATTTCTTCTATTGCATAACCCGCACGCTATGTAACAAGACCCACACAGGCGAAACAGGGAAAAGATTGGCGGAACCCTTTTGCGAACACCCACGAGATGAAAAAGAAACGACATAGATGCATCAAAACCATTTCCACGCCATTTTAATCTTTCTTATCACTCCCACCACAACATGACAATTTACGGCCTATCCTTTCACCACGAGAACACAGAAAGCCGCAAGAATCTGGAAAAAAAATCACCTTTCATCTAGGTACACTCTATCCTCAAGGAATCAATCAACGCCTCTCATTCCATTAATTTATTCACAACTTCATGTTACCATATTTCTACCAGTGCCAAACCGACTCCACACTGCATAAAAACCAACAACACCCACAATTCCTCTATTCGCTCTGACGAAGGGCTAACGCTCAAAACGTCAGCTTTCCAAATCGTTCACGGTGGTGATTCGACCTTTATCAACGCGTTGGATAAAACCAAAATTTCCTTGTTATCCTTAAAAGCGAAGCTCCGAGCGCCAAAGGCGCGCGCGCGGAGCACCATGGGGAAGAAAATGTGGTAATCCATGTTTTGGTGATCGTACGACCGTACGCCCGTACGCCCGTCCATCCATCCATGTATGCCAATGTGACCAGTATCACCTGACCATATGGAAGTCACAATCCAGCTAGTTTACAGGGTACATCTTTGATATTGGACATCAATGCTATGGTCAATTGACACCTGTAATAACAAGGCATCTCCTGAACACCAGCACGTGAATATATCGCGGCTCAGGTTTACAGCTCCTCGAGGTCGGCTTTTTTTAGTTGACCACTGACCAGGCACTGCTTTTCGGTTGGATCGCAGGCTCAAACCTGGCTAACTGCTGAAAATGTTTCGCACGCTTTCTGCGGCCCGCCGCGGCTTTTCGTGTGGAAAACGGTTTTCTTGCATTTTTCACTGGTTTCACTCCAGGTTTGACATACATAGCTGTGGTCAGGACCACACTGGTTGCTACGCAGTTCCTTAAGTCAAGCATCGGAGGGCTATAAACTTAAAGCTGAGTGTTTAATTTTATTTTGTTTACAGCTGGTTTTTGGCATATCTTTAGATTTTTAATTTTGATAAAGTCGCGTGATGCCTGGACAACCTATGACAAAAGAACAGAAACGACAGAAGACAGAGAGAGAGAGAGAGAGAGAGAGAGAGAGAGAGAGAGAGAGAGAGAGAGAGAGAGAGAGAGAGAGAGAGAGAGAGAGAGAGAGAGAGAAGGAGAACAACAAAACAGTATACAAGTAATAGCTCAAACTTGGTGGAAGAAGTTACTTCACAAATTATTTTCTTGGACACTAGACCGTTCGTTATTTTTACAGATGCGTTATTTCAAATGGATTCGTACTTTTAAAAAAATTGTTTAATCGTTTTTTCCTTTATTCTAAAAAAGAGCAATCATCTGTACTGTTTTTGGACACAAATAAATGGTTGATTTGTTTGGTTTGCTCTGAAATGCGAGCAAACAAGTGTCTTTTTTTTAATTATTTTTTGAATCCTTTTGCCTACACTGTAACTGTTTTTCGGTGTGCTTCGACAGTGATAAGAAAATTTTGCTCTTATGTTATAAATACGTAATTGCAATGAGTTTTTGTAAGATTAAGGAGAAATATCACTAGTTTGTGTTTCCAGAAGTTTATTTCAAGCACGCACAAGTAATTTATTGCAGGTCTTGTTTGACGTTCTTCTTTTCTTGATTGCCGTGTTTTGCCGATTCTTGTTCCAAGCAAAGCTGGCGTGTTTCAATGAAATACATGAAAGTGTGAATGAGCTCGTTCTCAAAGATGACGTGGAATAAAGTACATCAATAAAGTTGACAAAGTTTCCTAACGATCTGTCACATCACGAGCTAGTACGTGTGTGATTTCTAAAATTTGGGGTGATTCCTTTCCCTGCCTTTTGCAGCTTTTGACAGTTGACTCTGAAATGGCCTTTTTTTCCTTTTCCGTTTGCTTGCTGAGGATTTGTTTGTTTTCTTTTAAAACTCATGCGATTCAAGTAAAAATCATTGCCTAACTAGTGAATTCCACAGTAAATTTCACTTGAAAAACCGGTATGGCACTCATCGCTTCGTTATTCATGCGATATCGGTTTTTCCCAGATTTGTTCTATAGACGAAAGCGTAGAAAATCAGGGGCACCCAACGTCAATTTTCGGAAAATATCTGTTCGGAAGCCGATTTGAGATCTAGAATTTTCGGAACATTTGTTGTAAAATTTATTGATTGCCTGCCTGTCCTACGATTTTCGAACATCTAAAAAATGGTATAATTGCCCATTTTTAACGGATTTTTACCCTAAAAAGGTCACCTAGAATTTTCGGGAGCCTTTTTTCTGGCTGACAATTTTCGAAAAGGTAAGCTTTGATCCCTATAATTTTCGGATTACTAGACTTTCAGCTAGGAAATCCGAACAGATGAAAAATGTTTAGGGGAAAAATATATGCCTATATCTACTGTTTAAATACTAAAATACGTTTAACAATGCTATGTTTGAGTGGTTTTGAAATATATTCTCGTTGGGTGCCCCTGGAAAATGATTTAATTGAGCAGTAACCGGAAACACGAAAACGTGGACAATTCCAAAACCTTTCATTTTCACTAACTTTACAGCCAGTAAGAATAAATAACCCGGGAGCTCCGTATTTAGGCTTGGCTAAATCTAAATATTATTTTCTTTTATCTCCAATTCATCCGTTCGGTTTTTGAAAGACCCTATCAATAAAGCTCCTGTTTTTCTTTTTTTTTTTGTAATTGACTCTGAGACCTGACAATTTGGCAAAGATATAAAAAAGCTCAAAAGACCTTTCTATTGAAGACCTAGTGCCGTTCAATATAAGAGTAGTATCATCGACGTATTGGCTTACTTTGCACTCGTTGTACAAAATTTGAATACCGTGATCTGAATTAGATCATCACGTCTAATTGCCGCCCCTAAAATTTCGGCACACAAAATGAAAATATAAGGTGACAGGGGAAAGCCTTGACCTACACCTCTTTTCAGATTGAAGACGTCTGATTGCGGTATAGAAAAGTTTTATCCAGGAAATGAAGGAATCTCCAAAATAATAATATTTTAGAGTTTTACTTATTGTCTCCTTGACAATCTTGAAGAGGAAACAAAAGATAAGTTTACTAAGATCAAATGTCTGCACCAGTTTACAGAAAACTAAGATTAGGCTGCATGTATATTGTACTTTTTGTGTGTAATTTATGTTGAAAGGATATCTTCTGGGGAATGAAAGACTCCTCAAAAACCTATTTCACTTCTTTATTTGGCGTTCTCGGTTCGATCTTACAGCTCTCCTCTAGTTCTTGCTCCCTCACTATTTGTTAGGTATACAGTCTTTTTATATAATCTTAGTCTGACTGAACAATCAAGTGCCAATCACACGTCAAAATGACGCCTGCCAGACGCACTACGCGAGCGCGTCGGCACATTAACATGTTTTTTTTCCACAACAAAGAAAACCGCTTGTTTCGACAGTAACTTACAAGTTTATCAATAATAGATTAGCGCGATTGGAGTATGACACGTTACAAAAATTACAAGAAACGAGTTACAATTTCTAGAATCAAGTTACAAAAGTAAATTTACAGAGAAAATTACGATTTATCATTGTTACATAGCAGAGTCAAAATAAAGGGCTAAACGGAGAGAAGGACGGGCTTAAGGCTTCACCCATTACATACGCAATTTGCTTACATGATTTTATCTATAATCGTAGTTATCCAGCGAGGCTAAGCAATTTAATGAAATAATCGATAGAAAGTGAATGCTCCTGTTTTAAGCCGAATATGCATATTGGCTTTCGATTGTTGTTCTTTTATCGTTGCATTCCATTGCGAAGTGATTAAAAAATGAATGAACGGGAGAGATAAAAAAAAAAAAGATGCCCTAATATATAGATTTAGCCAAGCCTAAAAGCGGAGCTCCCCGGTTATTTATTTCTACTGCCTGCAGGGTTTGTGAAAATAAAAGGTTTCGAATTGTCCGCGTTTTGATGTTTTCGGTTGCTGCTTTAATAATTAAATCATTTTTTTTTCCTTTCTTGTATAGAAAACTCGTTGCCTAACTACCGAATTCCACGGTAACTTTTACGCTAAAAACCGATATCGCATGAATCAGGAAGCGATAAGTGCGACATCGGTTTTTCCAGTGAAATTTACTTTGTAATTCACCAGTTTGGCAATATTTTTTTCTTGAACCGAATGAGTTTTAAAAGAAAAGAAGCACACCCTCAGCGAGCGAATGGAAAAGGAAAAAAAAACATTTCAGAGTCAACTGTCAATACCCAGTGAATAGGAATCGTGCTAAAATTAGAAGCCATAAAACTAACTTTGTTAGTTCAAGGTCAAAGAAGAGTTTTACTGATGTACTTTATTCCACTTTATCTCTGAAAACAAGATCATTCACATTTTTATGTATTTCATTGAAACACGCCAGGTTGTCTTGGTACAAGAATCGGCAAACTACGGCAATGCATCCAAGAAAGGACGAACTTCAAACACGATCTGCTCCAACACTTAAATAACGTTTGGGTGCTTTAGAGCGGTTTTCAATTGAGTGTCGAAAGTAATTAGCGAATTGCTTTGGTTTTGCATTTACTTCACTCAGTGATTGGTTCAAAGTTCTCGCGCCGTCTTTTCAACCAATCAGAAGTGAAACCAAAACCAATTGTGGCTCGCGCGTGCACATTTCCCCGCGCTTTGTGTCGGCTACGTGTAATTACTTCGAGTTTTGGTGGTTTACTGGATTGTCTCCGTCCTTCTTGATTGGCCAAAGTAATTACTTTGGTTTTGGTTTTACGACACTCATTTAAAAACCGCTCTAAACAAACTTCTGAAAACACAAGCTAGAGAGATTTCCCCCTAATTTTACGAGAACTCATTGCGAATACGTGTTTATAACATAGGGGCAAAATTTTCTTGTCACTGTCGACACATAACGAAAACCAGTTGGGCAAACGGATTAAAAAAGCACTTGTTCGCTAGCATTTTAGAGGAAAACAAACAAACAAACAAATCAACTCTTTCTTTATGTCCAAAAGAGTACAGATTAATTGCAGTTGACAATAAAAATTCGATTCTCATTCCTGAACAAAGGAAGAACCGATTAAACCATCTTTTAAAAATACGCATCCACTTTAAATAACGCATCCGTAACAATAACAAACAGTTTAGTGCCCAAGTAAAGAATTTGTGTGCTAAGTATGAGATATTACTGGTATTCTGTTTCGTCGTTGTCGTTCTCTTTCGCTCGGTCCTTTCGTTTCTGTTTTAGACATAGGTCCTGCAGGCATCATGAAACCTTATCAGAGCTTCTAAAGATATGCCAAAAACTGCAATACAGAGAAAAAAGCAGCTCTAAGCAAATTACAAATAAACACTCAGCTTTAAGTCTACATCCCGCCAATGCTTGACTTGAACAACTGCGTAGCGACCAGTGTGGACCACAGATATCATGATATTTCAAACTGGATTGAAACCAGCGAAAAATGCAGAAAGAAAAAATCTTCCGAACCGTTTTCCACCTGAACACGAAAAGCGTTGACTGTGTAAGAACTTTCGTTTATATATAGTATGGCCGTGTAGCCGCGTCAAGCCACAGAAAGCGCGCGAAAAATGAGGCCTCGCTTATGTTCAGGTGAGTTAGCCTGTGTTAAGCCTGCAATCCAATCGAAATCCAGTACCTGGTCAGCGGAAAATTAAACGAGACTTACCTGTAAGTCGAAGTTTGATATAAATT
>OX421454.1:9090001-9122501 GCA_949126865.1 Montipora capitata | reverse complement strand
TTAATCACGGTTCAAAATGAAACCAAGATCTGTGAAAAGCTTGGTGGTGACAGCAACATTAGTGCTACTGTCTGAAAAAGTGCCTCCCTGAAGATAGGAGTCATCAATGTAGCCCACATTTTCAAATCCTTGGGAACGCAGCGTTGCATCAATTGGTTTAACGATTTTTGTAAATATTGTAGGTGCACAGCTTAAACCATTTGGAAGGCAGGTAAATTGAAACAGCTGATGTTTCAAAATAAATCTCAAGTATTTCCTGTGATTTTTGTTGACTGAGACCGGATAATAGGCATCCTTTAAATCAATGGACGCCATGAAACAGTTTGGGGTCATAAGAGTGATGGCATTCCTAAGATTCTCCATTTTAAAATGGTGATATTCTACCGACTCATTCAGTTGTTTGAGGTTAAGAATAAGTCGATAGGAGCCATCTTTCTTCGGACGTATGAAAATGTTGGAAATGTACTCTCCATTTGAGTGTGGCTCTCTCAATGACCCCCCTCTCAAGAAAACAGGCAATAATCTGAATCTCCAATGGATTAAATTTGTACTGGTTTGGTACAAAAAGTTGAGAGGTTTTTGTAATAAGGTCAATTGTAACCCCTCTAATAGCATCAAGGATCCTTTGATCTGAAGTGATGGTGTGCCATTTGTGAACATAATTTTTCAACCTACCTGTCATGCATGGAATAGACGGAGAAAAAGGGGGCTCACCTGGCTTCCCAATTGATCATGAGCTACCTTGTGTGCTCTGCCTGAGCTGCTTTGTGTGCTTTGAATTTTGATGGAGGTTTCCTCCGTTGGCCTTGGCCCAGGTACAAAAAATATTGTTGATGGTTTGAGTAGGATGATCCTTGTCGTCTGAAGTTATTGGCTCCATGCTTTGAGTTGTTCCATGCTTGGGGTAAGACAACCGTTGGCTGACCTTGTTGGTTTCGCTTATTTCCTTGACTGCCTTGGGCAGGTCATCTCCAAACAAAAACTTTGATATTGGAGTTTGGGAGCTGCAAAGTTGTTTGTATTGCTCGTTGAGATCAGGCCTAATCAGTTCTCTTCTACTAAGGTTGACTTCATAGACAGAACGAGCCATAAGAGTCAATGAATCCAAAGCGAGTCTAAGGAACGATGACACATCTTCCTTGCTAACAGTTTTAGGGTTACTTGTGACACTCAAAAGTTTGTCTGTCAGACAAATGATAGGATCCATACTCTTAAACATGCTAGTTTTAATCTTTTGCATCCTCAAGTCCCTAGACTTTGAACTGGACCTCCTTTTAGCCCAAATTTGAGGATTAACCCTTGTACTTAATACGTTTTCACAATTTTGAGGCCTGTTGTACTTGGTCAGTTTGTCTTTTGCATTTTCTTCCGACAACTTAGTTTTCACCATTTGTCAACAAGGTTTGCCAATTGTGTGCTAACAGCATCACTCACAGCTCCTTCGGAGTCATAAATCTTTGACAGTTCGGCAAGAACACTGTCTTCGCCTTCTGCTAACTGCTCTGGCGGTTTAGCCGCACTGATCAGCTCTTCACACGCCTCGGTTAGATCCACTGACTCAGTGATGGCGTCATCGCCCTCGTGCTCATCAACATCCGCGTCGCTGAGCTCATCCCTTTTCCTTTTGTGGGATCCAGCGCTCGCGGAAGAGTGCATAAACTCTTTCACAGTCGATACCATAAAATTTATCGCTGTCCCGAGTGATGATAGACAAGCTGATTGTTGGTCTTCAAGTTGTTTAAGACCCTCCATAACCGCGTCATGTTGACGGTCCGATTGAGCACATGGTTTGCTAGTAGCAGAAGTTCTCGGCAACGTGGCCTTTTGTTTTGAACTGTTCCCTGAAGAAACCCGTGGTTTGGGCGCAGTTTCCTCGCTCTGCGGCTTGCCCAGTTGGTCAAGCGACTCTGCAGAGAGTAAATCCTCCGAAACTTCCAGACGGCATGCGTCCTCGTCAATGTGGTTCGGCATTGTGAACGTTAATCCAGAAAATAGTGGGAAAAACCTTGGTTTACGAGAGCCTCGTAAAAAACAAGGTCAGTTCTTGTGCTTTTTAAACGTCGATGAAAGAAAAAATCCGACTTTTTCTGATATTTTGAAGAGATAAATTCGAACACGTTTTCTCTCGAAGCGGGAAAAGGACGTGCATTGACTTCTGGGATTGGATGGTGCAATCTCATGGGATCCCTACACTGAGGATGATGGGATAGAATTTTCAATAAAATTGGTAAATTCTTCCAAAAAAAGAAGCTTTCTGTCAAAAAAATGCGGAGAGTTTATGGCCTGTGTGAATGATAACCTTCTGAAATTCGTGCCCAGACTTTGTCAGTGTTTTCTGGGAAGCCATTTGCATGCTTGTGCAGCTTCCATGTGTAGTTAGTACACTGGACGAAAAAATGGATTTACTCGAGTTTGCAAATTGAGCAAATGTATGGCAAATTTAGGGCTCTAAGTTTGCTTTAAATTTGGTTTGACAGGTAAAGTCTGCGCAAACTTGGATATTTGTTTTATAGGAATTTGTGTGCAAATGTTAAGGAAATGTAACTGTATACTGCAAATTTGCTTGGCGTTTGCGTGGGATGCAAATCTTTATCGTTCCACAGATTTGCTCAAATTTGCCTCTCCGTAAAGATAGCAGTTGGACCACAACCGCAAATGCAAGCAAACATGTCGAAAAACCAATAATTTGAGGTAATGTTTGAACTGATTTTCAAAGGATCCAAATACGTACATTTGCATTTAATTTACTCTGTTTTGCAATGGGAGCAAAAAGGAATGAATTGCCTGAATATGACTTCGTTGTAAATTTGCAAATTTCCTTCCTATAAATATTCATATTTGCCTGGGAGCAAATAATGGTGATTTACGTCATCTTCGTTTTCTTGTCATAGGCAGTGTGCATATGATATTTGTTACACATTTTACTGCTGCGGTAAACTTTCAATTTTTACATAACCGTTATATTGGTAAACGAAAACTGCACTGGTATTCGGGAGCTGTTGAGTCTCATCAGCGGCAACGTCCTACAACAAAAACCAAGCAATGGTGGGGCCTTCGTAGATAAACTGCCTCAAAGTCAACCTCGTTCCCAGGATCTTTACGGAGGGGTGACCAAAATACCGGCAAAGACCCTGGAAACGAGGTTTTGTGACAATGGAATCGGTTATCGACGGTTTGAAATTCGCGCGGGCGATGTGTTCTTTCCTCTTTCAAATTTCCGTTGTTGGATTATGTGGGTGAAATGGCAGTACGAAATCGAAATCGACGAAATCCGAAAGAAAGGGCTACGACAATTCACACCATAACGTCGGGAACCAGCTATAGTATTACAGTAGTTCGCCACAGATACACGCCAGTCTCATGAACGTTGAAATGGTCAGTCTTTGGAATGTTCTATGCCTATTAATTCCTGCTAATTCCATTACCACCAGAGAAACCTAGCAAGAGTAGACTTCGCTCGCTGCTTGACATGGAACCGTTGAATCTATACTCATACGTAAGCTTAAGCTTTACTGGATTGTGATCAGGGAGTTGAGAGACGGTGTTCGAGCAAGAGATTCGGCCAACGCCAGCAGCATTGATCGATAAAGAATTCGTGGCAAAAATACAGGCCTTCTTCCAAAAGGAAACGGAGTTCAACGAACGTTTGGGACAAATACAAAGGGTGGCGGATCGAACAGGTAGATTTAATCAAAAGGGCGGAAAGATTCCAGAGCGCCGGCCGAATGGCAAAAGATTGCCGAAGGAGTTTTCGGTAGGTCACCTTAATACTGATACAACTGAAAGTAAATGCCTTAAATTTTGTATAGAATAGCCTTGCTTTTTCATAACACGTTTGATTGCTGATTCATCTAGACTTGCATCATCCATCCCTCCCCCTGCAAGGACAGTTTTTACTTTTGCAGACCTACACATGCACTCCCTTAGTAATTTCACGTAATGTTATTAAGGCAACTTAAAACAATACCAATAATAAGGAAAGGGGAATGATATCTCCGCATTCCTGTCACAGCCCATTATATCTGTCCCCTTATTTGCCACTTACAGTGCATGTATTTTTATACGCCTCGTTCTAGTAGAACACAATAGTGGCCCTGGTATTCTACATGTATGGTTACTCCCTCATCACCATGTATGTCGTAGGGCAAGCAATGTGGTGTGCAGTGGCAAGGTTTGGTCGAATACCAAATTTCCTATGACATGGTATACCTTCACTGGTGTCCCATGTCCAAACAATGTCACATGTTTAGTATCATGAAGCCTTTTTATACCAAGCTATTCACTAAACCTTGCCACTGCACACCACATTGCTTGTGCAAGGATATACTGTATGTAAATATTTCATATGACATGGTATACAAAGATTTCTCACTTGTTACTTGTCACTTGTACATGTATTTTCGTGTGACATGGTCTACCTTCACTGGTGTCTCATGTCCAAACAATGTAACATGTTTAGTACCTGAAGCCTTTTATACCAAACCATAAAATATAATTGCAGCCAATCAGAATGCAGGGAAGACTGTGAAATAATAACTGTTCATGCAGCTGTATTCCACCAAACCTTGCTACTGCACACCACATTGCTTTTGCAAGGATATAATTATGTAACTATTTCCTATGAGTTGGTATACAAAGCTTCCAACATTAAAAGTTAGTAGCCCAAGTCATTTTTTCAAGAGCGCAGAATTAATTAATTCCAGCGGGGATCATATTTACAAGAAAGTGGTGATGAATCAAGTAAGGCACCTGTTCAAGCTACTTGTTCAGAAATTTGGTTGCCTGCGCTCGCAAATAAGGCACCTCAGGCGACCGTTAGGCAGCAGCCTTGCAAAGCTTTGTCACATGGTATTTGTCACTTAAGTATTTTGTTTGCATGTACATGTACAGGTGTATGCAAGCCTTTACAAAAAAATCCAATTGTCTTTTGTGGTATTCCATGGTACAAGTAGACTACTCAAAAGCATTGCATTACTAGAATTTCTCATGAAAGATTATAAAGCTACCATACATGTACATGTACTGTAGAACTGGCTCTCTAAAATTTAAAACAAAAGTTTTGAGGAATAAAAATTCCTCAGGATGTCCTTTTTTGTTGTTACTGTTTGAACTAGACAAAGTATGCATCACAGTTCTTCGTCTAGTTCATACAGTAACAATACAAAAAGGACATCCTGGGGAATTTTTATTTCTCATGCAGTTTTCTGCATGATTCCTCCACTGTTTTAATTGGATATGGTAAAACTCACAATATCATGCTTTTAGTACTTTATGGCCAGGAACCCAAGAAAAGAAGGGCAATTTATAGGTGATATACCAAAGTTGTTTTGAGTTGTAGCCCTCAAACACTAATTCCATTAAAAAATCATGAAAAACTAAAAATCAATAATTATTATTGATTTAATCACATGCACAAAATGATCAATTTGGAAATGTGGACACTTGTGGAAGGCTGTCACAGGCTTCCAGATAAGTTTGCAATTCCTTTAGCTTCATTATTCAGTTTCATTTACACCAGAGGATTGCTTATGAATGGCAAAGTGTTGTGTTACATCATTCATTGAAATGTACATGTAGCTTATGCATTGATTGATTGATTGATTGACTGGTGTGAATATTTTCTAGGGCCTACATGTACCTCAACCACAAGATGCAGTGCTGAAGGAAATTGTGCATTGAAATTTAATTGGAGGGAATTTCTTGAGATGCAAGAAGCAGACAGTCCTCTGATTGTGAATTGTGATGCAATTGTAGATTAATGTCTTTATGTCAATACTTGGGAGGGTAGAGGTTTTATTTTGATTCTGGATAGTCACCTTATGAAATTAATCTTATGACATTAACTGTTTCAAGTGAATTCTTTCAGACATCAGGTAATTATAGCAGAGTTGAATGCCTTCCCATTGAACAGGTTAAACGCAAGCAAGAGATCTTCAGTGCAACAATCAGTGACTTCCTCTGTTAA
This sequence comes from Montipora capitata, assembly GCA_949126865.1. NCBI lineage: Eukaryota > Metazoa > Cnidaria > Anthozoa > Scleractinia > Acroporidae > Montipora > Montipora capitata. Next base: position 9,116,536 of record OX421454.1, on the reverse strand, counting down.
CACAAGAACAGTTTCTCAATAATTTTTGACTACATTGTAAAATCAAGAAAGGTTTCACTATCCTTTAAGTCTGAGAAAATTGTCAGTGATATCTTTCCAATAGACATATCTGCACATGGCAGCAATGATTGAAAGATCAATGTAATATAAGTACCATCATCTGAACTGGCAGGTAGCACACTGCATACAGTTCGATGTACCTTGTAAAGTAGGTCTAACCATGGAGTTATTTAACAATTAGACCCGTTGCCCACAAGGGCTACGGGTCAATAGCCCATGAGGCGAAGCCAAATGGGCTATTGACCTGTGGCCCTTGAGGGCGAAGGGTCTAATTGTTTTGCTTTAACCCAACTAGTCGGACAGTAAAGGCAATAGCAAAGTTAGAAAATGAAATGCAAGAAATATTTATTAGGGAATAAAACGAAAGAAAGTGTCAGGCTTTTTGCTACTCGAGGACTATTAGTAATAGTCCTCTAGTAGCGTAGCCAATCAAAATGCAGGATTTGCATTAGTCCACTAGTTGGGTAATTTGTTATAGTATACTAATCTGTAGTATTTTTCATCTGAACTGGCGGGTGGCACACCTCATACAGTTTGATGTAACTTGTAAAGTAGTCTAACCATGCAGTTAAATTTTGTTATAGTATACTAGTTTCCAGTATTTTCCATCTGAACTGGCGGTTGCACACCTCATACAGTAAGATGTAACTTGTAAAGTAGGTCTAACCATGCAGTTAATTTTTGTTATAGTATACTAATTTTTAGTATTTTCCATCTGAACTGGTGGGTGGCACACCTCAAACAGTTTGATGTAACTTGTAAAGTAGGTGTAACCATGCAGTTAATTTGTCATAGTATACTAATTTGTAGTATTTTCCATCTGAACTGGCGGGTGGCACGCCTCATACAGTTCGATGTAATTTGTAAAGTAGGTCTAACCATGCAGTTTATTTGTCATAGTATACTAATTTGTAGTATTTTCCATCTGAACTGGCGGGTGGCACGCCTTATACAGTTCGATGTAATTTGTAAAGTAGGTCTAACCATGCAGTTAATTTGTCATAGTATACTAATTTGTAGTATTTTCCATCTGAACTGGCGGGTGGCACGCCTTATACAGTTCGATGTAATTTGTAAAGTAGGTCTAACTATGCAGTTAATTTGTCATAGTATACTAATTTGTAGTATTTTCCATCTGAACTGGCGGGTGGCACGCCTTATACAGTTCGATGTAATTTGTAAAGTAGGTCTAACCATGCAGTTAATTTGTCATAGTATACTAATTTGTAGTATTTTCCATCTGAACTGGCGGGTGGCACGCCTGATACAGTTCGATGTAATTTGTAAAGTAGGTCTAACCATGCAGTTAATTTGTCATAGTATACTAATTTGTAGTATTTTCCATCTGAACTGGCGGGTGGCACGCCTCATACAGTTCGATGTAATTTGTAAAGTAGGTCTAACCATGCAGTTAATTTGTCATAGTATACTAATTTGTAGTATTTTCCATCTGAACTGGCGGGTGGCACGCCTGATACAGTTCGATGTAATTTGTAAAGTAGGTCTAACCATGCAGTTAATTTGTCATAGTATACTAATTTGTAGTATTTTCCATCTGAACTGGCGGGTGGCACGCCTCATACAGTTCGATGTAATTTGTAAAGTAGGTCTAACCATGCAGTTAATTTGTCATAGTATACTAATTTGTAGTATTTTCCATCTGAACTGGCGGGTGGCGTGCCTCATACAGTTCGATGTAATTTGTAAAGTAGGTCTAGCCATGCAGTTAATTTGTCATAGTATACTAATTTGTAGTATTTTCCATCTGAACTGCCGGGTGGCACGCCTCACACAGTTCGATGTAATTTGTAAAGTAGGTCTAACCATGCAGTTAATTTGTCATAGTATACTAATTTGTAGTATTTTCCATCTGAACTGGCGGGTGGCGTGCCTCATACAGTTCGATGTAATTTGTAAAGTAGGTCTAGCCATGCAGTTAATTTGTCATAGTATACTAATTTGTAGTATTTTCCATCTGAACTGGCGGGTGGCACGCCTTATACAGTTCGATGTAATTTGTAAAGTAGGTCTAACTATGCAGTTAATTTGTCATAGTATACTAATTTGTAGTATTTTCCATCTGAACTGGCGGGTGGCACGCCTTATACAGTTCGATGTAATTTGTAAAGTAGGTCTAACCATGCAGTTAATTTGTCATAGTATACTAATTTGTAGTATTTTCCATCTGAACTGGCGGGTGGCACGCCTGATACAGTTCGATGTAATTTGTAAAGTAGGTCTAACCATGCAGTTAATTTGTCATAGTATACTAATTTGTAGTATTTTCCATCTGAACTGGCGGGTGGCACGCCTCATACAGTTCGATGTAATTTGTAAAGTAGGTCTAACCATGCAGTTAATTTGTCATAGTATACTAATTTGTAGTATTTTCCATCTGAACTGGCGGGTGGCACGCCTGATACAGTTCGATGTAATTTGTAAAGTAGGTCTAACCATGCAGTTAATTTGTCATAGTATACTAATTTGTAGTATTTTCCATCTGAACTGGCGGGTGGCACGCCTCATACAGTTCGATGTAATTTGTAAAGTAGGTCTAACCATGCAGTTAATTTGTCATAGTATACTAATTTGTAGTATTTTCCATCTGAACTGGCGGGTGGCGTGCCTCATACAGTTCGATGTAATTTGTAAAGTAGGTCTAGCCATGCAGTTAATTTGTCATAGTATACTAATTTGTAGTATTTTCCATCTGAACTGCCGGGTGGCACGCCTCACACAGTTCGATGTAATTTGTAAAGTAGGTCTAACCATGCAGTTAATTTGTCATAGTATACTAATTTGTAGTATTTTCCATCTGAACTGGCGGGTGGCGCGCCTTATACAGTTCGATGTAATTTGTAAAGTAGGTCTAACCATGCAGTTAATTTGTCATAGTATAATAATTTGTAGTATTTTCCATCTGAACTGGCGGGTGGCACGCCTTATACAGTTCGATGTAATTTGTAAAGTAGGTCTAACCATGCAGTTAATTTGTCATAGTATAATAATTTGTAGTATTTTCCATCTGAACTGGCGGGTGGCACGCCTTATACAGTTCGATGTAATTTGTAAAGTAGGTCTAACCATGCAGTTAATTTGTCATAGTATACTAATTTGTAGTATTTTCCATCTGAACTGGCGGGTGGCGTGCCTTATACAGTTCGATGTAATTTGTAAAGTAGGTCTAACCATGCAGTTAATTTGTCATAGTATACTAATTTGTAGTATTTTCCATCTGAACTGGCGGGTGGCACACCTCAAACAGTTAGATGTAACTTGTAAAGTAGGTCTAACCATGCAATAAATTTGTCATAGTATACTAATTTGTAGTATTTTCCATCTGAACTGGCGGGTGGCACACCTCAAACAGTTAGATGTAACTTGTAAAGTAGGTCTAAACATCCTCAAATTTAACAGTTTGAGTGAAAAAATTATCGTGTCATAATTAATCAAATTGGTCAAAGAGTGAAGGGGTTAAATAGGCGATTTCTGAGTTCCACAAACCTAAAAGGCTTCTTTTTGAAACAGGTTTGAGGCAACTCTGAAAATGCCTATTCAAAATATCTTAGAGAATGAATATTTCTCTTATAGGCTATTAAAAGATCTGATTGTTGTATATATAGTATAATTATGTATATACAATTTGTAATTTGTTATTGTTTTACCCCCAGTTTTTAGTAGATAATTATGTTCACGGTAAATTTGCTTTATAGAATGAATTAAAAATCATTTGAACATATAAAATGGAATGTCACTGGTTCTCTTTGATGTGTTTAAGTAGCAATCTTGTGTTTAAAACTTGGACTTTCATTATAAAATCATTTGCTATCGGGGCAAACATGCTCAATATTAAAAGTTTTGTCACATTTTGCCGCCTCAAGTGAACTTGTTCAAAAGTTTGACTTTAATTTTATTTGCTATACCTAAGCAAACCCGGTAAATAGTAGGAGTTTTACACATTTTGCTGCCCAAGCAAACTCGCTTAAAACTTGGACTGTGTTTATATTTACTACCTGAGCAAACATGCTGAATAGTAAGAGTTCGATCAAATTTACTGCCCCCAAGCAAACTTGTTCAAGACTTAGGTTTTGACCACATTTACTGCCCCAAGCATAATTTCCCAAAATTTAGACTTTGATCAAATTTGCCACCCAGGAACAATTGTTCAAAATAAGTGTTTTGACAACATTTGCTGCATGAGCAAACGTGTTTAATACTAAGGGTTTGTTCACATTTGCTATATCAAACAATCTGGTTCAATGATAAACATTTGCCTGCAATTTCCAATATGTGCAAACATGATCAATAAAATAAGATTTTGATCACCTTTACTACCATAAGCAAACACTGTTCAACTTTAAGATTTCGCTCACATTTCCAACCCTGCTTTAACTTGCTTAAAATAATGAATTTACACATTTTTACAACAGGAGCAAAAGCTGTGCGAAACAACAAATTTGCGCGCTAATTTGCGTCATGTGTAAAGACAGTTCAAAGAAACACATTTTCATCCACATTTGATCAGTATGTAAATAACCCCCAAATTTGCACGCACACGTTATCTTTGCACACAGGAGCAAATCTTAAACAAATGTGGCATTTACCACCGTTGCTATGGGTGGCAAATCTAGTGCAATATCAATCTTTGCTCTTCAGCAAATTTGAGCAAATTTCTGCAAATGTGGTATTTGCTACACTTTTGCTGTACTTTGGTTACCCTCGTAAATCCATTTTTTCGTCCAGTGGTATAAGCAGGCAAGTAATTCAATCCATTTTCATCGATCCTCTTTGTTTTCGAACAATAGTTGTTTTATTAATATGCCATGTCTTTAAAGACAGTTGTATCTTTGTCTTTATAGTAATAATTGATTGCAAAAAAAATCAAATATTTTTCAGCCTTATACGTTTTGTGACTGCTGTTAGAGCGGTAACCATTACAAACAAGCTCATGTTTTTGGCAACAACTGTCAAGAAAGTGTTACTAATGTAGCCACGATGATGCTTGACTGTGCTAAGAGAAAGCGAGATGATGCAATGAAATACTTAGAGAAGTAGGAGATAGGTGAAAAGAGGAATTGTTGACTAACAAACAGCATATTTAGTGTTGGACAAATTTTAGCCTTGTCGTCAACGACAAGCACTGCCCAAAAAAATCAGGGCAAAGCTAAGGTTACCCAGTCTTCTAAAAGCGCAAAAGAAATAATAAGCATTCGACTTTTTTTGGTTACGGGGTAGTCTTTGTTGGTTTTTATTGTATGTAAGACATTTGGTAACTGTGAACTTTGACATGTTATTTATTGTTTACAAGAAAACATATTCTTGCTGCTTACATTTATCTTTCTCGGTTTCAATCAACTGTGGACTTAAATTAAAGACATCTTATACAGGGCTCGAAAAATATTTGAATTCCCTCTTGCTCGTTAGACAACTAACTCTCAAATTTTGCTTGCCCCGGGTACTTTAATAATTCATGGACGCCAAAATGGAAGTCATACTTGTCTACTGTTGTGTGTTAATGTAATAAACCGATCTTGACTGTAGTCATGTTAGTGCTGATCACTTTCATGTTTACGCCATTATATTCCTTTTTTTGTAATACTTCCACAACTTTTAACTTCTTCATTCCGTCTTTATGAAGCTGTACGGTATGCGATAATTAACATGGATGAACACTGTCATAATCACATTTAAGTAGTTTGTATCGTACATTGTCAGATACTCTATCACGATTATCTGCTTTCCCAATACAATCTCAATGAGCTTTTTTAACTGTCTGTTTTCATACGCCTTTACATGACACTCTAATGTTCTTGTTCAATAATTCTCAATGACATGTCATCGTGTAACCTGTTACTTTAGTAATAATAAGAATTCCATAGTGATAGTTAGCACTTTGCAAGCTAACGATGGTTAACAGAGTTTAAAAGTCTAAGCGTCTGTCGCGTACAATTTCTACAGCTTTGATATACCGTTGTTGAGTTACGTTTTGTGCAGAGAAACTGGAAATTTCTCGCAAAAAATTGCTAGAATTTTAAGAAATACACAGAGCGTTATCCTGTGCAATGCGGCTATTTCTAATCCTGGACAGAAATTTGATCAGGGCAGATTTTGATCACGTGCTATGCAACCACTTCTGAGCCGTGAGCGCGCGTCACGAAATCAACAAAACAACGCTGTAAATTGTAATGTTCGTCAAGCTTCATCTAAACACTTGATTACCCTTGTGCCTAGAATTTACCCTTTCTTCTCAAAATCATTATCAAAAGTATAGTCGGCGAGCGGCTTGCCTGGGCTCTTGCCCGTGGGGCAAGTAAGGGGAGAATGTTACTTGCCCGAGGGGAAAATTAACATGTCCCGGACGACCGGACGGGTGTTTTTTTTTTTTTTTTTTTGAGCTCTGCTTATAAAGTACTGTATGTGATTTAATTTGGCAGCTGAAGGAAAAGTTTTCCTTAGTAACAAGTTTTAACACGTTTCTATGAGGGATGCAAGCCATCTTGCCAGTTAGTTATTAAATAAGGCAAGGGGGTTGTGGAACAGAGCTACTGTTGGGTTTTTAAGAGGATAGAATTCAACGAAAGTTTCCTATTTTGTTCCTATTTAGGGATGAGAATTCCTATTTTTTTCCCTATTTTTTGGCCACTGTCTTTTCTATTTTCCTATTTTCTGAGTGTCATTTGTCACTTGACGCCCTGAAAGTGTTTTTGAACGCGGCATTTCGGTATTTACCAATTTTTGGCGCGGAAATGCGGTATTGGGGCAACCCCTAATGTCCCCTCCTTTAATGGTAATAATAGTATTGTCTACTTATTGTTAGGAAAAAGGTAATGAGTTGCCAGTAAATTTTAATTTTTCGTTACAGTCGGGTTAAAGCTCACATCCAAATTTGGAGGCTCATTGGCTAGAGGAATTGTGGGCTCATCTTTCCAGTTTAATTGGAGCTTCACTGGGGATTTTCGTTTGATATCGTGGGGTCTGGCAGGATATCCAAATGTGCTTAGGCCAACACTGTATACACTACTTGCGCATGGTAGGCCGGGGTCAGTTTCAACCCCAAAATCATATTTGGGACGAGTGGATGGAATTGCTGGCAACAATTATGTCACCTTTACTCTCCATAATCTTAGACTAGATGATGCAAAACTTTATGGCTGCAAGATAAGTGGAAAAATTCCGGGTCTCTTTGTTTTTGATGATGTGAAGCTAGTTGTTGAAGGTGAGTAAGATGATACTAATTTAAAGTTAAAAATGAATATTAACACTTTGTGATTGTAGTAGACGGTTTTCAAGGAGAAAGACAATTCTTAAAACGTGAGGCATAAACTCCCCAATGCATGTACGTGCATTACGGCATTGATTGCCAACAGGAATGAATACTAAGCCTTATTTGCATTAATTTTGTGATGCAGCTTTCAATAACAACAGAAGATAATTTAGGTGAAGGACAGTATGATTATTATTACAGAAGAGCAATTATAATTACTACAAAGTGCAAAATAAAAGTGTCAATGCAAGAAATAGACAAACTTTTCATTGCAAGAATGTTTGTGTTACGCATTTCACGTGTGAGTAAAAGCAACACAAAATATTAAATTATACAAATGCAAATGAAACGTAATACTTTATTTCGTTGTTACGTAATGACCTTGACTTTGAATTTTGTAATTTTACTTTGCACATGGTCACCATAAAAAGCTCCGTTGTGTTGGGGCCGGTTTATAGAGTTATGTATAGTTACTGTTAAGAGTTTCCAAAATCCTGAATTCAAGATTTTGAAAGCCACAATCCCGAATTCAAGATTTTGGAAGCCAACATTCATAAAAGCCTAAAAACTTTTAAGCATGGTTAGGGTACCTTTGGTATTTCTGTATTTCTGAATTCAGCATTTAGGCCTTCCAATATCTTGAATTGAGGATTTTGGAAACTTAACTCTAAGTCTAATGTCATAACTCTGTGAAAATAACTCTATTGCTAGTCAACCTCCGTTGTGTTTACCGTTATTTTATCTCCTTTACGGTTTGTTACCCACAGGAAACATTTTCCCTAGCTCACTGACACCACCATGAAAGTTGAAGCTAAGATTGCAATCCAGTCTCTGTTGTGCTTCATCTTGGTAAAAACTTGAGGAGCACCTGTATCCTATCTTTCCATCATTTGGGTTCGAGCATCGTTTGTACTTGCACTCACACTTCATTACATGTTTGAATTTACATTATCTTGTGACAGCAAAGCACCTATGAACTCTCTGTCCAATGCAGACACCGGATCCAGCATTCCTCCTGATATCCATGCAGGTTTAGTTCTTATGGTAAAGTTACTCTTATATTAACTTTATACAGGTCCACCAAACATCACTGATATCTCTGCTAATCAAACTGTATCTGAGGGAACAGACTTGATCCTCAACTGCACAGTAGGCGGTAGCCCAGTTCCCAACATCACTTGGATAAGACTGTCTGATAACAGCATTGTCACAATGCCCCTGACTAACATCAGAAGGACGGGTGAAGGGGGGTACAGATGCGCTGCTTATAACGGTATTGGAAACCCAACTACTAAAGACGTCTTCATCACCGTATACTGTAAGTGCCTAGTTTAAGTAACTTTGACTAATTTTAATTGTCATAAATATCGTTTATGCCGCTCTTTGCAGTAAAATACAATTGAATTATCAAGTGGCAAAATTATTAATTATTACTATATTATAATAATATGCAAAATGATAAACTAATCTAAAAATCTAAAATTAATAATATCATTCGCTCTTTTGGTTCTTATGTAAAGGTGGAAAGACTTTTCATGGCCAGATCTAACATTATATGGTACATTTATAACTTCATTACAAGCGCAAAAGCACCATGTGGAGAAGAACTTGCGAGTAATGTCAAATGGTCTTTTGTCAAGACTTTCAAGGCCAAAAATGGTCAAAGCTCCACAATAACTACGATCTGGGAAGATTTTACTTAGCTGACAAATACTCTGTAGTATCTTGCCACTCTGGGACAACGTATTCAAGTATAGATCTGATGGAGCACTTATAAACACCGATAATATTGGTGCCAGTAACCCCAGCTCTTTTAAGCAACTTTATTATATATATATATATATATTGCGCATGCTCACTAGCTCGCTAGTTTGAGCACTCTGGCATGGCTTAGATGTACCACATGTGTGGGATAGCTACTCTTATGGAGTAGCCCTTAGAATTAGGCGTAACTGTTCCACCAACGCCTCTTTTGTGAAGCGCTGTAGCGAATACAAAAGCTACCTCAAACAACAAAATTACAATGGGAATCTGGTGGACAAACAGTTTGAGAAGGCCATGCAATTGGAGAGATCAGATGTTCTCAAGCCAAAAACAAAAACTAAGAAAAAAACCTTTCCCTTAGTGGTCGATTACAATCCGAGGCTACCTAATATTTCGTTGATCATTAAAAAACATTTTCACTTGCTCGAATCCAACCAAGTAGTAAGGGAAATTTTTCCTGCCAAATCCGTCATTCCAGCATACCGTAGAACAAAGAATTTGAAGGACATTCTTGCACCCTCCAAATTCAAAAGAAGTCGAAACCATGACGAGGCTGAAATTTGCGGATGTTTTAAATGCAACAAAAGATGTGATCTCTGTTGTAATTATTTGTTAGAAGCTGGTGAATTTTCAAGTTTTGCAACTGGCCGGTCGTATCAAATGAAACAAAACCTTGGATGCAATTCGACTGGAATTATTTACTTAGCCTCCTGCAACAAATGCAAAGTGTAGTATGTTGGTTCGACTTCCAATGCATTTAAAGTCAGGTTCAGAAACCATAAATCTGACATGAAAAGAAACAAAAAATCGTGCGAGCTTGCCATTCATTTCAATACATTTCCTCACAACCTTTCGGACTTCAATTTCATTGTCATTGAGAAGATAATGAACACTGATGGAGATTTAGATAACACTTTATTAAAGCGGGAAGGTTATTGGGCGGCACAATTGCGCACACTGCAGCCTTTTGGCCTCAATAAGCGCTGTGAATTCCGTTAAAAAAAACGGATCAATTTCAATGTTCCATAAAAAGGTTTTTTGTTTCCATTGTAGTCCCATCTAATTTGTAGTCGGTATTACATAAATAGATTGAATTACTTGCAGAACTCTAGATTTAGTATTACATCATTACTTTTGTTTTAGTGATTAAGCTTTAGTTTGGGCTTGTATTGTACCATACAATTTACTACTTAATTGTATTCCATTACAATAGCCATTGTTAGTCTTTCAGAGACTATATAGTCTCCACTGCTGTAATAATTAGGTCATTTTATCCTTAGATTTTTAACTTTTACTCTATTTTAAAAAACTTTTAACTGACGAAGGCCGAAGGGCCGAAACGTTTTTATTAAATTTCCTGGACCTTCGAGAAGTTTTGTCTTCCTCTCCAGTTTATATGCAACTTTATATATATATATATATATACTCGTTTCTCGTCCGCCTGTGAATCATCGTTCTGGTTGATCCAGCGTCATCTAGTTGGCGAGAAACATGCGCCCGGGATGACGCACTTACTTTTATATCCAAAACACTACGTAAATCTATATACATGTTGGTGTTTAGGTGCTAAGCTAATTGTTCTGTTGTAGCGCCTTCGCTCGGTGCCTGCATGACGATACTAACTCGTTTCTTTTGTTCAACGTACATCGCTCCGGTTCACAGATAATGACAAATTTCTCGCTCAAGCATAAATTACAACGTTTAGTTGAACTGCTGTACGGTTTAGCGCGGCAAACAATTTGCCATGAATTTCATGCTCTATGGCAAATTTGAAACATACGTAGGCCTGACGGCAGATGACTTTAAGACACGTTATAGAAATCATAAAACATCTTTTGAAAATAAGATCTATAGAAATTCAACTGAACTCAGCAAACACGTATGGTCGCTAAAAGATAACAACATAGAGCATGAAATTACATGGCAAAACATGTAGAAAACTCTCGGAATAGACTAATTCAAATTTGATGGTCGGGTACAGTGAATTAATGTAGTCGGTGAATTCAAACAATTTAGGCAAACCTTGAGTCCAGAGGTCGAAAATGTCATCTCTGTACCTCAACCAAAGCAACGGTTTTAAGCTACCTTTAAATTTGGCCTTCTCATCGATTATGCCCATTGCTAAGTCTGCGTAACTACACTCATTTTTTGGTCCCATAGCTGTACCATGTTTTTGTACAAAATTTTGTTCGGAAAATTGACAATTGCTGACACGGAGGCAAATTTCAACAGCCTCAGCTATGCAATCAGTAGAGGGAAATTTAGAAAGTCTAGAATCAAGGGCCTTTCTAACGGCAGTAGTACCTAAATTGTTGTCAATGTTGGGGAACATTGAAACCACATCCCAGGAAACGAGCAGAGAACCCACTGGGAATGGACCCTTTGCATTCAAGGCCTGTATCTTGTTGATTAAATCAGTAGAATCCTTAATGAATGATGGAAGGTTCTGGGAAAGTGGCTTAAGGTAGAATTCTGTAAAGGCAGAGAGTCTTTCAATAGCAGTTCCACAGCAATATGTAATAAGACGAAGTGGATTGTCCTTTTTGTGTGTCTTAACATTTCCAAAGGCTACCCCTGGTTTGGGCTCTAAATTGGTAATCCATGTGGCAATCTCCTGACTTATCTGCCCTTCAGAGAGCCATTTGCGACTCCAGTTCTTAACCTGCTCAAAATGATCAAGTGTAGGATCCAAATCTACTTTATCATAATGCAGACTATTGTTGAGTTGCCCTAGCATCTTGTTGTGCTACTCCTGTCGGTTCAGGATAACAAACCTTGAACCCTTATCTTGAATCCTAATAATGTTATCATTATGTTTCAAATTACGTAAGGGTAACCTTTCTTCCTTAGTTAGTTGTCTCTCGGTTTCCTTAAGTTCCCTGGCTCTAGAATGTCTTTTCTCACATTATTTAAGAAAAGTTCAACTTCAGGATATAAGTTATCACGCAACGTGCTATAAATGTAATTTACAATACGTAGGTTCCACATCAACTGAGTTCAAAATAAGATTCCGAAACCATAAATCTAATATGCTCAATAATAGAAGAACATGTGAATTGGCAGTACATTATAATAGTTCCCAACATGATATTTCTCAAATGAGATTTACCGTCATTGAACAAGTTGTATCCTTCCAAAATCCATTTCATTTAGACCAGTTACTGCTCACAAGAGAAGCCTATTGGATGATGCAACTATTCACATTCAATCCGCATGGCCTTAACAAAAGGCGGGAATTTCGTTCCAAAAATCGTATTAATTACAACAACTAATTTGACCTTTTCACTTGTTCTTGCTTTGTGAATGATTATGACCTGTCCAGTTTCTTTTGATTGCATTTGTCAATTGTTGTGCGACTTGCTTGCTGCGTTCATGGGCCCCGTTGGGGGATTCTGATTTTTTTTTTTTTTTTTTTTTTTTAGCGGGCTGTGCATGGTCCCCCAGCAGGGAATTTATTACGGCATTGTTTAAGGGCCCTGCTTTGGGACCTTGTTGTGGCTCCCATTATGATCATTCAGACATTCAGAGGCCATCTGCGGGGAATTTGTTACCTTTGGCTTGTTGCGTAACTTTTGACACTTGCTTTTATTTTAACTATTGTAATTAAAACCTCTTTGTATTTTTTAATTAAGTTGCTTATATAAGCCTGTACTTCCGATACACGCAGCCATTGTAAATAGTTTTTAGTTTTTAGATTTTAACTTTCATCTGAAGAAGGCTGAACGCGTGGTTGGGTGTCCAAGTGGTTAAGGCATTCGACTAGTAATCTGGAGACCCGGGTTCAATTCCCGGCCGAACCACATTTTCACTCATGCAATCAGTTGTCCAGATTCCTCTCCTCGATCTACTATTAATTAATTAATTCTTAAGGGGATAGGACCGTGCATAGCCGATCGACTGGGGAGTAGTGAGGCGATCCTGATTTGTGAGGCAATCAGTTGTCCAGATTCCCCCTCCCACTCTATATAAATGTGTATATATATATATATATATATACTTGCTTCTTTTGTCGCAGGGGTTCTAATAGACCGAACTGAAGATACGAGTCCGAAAAAGGTTAATGGTTGTGTTTGTATGTCGTACATATTCCATATTTGGGCTAAAGAAACAAACTTGTTGTAGTCTCTCATTATGTGTTTAACTTTAGAAATGCCTTTCAAAAATAGCATTTTGTAAAAAAATAGGTTTGTTCCCTACTCTAATTAATAAGTTGCACCTCAGAGGTTGTTTCCAAAAACTGGTTCTGCGATTTGACCGATCCTTCGAAATTAACTTCTGCCCAAATACACAGAATATCTCGGATTAGGGCGTTGTTGACATCAGTTCTCTCATCTCCATAGTATCCTTTTTATTGAGGTTACCACTGAAAAGAAGCTTTCCACCATATTTCTCGAGTTCTTCCCCAAAGAAGAGTTTCCATTTTCCCATATTTCCCGCATCAAGATACTTTTTTACCCAATCTAATTTAAAGGATTTATTGTACGAAAAGATGTCGATCGTTTTGAGCCCCCCCTTATCATAACCGTTAATCAGAACATCAGAACATTACGTTTAATCTTATCTCCTTTGTTATTCCATAAAAATGAAAAAAAAATCATAAGATATTTGAATTATCTCTTTGAGAGATCATTCGTCAGTTTTCAGTGACGCTAATATATAGGGTAAATGTGAAGCAGCTAAGCTTTTAAAAACAACAAATTTCCTATCAGTGTTAATTGTATAATTTTCCAGCTATTTAAAACAATCCGAATTTTTTCCAATTTTTCATCATAATTTGTTCTCAAGGTGATGTTGGGATCTGTAGATAGCCAGACACCCAGAAATTTAAGTTTACTTTCATTCCATTGGATATTTTTTTCTGGGAGGGGAGGAATCAAAGGTTTTTTTTCAAAATTAACAAACAGTAAAGGGCCTGGGATGTTTTTTAGAGGAGGCATATTTAATAATGCTGTCAATTAAAATAATGTTTTCCCCTATAAAGCGACCTTTAGTAAAACCTTCGTCAGAGCGAATCCAACCTACGTCTAGGTACGACGGAAAGCCGCAAGAATCTCGAACAAAAATTCATCTTCCAAATCGGCACCCTTAATCCTCACGGTATTAACGGACGCTTTTCATTTAACTAATATATTCCTATTTTTCACGTTGCCATGTTACCACCAGTAGCGTAGCTCCTACTCTACTATAAAAACTACACGTAGCCCACAATTCCTCGATTCGCTCTGTCGAAAAAAAGATTAAAAAAGGATTCGCTCTGACGAAGGGCCAACGCTCAAAACGCCAGCTTTTAGAATCTCTGTATGGTGGCCAATTTTTGATTATCAACTCCGTTGATGAAACCAAAATTTTTGTGTACTACTTCCCCACCGACGCAGCACCACAAGTTCTTCAGAAACTACCCCCTTCATTCCTTTAATAAAACCCGTTTGGCCGTTCTTTAGCCGATTTGCTATGGCTTTCGTAGCTATCTTATAATCACAGTTTAAAACAGTTAACGGCCTCCAATTTTTTATCAAATGTGGATCTGCATCTTTCTTAGGAATCAGCTTAATGACTCCACGTTTTTGACTAATGGAGAGATTACCTGTCTCGTATGCATAATTTAGTGCCTTTAACAAAGCTCCGACTATTTCGTTCCAAAAAGTGTTATAGAACTCAGCAGGGAGGCCGTCGCTACCAGGGGATTTGTCTGAATGCATGTCGTTAAGCGCTTCAAAACATTCTTGTTTAGTCAGCAGTAACAAACTTGGTCTAATTTTGAAGTATTTCATTTTCAAAATAGTTATTTGTCATTGGAAGGAGCGGAAACCGATACAAAGCCCAATATAAAAGACCTCAGCGCTAGAAAGAATGTCTTTATCGGAAGTGATGTAAGTGTTGTCCCTCGTCTTAAGCTGACGTATAGCGGAGATCCACGCGCGCCGAAGGCGCGCGCGCGCGGAGCGCCATTGTTAAGAAAATATGCGAGAAATCTTGGTTTTATAGCCATGACGTTATCAACAGTCCGTATGTACGTACGTCCACCCCTCCATGTATGCCAATGTGACCAGTTTCATGCTAGTTTACAGCATACATCTTTGATATTGGACATCTATCTTTTGATCAATGGACACCTGTCAAAACAAGGTATCCGCTGACCAGTGTCACGTGACCATACCGCGGACTCAAGCTTAGAGCTCATTAAGGTCAGCTGTTTTTTTTTTTTTTAAGTTGACCGCTGACCAGGTACTGGTTTTCGATTGGATTGCAGGCTAAACTTAGGTTAGCTCACCTGAGCATAAGCGAGGC
The DNA here is from genome assembly GCA_949126865.1 of Montipora capitata. Classification (NCBI taxonomy): domain Eukaryota; kingdom Metazoa; phylum Cnidaria; class Anthozoa; order Scleractinia; family Acroporidae; genus Montipora; species Montipora capitata. Next base: position 9,101,160 of record OX421454.1, on the reverse strand, counting down.
TTTATTTTTCGCGCGCTTTCTGTGGCTCGACGGGGCTACAAGGCCCTACTACATCAACGAAACTTATTACACAGTCAACGCTTTTCGTGTTCAGGTGGAAAACGGATTGGAAGATGTTTTCTTTCTGCATTTTTCGCTGGTTTCAATCCTGCTTCACATATCATGGTAGCTGTGTCCCACACTGGTGGCTACGCAGTTACTCAAATCAAGCACCGGTGGGAGGTAAACTTAAAGCTGCGTGTTTATTTTTAATTTGCCCAGAGCTGCTTTTTTTCTCTGTATTGCAATTTTTGGCATATCTTTAGAAGCCCTGATAAGCTTAATTACATGATGCCTGGAGGACCTATGTCTGGAACAGAAGCGAAAGGAGAGCGAAAGAGAATGACAACGACAAAACAGAATACCAGTAGTAGCTCATAAAACGCAGGTTAATTTAGCCAAAGAAGTTACTCCACAAATTCTTTCCTTGGGCACTAAACCGTTTGTTATTTTTACGGCTCCGTTATTTAAAGCGGGTGCATATTTTTAAAAGGTGTTTCAATTGGTTCTTCCTTTGTTTAGGAATGAAAATCGAATTTTATTATCAACTGGAATTAAATAACAATTATCTGTACTCTTTTGGACATAAAGAAAAAGATGATTTGTTTGTTTGCTTTCTCTAAAATGCGAGCGAACAAGTGCTTTTTTAATCCGCTTGCCCAACTGGTTTTCGTTGTGCCTCGACAGTGACAAGAAAATTTTGCCCTTATGTTATATAACAATTATTCCATGAGCCCGAGTTGGATATGAAGTGATAAAATAACCGACGAGCGCGTAGCGCGAGTTGGTTATAATCACTTCATATCCAACAAGGGCGAATGGAATAATTGTTTTAGTAAATTCTCAAACCGGGTTTTGCCGCTGATTTCTATTTCCACAATTTTACAAAGCGTCCGGAAAGAGCATCTTGGCGCACTATTTTCCATATGACGTAAAACTTCGACTATTGGCTCATAGTCGGAGTTTTTTAGCCAATCAAAAATCTAGAAATGCAATAGTCGGAGCTGAAAATTTACTAAAAACACGTATTCGCAATGACCTCTCGTAAAATTAGAGGGAAATCTCACTATATAGATAGCTTGTGTTTTCAGAAGTCTGTTTAAAGCACCCAAACGTTATTTAAGTGTTGGAGCAGATCGTGTTTGAAGTTCGTCCTTTCTTGGTTGCATTGCCGTATTTTGCCGATTCTTGTACCAAGCCAACCTGGCGTGTTTCAATGAAATACATCAAAATGCGAATGATCTTGTTTTCAGAGATAAAGTGGAATAGAGTACATCGGTAAAACTCTTCTTTGACCTTGAACTAACAAAAGTTGTTTTTATGGCTTCTAATTTTAGCGTGATTCCTATTTGCTGGCTATTGACAGTTGACTCTGAACTGGCTTTTTTTTTTCCTTTTCCATTCGCTCGCTGAGCGTGTGTTTGTTTGTTTTCTTTTAAAACTCAAGCGGTTCAAGAACAATTTATTGCCAAACTGGTGAATTGCAAAGTAAATTTCACTGGAAAAACCGATGTCGCACTCATCGCTTCGTGATTAATATTCATGGGATATCGGTTTTTAGCGTAAAAATTTACCGTGGAAGTCACTAGTTAGGCATTGAATTTTTCTATAGAAGAAAGCGAAGAAAATGATTTAACTATTAAAGAAGCAACCGGAAACATCAAAACGCGGACAATTCGAAACCTTTTATTTTCACAAACCCTACAAGCAGTAAGAATACATAACCAGGGAGCTCCGCTTTTAGGCTTGGCTAAATATATATATATTAGTACTGAGTTTAAAGTGACGTTTTTCAAGATTTAAGAAGTATTGTGTGTTCTTTTCTCCTTCATTGTACCATTTAGCTTTACATCTTAGGATAGCTCCTTTGGTACGAATTTTAACGATTTTCTCTAATTCTAGTTTTTTCAAGAATAGACTTTTTACGTTGTTGTTCTAAGTTCAAGGATTCCAGGTCTCTTTTCAATCGGGAGATTGTATTCACAAGGGTTGGCTTGTTTATTGCAAGTTTTAAGTTTTTTTTTTTCCGCAGCAAACTTAAGAGATTTTTCGCGTACTTTTAATTCAATCGTGTACCTTGTGATTATATTAGCACGTACTTTTTTGTATCTTCTATCTAGTTTTGTCTACGTATCAAAGTTCTGTTGTGGTTTTACGATTTTTGAGTATGGTGTACATAGCACGGGGCTAGTGAATTTCGATTAAATCGTTTTTGAATGTTATTGCGTTTGGTTTTCTTCTGGATCTGTTTTACGACGGTATGGGAGAATATATTTAGAGATATCATGGAATGATCGGTCTGGAAGCCAGGTGTTATATCAGCACGAGTGACTTTTACCAAAGATGCTTTGAGATACCAAGAAGAAATCATGTCTACAGTGTATTTCAGGGTGCTTTTGGCGCCATTTGAATCTACTAATATCCGGGTTTAGAATCCGCGAGGCATCAGCAAGATCCATATTTTCACAGAAATCGTTTACTTTTTTTTTGGCGTTTTGATGAGTTCTTGCTAACCTTCCACTTTTGTCTTTTTCAATATCCAAAACGAAATTGAAGTTACCTCCAGTAATTATTTCTTCGCAGTGAAAATCCAAAAGGTGTATAAACAAAGTCTTAAAAAATTGGGATTATCATCATTTGGCGCGTATAAATTCACAAAAGTGATGTTTTTCTCGTTTGCCATTATATCGCATAAAATATACAGGCCTTCATTATCCATAAAAGTCTTCAAAACTTTTAGTTCAAAGTTATTTTTGAAAAGAATACATACTCCAGATTTTCTACTCGAAAAACCACGTTTCAGCACAACAATGAACTTCTTGTAACATGTAAATCGACATTTTTTTTGCACGAAACCAGTTGAAAATTTATCTTCTTTTGGTGCTATTCCCTAAGCCCCGCTCATTGAGCGAAATTATTTTGATTTCATTGTCACTGAAAAATTATAAAAGGTAACAACATTTGATGTTCGCTTGTATAGCAGTTGGAGAAAATTAGCATAGATACGAAAACAACTTTGAGTGAGCCGCTACGCTTTACGTGCACAATTCAGTTACCATGTTGAGAAAGCCAAGCAATAAATAAGCCAGAAATAGAGGAAACAGTGAATAGATTAGCCTTACAACAAAAGGGACAAAATAAGCTGATTGACAAAAAAACAAAGGTAATTAAAAAGACCATAATCGACCTGGTTAAACGAGTGGCAGAACTGATCTCAGCAGGCGGAGGAGGAGAGATGACTAATGGAAGGAATTATAGGTCTATCCCATAGAAGCTCTAAGGGCCACGCTAAGAAGAAAGTTGAAACAAACAACTAGAACGATAATAAGAAAGTTAAGTAAAACTCACCTTAGTAACAGGAGAAGCGAAAAAAAAAATGTAGTGAAAAGCAGGTTATTCATCAGTTATTTAAACTTATCTAAATCGGCCTCTTCGTAAATCTTGATGGTCTTGGAACCTTCAGACACGTCCATGGTCCAGACACGATGGTAGGATTTACCCTTCTTTAAATTAAACTGAGAGTCTTTGCTAGGAGTTCCTTCCTTCTCTACGTGAATTTCTCGTTAATGTACAAGGTATGCGAGGCCTCACCAGGGAAGAGGCTGCTGAGGTCAACCTCACGTAGCTTGAAGCGAGCTTGATAAAATTCTTGTTTCTTGGTGAACGAGGAGAAACGTACAATGATTGACTTTACAGTAGGAGGCTTTCTGTAAAGACGGTGCACAATGTCGATATCCTGGATGCAATAGAACTGATGACATCTTTTAAATGTTCATCCTGTTGTTCAGGGAAACCATGAATCTCAATGTTATATTTTCTAGTGTACTGCTCAGAAGAGTCTTGATTCACTTCAAGGTCGGGAATACTTTTGTCTAGTTTACTGATGGCGCTTTTGTGCTGCGCTAAGTCCTCCTCGTACTTCTTTACTGCTGCAGCGATTTGCTCGACTGCTGTCTTTAGAGCAGCCATGTTCGAATCGTTGAAATGTACTGCAGACTCCACATCTTTACGCAGGTCCAGATTTTCCGTAAGTATCTTGCTCAGATCTGACTTGATGTCCAGTAGCATTTTCCGTATATCATTTTGAGTTTTAGTACATTGCTCTACCGACATTTCTTCGTTGGGTTGAGGAAGGGAAGCGGCTTCGCTATCTCCTTGTGGTCGTTTTGCAGCAGGAGAAGAGTTCTCGCTTGACGCGCTACTCAGTTTGCTTCGTTGAAGACGGCGATTACTACGTGTCATTTTGCGCTTTAAAAAGATTCCTTTGGACCCTTTTGAGGACTCTATTTGGGAAGATTCATTCCTTAGGAGAAAAAGTGGACCGCCATGTTTGACCACCAGTCCCAGGCTATTGTTTATACCTGTTTCTTGAAACCAAAGTGGAATAAAGTGTGATTCATTTCATCAGCTGGGGAAAGTAATATCGATCACTGAATTCAAGTCGAGAAATGAAGGTGTCAAACTCACGTGTGTTGATGCGTGGAGCACTGATGCGTGGTGTTTACTAAATCTGGACAGGAAATGACGTATTTCTTGTAAAATATACTAATGGCCAGCGGTACTACCAATATCCACTCTGTGTTTGCAAACACCGAGAAAGTAGCCTCAAAAAGTGCAACATTCAGCCGTTTTCAGTCCTGTTTATTGTCCTCGTTATTTTGGTACAACTGATAATGTTTGGAGAGCGGGAGGTGTTTGTGGAGTCAAGTGTTCGTGGTTACCACTCATACTTCAAATATTCCACTGTTTGTGCTGGAGAACTCATGATGTCTGAATTTGAAGAGAACAATTACCACGACAAATATGCTGTTGCTGTGAAGAACGAATATGGCCAAATTCTGGACCATGTGCCTATTGAGCTTTTAAAGGTTGAGGTTGAGTGTACTGGACAGTGTTATAATGTGGGTCGAGGGAAAGGACTTGAGACTCCTGTGGACTATAGGCTCATTGGGAATCACCAGTATTTGAAGAGACTTGTTATATATATTAAAGAAGCTAAACAACAAAGATCTGGGTCTCAGTATCAGTGACATTATAGTAACCGGGCATCAAAGGCTTCAATGTTTTTTTTAACCTGGAACTTAGTTGACAGAACAACTGCTTCCAAAATATTAAAAGATTTTTTGAATCCTTTTTCATATGTACTGTAGGTTCACTGCAAAAAGTGATCCCTTAAATTTAGTTCTTGTCCATGGGGTAGTCGCTAGAATTTAGTAGTTTTGGGAATCTTTAACCCCTACACTATATTTTGGGGACTTTAAAAATAAGTGTACAGCATCCCTTACCCAATGGTCAAGCACTAAATTATAAGTGACCACTTTACTACAGTGTTAGTCTACAGAATGCATTCGTGTGGTAATCTTCACATTGCTGTGTAAATTTACATAATGTCTTGCAGTCATTTTTTGTATTAAAAAAAACACAAACAAACTCATTTTTACAGTAACGAGAATCTGCTTTTTTTCTTCAAATAGGATTCTTGCACTGCAGCTGTAATGTACTAATATGACTTTACAGAATAAGAACCTGTTTTCAATTTTTAGGTTAAATAGATTCTTGTTTATAGGAGTTATAAAATACAGATTTTAGGCTAACAGCTTCTTAATGTTCAGGTTCTTAGTTGCGGGTTTTTATTGTACGAAAGCTCTCAATGAACTGGATTAACAGCTAAAGTTCGACATTAAAACTACTTCTTTTGACGATTCTGTAAGTCAATGGTGCAGTGATGACGCAGTGATAGCGCAGTGGTGAAAGCACTCACCTCCCGCCAATGTAGCCCGAGTTTGATTCCCAGACTCGGCTTTATAAGTGGGTTAAGTTTGTTGGTTTTCTTCAGGGTACTCAGGGTACTCTGGTTTTTCCCTCTCCTCAAAAACCAACAGTTGAATTGATCTGCGTTAATTGTTAATTTCAGTGTACAATGTCCCCAATAAGTGCTCCAGCGCTAGAACGACTACACACTTAAACCACCCTCTTTTACTTTCCTTTCCTTTCCTGGTCATGAAACTAAATGGCATCAGTCATGTCACCTGAAATTTAGTCTGTCCAAGCTAAATAAAGAAGGCCGGAGAAGGAGGTATCCGATTTGCTTTCAGACTATCCATCAAACGGAAAGCTAGTGTCACTGATAAGTGCATTTTCTGTGATGAGGGAGACAGTGCTGGGGTGCACACAGGTGTTCCACACCAAATGCAGATAGAAATCTCGATCTTATATCTACCGAGCGAAAATCTCAGGGAGACATGTAATTGCTATTGACGGGTGGAAAAGAAAGGAGAGAGTATTAGGTCAAGGGGAGGTACAGCGGAGGGTGGTGCATACTTTAAAACTCCACCCCTTCCCATCGGAAAAAGACAATTTTGTGGGAAAGTGACAAAAAGAAGACCAACCTTTAATTGAAACTCTTCCGATTACTGTACAAGAATGGCCTCACCTCCCCCTCCCATAAAAAGGGGGGTCTTTGTTTTCAAGACACCCGTTGTTTTATTTGTTGTCGTTTTAATTGCAGTTGCTGTTGTTGTTGTTGTTGTTGTTGTTCCTCTCTTTGTATCATCATCATATCCTTTTTAACACCTTGAGGTGTTAAATATTTAAGAACTGAAATTCGAATTTCTCAATTCTATTTAGACAAACCTGAAGGCATAGCAATCAGCCTTAGTAGGTATAGTGTTCTACAAGGAGGTACAGTCAAAGTCGTGTGTGTTGTGAGTGCATCTAAGCCTCCCGTGTCAGAGTACCGATTCTTCCTTAATGGCAGGCTGCTCCATACTAGGAATAGTAGTAATGAAATTACCATTGGGAACCTACAGCGATATCAAGATAATGGGAATTACAGTTGTGAGGCCCAAAACATTGTTGGATTTGCACAAAGTTACGAGGCCTTTCTCGACATAAATGGTAAGTCACTTTTAAAGATTGTGAAACTTTGTTGATGTCTGTGATGCTTATTTAGGGATAAGTGTCCTTCATTCCTGAAGTACAACAAGTGAAAGCAATAACAAAATTGTAAATTGCCAATAATAAGATTCCCTCACAAGGCATCCAGTCACTGGTATGTCTCTTTGAGATTGAGATAGAACATTTATGAGTTTTAAGCATTTCGTTAGTTTGTTCTTAATGTCCATTGATCTTTCAATACTCCAGCTTCGCATTAGCGTTCTGCTGGACGATGGGATACTGTATTGTATTCAAGTGGCGATGTCATTGCTGGATAATGGGGGAGTTTTTGGAACATTGCTTTGTTGACAAAAGTGCTGTTCATTTGCAGAGAACAATTTTAGTATTTTTTTTTCTGCATGACAATTAAATATTTTTACTGTACCTGTGACATATTTATATTATGCATAAATACATTTTTGTTTTTAGTTCCTGTCACAATCCAACCATTCACTAAGAACACAACAGTCACTGAAGGAAATCCAATAAATTTGATATGCCATGCAAATGGTTTCCCAATACCGTCTGTTGTATGGAACAAAGATGGACAGGAAATACACTCAATGAGTGTGCTTAACGTTGAAAGCAGTAAGAGAAGTGACAGTGGAAGATACATCTGTATAGCAAACAACACTCTGCAAAAGAAAGAAATGGAAACGTTTGTCACTGTAAATTGTAAGTAAAATGAGACAAAGAAGATACACTGTACACATACAATGTTGGTTTGTGGCAACAGGTCACCCTGCTCAACTTTCCTGATCCTAATTGTGAAAATTTTATAGTGGCATCAAAGGCTAAGTGTGAAAATTTTGGCCAGAGGATGTCAGGGAGGGTGTATAGGAGACAAACGTATATTACTGGTTTCCATTGCGACATGACTGTGTTGTCTGGTTGGCAAAGGAGTTTTTTTCCCTACTTGTAAAATGTTATGTGGATTCCTCATATGTACACATGCATGTTGTAATAATTTGTCTTAGCCCGAATCTGCAGCACTTGAACCAATGTTTGGCTTTTTCTTTGAATGGTTGATTTCATTCGTCAAGGAGCATGTGTTGCAAAATAAAGTCCTGTGGGAATTTCGTGATGAAAGCATGCCACCTATCTAGATGTGTTAAGGGGACCCTAAGGAACATGCCAAATAAGGTTGACAATTTTGTAGCTTGAACCGACTGCTTTGTGGGGAGTTAAAAATGTGACCCTCAGAGTCCAACATGGAAACGAGGCTTTACCTTCAAATGCTTTGTAACCATCGTCATTGGTGGCGAATTTTCGACAAAAATTATCATACTATGACAGTTCGACGCGCCTTATCGTGGCCACCTAACAAAGTTTTTTACATCTTGCCCGCCAATCAGGATGTGTGAATTTGATTGACAGTCATGACTCCTTGCAAAGTCCGCACAGTGGTAAGTTGAACACAGTTGCATAGGTTGTTGAGTTGACGTATTTACACGGAGCTGTCAAATAAGAAAGTTTGTCGGATAGCCACGGTAAGCTGCGTTGCACCGTAATTGGAGTATATTTGACACGTAGCAGTAGTAGAACGGATCACGTGACCACGCTAATGTAAACAACGATGCTGGATCATATAATGCCTCGTAATTATTGTTTGTGACGACAGATTATCCCAATATTACTTATAATATCTATTGGAGTGTAACTTAGACAACCCCGTAACATAACGGTAATAAATGTGGTCTCGTGTCCGTTGAATGATCCTCGCACTTAACTGGACATTTAAAGCAATTGTCTCATATCGACGCCTGAAAAATTCAGGTGGCTTCAACGGCATTCGAGCCCATGACCTCGGCGATGCTGATGCAATGCTCTACCTATCCGGTTAATCGATTTCGATGTTGACTGAGTCGAGAGTAATCAGCGCCGGTGTTGCGCATTGCACGTTCTTAGGTGTGCAGTTAGTCCAGCCTTGTATCTACGCAAGCGGTTTCACCAAGTGCACTTTACGGAAAGCAGGTTGAGATGTACCTTTCTATAATGCTTTCTCTTCCTAGTCACAACTGAAAATGTGTTCTCACAGAGTATGCATCTTCGCTGTGGGTTGGTTTCCCAAAATACCTCGTTGAAGATCTGCAGCGTGAGCAGAATCGCAGCCTTTCAGGCCACCCTTCCTAACCTTTAAGAGCGCAATAATGCAGCTTCTATGCGCAAACTCAAGAGAATTTTAAGCGATAAGAACCATCCCAATTATTCACTGATATCAATGACAACGATCAATAACCTCTACTAGAGTGATGAATCGTGTTATGCGTTAAGATACCACACTCTAGGACTGATGGGCACATGAAGTCCTTTTTGCTAAGGTCAAGTCGCATTTGAAACAATAGATGATGTTTTCGTAATTTTTTTTTTCTGCGAAACCCTAAGTATTTAAATTGTACATTGCCTCTTATATTTTTCATGTTCTACTTTTATTATCTTAAATTCACCGTATTTTTTATTTAATGATGGCTTTTTTAATAAAGCCATTACTATTCCTGGGAATTGCCTGAGAGACACTACAAACACGTGCATGTCGGTATAAGGTAAGATGTGCTGGTATTAGTGGCTCCCGAGTTTGCAGCATCAACAGCATGCAGCAACCATTTTTTATCAGCCTCCTAATGTTTTCTCTCGAGGTACAGCTGTACACCATATCTCGACGGGTTGCTTTACAGGAATTGCCCCCAGCTGCTATCTTATGCAATCCTTCATCTAATTAAGGAGCAATCTTCCAGTAATAGATGTCAATGTCGCGAAGCGGGACTTAAATGTACCTATCTCTGCAGCTGCAGTGATGCTGAAGATGATGGAAGCTGTGATAATGATGCCGATGACGATGACCATGAGTCATCTGATGTCGATAATGTTGATGATGGTCATGACAACGATGTTGATGAAGAGGAGCAGGACGAGGAGGAGAAGGAAGACGAGGGAGATGAATAGGATACCTTTTATCCCTCTCAGGAACGTGTGGTAAAATTGGATTTGACTGATTGAATAAGCGGTGCAAAATATCCCACAAAGCATTTCATTAAAAAGGCTTCGTTGCACGTTACAATGGACACGAGATCAGGTTTATAGAGGAGCTCCGTGCAAAAGTCTTAGTTTTGACCTAACGCCCGTTATATTTAAATTGCGAATTGTCCATTACAGTTTAACCTTGATAATGGGGTCATGTCTAACTCCGAAACGTCGATATTGTTGTTAGTTTTTGTTGATTTGTTTGTTTGTTTTGCTCAAAAATGCGAGCGAACAAAAGCTTTTTTTTAATCCGTTTGCCCAACTGGTTTTCGTTGTGCCTCGACAGTGACAAGAAAATTTTGCCCTTATGTTATCAGCAAGTAATCGCAATGAGACCTCGCAAAATTAGGGGGAAATATCACTAGCTTGTGTTATCAGAAGTTTGTTGAAAGCACCTAGACGTTATTTAAGTGTTGGAGCGGATCTTCTTTGAAGTTCGTCCTTTCTTGGTTGCATTGCCGTATTTTGCCGATTCTTGTTGCAAGCCAACCTGGCGTGTTTCAGTGAAATACATCAGCATGTGAATGATCTCGTTTTCAGAGATAAATTGGAATAAAGTACATTAGTAGAACTCTTCTTTGACCTTGAGCTGACATTTTACATGCGTGGATCCTGTGTGTTGCGGCACGTTTTGTGAAGGAGCGCACTTACTGTCTCCAAATATCTTTCATGGTAAGATATACAACATGTAATCCTTCCCAAAGTAACGATTAGACTTGCCGATGCCCAAACTTATAATGAGAGGGAAACATAAACGAGGAGACCGTGGTTCGACCGAAGAGGAGCTCAAGACATCAAAGCGAGCCAATATGGCGGACGTTCTGAACAGTTCTGAAGACAATCCTACCCTCGACGATGAAGACCTGGAAACAGCAGACGAGCCTACACGAGCAGAACTAAAAGAAATGTTAGTGGACATCCAGATAAGCATACAAAGTATTCTGAGAGAAAACAAAGAAACGAGAAGGGAGGTTATTCAACTGAAAGAAACAGTCCTAGAACAAAAGACAACAATTGCTTCGTTGAAGTCTACGGTAGCCGGTCACGAAAAGCAATGTGCAAAAAATGAAGAAGATCTTGTCACTGCCAGAAGAACCATTGAAGAGCAATGCGAAGAAATCGCCGAATTGTACGAATTGCAAGACCATTTTGAACAATATACA
>OX421454.1:9077501-9085001 GCA_949126865.1 Montipora capitata | reverse complement strand
TGTACCAACCAATAGCTTCTTATTTAGAATAGGCCTAAAGGATGATAAAAATTGCAGTTTTTGTCACACCTCCCTCGAGTCATTAATTCATCTTTTCTGGTCATGCCACAAAACATCTCACTTTTGGAATAAAGTTACTGAATGGCTGAAAAACTTAAATTTACTTCGTAGAGATTATACTTTGAAGAACATTACTGCTTTGGGTCTGAGGCCAGACATCTCTCATTTTGCGCTTTTTATCAACTATTGTTTCCTTTTAGCACAATATCACATATGGCTCGCTAAAACAAAAGAAAACCATCCAAATCTTATCATTTCATATGCACATTAAAATCACAATATGAAAAAGAAACAAAAAGTGGAGAAACAAAGAAATGGAAACCTCTTGCAGGATATATGAAGACTTAATTATCACTTAAATTATATTATTTATACCTATCTCTATTTATCTCTTACACATTAGCTTTCTCCTGATCTCCTGTCAGATGCATAGCTAATTGTACCTGTAATGTACCACATGCCTTTGATCTGTTTTTGATGTTTTATGACCTAAGCTGGAAGGATAATTATGTATTTTTCTCTCTTTTTTTCTCTTTGCCCCTGGCCGTTACTGTAGCTGTTAGTAGTGTACTGCATGTCATGTAAATATTGTGTAATTAATATAAGTAGAGTAAATAATTAGTGCAATATTATGTAAATAGAGTTAGTGAGGTAATCGTATTTGTATTGTAAGTATTGTTTTCCTAGTGTTATCGTTAAACCAAAAAAAAAAAACATTTTTTTTGATGGCTTCTAATTTTAGCGTGATTCTTATTTGCTGGCTATTGACAGCTGAAATGACTTTTTTCCTTTTGCATTTGCTCGCTGAGGGTGTGCTTGTTTTCTTTTAAAACTCATGCGGTTCAAGAAAAATTTATTGCCAAACTGGTGAATTCCAAAGTAAATTTCACACGAAAGACCGATATCGTACTCATCGCCTCGTGATTCATGCGATATCGCTTTTTAATGAAAACTTACCATGGAATTCACTAGTTATGCAATGAATTTTTCTATAGAAGAAAGCAAAGAAAATGATTTAATTATTAAAGCAGCAACCGAAAACATCAAAATTCGAAACCTTTTATCTTCACGAACCCTACAAGCAGTAAGAATAAATAACCGGAGAGCTCCGCTTTTAGGCTTGGCTAAGTCTATATAGTTGCTGTTATGTTACAGAGTTGTCTAAGTTACACTCCAATAGAAAGTAAAAGTAGTATCGGGACAATCTGTCGATATGAACAATAGCTACAAGGCATTATGTGATCCAGCTTCGTTTTTACTTTAGCGTGGTCACGTGAGCCGTTCTATTACTGTACGTGTCAGCTATACCCAAGTTTAAATTATGAGAGCTTTTGTCAAAGATTCGTCACCATTGACGCTGATTACAAACTTTCAACACCCGTAAAAGCCGTCGGTGCAAGTTACAAAATTGTCAACATTTGCCATGTTCCTCAGGGTCCCCTTAACACATCTAGATAGGCAGCTTACGTTCATCACGAAATTCCCACGGGATTACAGATGCTCCCAGACTAATTGCACCAATTGCCTTGCTGACATGTTTTCTTTTAAGTATTTTGACCATTAATGATACTCCTTTGATTTTCTGTTTGCTCTCATTTGTTACATTTTCAATCCTCTTTAAACCCTGACAGCTCTATCTTGGAACTGAAAAAATAATAATTCATTCCTAGAAGACCCAGACACTTACGAACGTCTTCATACATGTAATTCTGTTCTTGATTCATACTCAATATGCTGACTTTAAGGTCAAAGTTACTATCTTGATATCTTACATTTGCAGCAGACAGTTTCTTTTGTGACGTTGCCATTTCTAAATGCTTCTCATTATTCCATTTGAATATACTCAGCTTGAGAAATACTCAGTTGACTCACAATAATACTTATCCACCCTTAACACATCCTTCTCAGCCATCGGCCTCTCTGAAACTTTGCTGGATTATAATTCCAAAGACCTACATTTAAATATATTTCTGCCTACAATTTCATTTCTAATACCAGACCCACTAGATCTGCCTATGAATTCAGGAGAAGATGCTATCTAGAATCCCAAAACAGTGTCCCTGAATCTGTCATTGTAGAGATTCTCAAACCAAACAATGAAAAAAACATAATAAAAATTGGGCTGTTTATACAAGCCTCGTAGCATCCAGATCGACTAATGATGAAGTTAAACAAGTCCTTGAAAAAAATTGGCTTTCAGGATAAATTATGCTTTCTTTTTGGGGGGATTTTAAATTCCACTTGGTAAAGGCAAGATGGGAAAGATAAGATTTAATATTACGAATAGTTATTTGACACTTAAGGAGAAGAGAGGAATGGGTTCTGAGTTTAAGGGGGGAGTTGGTAATTTGAAACGTGTGATCTCATGAGATGTCTGACCAAAGGATACCACTGTATATGTCATATGGAGTTTTGCCCATGAAATTGATTTCGCTCGTAATTTTTCTGTAGACTTCTTTAAATAGGTATATAACAAATATGAAACTAGTTTGGATAAATTCGCTTCTGTAATTTTTTTTTTTTTGACCAATTTTCTTTCGGCACCCCATAAGGTCCTGAGATGCTCGTGAATTATGGGAATTTTGTCCAAATTCAACCGATTGCTCCGGATAAAAGAGAGTGTCCCAAAGCTTCCAATTTGCTAGTTATTTTAATTGAACCTTTATCTTTCAAATAATACAGGTTAGAATCATGGGCACTTTTTTTCAATAGAAAATCCGAGGGAACACACTTAGCCCCTTAGACCCACTTAGCACTTATTATCTCAAAAGTGGCTCACACTTACTGTTACTGGCTCTCTTGCATACCATTGTGTAGTTCCATCCTTCCGCTACTGAATTGTGTTAGATTTTTTGGCCGCCATTCAGTTTCGGTCCAGGGGTGAGTGGTGGAACTTAACCATTACCTAACCATTACCTAACCATTTCGCCCGGCGTTTCTCCATAGCGAATGTCCAGAAGGATTGTCAGAATAGTAAGCGAGAAATCGGGTATATGCCACTCGAAAGTTCTCCATGCCTAAAGATTGCATACTTTCAATCAATGTTTTCCATGTAGCTATGGTTTTAACCCAACGAAGCAGGGAGACAAGGAGGTGAACGTGGACTTATTTACTGTCCGCCATGTTTTTGGAGGGTTTGTGGATTTTATGCTATCTGGAATCAGGAATGCGCAAATCTTTCAAGTACTCACGTGTTATAGTATTCCTTTTTTATTTGTCGAAAATCATTTCGCATTTAAAATATTTTTTTCATCTCTCACCTTTAATTATAGGATATTAGGCAGGAAATGTCAGAAGTTTTCTTTCCAAATATTGAGATACCTGAAACTGATCAACTATGATTCAAGGGAAATAAAGAATACGCGTACAAACTCGCTGAACAGTCCATATATGAAGTGTCAATACGTCATTTTAAGCTTATCATTCCCTTGATCTATTATATTAGAAATAAACAAACATGAAAACATCTCATTAGTCGCCTTTTTTGCTTGCCAAAATTAACATAAATTTATCTTACATGTAGCGAACTAAAAAATGAAGTTTGTCTTTTATTTCATATAAATCTTCCATCAATACTATAACAATATTTTCTCAACAGAAACAACATATTTATGTTTTGAATACGGAAGTTTAAATTTAAAAGCAGGTTATACTATCAAGATATACTAAAGGCAGTTCGTCTTACCATTAAAGAAGTGTTAGGAGCTTGGGTTTAGGCTACAATCTTGGACAAAACTCGTTGGGAAAATGTGACGCTCTAATTTGTCTGTGCGATAAAGAGTAAATTCTTCCTACTTTCCCCCCTCCCCCCATTCCAATGTTGTTTTTAAAAGCAACCAAAGGCTTGCACAGTATTTTGCATCACATTACCAACATTGGTATGGGGGAAGGGGAGAAGGACCAAGATATTTTGTGAGTGCGTGCCAAATGATGCTTAAGCTAGAATTGTTCCCAAGAGTTTTGTCCAAGATTGTATAATTCATGTTTTCATGAGTATAATCAAATTCATAGAGTCTCAATGACCATGGACAGTTTGATATGTAGATCTCGTGAGAGTCTCTATAATGGTGTAGTTTGAATGTCACTGGACTGATGCGTGTGGGTTTTTGGGGACAAAAATGTACCTTAACGTTTGTTAGCCTAATGAAGACGATTGCGTGTATGACAGTTCTGAAGGTTGTTGATGACTCCACTTATTGTAGTCGCTTAGTTATGGATTGCTTGCAAGGCTATGAGCATGATTTTCATTCAAGAGAATTCAAAGAAACTTTCTCCCCACAGAGAGAGGCTGCAAATGCAATATGTAGTATTTATCTGACTGTGCGGTGGCAAGCGCTTCATTTTAACTAACAAATCCCGAAGGAACATCAACGGGAAATCCCGCCACGTTCCAGATGTTTTGCAACTCTTACCTTAGAATACGTTTTTAACCGTGGTCTATGTTAGAGGATCATTACGAAGACAACTTAACGCCAATCATTCAATAAAACAACGATTAACAGAGAGTTTCAACGGTTAACAGGGAAGACGCAATGAAAACAATAGATGGTCATTGTTTTTTCTAAGACTTGCACGTTATTCGTTGTTAACCGTTGAAATGACTACATTTTCCTCTGTTAATCGTGCCAACTGCCTTAAATCATCGTTTTGAGTTCATTCTGTTGTGAAATTGCAAACAATGAAGGTGATTCCAACAAAAATGGAGACAATTATGTTATTTATTGTTGAAATTGTGTTACACGCATTCAATGTGACGCAAGCATGTCTGCGTGACCAACTTGAAAAAGTTCTCTGTTTCTCTCGAGGACACAACACATATGATTTACAGTTGGTATTTGGTATGCTCCTTGATTTCTTAAATACAATCGCGCCAATACGCCCTGTCATAGATGCATATGCATTGAAACTTCGTATGATGACTCCTTGTTGCCGAATACTCAGCTTACTTGGACGTCCTCTAGTGTGTTTCTCTCTTTCCTCAAAAGGCGTTTTT
The DNA here is from genome assembly GCA_949126865.1 of Montipora capitata. Lineage (NCBI taxonomy): Eukaryota > Metazoa > Cnidaria > Anthozoa > Scleractinia > Acroporidae > Montipora > Montipora capitata. The sequence goes on along the minus strand of OX421454.1, from coordinate 9,079,948 downwards.
TAATCCTATAAACGGACGATTTCAACGGACGTTGCACTTTTCAATGATCTTTCGCGTTAAAAATTTCCTTATTGCGTGCTAAGAAGGCAATATATGTCGTTTTTTCTGGCTCTATAATGTCAATAAAAACCATGCTGGTCACTTGCTACTTGTTGATTAAGCACTGTTCGCCATTGTTAAGTTCCAAAAAATTGGCTTTCATTACATATGTGATCCCATGATTGGAAACGACAATAGCTCAACTTAAGCAGCATGTAATGCCGTAAATTTTGGTACACAGGATTATTAGGGCCATTGAGCCTGCTGTAAATTTTCCTCAATTTGGTATATTTATATTTGTAGATATTCCTTCAAGAAGCGCTTGATACAAACTCTTGCTTCAGGATGCTTAGCCCTGGCTTTATCAAATCTCTACAGTGCGTGGCATCGGCTAACTTCGTTTTATCAAGCTGTTTGTTGAGAAATTTTCCTAAAACAAAGTATTTTTATATCAAATTAAACAATCTTTTTGGTTTGTTCAAAAGGCGGATAACAACATCATAGAAACATTCGTATAGAACTGTTCAGTCACGAAGATTTCTAGCTATTATTTCTGACTTGCGAAAGTTTATCTCCGCTTTACGGCTTAGGGTTTATTTCTTTGTTGAACGTGTGCAAGAACACTCTCCGAGCATCAATGTCAGCTTGTCACCAAAGCACCTGTTTCCTGTCCATGGACTTGAAGTTATGCCGAAGTGCTTGCATAGTGTTTTAAGCATTTATTACAACATTGAATGAGGCAATCTTCCTCCTTTCATCTATATCAACTAGCCCAGGTTGGTTACAAGGAGGCCCACTTACTTGTTTTCGTTTTAAAGCAGACAGCCTCGAAAAGTATGATTGCACCTTGTTTCTTGTTAGCCATTCCTCTCTCGAGAATAGACGTTTGTTCTCTTCTGTTCGAGCGTTTCGCGTGTCCATTGAAACCTGCTGTGGGTCGGCTTTCTGTCCAGATTGTTCTCCGCCGTCAAATCGCGTCTTCAGATAATCCTTGACACGAGGAGAGAGCGTATCTTTTCCCTCCTACCCTTGGTTTTTGAATTGCCCAACCCATTGAAAGTGATGAGTTTGACACAGAAGAAGTGTGCACCTTTGGTTTGGGACAATTCTCCGAGTGGATAGTAGAAAATCGGGCTGCCCAATCGGGCCGAAATTGATCGTATATGGATTCCTGGCTGGTTTTAATCTCATTTTGTTCATAGTCGAGATGACTTTGTAGGGAATCAAAACTCGTAAAGCTCAGAAAGCAGCCTGCCTGTGGACATGAAAATATAGTCGCACGGCTAAACGGCTCAAAATCATCTTCCTGGCAAAGTTGCAAGTGCTGACTAACCATTGTAGACCTTGTGACTGTTCGAATGAAGTCGTAAGTGATTCATACAATTTGAATTTTTGCATTATATTTTAGGAATTTTAGGTAAATTGCTTTAAAGCGTGTGGAATAGTCATTTTGCAGTAAACATTGCGTGACACGCGACCCCTCTAACTACTTGAACAAAACGAAGCAAATGTGAATGTCCCTTATATTTAATATACCCTTTTCCCCAGTATTCAGTTCTTGTGGAAAACAGAATGTGCCGTAGTCATCTCTAAGTTTGTAACCTAGGCGGGGCAGTGCGTCATCTGTAAAGTGCTACAAAGTATCCCAACTTTCCACCCTTGGTTTCAGAAGAAACTGGATGCCCGCTAAATGTATTAGAACGATTCAGTAGCTGAAGAATAGAACAATACAAAGTTCTGTAATGTTTTGACAACTTATTTTCTATAATTACTTATATAACAGCTGGAGTCACGTTTGAATAGGAGCAAAAAGCTCGATTAGGTGTTCCTTGATGCCTTCATCAGCCAAGGCTTCTTAGAAATTCTGTTCAATATCCTTGAAATAAAAAGATATAATAATTATGGTAAATGCGAAGTGATTTTCGATAAATAAAAATGGAATACTATAAAAGGTGAGTATTTGAAAGATTTCCGCATTCCGGATTCCAGATTCCATAACTTACACAAAAACATGGCGGACAGTAAATAAGTCCACGTTCAGCGCCTTGTCTCCCTTCTTCGTTGGGTTAAGACGAAAACATTGATTTAACGTTAAATCGTGAGCCCTAAGTAAAAGAAAAGCAACATAAAAGAATTGACAGAACCAAAATCCACTGGACATACCAAAACAAATCAAATAAAGACTAAAAATAAAATCAATATTGCAATTTCCAAGTAAAAAGCAATCGACTATTTTCTTTTCCCTAATGCATGTACCTTGCTGTGTTTTGGAGGCAGTGATTATAAAAATTGTAATGTATAGTCTTTTATCGTTGCTATTTTATATTCCTATGTTTTGTTTTAATTTTTTTCTTAGATCTCAAAGTCCATATTTAAGGCAATTTATAGACACTAAATAATATTCATTT
>OX421454.1:9050001-9065001 GCA_949126865.1 Montipora capitata | reverse complement strand
AGCAATTGCGCATGCTCACTAGCTCGCTAGTTTGAGCACTCTGGCATGACTTGGATGTACCACATGTGTGGGACATCTGGGGTGGCTTTATAGCTTAACCTCCATCCTAGACATCAGCACTGCACTGATGAGGCCCAGAAGGCCGAAACAGTACTGTCTGCAGTTAGATATAGCTCTTTGGCATTACAAAGCTTTTGCTTTCATGTTCAAATTGAGCACTCTACTAGGATGAGTCATTGCCGCTAGCAATTGCGCATGCTCACTAGCTCGCTAGTTTGAGCACTCTGGCATGACTTGGATGTACCACATGTGTGGGACATCTGGGGTGGCTTTATAGCTTAACCTCCATCCTAGACATCAGCACTGCACTGATGAGGCCCAGAAGGCCGAAACAGTACTGTCTGCAGTTAGATATAGCTCTTTGGCATTACAAAGCTTTTGCTTTCATGTTCAAATTGAGCACTCTACTAGGATGAGTCATTGCCGCTAGCAATTGCGCATGCTCACTAGCTCGCTAGTTTGAGCACTCTGGCATGACTTGGATGTACCACATGTGTGGGACATCTGGGGTGGCTTTATAGCTTAACCTCCATCCTAGACATCAGCACTGCACTGATGAGGCCCAGAAGGCCGAAACAGTACTGTCTGCAGTTATATATATATATATATATATATATATATCTAACTGGATTTGTCAAAAGGTGGCTGCAGAAATTGTGAAAACAAGCCAATTCTGCTGAGATCAAAAACTTAAAGAAAAGCTACTCTCCCCACCCCTGTGCTTTGGTCAGGCTACTGCCAATCACCTACCCACACCACAGTGTGGGTTCACTCTAATTGGTGATCAAAAGCAAATTATCATTCAGCTCTACACTGGTGCAGGGAAAATTGCCAATGAAGGCATGCTATACTGTAAAGTCTCACTTAACAAGGCCACAAACTCTAACTGCAGTTAAAGTCTCAAAGGAGCAACCCCCCCAGCCCTGTGCTTTTGACACACCACTCAGAGCTAGAACTGTCCCTGGGCTGTTTGGCAAAGCAGGCCTTGACGGCAAGCCCCCTCCATTTTGAGAGGCCACAATGGCTTCAACACGGGCTACGCCCGTGCTCAAGCGAAAACTTCAGCAGCTACCTTTTAGCGAATTCGCTCAGATATCAAGGGCTAAACGCCTGAAATTCAGTCAAAACTCGGCTGATGACACTCGATTTACTCAGCCTGGCTCACAGAATGCCATTCTGGAGAGAAACACGCAGATAATAATAAATTTCTGACTGGATTTGTCAAAAGGTGGCTGCAGAAATTGTGAAAACAAGCCAATTCTGCTGAGATCAAAAACTTAAAGAAAAGCTACCCTCCCCACCCCTGTGCTTTGGTCAGACAACTGCCAATCACCTACCCACACCACAGTGTGGGCTCACTCTAATTGGTGATCAAAAGCAAATTATCATTCAGCTCTACACTGGTGCAGGGAAAATTGCCAATGAAGGCATGCTATACTGTAAAGTCTCACTTAACAAGGCCACAAACTCTAACTGCAGTTAAAGTCTCAAAGGAGCAACCCCCCCAGCCCTGTGCTTTTGACACACCACTCAGAGCTTGAACTGTCCCTGGGCTGTTTGGCAAAGCAGGCCTTGACGGCAAGCCCCCTCCATTTTGAGAGGCCACAATGGCTTGAACACGGGCCACGTGACCCTGTTTGACCTTTGTATTTGTTTACATGGGCTAGGAAGAGAGGTCGATCAGAGAAAAACCCGTCGTTGATTTTCAACAGGACGTAACACCTGACTGCCAATAATTTCCGAAGAACAAATGAACCATTCGTTCAGTTTGAGGCGAGGCATTTTAGAACAACGATTTTTTTTTCTTTCTGATGAAATGCGGGATTTTCATGCGGCCTTGACTCGCCTGGCGTGACATATGCGGTTGTGGCGTGAAGAATTATTAAGCGCCGCTAGATTTTCTCCCAACGCTGTCATTATAAAGCCTTATTGTCGTCTCAAAATCGAACTTAATTTTTGTTATATACAAAATATTTCTTTCAGGAATAGAGGGTATTTTAGTGCCGTTTTTTCTATGGCTTATTTACTGCTTTGCGCGTGATTTATGCCTGATTTCCTTCGCGTTTCGTTTTTATATTTTTGCACCTTTTTAAACAGCCCAGGGATTGCTGTGAGATCTGATATGAAAAGGGTCTTAGTTTTTCGGGTCTTAGGTCTTAGGTCTTAGATCTTAGTTTTCCGGATACCCCAATATTTGCGCTATTTTCGTCCTAGTAATAATTAAAACATCAACAATTCGTTACTTTCCTTATTTAGTTTGGATTTTTTTAAATTCTCCCTGTAATAATTACTCGACCCCGTAGCATAATTGTTAAATATCGTTAGAAGGACAGTAGCTGACTGAGATGAAATAGTCATTCAAAAAGATCAGTAATCTATAACAAAGCTTACTGAGGGTGTCAACTGTTGACATGCGAGTGATAAAAGGTTAAATTTTTGACCCGACAAGTGATATTTTCTCTTCCTTTGTGCAGAAACTTAATTCTGACATTAGGCTGCATTCAGTTTAAAATCTATACAACTGAATAACAGTGTGCTTTGGTTGTCGCGAGTTGCACAGAAGGTTCGTAAAGTCCTTTTCTCGGTCAGGGCTCAAAATACTTTCCGGAAAGTTGCCGGTCACCTTGACCGGCCAAACAAATTTTGGCTCGGCCATCTCTTGTTTCTGACCAGTCAAAAATTTGAAAATAACAATTTTAACCTCATAACCTACAATAGTTTACAGTGCAATGCAATACAACCTAGAAAAATAAGCAAAATGTTAAGCAAAAACTATCGCTTCACACTTTTAGATAGTCATTGTGGTAGCCCTCAAGAGTTTAATTAATAGTTCCGCATTAATATTTCAACAGCTGATGGCCTCAAATCATGAAACTTGCGCTCTGGACAACGAAAGACACTTCAAACCCGTACACCATAAACGGGCAGCCACTTTGAGAACAACAGTTTATCAATTTATCTGTAGCTAGACATATGAACGTAAGCTTACCTGCTTTCACCATCACATAAACGTCAGAAACGTGGGATCAAGCTTTCCTGGCGGTAAACGCTTAGCTGTAATCGGCGATTTCGCTCCAAACCTAAACATTCAAGCAAAGATAAATTCTGTGTATGAAAAGTTCTCACCAAAACTGGAGTTTATTTACCTCGCCCAGTGCTAATTTTCTCACAAACCGTGAGACGTGTTCTTCGCGAACGAACGAATGCAATGAAAAATTTCCCGCTCCTCGCAATTGTCACGTGTTGACATTTTTATTTGTTTGGCGTTACGCCCGTCACGCAGCGTCTGATGCTAACTGTACAAGCTTTCTAATTTGAGAATTCTGTACCATGCAATTCCCTAATAATGTTTCTATCAGTGTCTCTTAAAAACAAGATCATTTAAGAACAGTTTCAGTAGTTTCAGGCTGACATCACCAAAAAATGAAACAGATCGTACACTAATCACTGATTTAAAACGATAGACAATTTTTACGCAATGCTGTATTTCAAAAAAGACTACACAAAAAAATGTACAGTTTTGAAAACGTCTCGATATTTGCAAGCCAACAAGAGTATTACGAGAGTATTGGATCGGCTACTCATTTACAGCTGTATTTTAATATTCCATGTTCTTTTGTGAGGCTTTACTTCGCAAACAACTTTCCTTTCTTTTCTTTCGTTACATGTTACGGTAGTTTATTTTGTGTTGAATTCTCCAGTTGAAGATAAAGTAATTAAAGCGTTGCTGTTTTTAAACTCCCCAAACAGGAAACTGACTTTCATACACAAATTGTCATCACCTGATCACTGAACTGTCAGTAATAAAGAGGTCAAGTTTGTATAAATGTGCTCTTGGAGCCCAGATTTAGTGACCGTTGGCCGAATTAGAGAGAGTCTGTATTATAGAGGCTTTCTTGTGAAAGGAAATATTTGAGGATTCTGTCGGGAGATAGGAAACTGTACTTAATAGAGAGATATCCGTGGTGCAGAGGCTCCTTGAGGAGAGGTTCCACTGTATGTGACAGTTAAATCTGATAAGAAGGCCAGTCCTTGAACAAGTTACGCAAAACTGAGGGGCGTGACACATGCGTGTTATCTTCTTGTGGTTTGTGGTATTTTCTAGCAGTAATACGATTTTGTTTTGGTCGCTATAAATGTAGAACTCATTGCTCACGTTCATAAATCGTTTTCTTGCAAGTCAAATAGGGGAAATGGCCTGGGCTTCTACTTTGTCAGACACACCACAGGCGTCGATTTCTAGTTCATGCGATCAGCGAGTTTGCGACTTAAATAAGCTAGTTTATCGCTTCAATGCAGAGACCCCTTGGAGATATTTCCGAGACGGAGTTCCTCTCGCAAGTTCAGTGGAAAGAGGGCGGAAGAAAAGGGATCTTAAACTGAAGAAGATTTACACTCGCAAACGGAAAAAGATCAATGCCAGAAAAAACAGACCCTATAAAGACACAGAGGCAATGTCTTTGTTATGTTCGTGTGATAAGGGTTGCTTGATGCGTCGGCCAGCTCATGAATGTCGACGAATGATACAGGATTTGAGAGCAGCTTTTTATCAAAAAAGTTACAACGAACAAAATTATGTTCTTTTAGGACTAATGGAAGTCAGAGTTTGTCCTACTGGGCGCAGAACGATTACTTACAAGGTACCAACGCTAGGAACAGTTTGCAGAGGGGCTTTTCAAATATGTTACGGATTTTCCCGTCGAAAACTCCAAGTTCTTCTTAAGAAATTAGAGGTGGATGGTGTCTCTATCCGACAAGACATGAGAGGAAGACACGGAAATAACGCAATGAGACTTTTGCCAGAAGCGAGGAGGGCTGTAACTGACTTCATTTGTTCCAAAAGGGCGACTGAATCTCACTACAGAAGATCAAGAACCCGAAAACGATACTTTGACTGTCGAACGTCTATGCGCAAGATGTGGAGAGAATTTGTTAAAGTAAACCCAAATCTAAAAACAAACCGTTCAAAGCTAAAAAATAAGGGACCTGTAATTAGTTTTTCCACCTTTCGAAACATATTTAACGAGGACTTAGGAGACTTACTCAGCTTTAGAAAGGCCAGGATAGATACATGTCAGTACTGTGATGAAATTCAGAACAAATTGCACATTATACGTTTAGAGGTTAAAAATGGTAACTTCAGTAATGTCAATGAATTAGAGCGATTACAAAACGAGCACAACGCTCACTGCCTTGAAAGTGAAAGAAGATTCGCTTGTATGAAATATGACATGGTTATCCTCTCGAAGAAAAACTGAATAGTTTCAATGGCTTTTTCTTTTGATCTCTGAGAACTCAGTGGAACAGATCAGCATTGATATTGTAAAGTAACGAAGATGGACAGTGTGATAAAAATTAAACAACTGGTTTGAAATATGACTTCTGTTTTCCTGATGTATTATTTAAATAGCATCGATCGTAGAAACCTATCGTCAGGCTCGGGACGGCTGTTTTCAAATGAATACAGTGGAACTCGGTAATACACACGCGAGCTCTCAGAAAAAAAACGTCACGGACATGTGTTTAATCGGTCAAATTGTGAGCCCGGCCCAAAATTAAACATTGGATATATTTCAAAGCAAAGTTCTGTTATACCACGCGTGTTCCTTTGTGGGTGATTTTTTTTGTTCACACCCCGTTCGATTTTAAGATGATTTGTACGGTAAGCATTTAGAATAAAACTAATCCCTTTCGCTATTCTTGTTACAATCCCAAGGGTCTGTGTGATCAGACGAAACCGCAGTAGTAGTAATTAAAGAAAAGAAAATAGATAGAATTGAATGTAGAATAGTCACACACCCGAAGAAAGCATGTCACGCCAATTTGAAACTGTTTTTTTTTGTGTGTGATAACATCGAATTAACAAATAAAAATCTGTCATTATTTCAACAGGGTAATTAGCAAGCGGTTCACGATGTTTAAGAGTTTGTCAGCTCGGAAAACAGATTAATTAAGCGGGTGTCCATACAGCGAGGTTCCACTGTACAAAAGGAGGATGGTGAGGGTAACGTTTCCAATTCAAGAAATTGGAGTCGCGAGCTCAGTTTTCCAATTATAACGTCAAGACGAGAACCCTCACGGGCCGGGCGGACCATGCTACAAAACCCTATAAATGTAGCTCTTATTGACTATTAGTTAATTCGTAAAAAAATCCAAAGTTTGCAAGACATGTTTCAATCGACCATTGATGATCATTACCTAATTAAATTAAATTAAATTAATTAAAACCTAATTAAATTAAAACCTAACCCTAACCCTAACTTTTTCTACACCTTGTGCATTTTTAAGATTGCATTAAAGGAAAAAAACTAAATCTGGGGATTCTTCAGTTGCAAGGCCTAATCTCGTATCAAGATTTTGAAATCTTCGAAATCCTAGAGACTCGTTTAGCCGAGTAGATTTGATCTTCAAGAACGATCACCCTGCAAAAGTACGACGGAACCTTCAAAAAATCATTTACATTAAATGACCTGTGATTGACCGTTTTTGCTAATTGTCCGTCTACCGGTACGGTATTTAAATATGTCTAGCATTTTTGAAAATTGTCTTCGACGTTTATTTACAACAGCCTTTAGATGAGAGATCTTGATACCGAATGAAATCGAAACGAAATGTTAAATATTTTTTCAGCTCTAACTTCTTGGTTTCTCTCGGTTGTTAGTTTCCCGAGCAGTTAGTTGACCCGCTAAGCATGGGCTGTAAAGTTATCGAAAACGTTGCGTTCAAATCGCCGAGAACACAAAGAAAGTAACGATAAAGTTAATGTTTCATCATAGTTTAACTTTATTCACACAGTATACATAGACCTAAAGAAACCTACATTCAAAGTGATAACAAGCGAAAAAATAAACCTATTAATATGTCTTTACTGTAGTTCACCGCCTTCATTTTCTTCACTTGTCGAACTTGGCAATGATTCATAAAATCGAATAGCAGGTTGGGATAAGTACTTCTGGGCTAGTTTAACACAAGATCGTTTAACATCCTCGCGGATTGCCCTTCTTTCTCGTCTCACAGTAGTGAGAAGCTCTGGCCTAAGCTCCATGCATTGTTTTTTCTTTAGGAAGGAAATTTTCCTTGGAAACTGTCTAGAATCCATTTCAAATCTTACAAAGACATTGTCTGGATGATGTACCAATTGAAGGTCTCCGTTGTCGTCGACTGTTTCACCGTAACCGAAATTAAGCCAGGCGATGTTTTTAACTTCAAATCTTTCCCTCTCCAAGTCCTCATTTCGACTGACGTAACGCAATCGGAGGAAGGATTTAGAGTCTTTTATCATATCCAGCGTAACCCAGTTAACTATGACGTTCGATAGCCCCTCGTTTTCTAAGACAGTTGCCCATTTCCTTGGAATGTCAATAATTTCGTGCCTTTGAAAAACATTTTGTATAGTTCCAAAGCGTCTATCACAGACAGAGTAAGTGTGACCTTCTAACAGAAATTTCAAGTCTGCCCTCAGCAACTGCCCACGTCATACTATAAAGTCGAGGTAGAAGAATAAGAAACATTCCTTGAACTGCCCAGGGGCATTATCACACCAAATAATTAGGTGATCATGTTTTCCGAGCTTATTCTCAAGTTCAAGAAGTAAATGGTCCAACAGAGATATGACTTCATTTGGTCCCGTGGTGCCAACAGTCTCGTCATATAGGAAACAATAAATGTGGTCGTCGCTTGCACAGTACATACCCAGGTGGTGCGTTTTCAGCTTCGCACAAAAGTAGGAGTCCTGCGAAGAGACTTTAGGAGTCTTGAGCGTTTTGTCAAAATCCAACTGCAAGGTAAGAGTCTTTGGGAACATATCTCTCTGGGTGTGCGAACTCTTTTCACCAGACGCCGTTGTTTGTTGCATTTCTGTGTCAAAGTGAGTAAAGAGATCGGTTTTTCTCAAAAATTAAAGTGCAATATGCGTCTAGTGTACGCGAAATGTTGCATATACTGGAGTATACATGCAGCTCACTTATACTGCGTATATTTAATGTTGTTTCATCCATGTTACAAAGTTTTGGTATTTTAGTCGGAAAACGCTGGAATGATCTATACTGTTGTTACAAAAAGCGTTTTTCTTGTTAAGGTGTGTACAAGACGTCAGATCAACCTGCTTAAGTAAACGCATTCTGGAATCATCGTAAGGGACGTCACACAACGTTCGTTTCGCCAAAAAGAAGCTTCCAGTACATCAGTGTCACGACAGAGGCTGTTTCTAGAGTGTTAATGCTGGATGCAAGGAAAATAATGAAGCATTAAATAATTGATGCTTTGACTTCTCTCGAAAGTTCCAATAGATTCGTGAGTAAGCATGCATCCAGGAAACAAAGTCGCTTCAAAAGACCGGATCACGGACTTTACATTCTTGATTAAAAAAATATATAGCCGAATCTCTCCATAACGGCCATCTTGGGCAGAGACCGCGCAGGAGAGCCCCCAACGGTTGCGAAGTAAAAAAATGAAAATGAAAATGAAAATAAGAAAAGAAGAAAAAGAGGAGAAATTTCACAAGTTCGTAAAGGAAAAAATAGTCATATGAAATTATCATTACCTAATTAGACACGCATTTAACTAGCAGGCAAAAAGAGTGATAAGAAAATATAATAATAATAATAATAATAATAATAATAATAATAATAATAATGTTTAATGCTTATATTGCGCTTTTTACATCTAGATATGACCAAAAGCGAGAAACAGTAACAGTAACGCGGCAATGAACATTAATAAACGTTTCTTTTCTAATGTAATGCTTTACTGCAGGTCTATGTCCTCTAACAGTTTTTGTTTTCGTCGACCGGACCACTCAGGAAAACAAAGACTGAAAACTTGGCTGCGCTCAACAATGACGCAAAAGTGATTTAGTAAAAAAACGTACAGACTTTGTCGTATTGACAATGCTAGCGATTGTAACAAACACAAGACAAATTTCCGAACCTTTAAAGAATGTGTTATACAGTAGCCACCACTTTAGTGTTTTTCGTCAGGGATGTACTGTTTTGTTTATTTCCATTCTGATTGATACATTGTTTACCTTCCTAAGATGAAGTGGTTGACGTACAATTGTTGGATTCCTCACTTGATTAAAAGTTAATACCGGGCAGTATTATCTACAGCGGAGGGCACAGTGGAGGGAATTTCAATCTACAATAGTGAGTGTAAACATCGGGTCATGTGATACATGTAAATGTTTATCAGTTTCTATGCGGTGAAAGAATCGCTCTTTTAGCTCTAAAACTTGCAATTATTGCAATTTCGGAGGAATAAAAATGAAAGGTTTCCGGGGAAGCATGTTCCCGGACCCTAGTGTGCCCGACTCCAAACCATGCCCTGTTGGGGACAGGGGAAAGTGGCCGTTATGGGGACTGTTCTGGCGGAAAAGGTATTTTTATTTTAAGATGATGCTTATTGTAGAATAGAAATATGAAACACAATCAAAATACATATCAATAAAAGAAACCAAAAATTATTGTTAGGAAAAACGTTAACAAAATAAATCGAGGTAAAAAACAAGTTCATCATCTTGCATCAGCTTCGTCTTCCGCAACCATAACTTGGAGTAGCTTATTTCTGACTTCGTTCCTCTAGTCAACATGACCTTTTACAATAAAAAAGTGGACTTCCTGATTAACTGGCCGTTGTCGAGAGGTTACTCTGGCAGTTGGGACGCACTTTAGTGGCCGTTGCCGTTGTGGAGAGGTGGCATAGAACGAACAGGATATTAAAGGGATTTCAAAACGTGAGAATTGTTTGTCGGGATAGGAAAAATTCAGTGGCATTCACAAAGAGGAAACAATTCTATTCCATAAACCTTCAGTTTGTGATAACAATTTTTACTTGACAAGTGTCATTGACAATTTTCATTTGCTCATTTGTATAAAGGATAAGTTTTATAGGGGGGTGTGTTTTTAAGGAGAATCTGAAAAAGAATTTGTGATCTTGAATGATATGGATTCTTCATCAAAAAACGGAGGATCCTAAAAGGGTTTATTTGCCATGACAACGCACGCGCGAACGTGTGTAATCTCTCAGAAAGATTTCAGCTCTAACAAGAAGACACCAGTCATCACTGTATCATCTGCATATATCCTACTATAAGGAGTACTACGGGTCCATTTAGTTAGAAATACAATACAAGAAAAGAAATAGTTTTGCGATCGATTAAAACAGGTGATTGCTGTAGGAAAGGTGCTTACAATTGCTGTAAAGTAGCTTTTCGTGTAAATATTTCCGTAAAATTGGAAGAATAAGACAATTCAGTGAGAACGCCACGTACGATAACTGTTGTCCACCATTTTTGTACCAAAAAACGCTCCTGAAAAATACCTTTTTGGAATCCTTTCCCTTAAAATAAAAACGCTCAAACGGTGAATCTCATGCAAAAATTTGATCTGAAGAATCCACCCGTAGTGTGATCCGTTTGAAGTTTTTAGATAACGACTTTGCCTGCATTAAAGTCTTTACCCTGAAAACTACCACTAAATTCTCCCAAAAATACTCACGAAAACGTTTAAAACGGTAAATAAAAATAGCCTGTTTTTGTGATATGTTCCTTTTTCTACCGTGGGAAAATTTTGTGCTACATTAAATAGCGCAAAATTCCCATGCTCTTTAGAGGCAACAATGCAAGCGTCAAGCCTTTCGTCATTTACAAAAACAGTGAAAGCTACGTCCTTTCTTTGTTGCTCTGCACGACGTAGCAGAGATCACTGAGCTACTGTGGGATTACAACGACCCAGACTGGATGTGTTATTCCAGCAGCCAGACTCTTCCTCAGACCACGTCATAAATCTGGTCCACCCACATAAAAACGTAGAAATCCACTCTGCAACGACAATAAAAACAATATCTTAAAAAAACATTAAAGCTAAACTAAACAAAAGGAAAAAGTCTTGTGCAAACAACAAGCGCTCTTGTCCAAATAAGCCTTGGGACGCTAACACCAAAATAACAGTAAACCTGAACTTAACTGCAGTCAAGACAAGACACAATTCATTAACTTAAAATTGAAAACAAGCCAATTCTGCTGCCGTCACAAACTTAAAGAAAAGCTACCCTCCCCACCCCTGTGCTTTGGTCAGACAACTGCCAATCACCTACCCACACCACAGTGTGGGTTCACTCTAATTGGTGATCAAAAGCAAATTATCATTCAGCTCTACACTGGTGCAGGGAAAATTGCCAATGAAGGCATGCTATACTGTAAAGTCTCACTTAACAAGGCCACAAACTCTAACTGCAGTTAAAGTCTCAAAGAAGCAACCCCCCCAGCCCTGTGCTTTTGACACACCACTCAGAGCTAGAACTGTCCCTGGGCTGTTTGGCAAAGCAGGCCTTGACGGCAAGCCCCCTCCATTTTGAGAGGCCACAATGGCTTCAACACGGGCTACGCCCGTGCTCAAGCGAAAACTTCAGCAGCTACCTTTTAGCGAATTCGCTCAGATATATATATATATATATATATTGAATAAAGCGTTGAAAACGGAAGCCCATTCTCCATTGTGCGAGCTATATATATATAACGTTTAGAAGAAAGACAACTTCACAGCGTAGCGACTTCAAGTTTCATGTTTACACAATCATCAGGCTACAGATCTTACATTTGCATTCTAACTCATTTAAAGACCATTCTAATACTCTAGGGAAGCGTGCTATTTTAAGTTCGGCAAAAGGTATTTGTTCTTGTGTCTGCATTTAGAAATTAACTCGTTTCTTTTGTTCAGTAGGTGGCGCGTATCTGCTTTTATAATGTACAACTTTTCTGTAAGGCACAGGTTGCATCTCTTTGATCCACATTTGTATGGTGAGGCGAAAGACTCTATTGCCCAGCGTAGCGTGTAATTGATGTTATTGTCCTTTAGACTCCAGATATGCCTCGATAACTCCGTCTCACTGCAGTACTTTTTATGCCTGAAGGATTTAGTGTGATTGTTGTATCGGGTTTTAAATTCGCCCTCTGATGCTCCGTAGTAGATCTTGGTGTTGTTATCGCTTGTCACTTCGGCTCTATAGACTATAGACGATGATAGACATTTGCCGTTTAATGGGCATGATTGCTTGTTTCTGCAATTGCATAGCCGTGCTTCGTTAGGTGTTTTCGTGGCGTTTAATACTTTTGCATTGTGTTGCCTAATAATGCCTGTCATGTTGGTTGTGCAGCAGTAGCTAAGCTTGATTGTGTTCGTGTTTAGAATTTTGTGAAGCTTGTGGCCTTTGTGGAAGCGTTTCTTGATCAGGTAGATGATTTTTTTTCCGATGTTGGTCTTGACTTGCAGGTTGTATGGTGGATTGAACCAGAGGATATTGCGTTGACGGTTCCTTTTCCGTTTGCTGTTTTGCTTGGCGGGTTCGTATTTGAAGGTTGCGTTGTGCCCGTTTTCCTTAAACGCCAGTTCGTAGACATCTTTGGCTTTGTCGAATTCGTCTTTGTTGCAAGACAGGTCAGGTATTCTTTTGTTGACCATTATTGGCAGCTCTTTGATGATGGTGGGTGGATGATTCGACCGTGCGTTGATGTATGATAGTTTGTTGTTGGGTTTTCTGTAGGGGTAGTACTTTTCTCTCCGTAAATCCAGCGTTACGTTCAGAAAGTCGGTGGAAAATAGGCTCGTTTAGATTGTGATTGAAAGGTTTTCTTCTTTGAAGAGAGCAGTTATGCGCTTTCTCAAGCGATCTAGGGTGGGTCCGCTAATGTTGCTAACTACAGCGAGGCCATCGTCTCTGTATAGGTCTATGGACGCTTTGTTGACAAGGGCGGATAGTTTACTTAGGAGGTAAAGCCCCACTAATTCACAGACCTCGGCACCATCGAAGCAACCCATTGTGACATCGAACAGCGAGTTTGGCCCTTTCTTTACCCATGTGTCACTGCTGTCAAACAAGAGAGATTTTCTTGAATTCTTGATGACGGCTAGGGCCCTGTTTGGGATGAAGGTTATTGAGCCGGCGTAGGCAATGGCTTTATCTAAGAGATTCTCTGATATAGATGGGTAGAATTCCACAATGTCAAATTTGATGAACCGTGAATGGCTTTTGTTGGGAATCGCTTTAAACCAATTTATTACAGTTGAGGTGTTCTTCCATTGGTTTAGGTTGGTCGCGGAGATGACAGCTTTGTTTATGGTGTCAAGGTACTGTTTGGCGACTTTTCCCATTTCTGGTTTCGATGGTTTTATTAACCGACAGGGAGTTTTGGATTTGAAATTCTCCTTGTGATCTTTTAGCGTGATGAACGCGGGTCGGTTTGCATAGTGTTCTATCTTGTTATCGAGGCCCAGCGGTTCGGCTAATAACTTTGCTTCTTTGTCGATTTTTCGCTTGATTGAAGGGTCTGACTTCTGGTATGACTTTGTGATGTTTTCGGGAAGTAGCTTCGTGCATTGGCTGCTGGGCATTTCGTAGATGTTTGATGTTTTGTCGGCAAATACAAACATGTTGCCAGAAGACTGTATCTTTTTCACGTCGGCTTTTAATTTCCTTTGGAAGGCGTTTGTCTGGTCTTTGAATTTGATGTTTTTGATTAGATCGTACATGTCATTCTCAAAGTGTACAAGGAGATCGTTCT
This sequence comes from Montipora capitata, assembly GCA_949126865.1. Lineage (NCBI taxonomy): Eukaryota > Metazoa > Cnidaria > Anthozoa > Scleractinia > Acroporidae > Montipora > Montipora capitata. The sequence continues at coordinate 9,051,386 of OX421454.1, read as the reverse complement.
GCGGTGGAGTACGGTCAGTGGGGAATCCAAAATTTTGCGTTGATGCGTCGTTGGTGCTTGGATGTTCGAAGAAGTGTACTTTCCATCTGAGTCGTTTCAAGAAACTTTCCACTTTCTCGGTTAGCAGTTTTATATAGCTCGACCTCGGTGGTATAGGAATGTTCTTTAAGGAGTAGGAGAAGCTTGTCGGGTTCATGGCTGTGGTCCGTGGACTTTCGGTAACTAACAGGAGTAGAGTGCTCAACCAGATAATCTAGGAGCAAAGTAGCACAAGTAGAGGGTTCCAGTTAGCTGCAGAGTGCTCGATACGTCAAGTAGAGCGAATATAACTTTTAGAAGAAACACAACTTCACAGCGTAGCGACTTCAAGTTTCATGTTTACACAATCATCAGGCTACAGATCTTACATTTGCATTCTAACTCATTTAAAGACCATTCTGATACTCTAGGGGAGCGTGCTATTTTAAGTTCGGCAAAAGGTATTTGTTCTTGTGTCTGCATTTAGAAATTAACTCGTTTCTTTTGTTCAGTAGGTGGCGCGTATCTGCTTTTATAATGTACAACTTTTCTGTAAGGCACAGGTCGCATCTCTTTGATCCACATTTGTATGGTGAGGCGAAAGACTCTATTGCCCAGCGTAGCGTGTAATTGATGTTATTGTCCTTTAGACTCCAGATATGCCCCGATAACTCCGTCTCACTGCAGTACTTTTTATGCCTGAAGGATTTAGTGTGATTGTGAAGAATTTCAAATCCAAAACTCCCTGTCGGTTAATAAACCCATCGAAACCAGAAATGGGAAAAGTCGCCAAACAGTACCTTGACACCATAAACAAAGCTGTCATCTCCACGACCAACCTAAACCAATGGAAGAACACTTCAACTGTAATAAATTGGTTTAAAGCGATTCCCAACAAAAGCCATTCACGATTCATCAAATTTGACATTGTGGAATTCTACCCATCTATATCAGAGAATCTCTTAGATAAAGCCATTGCCTACGCCGGCTCAATAATCTTCATCCCAAACAGGGCCCTAGCCGTCATCAAGAATTCAAGAAAATCTCTCTTGTTTGACAGCAGTGACACATGGGTAAAGAAAGGACCAAACTCGCTGTTCGATGTCACAATGGGTTGCTTCGATGGTGCCGAGGTCTGTGAATTAGTGGGGCCTTACCTCCTAAGTAAACTATCCGCCCTTGTCAACAAAGCGTCCATAGGGCTATACGGAGACGATGGCCTCGCTGTAGTTAGCAACATTAGCGGACCCACCCTAGATCGCTTGAGAAAGCGCATAACTGCTCTCTTCAAAGAAGAAAACCTTTCAATCACAATCTAAACGAGCCTATTTTCCACCGACTTTCTGAACGTAACGCTGGATTTACGG
>OX421454.1:9032501-9037501 GCA_949126865.1 Montipora capitata | reverse complement strand
CGTCAAGTGGTTGTTTCATTGGAGAGAAACAAGGTGTATGATTTTGTGGTTACCGCCAATAATAGTTTCGGTGAAAGTTTGCGAGAAGGACAAAACATCAGAAAACTTAATGTTTTAGGAGGTAGGCAGAACTGCTATACTGATTTTGCCATAAGGAGTTGCGCGTCTTGCAATTTTGTTGTGATACATTGTACTTTAATGCACTTTGACAGTTTTCTTAGCTGTTTTTCTTTTTTTTTTGGTTTTTAGATATATTTATTGTATATATTTTCATTCTTTCTTTCCCATGGGGGCACCTTGGATGGGTCTGAGCGTCCCATTTGCACTTTTCCATTTTGGGCATCCATTTTTACTTTCCGTATTCCATTTTAGTGTGTATTACCCAATAGAGTTTGAATTAAGTAAATTAACATAAAAGCTTTGAAAATGATAAGAGGTTTCTAGAATTCAGAAGGGAAGCACAGGGAAGGTGGTTGGATCTTGAATTTTGCCCCATAAAAATCCTTGCTGTGCGCTGTGTTGTTTATGTATTTTTTTCTGCCTGGGAGGTTTTGTTGATTATCCATTTCTTAAAACCCAAACAGGCAACCATAGAGCAGCATAGTATTATTTTTGGACATAATGAAAAAGTGTGCAGTTGTGTATTTTAATCTCAATAGATATTCCGGAGCCTGTAAATATTCAAGTTAAGGGAAAAGATGACACTGTAATTCTCAGTTGGCCTGAACCAGAAAATAATGGAGCAACCATCATTAGGTACTCCATATACACAAGAATTGTTGGTGATGAAGAGTGGAGAAAAGTTGCAGACTTGAAAGTAAAAGATGCTTTCAAGCTCAAATACACTCTTGTGTTAGAGAGAGGCAAAAACTATGAATTGATGGTGACTGCAACCAACGCATTTGGTGAGAGTGCTACGGATGAAGACAACATTCAGACAGTTGAAGTACCCAACCTAGGTGAGCAAAGGGGTGAATCATCAAAAATTATTGAAGGGTGTCATATTCATTGTATGGTCCTCACAATGATGAAAGATCATCATACCTGTAAATGTAATTTACCAGTCAGTCTTGCTAAGTCATTGTGGCATATGTAGGAATTTGGGACTCGTGTTGCATGAATATTACATGTACGTGACACATATATGAAACATATACTTTGCGGAGGTACATGTGAAACGATCGGTGATCTTAACAGATCGCTTAGATACTGATATCTTAACACTAGCAAAATATCGGGATCTAAGCGATCTGTAAAGATCACCGATCGGTTCACATGTAGCTCCACAAATGTCATTTATTGCATAACCTGTACGTTTTCCAATCAATTATACAGTGGCGAGACAGGTAGACGACTAGGCGACCGATTCCGCGAACACCTCCGCAATGTTGAGAAGAATGATAAGGATGCATCTAAGCCAGTCGCTCGTCATTTTAATCTCCCTAACCACTCCAAACAACACGTGGCTATATGCGGTCTTTCCCTACGTCAAGGTACGACAGAAAGCCACAAGAATCTGGAACAAAAATTCATCTTCCAAATCGGCACCCTTAATCCCCACGGTATTAACAAACGCTTTTCATTTAACTAATGTATTCCTTTTTTTTTTTTTTTACGTTGCCATGTTACCACCAGTAGCGTAGCTCCTACTCCACTATAAAAACTACACACAACCCATAATTCCTCGATTCGCTCTGACGAGGGCTAAAGCTCGAAACGTCAGCTTTTAGAATCCCTGTACGGTGGTCAATTTACATTATCAACCCCGTTGATAAAGCCAAATTTTTGTACAATAAGGCGAGAGTATGACCATTAAATTAAGAAAACATCAAGACAGTTGAATTTGCCATCTTGCGGAGGTCTATCCTGGGAAGTCAGGATGGTTTAGTGGTCATAAACCATGCCTGCCACCTCTGCGACCTGGGTTCAACTCTGGTTTCGGGTTGTATGTGGGCTGAGTTTCAGTCGATCTCCATCTGACTCCAAGGGTTTTTATCCGGGTACTCCGGTTTTCCTTCTTCCTCAAAATCGACTTCCGGCGTATTCCATCAGGCTGTGGTGCTGTGCTCCGAGGTCATACATGGGTCTTGCTCAGGGGCCGAGCGCCTAGCCGGCAGCACAGCTCCTTCGGTCCGACCTCGTTGAGCTGCGCCCTTAGTAATTCAGTCTCCGATTACGAGAAAGGGCGATTAGCAGGTCAGATAGTACATTCCATGGTTCTTCTGGAGTCCAAATCGAGGAGCATGCGCAACACTAGCAGTCGTCGTTCTCTCACTCGAAGGGATACTCACCCCAGCCGTAAATGCGAGCTTGGCAGGTATTTGGGCTCTATAGATTGGTCCGTTGTAGATTCTGTGCTCGACTGCGAAAAGCAAGCTGCAACTTTTTTGAGATTTCGTAAAGATCCGCCTAGACATCATCCTGCCTCTCACGACCATTAAACTTCACGTAAACGATGTTCCCTGGGTGTCTGCTGAGTTTAAGGTTATTATCAAGTCGCGTCAAAATGCATTTGCGCAAGGCGATACTGAGCGTTTCAGACACCTTTGTAACATCACTAATTGAAATTGTGTCGCAGAAAGTACCATGCAACCAAAGTCGCTAACCTTAAGACCACCAAAGCCAGCCAGGGGTGGCCAAGATGATCGCAGGGATGGCTTCAGCTACTGGTGGTAAAGACATATGCTCGCAACTCCACTTTGACGGGATCGCGGCACATTCTAAGCTAGACATTGCAAATACATTATCAATACGGGTCTTCTTGAGCCAATGCAGGATTATAGCCCGCTTGCGTGTCTTCCTCACTTTTGGACGACTCTGAAGTCTTGATGGACAGCCCATCAGAGGTCTGTAAGGCTCTTTTTAGACCTGAATCCGAGAATGGCCGGTGACCCTGATGGCATTAACAACTGGCTCCTCTGGGAATATGCTGACTTTCTAACCTCCCCCGGTCTGTGATATCTTAAACTCATCATTCGCCGAGCAGAAGCTCCCTCGGTCGTGAAAGGATGCTGACGTTTCAACGCTGATGAAAGTAAAACCTGTGACCATCGTCACCAAGCATATCCGACCTATCTCCCTAACCCTGGCTCTGTCCAAGTTAGCAGAGGAGTTCAAAGTTGTTGTGTTGTGCTCTTGGATTACTGGAAGGCTTTTGACCTTGTGGATCACAGTACTCTGGCTGCCAAGATTCTCGGGTTGCGCATTCCTAGCGGGGTTGCTCGTTGGGTCTGTGACTTCCCTTTGGACAGGCCGCAGCGAGTAAAGCTTTCAAGTTACTGTTTCTCGGAATGGGGAGCCGTTCCATCTGGAGTGCCTCAAGGCACCAACTGGCACCCTTGCTCTTCATCCTGATGATCAATGACCTCTACACACCTGGCTCCGAGGCATGAAAATATGTTGATGATACTACGCCAGCTGAGGTGGTTCCAAGGGGAAGACAAAGTGTAATACAAGTCGCTGTTACAGCTGTGGAGCAATGCTCTATCACTAACAAGCTTCAGCTGAACCCAGATAAGTGTGAAGAAATGCTGATTTCCTTTAGAAGAACGCAACACCAGTTTGATACGGTTTGGACACGCGATCAACCTGAACTTGTTTGTTTGTAAGCGCCAGGTGCTATCCCCATGTGGGTACCGGATCTAATTGAATAAAGATTGATTGTGTTAACCCATGGAAGTACTGTAGTTTTTGAATTTTGAACCGGGCTTTCGAACAAAATTTCTTGCGCCCTAGAATATCCAGAGTGGTTCTTCGAGAGCCGGATGCGGGAAAATCAGATCGGTGTTTAGATTATACAGCCGCAGAATCGAAGCATGGCGGAGAAATCGGCGAAATCGCATGTGGAAGTGTTAGACGTGGACAAGCGAAGTGGAATCGTGACACGTGAAAGAAAACTGCCGCGTTATTTGAGCGATTACACAGAAGTTCCCGGTCAAAACAAGCTCCAGATCAAAGAACAGAAGAAAAGCGATGCGAGAGAATTTGACGTGGAAGATAAATATTATAAAGGAGTACCTGAAGGAACGGAAAAACCGTAACTTAATTGAGCTTGCATGTACTCAACTCAATCGAGCGTAGGAACAATTGATCGAAAATCACAGAGAATTTCAAGCTTTGTGTGATGACGACGAGGAACTGATTTGTGGAACTGTTGATTATGGTGAAGTCAAATCACACGCTGGTGAAATGGTCTCAAAAGCTCTAAGGTTCGGACGGAAGGAACCGACAACTTTTCAATCACCAGCTTTGGCCGATCGAGCAAGAAAGGTAGCAGCAAAACGACTTCATCTGTCTCGAGAACGTGCAAGAGCAGCGGCTATAGCTAGGGAAGCTGATCTAGCTTAACTGGAAGTAAAGCAGCTGCAAGAGAAAGCTCAATTTGAAGCAGAGCTAGCAATTCAGGAGGCTGAACACGAGGCAGGTAGGAAGGAAATTGAGGCATTGCTATTGAAAGAAGATCAAGATGGATTTAATCTGTCTGATCGTATGAACGATTTTGAAGATAACTCTGTGGGAGGGGACAAGATAAAGACGGAGACAACGCCCCCGGTCAAACAAGATAACCCTATAAATGATATTGAGGACTCGAAGCAGAAAGTTACGGAATGGCTGAAAACAATGAGGCCTAAGGGGGAGGAAAATGGTGAAGGGAAAGAGAATGACTATGCTAAGCATTTACCTAGCACAGAAAGAATTGTGGATTTCTCACAGTCTGTTCTTTCAAAGTCAGCAATGATAACTTTGCTCCCTTGATGGCGATCCTTGTGCGTGTCCAAACTGGTATGGCATGTTTAAAGCCTTAGTGGATGACCAACAACTTTGAAAAACTCAGAAAATGATGTATCTGAAGGCATCAGTTAAAGGAACTGCCGAAAAAGCTATAGCTGGGATGTTTTTTGATTGTACAATGTATGACAAAGCTATTGCAGAGTTGACCCAATGATTTGGAAACCCCACCCTTATTTTAAAGTCACTGATCAAAAAGTTTCTGGAGATAC
>OX421454.1:9012501-9022501 GCA_949126865.1 Montipora capitata | reverse complement strand
TCCAAGATTTCCTGACATGACACTAGTTAAATGAAGCTATGGTCCCCGTAGTATGGACGCAGCTTTAGCAATAGAGTGTGTGGAGGAAGTGCAGGGAGCGGTCAATTAAGTATTTATATTAACGTGACGTAACGTCACGATGACCATGTTGATGTCCCTAAACAAAGGTAAGGCGGCCATGTTGATGTCCCCATCCAACCCTCCGGGAATTGAGCTCTTTTATCAAGCTAAGGTTTTCTTTCGTTTCGGTGGAAAAAAAAGTTACTGATCACGTGACTGAAAACACCCTATTGCGTAGAGGAGAAGCCTGAAAAACTCAAGACTTGAACGGGGTTTGAACCCGTGACATCGCGGTGTCGGTGCGACGCCAAACCAAAGAGTATTATGGTATATTTGATACCTGCTAACGCCATTTCACTCATAACACTAATGTTGTGTTCCCAAGTCAACTGTTGTATATCGAACGAGGCCACTGGCAGTTTCTCTTCCTTACTCCCTAGCCAATGCTCCTCCATCAGATAGAAAGGATCTGTTGTCAGAATTGGAGCTGATGAAAACATTAAAGCCCCACCCTCACGTGATCAAGCTCATCGGATGCGTCACTGAAAGCGGTAAAATTGACATTTTTTTTGTAATGGGATATTATGTTACGAGCATATCTTAAGCAACCCTAGTTTGCAAATGAACACCTTTCATTCTAAGAACGCTGTTTTCATAGACCCACTGATGGTGTTGATCGAGTATGTTCCCTTTGGGGACCTCCTGGGATATTTGCGAAAGAGCCGAGGACTCAACGACACTTACTATAAGAACCCAGATGTGAAACCAGAGACCAATCTGACTTCGGAACAGCTGATGAAATTCGCTTGGGAGGTTGCTGATGGGATGTGTTACTTGTCTTCGAAAAAGGTTTGTTGTAGAGGGGAGGTTGCCATAGGCCAGCATCCATAAATTAAATTAATGCCAAATAAATGTTAAGAATACCATGAAAAGACTCTTACTACCTGTGAATCATGATGGGCCCTTTGCAGCTGGCGATCACATGGTACAAAAACCGCCAAACTGAAGAACAAACTGCGCAATCGGACATCTAAAACAAAGCAACTTCAATTAAATTTTCCTTGTTCCTTGTTTTAGATGTCCGAGTGGGCAATTTGCTCTCCAGTGTCACGCTTTTTGTACCATGTGAATTGCTTTGCTTTGGCAGTCCATCGAGTCGATGATGACTGTTATACAGAGGGGTTTTTTGTGCATTTACGTAGGTGGGCCGCAAGTCCTGCATTTGAACGGCAGAGCCGCCCACAGATGCAGCATGCATGCCCGGTTGATGTTGCAAGAGTGGGTCTTCTTTCATGGGCTCGATGATATTCCACCAGACGCTTCCCTTCTATGCATCCGATTGATCTCCTCAACGATGCTCTCCAGTGAATTGCGAATGCATCTAAAAAAGTTACAGCACTTTGAGTGCAACTTTTTAAGCTACATTCGTAATTTCCCAAACCACAGTAGCATTAAACTTTGTGTGCAAGTAAACATGAATCTAATTATTATGTATAATCATACGGTTCAGCCGCTTCGGCTCGTGCAATTTCATCTTTTGAAAAACTCACTCGTGCAAATTAATTCCAAATTGAACGAGGAAACCGTACGACTACATTTTAATAATACAAACAGGAAAAAATTCACGAAGAGGAAGAACCGCAAGATCTTATTGCAGACAAGAAGCGAGCATTCGATATGTATTTGACACTTACTGACACATGAAATATAATCGTGCTGCACGTGGGGCTTGCATTTCTTGTGATGCTCTGTGCAACGCCTACCTAAAATCACCAATTTTAACGGTTTAAAAACAACATGAGCGTACAAGTACAAATCTTTCTTTTTTTTTTTTTACTTTAAAGCCTCTCGTGCCAATTTAATTTTAGGATACTTCACCCAAATCGAACGACGCGAAAATATGATGGATTAATCGCGAAATAGTTACTACAGAGCAAAGGTAAATTTTTAGGTGACGTTTTCGTCGACGTGGCCGTCGGAGATCTTAAATTTCTAAATGGTACAAATTCAAAGCGGTTCGTTTCAAACATTTGCACATAGAATCGTCCCTGAATGTTTCCAATAATATTAACTAGAAATTTGCAAGAATCTCAAGCCATAATAGGGAAAAAAGTATTTAAAAGTCATCTTTTGATCGGAATCTGAATCGCTGTCGATTACATGGACGCAACGACGCTTGATAGGCTTCAGAGTTGGAATGGCTGGTCTTAAAAACTTGCAGCTCTTGAAGTTGAATGAAAGCTGGTAGTGGCTGAAAGTGTTCAACACATTTTGCTCTGAAGCTCTCATCATTGTCGGATTGAACGATATGGAACTTTGGTTTAATGCAAACGCTGATCATGAACTGAGCATCGAAATCGGTAAATTGCAAATTTGCTTCAAGAATGTTACAGGATGCACAAACCACAACACCTGGACAATGAATTGTAACTGTATCCCTTGTTTTGGAGAGTTTCTGCTGTGACTGTTATCGTGCAAACACGATCGATGTTGATACTCATCGAACAATAACCAATTACCGGCAGTGGACCAACACAAATATCAAGGAGTGTGGTTGTAATCGTCCGTTTCTTGAAACTACCACACTATCGGCGCCAAAGCCAGCAAATTGTTAGGCCTGATTAGGCCAACTTTTAGTTATTCAAACAAGGCTGGTATCGCGGTAGCTTTCAAGTAGTTGGTTAGACCGATCCTTGAGTAAGCCTGCCCTGCCTGGAATCCGCACCTAGTAAAACACGTAAAGTCAATTTGATCTATTCAACGACGAGCAACCCGCCTATTATGCGGCTCTGACATTGATTATCACAAAAGATTCTTAAACATAGGGTGTGACTCCCTCGAACTGAGAAGAAAATACCTTAGTTTGACTGAGATGTATAAGGTAATTTTTGGTTAATGTGACATTAATAGTCGCCACTATTTTAATTTTATAGATGGCAATCGCACAAGATCTAAGTAGTAGATAAAATATGAGCGGGAGATCTGTATGGGCGTTTACAATGGCGAGCCGATAGGCGAGCCATTGTAAACGTCCATACAGATCGGACGCCAATATCATCAATATCAATATCAATATCAATATCATCTGCTTGTGAAATGAATACATTAAATTGAATGCAAAGTATTGTTATTTTAATCAGTAGAGATCTGTATCAAAAGTTAATGAATACTAATAAGCTGAGCAGGAGTTTGTATCAAAAGTTAATTCTACTGTTTAATAATTCAGTTGATTTGTATTGGGGTTCACAGTTGTGTATATGTGATCTGAATACTGTTCTGGGTTTGGTTTGCACCCTCATGAATAATGAATTTTACAACCATGGTTATAAGATTAGGCCAAAACCCGTCCGCACTAATTATTTCAAATTTTCTTCCTTTAATCGTTATATTACTGACTGGAATTCCTTACCGACATATGTGATGTCCTCACCTAGTCTTCAGTCTTTTAAATCTTCAATTCTCAAACATTTACGCTCTCAAATTACGTAACTATACTTATTAGTCCTAATGTTTATTCATTTGTATTTGTGTGTGCGAACGTGTTGGCGTTGCACAGGTGTGTCAGTGTAAGTGTGAGAAGGGTAGTCTTAGGAGGCAGTGCGGCCCAGTGGATAGGACGCTTGCCTTGACATCCCGACCTCCCGTGTGTTCAAGACTCATTCTGACCACTATTCAACTTCTCGGACGCACTTGTAAATAGCCAACCGGTTTGCCTCCGGGATTCTTAACGGTTGTTGTTGTTGTTGTGTTCAGTCATTTCTTTGATTGTTTCATTGGCCTCTATGGGGAGTGGTCAATTTAGTATGTCTTGTATTTTAGTATGTATTAGAAAGCGAATTGAGTTTCCCCCTACTATCATCCGGCCACCCTATCTCTTGTAATGGTTGGCAAATTGTTAAATAAATAAATAAATAAATAAATGAAGAAATCGAGCTAAAAAGGGAGGCGGTTCTTGTTGGCCAGGAAGTTATCCGGATACTGTCGGTTGTGGATTGACCACATTGTGTTTACAAATGCCTCTGGGAAAGTACTTCCGAACTTGCTCTCGTCAAATCTCTTGCTTTGTTGGGTTGTCGCAGTAATTGCGCTTTTCCCTTCAACACCTGCATCCATGAGTGGAATTCCCGGTCTTTGACGATTGCCAAGGGATGTTGTTTTCTTTCAAGCACCTGTGGAGGGCAGCAATCATAACGTTTAGGCTGGCTGGCTCATAATCTCGGCCGTTTTTGTTCTATACCTCAGCGTATAATTTCTCAAGCAATCTGTTCAGTTCAGCCGGTTCGTTTTCCTCGATTTCCAAAGCCAGTCTCTTTTCCTCGCACCACATCTACCACACACTTAACCAAAATGACGTACTTTTGTTGTTGTTTATATTTTTTGCACCAATAGCCCTTTTCATGGTTAGTTTTTCTTATTTGCATTACAATGTAATCTAACGTGGGTGCGAGACAATTTCGGGTTAAAACTAAAAAAAAAAACCCGAAATTGCCTCACATACATGCAAAAATTATATTGTAATGCAAATGAGAAAAACTAACAGTGAAAAGGGCTATTTGCAGTTCTTCTAATGTATCGTCGGCGGCCAAAGCAACTCTTAGAAAATTTTGCTGTTGTATCTCAGCCAATGATAATCAAAAATTTCGATGTGTAATTTCTGCTGGTGTTACACTTTTTGCACCGGTGTTACACTTGAAGTGCACTGCCCTTAGCCAATCAGAATCAAGGATTGTTTTTTAAATTGTATTTTACTTTTTTCTTTTTTTTAAATGAAGTGGTAGTGATACGAAATTAAGGTGGCTGCAACAAACAAACAAACAAAGAACTAAGGCGATAGTATGGTCATTAAATTAAGAAAACATCAAGACAGTTGAGCTGCCGTAGTACCGGGTTAACGCTCTACATTTGCAGTCGGACGCTTAAAGTGCCACTACGATGAAACTTTTGCAAGTCCTTTTTGTCTCTAGACTTTGAAAATAGACGTACTAAATAGGTATCATGCCAATTTTTGTCTCAAAATTTCCCCGGAAAGTATGATTATTGCAACGTAGTTTTTCGGTTTTCGCTGTCCGCCATTACTCGAACGGCAAATGACCGTGAGCAAGGAAAAGGGTTGAATCTAGCTGGATCGCCTGGGGTCTGACGTCATATGCGCAACGCTCAAAATAAACGCGGCTAATTTCCCATGCCGTCTATGAGATGTGAGAAATCGCCAAATTGCTTTTTGCTGATATTAGGTGCGGTTACACGGGGAACTTTTACCGTGGTAAATTGCCTTTTTACCACGGGAAACTGTATTTAGTAGTGTGACCGACGCTTCCCGAGGTAAATTTCCCGTGTTAAATATCCATGGATACGTCAAAAAGATCAGTGGAAGCGCCCATGACATTTAACGTGGGAAGTTGGAAGGGTGTTTTGATGCCCGAGGTACAAGAGGCAATCGCTATGCTGATGAAGTTGTGATTAAATTTCCCGCCAATGAATTGCGTGAGATTTCGTTTTACCTCGGTAATCTTCGTAACGTGTGACCCCTAGTTAACGCGGTATACTAAAACTCAAGTGTGAGGCACCGCGGGATAATTTACCATGGGAAATGGCATTTACCATGGTGAGTGTAACCGCACCTATTATATACATTACTCCTTGATCGCCTTGTTCGCTTTGTCAAACGCCCACGAAGCGATGCGCATATGAAGTCACGAGCAAAGTCTTGCGTGAACACCGCTTACAAAATATCTCAGGCTTCTCCAATGCCGTCCGAGTTATGGCGGACAGATTTGTAGCGGTTTTTGGGTGGCTATTTCCTGACTTATCTCTCTTCTATCGTTCCAAATTTAAATGCATTGTATTATTTTGAACGTTAATTGACGTTGAAAAAATTCGAAAAGAAAACCAAAAATTTTCGTCGTAGCGGCATTTTAAGGTTCAATTTCCGTTCTGACCACTGGATTTATTTCTCATGAAAGGTCCTGAGTTGAACTCTGACACTACTTGCAAATAACAAATTGGTTGTCTCCTGTCCATTGGGAGAGACATTAGGCATGGTTTGAAATCTCCCTTTCGCTGTTCATTCTTGACCGCGCATTTGAGTATTAGAAGTTTGAATTATAGAAATATATACCAACTGAATTGTAGCTAAATATGAACGTTTTAGGCGGAAGCCCAGCTGATCCTGCTTTATCATTCCGTGGAGATACGCTGCGTTTGGTGGAATTATGTTTCTTCATAAAGATAGTTTCCTTGGTACTAATGTACTATACATCCACATACAATTTCTTTTAGATTGTCCACCGTGACTTGGCGGCGAGAAATGTTCTTGTTGGCGAAGGAGAGAGATGCAAGGTGACAGACTTTGGGATGGCGAGGAATGTGGAACAGGATGATATTTATACCAAGAAAAGTAGGGTAAGGCTTGCACTGATATTATGGTTTATACGCCATGATCGAACTTCGAGTTAACCTTTTTCTTTGACGGTATTCTTTGCTGGTTATCCGTACTAAGGGTCGATTACCTGTTAAATGGACTGCATATGAGGCCTTGTTTTACGGAGTATACACGACACAAAGTGATGTGTAAGTATATAGGTTTCAGTATAAAGTTAAATTTAATTTTTCTTTTAGAATTATAAAGAGGTGATATTACATTGCCGCTTGGGGATACGATTTTTATCCTCGAGTGCTGCATCTCTAACGAGTGAGCCCAGCTAACGAGTGAGGGATACTATGAGCACGAGAATAATATAAAAGTTAGGAAAAACAAATCATGATAATGTCAAATTGTGCAACAAAAAGGTTAATGTAGTGGAGTAGAATTTTATTACAACACAAAAGTATCTTCCAATGAAGGAAAACTTCACTTTTTATTGGCTAATCGTGCTAATTACCATGATAACACGTATATCCTCACATGTGAAAGGCAAGAATGATATGTTCACTCGCGTAGTGAAGATATGATTTTTTCGTGAGAGGGAAAATCCTAGTATTTCATCAACACCTATATCATAAATAACTAGTACGACTCCGTATTGCTGCCAACCGAAATAGCTTCCTCCAAAGACTTGTCAGTTCGTTTCTCTACTAATAATTTTTATTACATTTTTGTAAGTATGTTTTCTTGCTTCCCCGCTGATCTTTACGATACATGTATATGTGTTATGCTCCTTTTTTAGGTGGAGTTATGGGATTCTTCTCTATGAAATCCTGACAATTGGTAAGATCCAATAAAAAGGATACTTGACTTAATGACAAAACAGTGTGCTTTATAACCGGAAATAGTTTTACATGTTACATTGGCGTCTAATTACAGTTGATAATGGTACAAAGTGAGATTGAGACAGGAATTTTACACTCGTAGGTGGATCTCCATACCCGGACACACACGCCAGACTCATTGCGGATAAAATTCAACAAGGATACAGAATGCCTAAGCCGAGACATGTGGATAGCAATCTGTAAATTATTTTTTTCCTCAATTGCGATACTAAGTAAAAAGTAATGAGTAACTGCTTGACTATAAGTTTCTCCTAATAATTCAGGTATGAAATTATGATGAAGTGTTGGGAAGAAGATCCAAGTGATCGACCTACATTTGAAAAGCTGAGAAAAACAATGAAAGATATGGAAAGGAATCACAAGGTAAAGAAATCGAGGAACGCTTTTGGGTATTTATGGGACAATGTGCCCGTAGAAGCTGTTTGCACGCACACTTCATTGTACCGTCCTTAATCCCAAAGCCAAGTCTTACTTTACTAATGGAATCACTTTTTTTTTTTTCGTTTGTCCTTGAAATTCGCCAGTTCTTTAAGAAGTCCCGCTTTCAGTTACCCTTATTGTCTGTCTTGAATTAGTTTGAACCATTATACCATATTGAGGTGGTGGTCGCAAATAATCAAAGTGAAAGCTATCGCAACCACTGTTATACTATTATTTTTGCAGACGTATGTGAATCTCAGTCAGTACGACACAAGATTGTACGCCAATGTGAATGATCTGACAGCCGAGTAGAAAATCTGGAAATTATCGCCATGGTTTAACTATTAAAGAATCAAGTTCAGACAATAAAAAAGCAGTCTTACTTTTTAATCTCTTTGTTAGCTAGTCGGGCAACCGTTCTCTGAGCGAAAGCAGAGACGCAGAAAAAAGGCCATGTTAAAATCGTTCATTTATTTACTAGATTTTTTCCTATTTTTCTTTTATTCAGAAGTTTTAGAAATGAGATCCGCGCATCATATAGCAGTAGCAGTAGCAATAGTAGTAGTAGTAGTAGTAGTAGTAGTAGTAGTAGTAGCAGTAGTAGCAGTAGCAGTAGTAGCAGTAGCAGTAGCAGTAGCAGTAGCAGTAGCAGTCGACGTAGCAGCAGCAGTGAAAATTGATAAATTTCAGTAATTGTCATGTGTATCTAGCGACAGTCAAAAAATCGTTGAAAAGAATTGAGTAGATGGCCCAAAGGCAATAAAATTAATTTAGAAATGAGTATAAAATCATAATCAGGAATTGAATTAAACAGGTAGCCCAGAGAATAGGTTTATGAAAGTGTGAAACATTACCTCTTTTATCACTGAAGACAATGTATGCTAAGTATATGAGAGAATTTGAATAAAAAAGTTATTAAGTATTAATTTTTTTTTTGTTCACTTATCCCGATCGTTGTTACTGGCGACGGTTCTTTAATTGTTTAATTTAGGCGATATTCAAAGACTATTTCTCCCTTTTCACGATGCAGCCTGACGACTCTAGCCGCACTTTCCGAAAACGTCAATTACCATGAATTAATATTTAGTTACCTTGTTCCACTTCCCTAACCTGATCATTTCCACCAAGTCAATAGAAGAAAGCAAAGAAAGTGATTTAATTATTAAAGCAGCAACCGGAAACATCAAAACGCGGACAATTCGAAACCTTTTATTTTCACTTATCCTACACGCGGTAAGAATAAATAACCAGGGAGCTCCGCTTTTAGGCTTGGCTAAATCTATATATTACCGTTTTTTTTTCATGGCTGGAAAATCATGAAGTAAACATACTTGGTATCACTGGTGTTGTATGTCTGCTCTCGCGGGTGTTGGTTTTGTTCTGATGTTGGACCATTCGTGCTTGCTCCTGCGCCATATGGCGGTTTAACACCTGGTTAGGGTTGTTCTTGTTTTCGGATTGTTGGGGCTTCTGCTTGTAGATGGCCTTGTGACAGGTCCTCTCTGGTTGGTACTACTGCATCCATCAACACCACACCTCGTAATATTAGGGCAGTCCTTACTAAGGAAAGTTGTCTTCCAATGAATGATCCAAAAGCCAATATCTATATGCCTGAACATCTTCCTGTGAAAGCTCCTCCTTTGCTGTATAAGACCCAAGTTATATGACCTTGCAGCTCTCTGGCTGGTCCACTGTCTCGCAAGGCTATCGTGTATGACTCTCTCGGGCATGGCTTGAAACTACCGATAAAACAATGCTGCTCGTTTTTTTATTTACAAAAATTATCTGCCTCGGAGTTCATCTTGTTAAAGGCCCACCTTCAACCGACAGGCTTTTCGGCCGTTTGTTTTTGTTATGGAAATTCGTATTTCTTATCGCAGCGATCTAATTGGATGAATCTCGGATTCGGGTGGAATTTTCATATATGAAAATTGTTCCGAGGCACTCAATGGCTGTCGGTTGAAGGTGGGCTTTTAACAGCCCTTCGAATTGTGCTCTTTCTAGGTAATTTTGCGTCTGGTGGCTGATTCTCGAGCACATCCTTTAGGCCATTTTTCTTTTTAGCCTTCTGTGCGCACGCGTGGAGCACCATAGCTAAGAAAATATGGTAACCCATCGATGCAAGGAATTTTAGTTTATAGCCATGATGTCATCGACTGTCCGTCCGTAAGTACGTACGCCCACCCCTCCATCTATGGAGTTCCACTCTAGTTTACACCATACATCTTTGATATCGGACATCCATGTTATG
>OX421454.1:8997501-9002501 GCA_949126865.1 Montipora capitata | reverse complement strand
AGTGTTTTTTATCCTGAAGAAACCATCAATACGTCTGAAGAGCTGATTCCGATTGGTATGTTCTATCGTAGATTTATAGAAGTGCGCCTTTGTTGTTTCAATAAAGGAATTATATTCAGTACATTTTGATTCAAATTGTTGTTGATCAACTGTAAGACCAGATTTTTTGAACTTGCGTTCCAATCGACGTTTTTCACGTTTGACTTGTCGTAGATGTTGATTATACCATAGTGCTTGAGAACGTTGTCTGATCCACGTAGACTGAATTGGTGCCGCAGTATCATAAATATTTTTAAGATCTCTATTATGTAGAGACATCAAGTGATCCAGTGATGGCTTAATAAACAAGGCATCTATCTTTGAAAGTGCGTCATTGATATCACTTTGCAGCTTAGTAGCATCCAAACTCTTCTTAGATCTATATGTAGTTAGTACTTTCGAAGATGGTGGTTTGGAAAAGTTCATTGTCTAGCTAACCACTTTGTGGTCGGAATAGACATCAGGTAATACTAGGACATAGCTATTAATTCTTCAGGTTTGAAAATGCACGCCGTATCCGTAAAATGGTATATGGGTTAAACCAGCTAATCGGAGAACTGACGAGAGTTTCCAGATCGGCCCCTGAATTGCGATTCGACCACTAGAATTGGAAAGTGCAGAGAAATCCATCTTGGTATTAGCGATTGGCACTATTTTTTGTGACTTATAAGGCACAGCGCGAACGCCATGCTGTCAGAGTAATCAAGACTCGTCAAATGAGGAATTCTCATATCTACAGCACAAACTACGGTCAGATTTAGCCTTTTCAAAGGTGTAATAAAGTCAATACTCTAAAATGAGCTTTTTACACCATTGACCATGCCATTTGTATATGAAAGCTAGGTAATCATAGTTTGATTGGAATAACGTTTAAAGGTTTAAATCTTAATGTTTGTCTTTATAGCCGAAGTCCGAGATGCAGCATTGATCTTTGATGGTTACTTCTCAAATGCTGCACCACTCACTTGGTGCGTTCCTCTGGGTAGCAACCTTGGTGCAATTACATAATTCTTAGTTTATATTATCAATCTGCCGAAGATCCTGATCATATCCACCGCGAGGAGGATGTTTCTCGTTGATTCTAATATAACCTTTGCTGCCAATTCATTGCTAGTTTTACCGTTCTTTGTCTACTGTAGCCCTGTTTGGGGGGCTTGAAAGAAACGTTCTTATTAGAAGGATTGACACTACAACACGTTGTCACTTAACAGGAATATGATGGTATCATATAAAACACCAATTACTGCTGAAAAAGATTCGGTCATTTTTGTGACGTAAAAGTTACCGTGGCAACGGGAAAGCCTTGCAAAAACACCCCATATTTTGGCTTTAGCTGCTCATATCTTAAAAATGACACTATGACCCCAATTTCCTATTTCTGAAATGTAATCAACATGCCAGAATAAAACTTGCTGCGAAGTTTAAAAGAATTCTGTGGAGCAGATTCAGAGCCACCTTAAATAATTGAAAATTTAAGGTAGCTCTGAAGCCGGTCCACATTTATTTATTTTTTTTTTTTTGACTTTCCAGAGAATCTCATTATGGCCTGCTGATCACGTTTGTGATATGAGCAACTAAAGGCAAATGTACCCTGTTTTTGCAAGGCTTTCCTGTTGCAGCGGTAACGTGATACGTGACAAAAATGACTGCATCTTGTTCAGCCGACAATTTATGTTTCACGTGGTACCACAAAATTTCTGATAAAGTGTTGTAGTGTTAATCCCTCTAATGACAAGCTCTCTTGAAAATGTTGAAACTAGTTTGAGCCACCTTAAACTCTAAAAAAGGCTGCCAGGATTATCACTAGGTCCAGTCACGACATAACTACCTACTTCCTTTTAAATTGGCTCCATTGGGACAACCTTACTACATCTCAACGCAGCACTAATCTTTACAATAATTCAAGAGTTATCCCCGGCGCACCTTTAATGAGAGTTTCTGATACTAAACTCGATTTGCCCAAGCCACAAACAAACTACTACATGCGTGCTCTTGGGTATACCAGCAGCTACTTTGGACTATCGTGGAATACGTGCTTTGGAACATATTTTGAATACGTACTTTAAAATACCCTATTGTTCTTGGCGGTGCCTCTAATATATAGATTTAGCCAAGCCAAAAAGCAGAGCTCCCGGCTTGTTTATTCTTACTGGCTGTAGGGTTAGTGAGAATAAAAGGCTTTGGAACTGTACGCCTTTTCGTATTCCCGGATATTGCTTATTTATGTAACGTTTTCTTCGCTGCCTAACTAGTGAATTCCACGGTTAATTTCACCTGAAAAACCGACTGGTCGCATGAATCACGAAGGGATGAGTGTGAAGTCGGTTTTTCCAGCGAAATCTACTGTCGAATTCACCAATTAAGCAATTAATTTTTCTTGAATCGCAAGAGTTTTAAAAGAAAACAAGCAAATCCTCAGCAAGCGAACGGAAAAGGAAAGAAGCCATTTCCGAGTCGACTGTCAAACGCCAGCGAATAGGAATCACGCTAAAATTAGAAATCACAGACGTACTATAGCTCATGATGTGACAGATCGTCTTTGTCGGTTCAACGTCAAACAAGGAGTTTCATTGATGTACTTTATTTATTCCACTTTATCTCTGAAAACGAGATCATTTACAACCTTAGTAGATTCGAAATTTAAAATCTTAAGACATACCAAAAACTGCAATTCAGAGCAAAAAGCAGCCCTAAACAAATTAAAAATAAACACTCAGCTTTAAGTTTATATCCCTCCAATGCTTGACTTAAATAACTACAGCTATATTAGCGGAGCATCATTGTTAAGAAAATATGGTAACCCATCGCTGCGAGAAAATTTGGTTATATAGCCATGACGTCATGACCGTCCGTACGTCCGTCCGTCTACCCCTCCATGTATGCCAATGTGACCAGTATCATGCTAGTTTACAGCAGACATCTTTTACATTGGACATCCATCTTTTGATTAACTGACACCTGTCAGAACAAGGTATCCGCTGACCAGTATCACATGACCATATCGCGGGCTCAAGCTCAAGGTCACCGAGGCCAGCTTTTTTTTTTTAAGTTGACCGCTGATCAGGTACTGGTTTTTGATGGGATCGCAGGGTCAACCTAGGTGAACTCACCTGAACATAAGAGAGGCTTCATTTTTCGCGCGCTTTCTGTGGCTCGACGCGGCTAAACGGCCATACTATATATCAACGAAAGTTCTTACACAGTCAAACGTTTTTCGTGTTCTGGTAGAAAACGGTTTGGATGATGTTTTCTTTCTGCATTTTTCGCTGGTTTCAATCCAGTTTGACATATCACGATATCTGTGGTCCACACTGGTGGCTACGCAGTTATTCAAGTCAAGCATCAGCGGGATGTAAACTTATAGCTGAGTGTTTATTTTTAATTTGCTCAGAGCCGCTTTTTTTCTCTGTATTGCAATTTTTGGCATATCTTTAGAAGCGCTGATAAGGTTACATGATGCCTTGAGGACCTATGTCTAGAACAGAAACGAAAGGACTGACCGAAAGAGAACAAAGCAGAATACCAGTAATAGCTCATACTTAGCACACAAATTCTTTCCTTGGGCACTAAACCGTTTGTTATTTTTACGGATGCGTTATTTAAAGTGGATGCGTATTTTTAAAAGGTGGTTTAATCGGTTCTTCCTTTTTTCAGGAATGAAAATCGGATTTTTATTGTCAACTGGAATTAAATAACAATCGTCTGTACTCTTTTGGACATAAAGAAAAAGTTGATTTGTTTGTTTGTTTGTTTTGCTCTAAAATGCGAGCGAACAAGTGCTTTTTTAATCCGCTTGCCCAACTGGTTTTTGCTGTGCCTCGACAGTGACAAAAAAAATTTGCCCTTATGTTATAAACACGTATTCGCAATGAGTTTTCGTAAAATTAGGGGGAAATCTCAGTAGCCTGTGTTTTCAGAAGTTTGTTTAAAGCACCCAAATGTTATTTAAGTGTTGGCGCAGATCGTGTTTGAAGTTCGTCCTTTCTTGGTTGCATCGCCGTAGTTTGCCGATTCTTGTACCAAGCCAACCTGGCGTGTTTCAATTAAATACATCAAAAAGTGAATGATCTTAGTGGAATAAAGTACATCAGTAAAACTCTTCTTTGACCTTGAACTGACAAAGGTGTTTTTATGGCTTCTAATTTTAGCATGATTCCTATTACCTGGCTATTGACAGTTGAGTCTGAAATGGCTTTTTTTCCTTTTCAATTCGCTCGCTGAGGTTGTGCTTAATGCTTTTTTTTCCTTTAAAACTCATTCGGTTCAAGAAAAAATTATTGCCAAACTGGTGAATTGCAAAGTAAATTTCACCGGAAAAACCGATGTCCCACTCATCGCTTCGTAATTCATGCGATATCGGTTTTTAGCGTAAAATTTACCGTGGAAGTCATTAGTTAGGTAATGAATTTTTCTATAGAAAAAAGCAAAGAAAATGATTTAATTATTAAAGCAGCAACCGGAAACATCAAAATGCGGACAATTCGAAACCTTTTATTTTCACAAACCGTACAGGCAGTAAGAATAAATAACCAGGGAGCTCCGCTTTTAGGCTTGGCTAAATCTATATATTATGTTAAACCTGGATTGAAACCAGCGAAAAATGCAAGAAAAATATATTTTCCAAACCGTACATGAACACGAAAAGCATCGACTGTCAAGAGCTTTTGCTGACGTATCATGGCTGTGTAGCCGCGTCGAACCACACGTGGAGCCTCATTCAGGTGTGAGTGTGAGTGTCTGACCTGGCTTGAGCCTGCGATCCAATCAACGACCAGTCCTGGGTCAGCGGTCAACTTTAAAAAAACTGAACTCGATAAGCTCTAACTTGAGCCCGCGATATGGTCACGTGATACTGGTTAGCGGATACCTTGTTTTGACAGGTATCAATTGACCATAACATTGATGTCCAATATCAAAGATGTATGCTGTGAACTAGCTAGAGTGTAAACTGGAGTATTGCC
>OX421454.1:8983358-8985858 GCA_949126865.1 Montipora capitata | reverse complement strand
TTAGTAAATCATGCAATCAGATGGCGAAATGATGAGCCCAGGGCCCCTAAGAAGTAATGGAATCCCTGAACAGGGCCTGTGAGAATGCCGATCTGCACAGCGTAATTGGAAAAAAAGCCCAACTGGTTGCACAATTACTCCAGTGAATGATTAATTAAACCTTATTCTATTTTAGGAATTAAACTCGGATCTTTTGTTCAAGCCGTAAGGTTGGAGGGTGCATAACTGTGCGCACCAAAAAGCCTCTCTTGTAAGTAAAACCTTGTCCATATCATCAGTAGTGTCATTAACAATTTTTTCAATAACAATGAACTCAAAGTCAGACATGTGATGTCCTTTTCTATTGAAATGGACGGCCAATTCACACGTGGCCTTGTTGGTCAACATAGCCGATTTGTGATTACGAAATCTGACCTTGAATTCATTCGATGTTGAACCTACGTATTGAATCTTGCATGTTTTACAGGTGACTAAATAGATGACATTCTTCGACCTACAGTGTACATTCTGTCTAATGGAGTAAAAACGGCCTGTACATGCGCTGTGAAAGATCTTATTTTCAACAAGATAATGTTTGCATAGATCACATTTGTTCTTACATTTAATCGAAGATCTAAATAAGGATGGGCCATTCCCCAAAGGCACTCTTCTCGTTTCTTGGGACGTTGTCTCGATGTTTCCAAACATCGATAACAACTTGGGAATTAAAGCTGTTACCGATGCTCTCAATTCGCGTGAAATTCAGGTCCCATCGACTCCATGTATTGTTGAAGCTGTCAAGATCTGTCTTGAACACAACAATTCCAACTTTCAAGGCAAACATTTCCTACAAATTCATGGAACGGCTATGGGCCCGAAAAATGCTTGTAGTTACGCTGATTTAGCAATGGGAGTTATTGACCAAAAGGCTAAGTCCGGTACAATCAAACCCAGATTATGGTGGCGGTATAGAGACGACATTTTCGATCTATGGACGCAAGGTGCCACTAAACTTAATGATTTCACTGATTTCATTAATGCTTTATATCCCACCATAAAATTTACTGTAGTATCATCTGAAACCTCTCTCAACGTCTTAGATCTCACACTTTCATTGGTTGACGGGTATATTCAAACGGATGTATATTCTAAACCTACTGACCATCATATGTACTTATTACGTAACAGTGCTCACCCAAGGCATTGCACTAAGGCAATCCCATTTGGAGTTGCCACCCGGATTCGCAGAAACTGTTCAACCATTGAAAAATTTGACCAACGTAGTGAAGAATACCAGACATATCTCGTTGAGAGAGGTTATAATCCAGCGGAAGTCAATAAGCAATTTTTAAGGGCAAAAGATGTACCCAGGGAGGACTTACTCGCCTCGAAACCGAAAGACAAAAAAATCGTCTTTCCTCTGGTAGTCGACTACAACCCTCATCTACCAAACATCAGCAAAATCATCAAATCATTTAGTCATCTTATTTATGAATCGCCATTGCTATCCCAGATTTTCCCAAAGGGGTCAATTATTCCTTCTTATCGAAGACCCAAAAACATAAAAGAGATTCTAGCAAGGCCTAAAAAAACCCATTACAGCAATAACACTCCCGTAGGATGTTTTAAATGTAAGAACAAATGTGATCTATGCAAACATTATCTTGTTGAAAATAAGATCTTTCACAGCGCATGTACAGGCCGTTTTTACTCCATTAGACAGAATGTACACTGTAGGTCGAAGAATGTCATCTATTTAGTCACCTGTAAAACATGCAAGATTCAATACGTAGGTTCAACATCGAATGAATTCAAGGTCAGATTTCGTAATCACAAATCGGCTATGTTGACCAACAAGGCCACGTGTGAATTGGCCGTCCATTTCAATAGAAAAGGACATCACATGTCTGACTTTGAGTTCATTGTTATTGAAAAAATTGTTAATGACACTACTGATGATATGGACAAGGTTTTACTTACAAGAGAGGCTTTTTGGTGCGCACAGTTATGCACCCTCCAACCTTAAGGCTTGAACAAAAGATCCGAGTTTAATTCCTAAAATAGAATAAGGTTTAATTAATCATTCACTGGAGTAATTGTGCAACCAGTTGGGCTTTTTTTCCAATTACGCTGTGCAGATCGGCATTCTCACAGGCCCTGTTCAGGGATTCCATTACTTCTTAGGGGCCCTGGGCTCATCATTTCGCCACCTCATTGCATGATTTACTAAGTCCTGTTGTTTATTTTAAATTATTAGTTTCGATGTCTGGTGATTAACGCCTTTTTCGGAATAGAGCTAACTATTTCTTATCTCACGTATTGTCCACTCGATTTATTCCAACCGCACGTATTACATGACATATTATTGTGATTTTTTATAATTTTTTTGTAATTTTAAACATTTTACACCTTTTGGTTCATAGTTTTGTATAAATAGCGCAAGTTCAGTTGTACCAGGTATTTTTAGTTTTTAGTTTTTAGCGTGTACTGAAGAAGCCCGAAGGGCGAAACGTTTACACGA
>OX421454.1:8968358-8975858 GCA_949126865.1 Montipora capitata | reverse complement strand
GTTGATGCTTTTCGTGTTCATGTACGGTTTGGAAAATATATTTTTCTTGCATTTTTCGCTGGTTATTTATTGAAGTCAAGCATTGGAGCGATATAAACTTAAAGCTGAGTGTTTATTTTTAATTTGTTTAGAGCTGCTTTTTGCTCTGAATTGCAGTTTTTGGTATGTCTTAAGATTTTGAATTTCGAATCTACTGTTGCAAGATGCCTGCACGGCCTATGTCAGAAGAACAGAAACGAAAGAAGAGAGAAAGAGAACGAGAACGACAAAACGGTACACCAGTAATAGCTTAAAGTTGGTGGAAGAAGTTACTCCACAAATTCTTTTCTTGGACATTAAACCGTTTGTTATTTCTACGGGTGAGTTATTTCAAGTGGATGCATATTTCTAAAACGTGGTTTAGTCGTTTTTTTCTTTGTTCAAGAATGAAACTCGAATTTTTATTGTTAACTGGAATTAAATAACAAACATCTGTACTCTTTTTGGACAGAAATAATCGATCTGTTGCTGGTCTGTTTGGCCTTAAAATGCGAGTGAATAAGAAGTTTTTTACTCCGCTTGCCTAACTGTTTTTCGATGTGCCTCGACAGTGACAAGAATTTTGCACTTATGCTCTAAACATGTAATCGCAATGAGTTATCGTAAAAGTATAAGGAGAAATATCACCAGCTTGTGTTTTCAGAAGTTTGTTTAGAGCATGAACAGGTAATTTGTTGGAGATCTTGTTTGAAGTTTGTCCTTTCTAGCCGATTCTGGCGTGTTTCAATGAAATACATCGAATTGTAAATGATCTCGTTTTCAGAGATAAAGTGGAATAAATAAAGTACATCAATAAAACTCCTTGTTTGACCTTGAACCGACAAAGACGATCTGTCACATCACGAGCTATAGTACGTCTGTGATTTCTAATTTTAGCGTGATTCCTATTTGCTGGCGTTTGACACTCGACTCTGAAATGGCTTGTTTCCTTTTCCGTTCGCTTGCTGAGGATTGCTTGTTTTCTTTTAAAACTCTTGCGATTCAAGAAAAATTAATTGCCTAACTAGTGAATTCGACTGTAGATTTTGGTAGAAAAACCGATATCACACTCATCCCTTCGTGATTCATGCGATCAGTCGGTTTTTTAGGTGAAATTATTCGTGGAATTCACTAGGTAGGCAGCGAAGAAAATGTTACATAATTAAGCAATATCCGGGAAAACCAAAAGGCGGACAGTTCCAAAGCCTTTTATTTTCACTAATCCTACAGCCAGTAAGAATAAACAAGCAGGGAGATCCGCTTTTTTGGCTAAATCTATATATTAAAGGCACCGCCAAGAACGATAGGGTATTTCAAAGTACATATTCAATAAATGTTCCAAGTACGTATTCCACGATAGTCCAAAGTAGCTGCCGGTATACCCAAGAGCACGCATGCAGTAGTTTGTTTGTGGCTTGGGCAAATCGAGTTTAGTATCAGAAACTCTCATTAAAGGTGCGCCGGGGATAACTCTTGAATTATTGTAAAGATTAGCGTCGCGTTAAGAAGTAGTAAGGTTGTCCCAATGGAGCCAATTTAAAAGAAAGTAGGTACTTATGTCGTGACTGGACCTAGTGGTAATCCTGGCAGCCTTTTTTAGAGTTTAAGGTGGCTCAAACCAGTTTCAACATTCTCATTAGAGGGATTGACACTACAACACTTTATCAGAAATGTTATGGTACCACGTGAAACATGAATTATTGCTGAACAAGATGCAGTCATTTTTGTCACGTATTACGTTACCGCGGCAACAGGAAAGCCTTGCAAAAACAGCTTACATTTGCCTTTAGTTGCTCATATCTGAAAAACCAACTCTGTGACCCCATTTTTTTATTGCACAAACGTGATCAGCAGGCCATAATGAGATTCTCTGGAAAGTCAAAAAAAATATGCATGTGGAACGAATTCAGAGCTACCTTAAATTTTCAATTATTTAATGTGGCTCTGAATCCGTTGGACAAAATTCTTTTAAACATCGCAGCAAGGTTTATTCTGTCATGTTGATTACATTTCAGAAATAAGAAATTGGGGTCATCGTGTCATTTTTAAGATATGAGCAGCTTAAGGCAAAATATGGGGTGTTTTTGCAAGGCTTTCCCGTTGCCACGGTAACTTTTACGTCACAAAAATGACCGAATCTTTTTCAGCAATAATTGGTATTTTATATGATACCATTACATTCCTGTTAAGTGATAACGTGTTGTAGTGTCAATCCTTCTAATAAGAACGTTTCTTTCAAGCCCCCCAAACAGGGCTACAGTAGACAAAGAACGGTAAAACTAGCAATGAACTGGCAGCAAAGGTTATGTTAGAATCAACGAGAAACATCCTCCTCGCGGTGAATATGAACAGGATATTCGGCAGATCGATAATATAAACTAAGAATTATGTAATTGCACCAAGGTTGCTACCCTGAGGAACGCCACAAGTGAGTGGTGCAGCATTTGACAAGTGACCATCAAAGATCAATGCTGCATCTTGGACTTCGGCTATAAAGGCAAACGTTAAGATTTAAACCTTTAAACGCTATTCGAAACAAACTATGATTGCCTTGCTTTCGTATACAAATGCCATGGTCAATGGTGTAAAAGGCTCGTTTTAGAGTATTGACTGTATTACATCTTTGACCATAGTTTGTGCTGTAGGTATGAGAATTCCTCATTTGACGAGGCTTGATTACTCTGACAGCATGGCGTTCGCGCTGTGCCTTATAAGTCACAAAAAATAGTGCCAATCGCTAATACCAAGATGGATTGCTCTGCACTTTCCAATTATAGTGGTGGAATCGCAATGCAGGGGCCGATCTGAGAGCAAAGTTAATGAATACTCTCGTCAGTTATCCGATTAGCTGGTTTAACCCATATATTATTTTACGGATATGGCGTCCATTTTGAAACCTGAAGAATTAATAGCTAATGTCCTAGTGTTACCTGATGTCTACTCCGACCACAAAGTGGTTAGCTGTACAATGAACCTTTTCAAACCACCATCTTCGAAAGTACTAACCACATATAGATCTACGAAGACTTTGGATGCTACTAAGCTGCAAAGTGATATCAATGATGCACTTTCAAATATAGATTCCTTGTTTAAGCCATCACTAGATTACTTGATGTCTCTATATAATAGAGATCTTAAAGATATTTATGATACTGTGGCACCAATTCAGTCTAGATGGATTAGACAACGTTCTCAAGCACCATGGTATAATCAAGATCTACGACAAAACGTGAAAAACGTCGATCGGAACGCAAGTTCAAAATATCTGGTCTTACAGTTGATCAACAACAATTTGAATCAAGATGTACTGAATATAATTCCTTGATTGAAACAACAAAGGCGCACTTCTATAAATCTAAGATAGAATATACCAATCGGAATCAGCTTTTCAGACTTATTGATGGTTTCTTCATGATAAAAAAACACTGTGTTGCCTACTTATGACTCTCTTGAACAACTCACTGAAGATTTTAATAACTTTTTTATAAACAAGATAAGAGACATACGTAAGGAACTAGCTGATTCTTCTGATAACACCCAGTTACTTCATAATATGGAAAAAAGAAATATTCACTGTGAGCTCTCTGAATTCATTCCACCATCAAACAAGAATGTTCAAGACTTTATGACATCATTTTCGAACAAGACTTGCGCTCTTGATCCGATTCCAACACATATCGTTAAAGGCAACATAAATTTATTATTACCTTTTATCAGCAGAATCGTTAGACAATCTGTTGCAGCTAGAGTCTTCCCTACTTCTTTGAAAACCTCACTGGTTCGTCCGAAACTGAAGAAACCTGATCTCGAGCCTGATCTGTTTGTCAATTATACACCTATAGCCAATATTCCATTTCTCTCTGAGGTAATTGAAAAGTCAGTTGCCATTCAAGTTTACAATTACCTGAATTGCCATGGACTATTTCCTTCCTTACAATCTGTATATAGTAAACACCACTCAACAGAGTCTGCCCTACTCAGAGTTAGTAATGATATTTTTAGGATACTTGACTCCCAAGGCGAAGTAATTCTGGTTCTGCTAGATTTATCAGCAGCGTTCGATGCCATAGACCACCATGATCTTCTGCTCACGAAACTTCGAACATACTTTAACTTCACTGAAACTGTTCTTCAATGGTTCTCCTCGTACTTACTTGATCGTTTCCAGAAAGTAACCATCAGGGATTCTACATCCTCACCACGATGCTTAGAATATGGACTGCCTCAGGGCTCGATACTTGGCCCATTACTTTTTATTCTCTACCTGGCACCTCTTCAAGATGTTATACTTACTCATGATTTAATTTGTACGTTCTACGCTGACGATACCCAAATCTACATCGCTATTAAAGATCCTGATCATTCTGTTGATACTGTCGAAATTCTTCAAGCATGCGTAAATGATGTTTTTGCATGGAACACTCAGAACATGTTGAAGAGCAATCCTGGTAAAACTGAAATACTGCATTTCACTTCCCGTTTCAAGAAGCAACCGTCATCGTTAGAGACTTTAACGTTAGCTAATAGTACAATAGGAATCAAAGCAAAAGCTAAGAATTTGGGCATTGTAATGGATAAAACGTTATTTTTTAATGACCGTATCAACGAAACATGCAAAAAAGCCAGTTTTGCTATAAAATCCATTGGACGCATCCGTAGATACCTTCCGTATGATGGGATGAAGATGCTAGTCAACTCCCTTGTGATTTCCAGACTAGACTATTGTAATAGCGTTTTATATGGGATACCAAAGTATCAAAGGGACAAATTACAGAGAATCCAGAATATCGCTGCTCGAATGATAACTGGAACACGAAGTACTGACCATATAACACCTATTTTAAAGAATCTGCATTGGCTGCCAGTCGAAGCAAGAATTAATTTTAAGATTTTACTTATAACGTATAAGATCTGGGAAATCTACCAGTTACTTAGAACCTATTATACAAGAATATCACCCAATTCCAAATCCAATTCCTATGGTGGTTGCGCTTTCTCAGCAACTGCGCCGAAATTATGGAATTCAATTCCCGAATATATTAAAGGAGCAGAAACAGTAGAAACATTTAAAACTAGGCTTAAGACATTTTTGTTTCAAAAACATGACTGTTATTTAATTATTTATTTTTCTCTGTCTTTTTAATGAATGATCCGTTGTTAGGCGCATTGAGGTTAGAAATGCGCCCTATAAGCACCTATTTATTATTATTATTATTATTATTGTTTGTTTCAAATGTCCCGTTTTACGTCGAAGCCTTCTCCTTCTTTAGCTGGTCAACTTGTTGTTCTTGTATGCTAATATCTTCCCCTCACAATTTGAACTTTTGTTCGGACTCTCGAGGGACAAGCTTTTTGTGTGATGTTTTTGAAACCGTTGAAAAAAAGTTGCAGCACCGCGCACCGGCTGTTCAGTTGGCCATGCGGAAGGTCGTGAGTTTGACTACGGCCGGACAAACACTCAGGGTGTTAAAATAACTGAGGAGAACGTTCTACCTTTGTAATTACATCCGCAAATGGTTAAGCGTTTTAAGTCTTCTCGAATAGTGACTATAAACCGCAGGTCCCGTCTTATAACCCTTCAATGTTCACAACCCAGTGGGACGTAAAAGAACCCACACACTATTCGTAAAGAGTAGGGCATGGAGCTCCCGGTGTTGTGGTCAGGCCTCATTTCATTCATTTTCTGAGTAAGATCGCTAATAGCGGCTACCAGCGGCGCCTATATGTGCTGATGTCCGATCTCACCCATAGATCCCTTGCTTGTAAAGCTCATTTGAATATATCAATAGAAAATGCACTATATAAATTCATGAACATTATCATTACCATTTATTAGGTCTTAAAACACTCGGCTACTCCTCATGTTTTTAAACCCGATAAAACACTGCTGCTCGTTTTTTAAACATAACATAAGATCGTCAACGTTAAACCCTTATTTTCCGTGTCGATTTTTTCGACTAGTACCTCGAACTCATGAAAAGGCGCCAGGGGAAATCGGAGATGCCAGGTACAAACAAGAAAATGGGCAACAACGACTCCTGAAGATTTATAGAACTAGCCATTCTTTCGACATTTTCAATGGACAAATGCTCTCAAATTTTATAATTTAACTTAACTTGTGTTACATCGCTCGTAAACACAGACTGCATCCCCTTAACGCCCATTAATCTTATAACATTTTCTTCTTATATAAAATAGAACTTGTCAGTACAGGTTTCATGGATTTAAAAAGACCTTTATCTCTCAAGGATAAACACGATCCAAAGAAAACCGAGCGTATGATTTAATTTCCTTATTATCAGGAACCCATGACCCGGAGCCTACAACTCTACTGTGTTCGTGTAACGGCGTTTTCACAGACCGTTTATTTTTAGATTGAATTTCCCGCGAATGAGACTCCCACAGGAGCCAGATGACCAATTACAAGAAATTAATTTAAGCTGACATCATAGGGTCACCGAACCGGAACTGCCTTTGTTTTTTGACCTAATTTGCGGGAAGGGCTAGTCTAAATATAAACCTACTTGTGAAAACGCCGTTTCACAGACGCTGTATGGAAGTTTCACGCTCCAGATGGGCTCCTGTTATTATAGAAAATTTCAAAGGCTAGACATTTGTAGAGGAAATCGTTTGGGTGTATTGTTGGACTAGATTTCTGAAAACAAGATCATTCACATTTTGATGTATTTCATTGACACACGCCAGCGTGGCTAGGAACAAGAATCGGCAAAATGCGGCCAAGAAGAGACGAACATCACACAAGATCCGCTCCAACACTAAATTACCTTTAGCTGCTTCTGAAAACACAAGATAGTGAAATTTCCCCCTAATTTTACGAGAACTCATTGCAATATATATTATTATAACATTAGGGCAAAATTTTCTTGTTACTGTTGAGGCACATTGAAAAACAGTTGGGCAAACGATTAAAAAAGCACTTAATCGCTCGCATTTTAGAGCAAAACAAACAAACAATCAACTTTTTCTTTATGTCCAAAAGAGAACAGATAATTTTTATTTAATTCCAGTTGAGAATCAAAATTCGAGTTTCATTTCTGAACAAAGGAAAAACCGAGTACGTACGTACGTCCGTCAGCCCCTTCATGTATACCAATGTGACCAGTACACGTAACCATATCACGGGCTAATTAAAGTTTAGAGCTCATCCAGGAGGATGATTCTTACGTAAAGAATGATATTCTTATGAATATGAACAAAGGTCATGTAACTTTGCTGGTTCTTTTAGAGCTAAGCGCGGCCTTCGATACCGTTGATCACGGTATTTTGATCACGAGTCTTCAGTCAAGGTTTGGCGTCTCGGGTCAAGTCTTGGAATGGTTCTCAGGATACTTAAGGAACAGAAGTCAACGCATCTCGGTCAATGGGACTCTCTCTGACCGTTTTTTCTTGCAGTATGGTGTTCCTCAGGGATCCTGTCTTGGTCCTGTTTTGTTCATCATTTACGCATCCAAGCTTTTTGAG
>OX421454.1:8953358-8955858 GCA_949126865.1 Montipora capitata | reverse complement strand
GACGGGTTTTGGCCTAATATTGTAACCATGATTAGATCTTGTGCGATTTCCATCTATAACATTAAAATAGTGGTGACTATTTATGTCACAGTAACCAAACATTATCTTATACATCTGAGTCAAACTAAGGTATTTTCTTCTACGATTCGAGGGAGTCCCACCCTATGTTTAAGAGTCTTTCGTGATAATCAATGTCAGAGCCGCATAATAGGCGGGTTGCTCGTCGTTGAATAGATGAAATTTACTTGACGTGTTTTACTAGGTGCGGATTCCAGGCAGGGCAGGCTTAGTCAAGGATCGGTCTAACCAACTACTTGAAAGCTACCGCGATACCAGCCTTGTTTGAATAACCAAACGTCCGCGTAATCAGTCCTAACAATTTTCTGGCTTTGGCGTCGATAGAATTAATGTGGTAGTTCCAAGAGACGGACGATTACAACCATACTCCTTGATATTTGTGTTGGTCCACTGCCGGTAATTGGTTGTTGTTCGATGAGTATGAATATCGATCGTTTTTTCCCGGTAACAGTCACAGCAGAAACTCTCCAAAACAAGGGTTACAGTTACAATTAATTGTCCAGGTGTTGTGGTTTGTGCATCCTGTAACATTCTCGAAGCAAATTTGCAATTTACCGATTTCGATGCTCTGTTCATGATCAGCGTTTGCATTAAACCAAAGTTCCATATCGTTCAATCCGACAATGGTGAGAGCTTCAGAGCAAAATGTGTTGAACACTTTCAGCCACTACCAGCTTTCATTCAACTTCAAGGGCTGCAAGTTTTTTAAAAAAAGCAGCAATTCCAACTGATTCAGATTCCGATTAAAAGATGACTTTTAAATACTTTTTTCCCTATTATGGCGTGAGATTCTTGCAAATTTCTAGTTAATATTATTGGAAACATTCAGGGACGATTCCATGGTGCAAATGTTTGAAACGAACCGCTTTGAATTTGTACCATTCAGAAATTTAAGATCTCCGACGGCCACGTCGACGAAAACGTCACCTAAAAATTTACCTTTGCTCTGTAGTAACTCTTTCGCGATTATTCCATCATATTCGCGTAGTTTGATTTGGGCGAAGTATCCCAAAATTAAACTGGTACGAGTGGCTTTAGAGTAAAAAAAAAAAAGAAAGATTTGTATTTGTACGCTCATGTTGTTGTTAAACAGTTAAGTTTGGTGATTTTACGTAGGCTTTGCACAGAGCATCACAAAAATTGCACAAAAATGCAAGCCCCACGTGCAGCACGATTATATTTCATGTGTTAGTAAGTGTCAAATACATATCGAATGCTCGCTTCTTGTGTGCAATAAGATCTTGCGGTTCTTCCTCTTCGTGAATTTTTTCCTGTTTGTATTATTAAAAGTTAGTCGTACGGTTTTCCTCGTTCAATTTGGAATTAATTTGCACGAGTGAGTTTTTCAAAAGATGAAACTGCACGAGCCGAAGCGGCTGAACCGTATGATTATACATAATAATTAGATTCATGTTTACTTGCAGGAAGATAAATTCCAAATACACACAAAGTTTAATGCTACTGTGGTTTGGGGAATTACGAATGTAGCTTAAAAAGTTGCACTCAAAGTGCTGTAACATTTTAAGATACATTCGTAATTCACATGGTACAAAAAGCGTCACACTGGAGAGCAAATTGCCCACTCGGACATCTAAAACAAGGAACAAGGAAAATTTAATTTAAGTTGCTTTGTTTTAGATGTCCGATTGCGCAATTTGCTCTTCAGTTTGGCGTTTTTGTACCATGTGATTGCCAGCTGCAAAGGGCCCATCATGATTCACAGGTAGTAAGAGTCTTTTCATGGCATTCTAAATATTTCTTTGGCATTAATTTAATTTATGGATGCTGGCCTATGGCAACCTTCCCTCTACAACAAACCTTTTTCGAAGACAAGTAACACATCCCATCAGCAACCTCCCAAGCGAATTTCATCAGCTGTTCCGAAGTCAGATTGGTCTCTGGTTTCACATCCGGGTTCTTATAGTAAGTGTCGTTGAGTCCTCGGCCCTTTCGCAAATATCCCAGGAGGTCCCCAAAGGGAACATACTCGATCAAAACCATCAGTGGGTCTATGGAAAACAACGTTCTTGGAATGAAAGGTGTTCATTTGCCAACTAGGGATGCTTAAGATATGCTCGTAACATAGTATGCCATTATAAAAAAAATGTCAATTTTACCGCTTTCAGTGACGCATCCGATGAGCTTGATCACGTGAGGGTGGGGCTTTACTGTTTTCATCAGCTCCAATTCTGACAACAGATCCTTTCTATCTGATGGAGGAGCATTGGCTAGGAAGTAAGGAAGAGAAACTGCTAGTGGCCTCGTTCGTTTTACAACAGTTGACTTGGGAACACAACATTAGTGTTATAAGTGAAATGGCATTAGCAAGTATCAAATATACCATAATGCTCTTTGGTTTGGCGTCGCACCGACATCGCGAGGTCACGGGTTCAAATCCCGTTCAGGTCTTGAGTTTTTCAGG
>OX421454.1:8938358-8943358 GCA_949126865.1 Montipora capitata | reverse complement strand
TACAAATCAGTTCCTCGACATGTGCTTGGGACTCCAATAACCAGGTATCTGCTTCCTGCAGCTCCTCACCGTCACCACACAAAGCTTGAAATTCTCTGTGATTTTCGATCATTTGTTCCCACTCTCGATTGAGTTGAGTACATGCAAGCTCAATTAAGTTACGGTCTTTCCGTTCCTTCAGGTACTCCTTTGTAACATTTATCTTCCACGTCAAATTCTCTCGCATCGATTTTCTTCTCTTCTTGATTGTCTGGAGCTTGTTTTGACCGGGAACTTCGGTGTAATCTCTCAAATAACACGGCAGTTTCCTTTCACGTGTCACGATTCCACTTCGCTCGTCCACATCTAACACTTCCACATGTGATTTCGCCGCCATGCTTCGATTCTGCGGCTGTATAATCTAAACACCGCTCTGATTCTCCCGCATCCGGCGCTCGAAGGACCACTATGGACATTCTAGGGTGCAAGAAATTCTGTTCGAAAGCCTGGTTCAAAATTCAAAAACTACAGTACTTCCATGTGTTAACACAATCTCTCTTTATCTAGATTCAGGTTGATCGCGTGTTCAAACCGTATCAAACTGGCGTTGCTTCCTTTAAAAGGAAATCAGCAGTTCTTCACACTTATCTGAGTTCAGCTGAAGCTTGTTAGTGATAGACCATTGCTCCACAGCTGTAACAGCGACTTGCATTACACTTTGTTTTCCCCTTGGAACCACCTCAGCTGGCGTAGTATCATCAACATATTTCCATGCCTCGGAGCCAGGTGGGTAGAGATCATTGATCATCAGGATAAAGAACAAGGGTGCCAGTTGGTGCCTTGAGGCACTCCAGATGGAACGGCCCCCCATTCCGAGAAACAGTAACTTGAAAGCTTTACTCGCTGCCACCTGTCCGAACGGAAGTCCAAAAGTGAGGAAGACACGCAAGCGGGCTATAATCCTGCATTGGCTCAAGAAGAGCCGTATTGATAATGTATTTGCAATGTCTAGCTTGGAATGTGCGGCGACCCCGTCGGAAGGTGGAGTTGCGAGCATATGTCTTCACCACCAGTAGCTGAAGCCATCCCTCCAATCATCTTGACCTATCTCCACCCCTGGCAGGATTTGGTGGTCTTAAGGTTAGCGACTTTGGTTGCATAGTACTTTCTGCGACGCAACTGTGATGTTACGATGCTACGAAGGTGTCTGGAACGTTCAGTATCGCCTTGCACAAATGCATTTTTACGCGACTTGATAATAGCTTTAAACTCAGCAGACACCCAGGGAACATCGTTTACGTGAAGTTTAATGGTCGTAAGAGGCATGATGATGTCTAGGCGGATCTTTACGAAGTCTCGAAAAAGTTGAAGCTTGCTTTTCGCAGTCGAGCACAGAATCTACAACGGACCAATCTATAGAGCCCAAATACCTGCCAAGCTCGCATTTACGGCTGGGATGAGTATCCCTTCGAGTGAGAGAACGACGACTGGTAGTGTTGCGCATGCTCCTCAATTTGGACTCCAGAAAAACCACGGAATGTACTATCTGACCTGCTAATCCCCCCTTCTCGCAATCTGAGACTGAGTTACTAAGGGAGCAGCTCAACGAGGTCGGACCGATGGAGCTGTGCTGCCGGCTAGGTGCTCGGCCCCTGAACACGACCCATGTACATGTATGACCTCGGAGCACAGCACCACAGCCTGATGGAAAAGGCTGGAAGTCGATTTTGAGGAGGGAGAAAAACCGGAGTACCCGGAGAAAAACCCTCAGAGTCAGATTGAGATCGACTGAAACTCAGCCCACATACGACCCAAAACCAGAGTTGAACCCGGGTCGTAGAGGTAGGAGGCACGGTTGATGACCACTAAGCCACCCTGACTCCCCAGGATAGACCTCCGCAATATGGCAGCTCAACTGTCTTGATGTTTTCTTAATTTAATGATCATACTCCCGCCTTATTGTACAAAACTTTGGCTTTATCAACGGGGCTAATAATGTAAATTGACCACCGATCAGGGATTCTAAAAGCTGACGTTTCCAGCTTTAGCCCTCGTCAGAGCGAATCGAGGAATTATGGGTTGTGCGTAGTTTTTATAGTGGAGAAGGAGCTACGCTACTGGTGGTAACATGGCAACGTAAAAAAATAGGAATATATCAGTTAAATGAAAAGCGTTCGTTAATACCGTGGGGATTAAGGGTGCCGATTTGGAAGATGAATTTATGTTCCAGATTCTTGTGGCTTTCCGTCGTACCTTGATGTAGAGAAAGGCCGCATATAGCCATGTGTTGTTTGGAGTGGTTAGGGAGATTAAAATGACGAGCGACTGGCTTAGATGCATCCTTATCATTCTTCTCAACATCGCGGAGGTGTTTGCGGAATCGGTCGCCTAGTCTACCTGTCTCGCCAATGTATAATTTATTGCAAAACTTACAGGTTATGCAATAAATGACATTTGTGGAGGTACATGTGAAACGATCGGTGATCTTTACAGATCGCTTGGATCCCGATACTTTGCTAGTGTTAAGATATCAGGATCTAAGCGATCTGTTAAGATCACCGATCGTTTCACATATACCTCCGCAAAGTATATGTTACATATATGTGTCACATACATGTAATATTCATGCAACACGAGTCCCAAATTCCTACATATGCCACAATGACTCAGAAATACTGGTAAATTACATTTACAGGTATGATGATCTTTCATCATTGTGAGGACAATACAATGAATATGACTCCCTTCAATTATTTTTGATGATTCAACCCTTTGCTCACCTAGGTTGGGTACTTCAACTGTCTGAATGTTGCCTTCATTCATAGCACTCTCACCAAATGCGTTGGTTGCAGTCACCATCAATTCATAGTTTTTGCCTCCCTTTAAAGCAAGAATGTATTCAAGCTTGAAAGCATCTTGTACTTTTAAGTCTTCAACTTTTTTCCACTCTTCATCACCAACAATTCTTGTGTAGATGGAGTACCTAATGATGGTTGCTCCATTATTTTCTGGTTCAGCCCAACTGAGAATTACAGTGTCACCTTTTGCCTCAACTTGAGTATTTACAGGCTCCGGAATATCTATGGAGATTAAAATTCACAAATGCACACTTTTTCATTATGTGCAAAAATAATACTATGCTGCCCTATGGTTGCCTGTATGGGTTTTAAGAAAAGGATAATCAACAAAACCACCCAGGCAGGAAAAATATACATATACCACAAAGCGCACAGCAAGCATTTTTATGGGGCGAAATTCAAGATCCAACCACCTTCCCTGCGCTTTCCTTGTGACCTCTAGAAACCTATTTACCAATTTCAAAGCTTTTATGTTAATATACTTATTTTATACTTATTTCAAACTCTATTGGGTGCTACACGCTAAAATGGAATAAGGAAAGTAAAAATGGATGCCCAAAATGTAAAAGTGCAAATGGCACGCTCAGACATACGCGTACGAGCCGGGGGGTCGGGGAGGAAGGGCAGCCCTCCCCAGTCTCAGACATTTTCGGGCAAAACGCTCAAAATTCGGGCGATAAAGAAACGATAAAAGATGGAATTAAAGAATATATAAAGAAGGCAAAAATATAAAAAAAGAGCACTTGCAAGTATAAAAAATATTACTTCTGTAAGTTAAAAGATATTAAAGTCCTTGCTTTGAAATAAGTCCTTGCAAGAGAAAATGAGGGGACAGAGAGGGAGGCTCAGGGCGTTGACCGGGATATGTCATGTCCACGAAAGTTATTTTTAGACGAGCGGAAATCTTTGCTCTAGCGGAAGTCTGTCTTCCGAGACGTCCGCATGCAGTCTTGCCTCGCACACAGGTTCTTAGTGAAAAGAGAAAATGGCGGCGCACGTGGAAGGCTGATTAATATCTATTTTCTTTCAAACATCTGACCGAGGTTAGCCTGCATGCCGACGTCTCGGAAGACAGACTTCCGCTAGAACAAAGACTTCCGCTCGTCTAAAAATAACTTTCGTGGACATGACATATCCCAAGGGCTGGACCGGGAGCCTCCCTCTCTGTCCCCTCATTTTCTCTTGGTCCTTGCGGTTGATCTTAAAACATTTGAATTGCTCGGCTGCTGATCTGTTGATCGCTGGCATTTGCTGCAATTCGTACCAAACTTTCGCGTCATTTTTAAGGCGGCGCGAGAGATCAAAGATGAAAGAAAGTTTTAGTTTGAAGTGGTCTGTACCATCAAATCTTTGGGCGACGCCGGCATTCGAAACTTTTTCAGATCAAAGGGACTTTCAAAGGGAGTTCAAGCAGCCTAGGAGGCTTCAGGTAAATATTTAATTTAGCGTTAGCGATTTATTTTGCAAAAAATTCATGTGAGGTTCTTAAAACTCTTTGTTTCGATTACGTACAGTTTATGACTTTTAAGGATTGTAAAGGAATGTTTCTTTCGTACATTTTGAGGGACTAAAAAACACAGGTAGGATCGTGCCAGTACGCCTATGCGCTCAGACCACCCATGGGAAAGAAAGAAATGAAAATAAATACAATAAAAAAAATCTAGAAACCAAGAAAAACAGCTAAGAAAACTGTCAAAGTGCATTAAAGTACAATGTATCACGACAAAATTGCACGACGCGCAACTCCTTATGAAAAAATCAGTATAGCAGTTCTGCCTACCTCCTGGAACATCAAGTTTCCTGATGTTTTGTCCTTCTCGCAAACTTTCACCGAAACTATTGTTGGCGGTAACCACAAACTCATACATGTTGTTTTTCTCCAATGAAACAACCACTTGACGCCTTGATAAGTCCTTTATTACCCGTAATTTGATCCATTCACCTGTTATATCACCCTTTTTTACATCTCGTTGGTACACTGTGTACAGAGTTATGGATGCTCCATTGTTCTGTGGCTCATTCCATCTTATTGTCACTTTCTTACTTTTTGTTACAGCAGGCAAATCTATAATTTCAGCAGTAGCTGGGGCACCTAAAAATAAAGAAATGGGGATAAAAGCATTCATTGCATGACAAACATTGTGCTTAAAGGTCTGAGCCCCC
>OX421454.1:8918358-8933358 GCA_949126865.1 Montipora capitata | reverse complement strand
TGAGCAAGCAAAGAAATGCATTACAAAAGAATAATATTACAACAAATCATAGTAAAAAGGCACAAAGCAAAACAAGGTATAGATAAATGTATGTGAAGTCACAAAAATTTAAAATCTCCATTGTTACCAAGAATGGTATGTTTTTTCCTGAGAGTGAGAGACAACATTTTAATCTGTTGCATTAAGGTAAAATATCATTTAGTGTCTGTAACTTGCCTTAAATACGGACTCTGAGATCCAAGAAAATGGAAATAATAAAAAAATAGAAATTTATAATACAATAAGGATAGTATGTGCACGCTCATTGGTCAATAGCTGTGTTTAGGTGAGAGTGTGGAAACACGGCTGTGACATCACACGAATTTCGAATGGTTATGTGTTGTCAGACGCACATTTTGATTGGCTGCTAGGAAATAATTTTTCGTGTGTATCAAGAAAATCTTTTTCAATCAAGAAGTAAAAAAAGTACTTTGCTTGATTTGTCGAATTCTCTTTGAGAAATATTTTATAAAAACAATAGAGGACTTTTTCCGTGTTTCCATAGCCTCATCTAATCACCCAGGGGAGTTAGAAGAATTCTCTACAGTTATGCAAACCCTTGACTGTGTCTGGAGTTTGCATAACCGTCTCGAATTCTCTCAACTCCCACTCGTGTTTAGATGAGGCTATGGAAACACGGAAAAAGTCCTCTATTGCCTAAATAAAATAGCAATCATAAAAGACTGCACTTTACAATTTCTGTGATCACAGCGTCCCAAACACAGCAAGGTACATTCATTTAGGTTAAAAGAAAATAGTCGATTGGTTTTAGCGGAGTTCCGCGCGCGCGGAAAGGCACGCGCGCACGGAGCACCATAGCTAAGAAAATATGGTAACCCATCGATGTGAGAAAATTTGGTGACCAGCACACGTAACCATATCACGGGCTCAAGTTTAGAGCTCATCCAGGAGGCAATACTCTATTTGACACTCTAACTAGTTTACAGCATACATCTTTGATATTGGATATCAATGTTATGGTAAATTGACAAAACAAGGTATTCGCTGACCAGTATCACATGACCATATCGCGGGCTCAAGTTAGACCTTATCGAGGTCAGCTGTTTTTTTTTTTTAAGTTGGCCGCTGACCTAGGACTGGTTGTTGATTTGATCGCAGGCTCAAGCCTGGTCAGACACTCAAACTCACACCTGAACGAGGCTTAATTTTTCGCGCTCTTTCTGTGGCTCGACGCGGCTACACAGCCATGCTAAGTCAGCAAAGCTCTTGACAGTCGATGCTTTTCGTGTTCAGGTACGGTTTGGAAAATATATTTTTCTTGCATTTTGCGCTGGTTTCAATCCAGGTTTAATTAACAATTATTCCATGAGCCCGAGTTGGATATGAAGTGATAAAATAACCAACGAGCGCGTAGCGCGAGTTGGTTATAATTACTTCATATCCAACTCGGAATCGCTCTGAATTGCAGTTTTTGGTATGTCTTAAGATTTTTAATTTCGAATCTACTAAGGTTGCAAGATGCCTGGACGGCCTATGTCAGAAGAACAGAAACGAAAGAAGAGAGAAAGAGAACGAGAACGACAAAACGGTACACCAGTAATAGCTTAAAGTTGGTTGAAGAAGTTACTCCACAAATTCTTTTCTTGGACACTAAACCGTTTGTTATTTCTACGGATGAGTTATTTCAAGTGGATGCTTATTTATAAAACGTGGTTTAGTCGTTTTTTCCCTTTGTTCAGGAATGAAACTCGAATTTTTATTGTTAACTGGAATTAAATAACAATCATCTGTACTCTTTTTGGACAGAAATAATCGATCTGTTGCTGGTTTGTTTGGCCTTAAAATGCGAGTGAACAAGAAGTTTTTTTACTCCGCTTGCCTAACTGTTTTTCGATGTGCCTCGACAGTGACAAGAATTTAGCACTTACGTTCTAAACATGCAATCGAAATGAGTTCTCGTAAAAGTACAAGGAGAAATATCACCAGCTTGTTTTTTTTGAGAAGTTTGTTTAGAGCACGTACAGGTAGTTTGTTGGAGATCTTGTTTGAAGTTTGTCCTTTCTAGCCGATTCTGGTTCTAAGCCAAGCTGGCGTGTTTCAATGAAATACATCGAATTGTAAATGATCTCGTTTTCAGAGATAAAGTGGAATAAATAAAGTACATCAATAAAACTCCTTGTTTGACCTTGAACCGAGAAAGACATCTGACGTCACATCACGAGCTTTAGTACGTCTGTGATTTCTAATTTAGCGTGATTCCTATTCGCTGGCGTTTGACAGTCGACTGTGAAATGGCTTCTTTCATTTTCCGTTCGCTCGCTGAGGATTTGCTTGTTTTCTTTTCGAACTCTTGCGATTCAAGAAAAATTAATTGCCTAACTGGTAAATTCGACAGTAGATTTCGCTGGAAAAACCGATATCACACTCATCCCTACGTGATTCATGCGATCAGTCGGTTTTTCAGGTGAAATTAACCATGGAATTCACTAGTTAGGCAGCGAAGAAAATGTTACATAATTAAGCAATTTTCCGGAAAACCAAAAGGCGGACAGTTCCAAAGCCTTTTATTTTCACTAATCCTACCGCCAGTAAAAATACACAAGCCGGGAGCTCCGCTTTTAGGCTTGGCTAAATCTATATATTATTTGGAATTTGCAATATTGATTTTATTCCTAGTCTTCATTTGATTTGTATTGGTATGTCCAGTCGTTTCTAGCTCTGTCAATTCTTTTATGTTGATTTTCTTTTACTTGGTGCATTTGATGGTGCTGCTTATTAATACTGTCAACCTTGAATCGCCCCCTTGGCCTCTTGTAAGTAAAACCATCTGGTGTTAGAGTGAAATTTATAAGTG
The DNA here is from genome assembly GCA_949126865.1 of Montipora capitata. Lineage (NCBI taxonomy): Eukaryota > Metazoa > Cnidaria > Anthozoa > Scleractinia > Acroporidae > Montipora > Montipora capitata. Next base: position 8,930,504 of record OX421454.1, on the reverse strand, counting down.
CCACTCTTTGAAAGAAAAGGGTTACCTTTTTGCAACTTTAATCATCACTATAAAGATCTCTCTTAATAAATATTGTTTATTGTTTGTCTATCTTTAAATGGTACATGTACACAAATGCTAATTACAAATAAGACAGTGAGATGGGTCAACAATAACATAAGACCCCAGTAATTGTACCTAACACCAGAAACAGATACACATAATTAGTTTGGCAGTGTTTAGGAGGCAGTGTGGCCCAGTGGTTAGGGTGCTTGCCTTGAGATCCAGAGATCTGAGGTTAAAGACCAGGCCTCGGATATTTAAAAGGGGGATAACACTATCCACTAGATAAACACTAGCAAAACCGATTAAGTTATCCAGCGGATAGCGCTATCCACCCTTAGAACAAGTGCCAGTTCTGATCACATGTTAAATTTGATCCTTGTAGTCTTTGGTTCAACTTCTCTGCTGCACCTGTATATACCCAACTTGTTTTGTCTTCAACCAACTAAGATTCTTAACAGTTGTTATTGTTGTTCTGTTCTGTCATTTTGTTGACTGCATTGATTGGCCCTGAAAAGCCCCTATGGGAAGTGGTCAATTAAGTATGCATACGCACGTATGTATGTATGTATGTTCATGCTGTATTACCATGCATGCATATATCAAAGATTTCTCAACCATTAGATCTGGAGTTCATGTTTTTTAGCTATAAAAGTGTTATCTCGCCATAGTCGGACAAAAAATCAATGAAGATTGACAATAGTATTATTAAAATGATTTCATTAATTGGATAGATCAAAGTACCTCTTAGGATATAATTGGCACACAATAAACTACAAACAAAAATTGATTAAGAAGCTGCTGGTTTATCATTTTTAAGCCTGTTCCAGCCTACAAGAAAGGGAATTAAAAGAGGGTATTATCTCAAGGCATTGTTTTAAAAACAAGAGAAGGAAAGGCGGCAGAGGGTGTCTGGAAGAAAGATCTTGGAAACATCTACTTCAAGTGATCCACATTAAGACAAATGATAAAGAACTTATTTCATTTCTTTACATTAACAACAACAAGACCTACAAGAACAACTTCATTAACTCTTTTTCCTACTTTCCCAACCGCGAGAAAACCACTGTAAATCAGCCATCGCCAAAAAATTTTTTTTTCTCAAAAAATTTTTAAAATTAGGGGGAAAAAATACATCATTTGAAAGCTAAGAAAATAAGCTTTCCAACAGCATATAACTCATTTACAGACAACTGAAACATTTTATAAAAGCGAAAGTTGAACGACAAAATTTAAGAAAAATAACAGTAAAATATGTTTTCCAGGCTAAATTTGGTCATTTTAGCGTTGATTACGAATTATTTGTTGGGTTCACATTAGACCACTAAGTCTGACTTAGTAATCTCTTAAGTCGACTTAGTGCAAATGACAGGCGTGAACCGCTAAGTCACAGAAGCGTGATTTCTGTCTTAGTGTCTGTTTCAAACATGACTTAAGGCTGACTTAAGAAACCTGATGGCAAAAAAAATTCAAAATCGCGGGTTTTATCAGATAGAGATTCCCGCGTTAGGCGTCAAAAGCAAAGAAATCACGACACAGTTTCGTCTCACGAACAAAATTAACTGAAGATGCATCGCCGAGAGGACGAAACGTTAGAAGGCAATTACGTTCGGTGAACGCCCAAAAGTAGGGCGGTCAGAAAAAGCAGGCTTTCACTCTCTTGGACAAAATCTTCCATCATTCTTTCACGAAGGAACATAAGATTTTGTAAGGTTATTTCGCTGATCAACCTTTGTAAATTTAATAAACAGACAACAGTCGCAATTACAGCGATTTTACGGCTTCTCGGTCTCATTTTGACCTCAAAAATGACTTCTTCGCTAAAATGGATCGTGACTACCTCACCACATTTATGATGTTAGTTACCTTATCTGTTATTTTTATCGTTAATGATGACAGCTTTGCACGGAAAGAATTTGTCTTCTAGATATGTTTGAACGCTTAAGCGGACTTAGGGTGACTTGGCTTGACTTAGGCTAAGACAGACTTATTGCCTAGTGTGAACCGAATAATTGGATGCTAAACTAAAATTTTCTTCAATTTATCTGCTTTCTCGGACATAAATTTGACCGAAAACTGAAGAGGCACGAATATTTTTGAATTTTTTGGAATAATCGGATTAGCGATCAATGCGTAATGTGATAACGCGATAAAAGTGTCAAGTTTGCGACCCGTTGCTAACGGCAACGGAAGCGATCGCATTACGAATAATTAACATCTGTTTGCCAAAACCACCCAATTAACCGATTTTTCGACGAAAAATTCATCCCATAGGATAAAACTATTCACTGACAATGTAATAAAGGTAAATATGCTCAAGCGAATGCGAAAACACGCGAATATTTTGAGGGAAAACACAATTATGTGAGATCAAAGGACCATGTGCTCAAGACACGCAATTGCATCGCTAACAAAATAATCTTACCTTTGCAGCGATTTTAACGCTTGAAATGCCATCAAGTGAACCACAATCCTTTTCTTTATCCTTCCCGAAGCCTGTAGTGTATTTTTTTGGCTGAAACACTTTAGAAAAAATCGCTCTCGATCTGGTGAAAATTTTACCTTCGCATCGGCTCAAATTGCCTGTCCCGCAAAGTCCGTTATGTAGGCGTCATGAAAGCTAGAAAGCCGTGCTTTTCAGGGAAACTGGGGCTATATCTCCCCAGTAAATACACCAAATTTCAGCGCGATCGATGAAGAAGACGCTGCCCTACGAATCCTACAAGAATGGTTCCTGAACTAACCATTTTCGGGGACGTTAATAAAAAAAACTATAAAAAAATTGTTATACAACCACAATAACATTATTTATTTTAAGTATGGCTTTTCAAGGTCGTTAACAGTCAAACATTAAGATCAAATGCCCACAAAAATCAAATATAGTTCGGCAAGACTTGAAAAATTACATTCGCCCTACTTTTGCATATTGGTAGGCCTTGGTAAACGTTAAAACGTCATGTGTTTTCTTTCTTTAAATATTTCTGTTTTTCCGAGAAAAACGACATTTTCGATTTCACGTCCTGACCTCAATTTAGCGCGTTCCAACTGGGCTGAAAATCAACCATTTTCATTCGATTCGCATGTTGCATTTATTGTAATGAACGTAGAAAAGTTGTAATACAACTAACTTAGTGAATAACTTTTCCTTGTCCAAAATAGCACAATTACAGGAAAATTGGATTAATCCAACTATTTTGCGCTTAACGAAAGCGGAGTGTTCTCCAACGTTGAGTTTGTCAGTCGGTGGAAAGAATGGTCATTTTGACCTTTTGCTATGTCTCGAAATTCCAAAACATTTTAGGTTCTAATTACATAAGGATAGGTCTTTGGGCGAAAAAATTATTCAAATCGTACAAAAAATTTAAAATCACCCCAGTAGACGAATGCGGATTTAAGTCGTCAAACGTCACAGACATGTTCCTTTTAGTTACCTTGAAAACATGTTAAAATATCTGCTTTCCAAAACAAGCGGTTGGCAGGTTCACAAATGGCACAAATTTTCGGGACTTCGGAGAAACTGGCCCCTGTATCTGGCAGTACGCAACTGTCTGCTAGATTTGAACTACAAAAATCGATATTGCGAAGTTCCTATGCAAAATATACCTTGGTGGTTCGTTGTGTTGCTCGATAGAATCACTCAACCTGCTCTGAAGCACAAATTGCCGGTTCCTGACAACGAATAAGCTGCCATCTGCGATTACTCGGTGACTCCAATTTGCATATTGTGCCGTGGCACAGGGGTGGGGATCTTTGTAAACTGAGCTTCTGCCGAAAAAAAGAACGCACTGGAGTCTCAGTGTTGGTTATACGAAAAAGTATTTACTTCATGCTATAAAATGATATATGAAATGAATCATATATTGAACTACGGGTATGACTGCGAGGATCATGGCTTCACTTGACTTTATTTCGTTCTATTGACCATGTAACTAAAATGTTGGTTTTTGAGATTTCATTTTGGTTTGCTTTTCCTAGACGACACTAACTTAATTAACTCCTCCCAAGTCGTTTTTCTCACGAGAAATTTGTGACAAGCCATCAGTAAAATCATGGCAGTTTCGTGTTCATTTAAAGCAATAGTTGGTTGTAATTGTTCTCACGATCGACGGGACAAAAGCAAATCAGTGAATGAAGTACCGTTATTGTCTTGTGTAAAGGACATAGAAAGTCACAAGTTACTTTGGTCTTTTACCGGGGTAACTGGAGAGCAAGAACTTACTCTTCTAAGAGCGGCTATTTTCACTACGCAACAGGATGTAACCAATCTAACTATTTGTCCCTTTCATCTGTCTGAGCTTGGCATTGGATGGCGAAGGAGCTCCAATACATGTAGAGTTCCAAACGAGATTGCACATCACAGTCAGGGTAAAGGAAATACAAGGTCTGTAAAAGGAGATAGAGGTGTCGGAAGAGAAATATCAAAGCTCATTTTCGAGAGAACAGGCATCCTTGTTTCTGTGGGTTCAGGTATGACTAACGTACATAAACCAATACCCATAATGCACAGATAGGAGGGCGTTTAGAGCGATTTTCACTCGAGTACATGTATTGATCGGTCGGACAATGGATTGGATGCTAGTCCAACGCAGGGCTACCCCTAATATTAAATTTGCCGAGGCACCGTGAGAGTAATTTGCCTTGCACAAGAGCACAGCGCGATGTCCTCAACCAAGGCCCGAACCCAGACAACTTGACACGGAGGCGAGCGCATAAACCATGAGGCCACCGCCCCTCTACGGTGCCTCTGCGGGGATACCCCTGTAAAATGCACACACCCGATATTTATTTATTTATTTATTTATTTATTCTCCCTTACATCACACCTGGTATTTGCAGAAAATGTAGGGAGCACTTAGGCAGGTCAACCAAGACAGAAATTGACGATCTTCCCCTGGCTGTTAGGAATCTTACTTTGGTGAGTGTGCTCACTGTATTAGAAATGCAAGTACGCAGCAGGGAGCACATAAGTAGTGCAGGTTTTCATTTTTTTAAAAAGTCATAATGGAACGGCATTCATAAAGGATCGGATAGAAAATGACGAAATGTGACGTAGGTTTCCGCATTTAAAATAGTAATTTGACAAATTTTCTAAATTAAAACAAAAAATAGGCCTGGTGTTTATTTTAGGTCATGCAGAGTGTATGGGGAGAGTAAGATTGGCGGCATAATAATACTGAATTATAATGGCTGGTATTTACCTTCAACACGATCATCTGTCATTCACATCGGGTAGAGAAGGGGTATATAAGCCTGAAAGGAGCAATAGGCGTGGCTGGGAAGGTGGCGTGGGGGGCTTAACGCTCAAAGTAGTACTGGCAAAATTAATGTTTCTTAGGTATTTTCGGTCAATATTGCTTGCAATGAATTTCTAGGATGAAAGAGATGAGACTGTGGTCGATTCAACAATTACCCCACAAAAACCTGAGTCATCCTTTGTGCTAACCACTGAGACTCCCAGAAGCCTCTACCAGCCATCCGAAAGTTCAGAGGACTCTGACGATACTCAAAAGCAGTCAACTAGCTCCAGAAAAAAACTCAATGAATTCCTAGCGTGTAGGGATGTCAGTCCTATCCGTTATCATTTGACAAAGCCATGGAATTCAGCTAGAAGAGATCGCGCCTCAAGATGCAGAACATCTCTGGAATTCCTTGGTGGTGTCAAAGAGCGTCAAGCAATAGCAGTCCACGAGCGAGGAAGAAGACCCACTTGACGTGACACTCATAGACGCTCTCGCAGAATGCTATAACAATGCAAGCCATTGGAGTACACGGAGGCAAATACTATCTATCATTGCTGACAAAGTTAGTTTTCAAACGTTTCAAAGATGGATCCCGGGCCTTACACGGTACGGATTCAATATTGCAAGACACCATCGCCTTCTTCATGGCAGAATGTACGTCGCAGCTGGAAAACTCGACCACTTCCTCGATTTCATAACAAATGCGCACATTGTTCAAAACCTGCCATTTGGCGAAAGAACATTGAAACTGTCATCCAAAGAAAAAATAATTGTGCCTAACGTAGTAAGAACTGCTATTCCAGAGCGAATCGTCCAGCAGTACAACCTTTTTTGCAGTGAAGCCGGTTTTGTACCAATGGGACGACGTACCCTTCTCAGATTCTTAAATGTCTGTTCCGCTTCAGTTCAAAACTCTCTTCAGGGACTTGATTATTTCTCTGCACAAGGTGCAAAAGTCTTCGATGACTTGGAGAATGTTGTTGACAAGCTTGGAGATGACTGTGGGATGGGATTGTCTTGGGCCAAAGAAAAGAAGGCACAGCTCAAAGCGGCTAAGAGATATCTGAAGGGTGATTACAAGGTAAGTACACTCAATAAAATTATTCGCCGCCTAGGGCATTCGAGGTACGTATTGCAGGCTTCGAGCAGCATTTTCAAGTCATAAGTGGCAGTTTTTCACTACACGAACCAACCCAAAGCTGGTTCATTAATAACCTGTTTATTTGTTCTCCTTTCACTCTCTCAAATCACTATTATAATTGTTGACTTTTTCTATACACACACACACACACACACACGCACACACACACACACATCGAGAAAAACGAAGGCGTCACCGTGGGCAGCGAGAGAGAAATTTCGACCCCGCTAAGAACCAATCAGATTGCAGGAATTGTCACCGTGCCCTTTTGGATTAAAAAAAACAAAATGTTTATTTTTTGACAACGTACATTTTCATTATATTATACGGCAAAATACATTCAGTTATTTCAGTCAAAGTTTGATCTTTCGACCAATGGCCTACACCCCTAGGGACTTGTGGGATAAGGGAATCCAGGATTGTGTGGTATGCATCAATCACCTGAGTAACAAGTCATTTCAAACTACTTCGTACCATATTGGATGTATTGCCTACTTCAGTTTCATTAGAAAGTGAGACCATATTCTTTGAGACGAGGATGTCATCCTACAGGACGGTTGTGTTAATAACCAGCCCAATAAAACATCTCCAGGAACTATTACTATTGCACTTTAGACGATTATACGTGATACTGCATAATCATAAATTATGAGATAACAGCGACGGTTATGGTGGGTGATGGGGATTGCGATTTAATCTTAACACGCGCTATCCAGATGAAATGATCGAAAGTTGCTCGATCACCGGCTTTTCCTATCCGGACTTCTCACGTGAGTGAAATACATTTAAAAATTATCCTGCGAAATCGCACGGAATATCGCCTGGTACTTAGCCGACCAGGCCGTAGGCCGGGTTGGCTAAAATCAGGTGATACTCCGCAAGATTGAGCAGGATAATTATTTTATTAGTCAACACATTAATGGCAAAGCACAATTTTCTACGTTTATTGGAAAAATAAGCTGAAAAAGCTACCATTTTTTTCCGCGAAACAAAATTACGTATATCGCAGGATATCTATTGAGTACGCACGACGAATATTGAGCGCGCTATGGCCCGCATATTTGGACATTGTCACAATGTGTTGAATAATAAAATCATTTATTGACCAAGCTTGCCTCGATCTACATGCGAACAATCAAAAAGAAAAAAATAAAAAACCCTAATATTCTTGCATCTGGATCTCACACTTAATAGCAAATGTCTCATTATAAATCACTTTTTTTACATAAGGTACACGTTTCCTCGAGTTCTGGAAGACCAGACCATGTTTCCACCTGCGACCACAGCCACGTGGATACATGTGACCGATGTGTTTGTCTTGCATCTGTGGTCAACGAAATTGAAGACGCTCTAAAGGAAGCAGAGTGCATGAATGACACCCGAGAAGAGTTGGTTTTTGTAGCCTCGCAGGCAAAGCAGGACATCCAATCCTGGAAGTCTCACCTGTTGCGTTCAACAAATCAAGACTACTGCAGACTAGATATCATTAAGGAGCTAGATGAAACTTCCGTTTTGCTGGTCTTAGATTGGGCCATGAAATATCTACCAAGGAAATTTCGAGAAAGTCAGACTGATTGGTATGGCAAAAGAGGAATCCCATGGCATATTGCAGTTGCGATGAGAAGATTAGCTGGAGGTGAGATGGAAATGATGTCATTTGTGCACCTGTTTGAGAGTTGCAATCAAGATAGCTGTGCTGTTCTAGCCATACTTAACGACGTCTTTGGTCAACTTAAGGGTATCATGCCACAGTTAAAGTCAGTTTACCTGAGGCAAGATAACGCCGGCTGTTATCACTGTGCATCAACCCTAGTCACAGCCAGACAAGTAGCCGAGCTTAATGATCTCTGTTTGTCTAGAATGGATTTTAAGAGCCGCAAGGAGGAAAGGGCTGTTGTGATAGAAAGGCAGCTACAATGAAATCCCACATGGCAGTCTACCTGAATTAAGGACACGACATAGATACAGCATCCCAAATGCAAGAAGCCATTGAATCGTTCGGAGGTGTTTCCGGCGTGAAAGTAAAGCTTTGCAGTCCCCCGTCATCGACAATCAGAAAGTCCGTGAAATGGGAAGGGGTGAGCTTCATCAGCAACATTCAGTATAGTGAGGAGGATCTGAGAGTATGGAGAGCTTACAACATTGGCCCTGTTAAGTTCATTCCTTGGAGAAAGTTTGATGTTCCCGATAAACAAGAGGTACCATCTCTTGGTGCCAGCTCAGTTGACAGCAATTATGAAGTGATCTTTGCTCCTATTAAATTGAGACGAGTCGATAGAACATCTCCACTTGTAGAGGAACAGGAAACTATTGACGAAGATGCATATGACTCAAGTAATGTGTCATTAGATTCAGCCTCTCAAAATGTATTTCTTTGTCCAGAAGAAGGATGCATCAAATCTTACCAACGACACAGCTCACTCCAAAACCATCTTGAGTGTGGAGAGCACAAGCGTGCCCTTGAATACGAAACAATTCTTGACCGAGCTGTGCTGGGGTACGCATCAAGGCTGGAAGAGGGAGCTAGCATGGTGCCTGAAATACTGGAGACTGAACTTTCCCCGATATCACAATCATCTGGACCATCGCTTCCGATGGGATGGGCCCTCAAGTATTCCCATGCCCGCAGCACTCGATTTTCAACCAAGCAAAAAGAATGTTTAATTGCTAAATTTCAGATTGGCCAACGAACTGGGCAGAAGGCAGATCCAACTAGTGTGTGTATCGATCAGGTGTCTGCTACCAACTGCACTGAGATTTTGGATAAACTTTTGATTACGAAGGAGTTATGAGCACAGCGAAAGACAGTCTGAATGGCGAGCGTCTGTTTGATAGCACCGAGTTTCTAACAAGCCAGCAGGTTGCCAGCTTCTTTTCCTGCTTGGCTTCAAAGAGAAGTTTGAAAGATGTTGTTGAGGCACGAAGTGATGAAGACGAAGAGCAAAACGAAGCAGACCAGGAAAGACAGGAAAGCCAGCTGCAACTCCTGAGAAACAAAGTGATTTCGGACATTGCAATTCAACATGTGCATCCAATCGTGTACGATGCACATAACATCTGTGCACTCGTAAAGAATTCAACGCTTTCAACCTTTTCTACAAAAATGTTGCAAGACTCTTGCTCCTCGTTTGGCATAGATGTATCAAAGATCACCGTTAAGAGAAAGAAGCCATACATTGCTTTGTTGACAAACCTTGTCATGGGCTGTAAATGCAAGACGAACAATTAGTGATAATCACTGATCTACTTACGGCTTGTGGCCGAAAAAATGTACGTTTTTCGATATTATGTCCAGGAATACTAAATGTTCAAAAACGCTTAGAGCTTTTTGCAGGTTTTTTTTTTGATGTTTGAGATTGAAGAAAGTAAAACCTGGCTCATGTGCAGAGTTTGTCATTAACCTTAGAAAGGAGGCCCTGAATCGGTCGTTAGAAGAACAAATGAAGTAAGGATAGTCGTCCCGTGTTTTCTCAGTTTTTGATTCTGCACGTAACCACACATACGTATTACGGAAACACGGTGTGAAAAGAGACTGTGATATTTGCGGACAGACAAGCGCCTGTAACACAGTAGCAAATGACAACAGATCACACTGACGAATAGTTACGCTTGGAAATGTTAAAGGCCCACCTTCAACCGACAGGCTTTGTGTGCCGTAGAACAATTTTCATACATGAAAATCCAGCCAAAGCTGAAATTTATCCAATCAGATCGCTGCGATAAGCAATACGAATTTCCATAGCAAAAACAAACGGTCAAAAAGCCTGTCGGTTGAAGGTGGGCTTTTAAGACTTCCCCAATTATTATTATTTTTTGGTATTTTAGAATTTTAGAACTAGGAGACATGTGGAGATGAGTCAGTCGCAGGTTTGCTGGTCAATTTCCGATTTTCCTCTGGCTTTACTGGTCAATTTTGATTTTTTCTGACGCTTTACTTTCTCCTTGCACAGTCTGTTCTCTTGACCAGTGACCAGTGAAAGTGTTTGAGTTTTCGCCTGGTGAAGGGGCATTTCCTGGTCGGTAATCCCCACCCTCACCCCTACGTACAAATGTTGTGGCACGCGCTGTGCATCGGGTATAAATATGAAAATTACACGTCAAAAGTCAACAACATGTAGGAGTTTCAAACGTCTTCAAAATGGAAACCCGAGACGGAAAGTCGCATATTGAATAACACTTTAGAGGTCACTGCTTGCTAAATCAAAGGACACAAATAGCACAGATTTTGATAATACAATGAATACATATGCATTGATGGACCAGAACTTGGCCGTTATTGTTTTTCTTCAAATTCTGATGTGGGCCTTTCGAGAACGCTGCTGCAAATATGCAAGGAAAGAAACAAAGCCAAATTCAGGATGTTACAAATCGGAGAAGGTAAGCTAAAGAAATATTAGTGTGTAGATAACCGATACAATAATAATAATTTTGGTCACGCGCTCGACACTGCTGGCGTGATTTTCTGTCTCTGTAAACGATTTTGAAGAATTTTGACGACTGCTAAATCAATTGCCCAAACTAAATTTTACATATATTGAAAGACCTACCCTTCCTTAATTAAAAGCCGTAATCTTATAAAATTCGGTGATATGGCACATGGTCAAAATAACAATTTTTTTCACCCACCGACGAACTTAACGTTGGAGAGCACTCTGGTTTTGTTTACTAAGAAATAATTAGATTAACCCAATATTCTTGAAATTGTGTTTTTTTGGACAAGGAAAAGTTATGCAATAAGTTGGTTGTATTACAATGTTTCTGCGCTCTACAGTTGCGACATGCGAATCGAATGAAAATGGTCGATTTTCAACCCAGTTGGGACTCGCTAAACTGAGTCACGAGGTTAAATCGAAAATGTCGTTTTTCTCGGAAACACCAAACTATTTCGAGGAAAAAACCACAGCCTGTTTTTATTCTTGCTAGGGGCTACCTATATGCAAACGCTGAGCAAAATTAAGCTTTAAAGCCTTGCCGCAGAAATTTGATTTTCTTTGATTTTTCTGGACATTTGCTCTTAATACGAAGCTCAACAAAGAAAAGCTAATGTCTGCGAAAAATAGACAAAAGTAATTTAAAGTAAAGATAAAAAGAGAAGTAAATGTTTAAATAGAATATTTCGAAAGCACAGAAAAAAAAAGATTTAAAGCATTCAAATCAACATAAACTTTCTCAGTATTCAGAATCATAATTAAGGGGCAGTTTGCCCAATTTTCACTTGAAAACAAGTTTGTGCAGCTATGGAAAAAACGAAGAACGGGTGTTAACTTAATTAGTCTGGAAATTTTGGGATAATAAGTGCCTGCAGTTCAAGATCAGAGGTCAGAGCTGAACTAGTATTGAGAACAGATGAACAGTTGGGAACAAAATAAATAAAAATTCATAATTATTACAAGAAAGAAAGCTCAGATAAGGTCTACACAGTCAATCACTGAAGCCAGAGGCTTATCTGGCATTACAGGTGATCAGGTGAACTGCATGTACAAGATGGCAATTAAAAGAAGAGAATGACTTTACAAATAAATATACAATTTAGGATACATAATTAAACCTGCATACATGTAAAGCTAACTGTTACATGTACATTGTACATCTCATGAGAAAGAGTTCAAAGGCATTATGAGAGGAATTACGGTTCATGGCTGAACCATAGGAGGCCCAAGCTTGTGTTACCCGTAAGATGTGGCTGTGAAAAGTGTCAGATCAGCAACAACATTGTTCTAGGC
>OX421454.1:8910858-8913358 GCA_949126865.1 Montipora capitata | reverse complement strand
TGTCATGGTTAACGAGATTGTATAATGAAGTTGAGAGGTTGATGGGTGATTCTGGTCGAGTTGAGGAGGTTTTGTTAAAAAAAGGACTTAATTAACACCACGTTTTCACGATTTGAGGACATTCATTTCTCTATGTTGGCACTTTTTCCAGACCACGAAGAAAGAAAGTCCTTTGGGGATTCATTTTTGGTTCAGGTTGAGAGGAGACAGAACTTTATGTTGAGGATAGGATTTTGGATCGATCGTGAAGCGTTTCGTTTCACACCCCCTGTGGAACCTGAGGATTCCATTAGTCAAGCGGCTTCACTGATTTCAATAAAGGGTCGCCCGAATTCCAAGTTGTCAAGCGTCAAGCGTCAAGTACATCAAGTGCGCGACTTCGAGAATCTAAGGAACGCCGTGAATTAGGTCACCTTAAGCTGCAGCAACTGAAACTAACTTAAGAACTTGAGCAGAGGCGAGCTCAGTTGGAAAAACAAGCCCAGAGACTTAAATTGATTCATGAATTCGAATTGGCAACCGCGAGCGAGAAGGTATGGTCAGGCCCAGTTTTCGATCCTGTAGCGCTTGATGCCCCTCAAGGGAGTCTGGGAAGTACTCGCCAAGGGCCCAGGGGCCCAGAAGAGTTTCCTAGGTCCGGTCCTGCTCCGACGCCAAGTGCTATGAGCGAGCTGGTAAGGCAAGCTATTTCTTCTCCGGTAGAATCAGTAGTCACGAAGAGTCATAGCTTAAAGCCATTGGCTGCTGGATGGAGTAGCAGGTTATCAACATCGCCTATCAGTAGCGCTCCTCAACCCTCTCACGCAGACCAAAATGAAAGTAAGGTGGAAGATCTAGTCAGGACCTTAGCGTCAGCCTTAGATGTAGATTTCAATATCCCTAGAGCTGAGATATTAACGTTCGATGGAGATCCGTTGGAGTATTGCCAGTTTATTCATAATTTCGATGTCAACTTTGCCAGTTTGATTAGCGATCCGCGAAAACGGTTGGCGTATCTTATCCAGTATTGTAGGGGTGAAGCCAGACAAGTTATTGAGAACTGCTGCATGTACGATTCAGAACGTGGTTATAAGAAAGTTAGGGAGATCTTGTATCATCAGTTTGGAAGACCTCACATTGTTGCTCAAGCCCATGCAAACCAGCTAACCAAGGATCAGATGATAAAGCCAACTGACGGATCAGCGTTGCAGAAACTTGCTCGTCAGATGCTAAAATGTGGGATCACCTTGCCTCAAACCGGTTATGATGCAGATTTAAATAACTCTGAAACGTTGTTGAAGATTATGGATCGCCTACCCCCGCGTCTTCAGACTAAATGGGCTAAGCGTGCAGAGAACACTTTCCGAGATGGGGGACGCCCACGTTTTTCCGATCTCACAGCCTTTATTCAGCGAAGCGCTGATATTGCAAGTAACATGTTTGGTCAGCGCTTGAATGTGAACAGTTCGAGAGACAGAAGCAGTAGTAGACCTCAGAAGAGAAATAGGAATGACACCCCGCGTCGAGGTACAACCCTGGCTGTGAGAAGTGTTAGTGCTCCAGAGAGTTCCCACGAAAGTCCACGCGAGATAAGGAACAATGTAGTTGTCCATCCAAGCGATGTTTCGCATCGAGATTCGAGCAGGATCACACGCAAAGATGTAACCACAGATAAATGTATCAGCCTTGGACCTCGCGATGTCACGCGTAGTTACCCTCCTCCTGAAGTCTGTACTTCCAGTCCGCATTGTCCTTTGTGCTTAAAGTCACACTTCTTGAAGGACTGCATAGCCTTTAAAGCGAAGACTTATCAGAAACGCCTCGATCCTTGTTCCAAAAGCATATCTGCAGAAACTGTTTGGTACCTAGTCATTACGCAAAGGGGTGTGCAGCGGTAAGAGCGTCCGAAAGGTCTGGTTGCATAAGAAAACATCACACCCTTCTGCATCCCCCGGATGGGGCGCGTGATAATAACGACGTAGTCAGCAGCATAGATGGTGTAAAGGATCTCTGCCTGCCTTGAGTGTGGTCCGTTGAAGGAATTCCCGTGGCAGAGAAGAGCACTCCAGTACCTGATGATTTAAGGCGATGGCCCCATCTCCGAGATTTGAGTTTTCCCCAGATTGATGATCAGATAGTAATGCTTTTGATTGGCGGAGATTGTCCCGAGGCATTTTGGGTGTTAGACGAGAGGAAAGGGGCAAGTGATGAATCATATGCAGTCAAGTTCCCGTTAGGATGGACCCTATTGGGCCCAGTTGGTCCCACGAATCCTCACGAAGAATTTCACGTGAACTTTGTGCGTTCCCTGGGTGACGACGACTTGCTTCAGTCGCAAGTGAAGAGGTTCTGGTTGACTGACTTCGGTGAAAGTTTAGCTGCATCTGAGGTGTGCATGTCATTGGAAGACAAACGAGCCTTGAAGATTATGAATGAGACGGTTACAAAAACAGATGGTTATTATCAGGTCGGGTTGCCTTGGAGAAATCGACCACCTTCGATCCCGAACAACCGTGCTTTC
>OX421454.1:8895858-8905858 GCA_949126865.1 Montipora capitata | reverse complement strand
ACTAACGACATGCTTAAAACTCATAAATATTCTATCTCATTCTCAAAGAGACATACCAGTGACTGGATGCCTTGAGAGGGAATCTTATTATTGGCAATTTAAAATTTTATTATTACTTTCACTTGTTGTACTTTAGGAATTAAGGACACGTGCTTAAATAAACATCAAAGACATCAACAAAGTTTCACAATCTCTAAAAGTGACTTACCATTTATGTCGAGAAAAGCCTCGTCACTTTGTGCAAGTCTAACACTGTTTTGGGCCTCACAACTGTAATTCCCATTATCCTGATATCGTTGTAGGTTCTCAATGGTAATTTCACTACTATTATTCGTAGTGTGGCGCAGCTTGCCATTAAGGAAGAATCGGTACTCTGACACGGGAGGATTAGATGCGCTCACAACACACGTGACTTTGACTGCACCTCCTTGTAGAACACTATAGCTACTAAACCCGATTGTTATGCCTTCAGGTTTGTCTAAATAGAATTGAGAAATTAGAATATTTAAAAACCAATAAATTATCAACAATTATTGTACACTTAGGACTACATTTAGTTCTTTGGGCTGACAGGTTTCACATTATAATTGTCACTGTGAGGGCTGAAAAAGAAATTACAAACGTGAAACAAGAACTGTGTAAAGTCTGGATGACAGAACAGCAAACTCCATGCTTTCAAATGTAATAATAATAATAATTTATTATTTCTATAGCGCGAAATTCATTAATATATGATCTGAAGCGCTTTACAAATTGGTCAAGTAAAGGCTAACTAATGATACTGTTATTTACAATTGATATACAACTTGTATAAATGATAAAAATTTAAAAAAAATGATAGTGTTGCTAACTAAAAATAGAAAGTGAACAAAAATTGATTATATATTGTATGTAGTAATAATAGCGGAACAAATAAGGAAATAGGTAAAAAAGGTAAATCTAAAATATCTAAAAATATGCTTTCCTAAAAAGATGCGTTTTAAATTGTTTCTTGAATGAAGTAATGTTATCAATAGCCCTAAGAATGGGCGGTAATACATTCCATAAGAGTGGAGCAGCAAGCGCGAAGGCTCTGTGTCCGATTTGATTTCGGGCCTTGCTAGAATGTTGTTGCCAACAGACCTAAGATTATACCTAGATTGTTTAAAAGATAAAACAGCAGCGTCGAACAGCAGCGTGATCTGATATAAATTGGTCAACCACAGGTGTACTGGTGACCAGATTCTCGGACATGCGCGTGATGGTTAGATCGAGTATGTGCCCATCCCCGTGTGTAGGTTGTTCGACGTGTTGCTCCAATCCCAAGGCTTCCAATGTCTCCAAGAACTTCCGTGCGTCAGAGACCTGAAGGTTATCGACATGGATATTAAATTCCCCGGTTATAAGTAAGAGTTCCTTGCATAACAGCACAGTCTCTAGGTATTCAGGAAACTCTGATAGAAAGACACTAATCGGAACTCGATGATCGTCTGAATAAGGTGGTCTGTATATGACTATAACCCGCAAATTATAAGAAGATGCCTTTGCGAGCAGCTCCGAATACTCAAAGGATCCATGCTCGCTGACTCTAGAGTTAATCATAGAGACTTCATACGAGTCACGGTAAAGGAGCCCAGTACCACGGCCACGGCCATCTGATCGTTCGTGAACAAGAATACTGTAATCATCAGGACATATTTCAGCCTTAACAGCAGAATCCTTTGGTGTAAGCCAGTGTTCTGTCAGGGCCATCAAGTCGACATTGTGATCCCATATGTAATCATAGATTACAGTTGTTTTATTCCTGACCGAGCGAGCATTAAGATTACAAACTACCATTTGTTTTTGCAGGTAAATCGTTCTAGCCACGTCACGTATTGTGATCAGGTTATCGGTGTTACGCCAAATGCTACGGTGTTTAAAAACGCGCCGTGAAGCAGCCACAGGAGGAATAATCGTGTTTATTATGTTTCTCATTGAAGTGATTGTTCTGGTGCTGCAGTTCCATTGCCTATGGATAGTAGAGCGTAAGACATTGTCCGCAAGTCCCACAGGACCCGGGTTAAGCTTGTACACAAGATCACCGATAAGCTGCACGTGGAATGAAGCAGTGGTGTTAGGGTAGTATGAGCATGGAAGTTTGCATCTCCTAATCCGTGGCAATCCAAAGAATAAGTAGAACGGTCTCTTGAATAGATCAGTATGAACCATGGAATGCTTTGCGTACTGTACTTCTCGGTTAATGAGGCTCCTTTGTTCCATGTGCAAATTTCGGTAGTACAGATTCCAAGGCCAAGCGAAGCTTGAGATTGAAAAACAGGACTTTCCCGCGTAGAAACACATTGTACCTGCTCAGAACTCGTCCACACATCGCTCCATAAGCTTAGATAACGATAGTGCCCGCTATAATAATAATAAGTAAAGACACTGTAGGCAAGAAAAAGGACTAAACACGCGGAGGTCGACTTCGCGAGGTCACCCTTCATTAGTCTTCCCTTCATTAGTTTTTTAAAATTTTCTCCTCTCTTCTCTTCAGCTAAAAATGTGATTGGAATTTATCCCTCATCAATAGAGTAGCCAATAAAACTGCGAAAAAAATTATTGGGTGTGTTAGAATAAAACAGGTATCCCCTAGCTAGATTGGCTTTTTAGTTACACTGTATTTTCCAGGCGGCCTTGTACCTTACATTGGTTATGTTGTCTTTTTCCTCTCTCCCTTGTCATTGTGTGGTACAAATAAAAGATGTCTGTTTGCTGTTGTTGTTCTTCATAGGCCATCAGAAGTCGGAAAATTCAACTCTATCTCATCGATATAACCATAATGTTCAGCTCAAGTAGGCATATATAAGGGACCGTTCATTTTTTATGGGGTAGGGGGGGCTGGTGGAATTTGGAGGAGTGTAATTTGAAAATTGTATGACCCCCCCACCCCCCCCCCCCCCCCCCCCCCCGCCTCTCTCCTCCACAGAGGTTCGGTTATCGGTAAGGTGATCGGCTTTGATCGGCTGTGATCGGTAAGGCGTCAGAATGAGTCCCCTGTGCAAGGTGAGTTCAAGCGCAAGAAACGAGATTGAGTGGGCGGGCGAACCTCTGCCAGATTGCGGTCGTTTTCTTGTACATCTTTGTTGTTTTCTTGTACATTGAACGTTTTCTCATCCGTCGTCGATTTGTTCAACCTGAAACTTGGCGAGAGCCTTCGTTATTATTCCCCGAATAGTTCGCAGTCGTTCATATTTTGAAAGAAGCTCATTTTACTGAAATAGAAAAAAAAAGGTTATTTCTTACAGCCAGTTGTGATACCCGCGGGGGGAGGGCTCAAATTCTTTTCCTTCGCGCCATTCGAAAGCAGTGGAGGATCAGCTTGACTTATCTCTTCGCGAGTTGCCCATTGATGGTAAGTTGAGAAGCATTTTGTCTTTCCTCTTTGA
Organism: Montipora capitata; assembly: GCA_949126865.1. NCBI lineage: Eukaryota > Metazoa > Cnidaria > Anthozoa > Scleractinia > Acroporidae > Montipora > Montipora capitata. Next base: position 8,902,451 of record OX421454.1, on the reverse strand, counting down.
TTTCTCTTATTGTCTCCATCACATTACCAGCTGTGCAAATAACATTCCCCTTTGCACTGAAGTTATAAAGCTTAATATTGTCACAAATTTCTCTTTGACTGTTTGTTTTGAGACTGAACTTGAAACTTCGAGACACTGAGTTCTTTATTGGTTGTTATTCAGATGTTGTTGAAGCAAGCAGCAGCCATGCCAACAAAGGTAGACAACTTACGCCTTCGAAAACTTTAGTAGAGCCGACAAGCAAAAGAGTACGTACATTAAGTGGACGATTCGGGAAGGAGAGGAGTGAGCGATTACAGTCTACCTTGAAAGAGAACTTCGTTGAAAGTCCTGGAAAGCAGGTTGGTCAGGAAGAGGTTCTCAGTGTGTTGAACTTGAATGACAGTGAAAAAGGACTTGCCACACGTGCAGTTAATAAGACATTTCCTTCTGCATGCGTAAACAGAAGGAAAGGAACGTATGGTAATATTTGAAAGGCAATTTCGTTTAACACTGATGCAGAGAAATCACTGAACCAAGAAAGCGAAATTGGCCATGTTCAAGGATTAATCGCTAATGCGAGGAGAAAAGGTAACGAATTGCTTGACGACATTATTGCCAGAGTAACTGCTGGTGAAAGCTATGCCGTACAAGCCCTATTGCAAGCGTATAAGAGAGAAACTGATCTGTTGACATCTTACTCTCAAGTACTTGATAAGCTTTATGAGCGAGAACTGCAATTTCTAATGAGTGGCAATCCTGAGTCACTTTCACAGCAGAAGAAGAACAAACTTACAGCTGAAGTAGAGGTGCTATCAAAAACTGTCAATTTTGGTGTGAGAAGTGGGGAGAATGTATTTGATATAAATGATGAGATGTTTGAAAAACCAGTCAAGAATGTAGCAGAAAACTGTCCTTTACTTTATGACATTGTTAAGACTCTTTTCCCCTCTGATGACTCTAGAAAAGAGAAAGGGGCCATTCATTCCCTGAGTCTCTTGATGAGCCTAAGAAACAGCCACTGTAGAAATGACATCATTCTTGTGTTTACTCTGATGCTGGTTGCATATGGGGCAGGAGCACGCATGATTAACATGCTTAATAGAATTGGTGTAACCATGCACTGGGATACTCTAATGCCCTTTCTCGACAAGTACAGGGAAAAGAAGTTTCAAGAGCTTCATTCAAAAATACCACCTGAAACACCACTTGTATTGCTATTAGACAATGTAAACATTCACAGAGGAAATCAAAGGCATCATCGGCTTTTCAAGTTGCCTAAGGTAAACATGTGGAATTTCACTGTTAGAGGATTGCTCATTCCAGATACCAGAGGTATTGAAGATTCATTTACTGAGCCTATGACATCATGTGAAAGCCAAGCCAATGTACTGGAGTGGAATGAAAACAACATAACTTTGGATAATTCCAATGAACATGATCTCATATGGAAAAGGTTTAGTAAAAGGTTTATTCTTAGTTTGCTGAGTAATGGATTAAACAGGATTCCCACACATGAGAAGCCAATTCATGACATGTCTGAAGCAGAGTGCAATCAATGGCTAGCTAAAGCTGATTACAGTACCCAACAGAATGTTAAAATTAGCATTCCCAGTATTGAAAGCATTACCGACACAAGTATGTCAACAGTTAAGACTGATGTTCACATATTGCCTCTTTCATTGGAGAATAATGCCACCCTTACTGGTACAAGTGCAATCCTTGATCAATTTGCTGATGAGTTTGGACTTTCAACTGAACTAGAAAAACTTGAAACACTGCCATTTGACAACAGGAGGAAGACTTTCAGTCTGAAAAAAGCAAGGGAGTATGTGGAGTTCTTAACTATGCTATATGATCACAGGGATGAAATGGCTGACTTAATAAAAACTTTGGAAGCAACTGGGAAAGAGTTTGACATGTCACATGAATCAACAGATGATGATGATGATGGAAACGATGGGGTGGAAGAAAGTGATTCTGACAATGAAAATGGAACTACAATTCATCAAGCTAACAGTCGTTTTGCAAGAAACGACAGAGCTTTCATTGAGCTGTACAACAACATAGCAGATAAACTGTGGTCTGCTAAACAAAATGATTCAGTTCGACGCGTCATCCAAGACCTACTGAATGTCAATCTGGATGTTAGAGACCATCTAGGCCGGTCTTTGTTACATCTGGCTGTGGAGCAAGGAAACTATGACTTTGTTTGTTGTCTCATGCAAGCAGGCTGCAACCCAAATGTAAAGGAAATGTGTGGTGCCACACCTCTTGTAATTGCTGTTGTCAAAAAGAATGTGCAACTTTGTTAACTATTGGTTGAACACCAGGCCAGTGTTAGGGGACCATTGTTTACAAATATTCCATGTCCACTGAAAATTGCAGAGCAAATGCAGTTGGCTGAAATACATGAGCTACTAAACCCACAAACATCAGACAGCGAGGATGATGACATTTCATCTTATGATAATTCTTTCAAGAGAGGGGATACTGTAAGTGGTGAATTCATGGAACCCCAGAAGTCAGTAGGCAGGGAATCTGCAGGATTTGTGACAGGGTTAGTAGGTGATCAAGGGACATGTAAAACAATCAGAGGAGTGATAGGGAGAGCATCAGGCTACAAATGGGCAGGGATAATCCCAGGTGATCTGCACACCAAAGGATATTTTTGCGAAGCCTGTTTTAAGGAACAAGGACCTGGAGGATTTCACTACATCACAAACAAAGTAATGAAGCGGCCAAAGCTCATATCAGATGTTTTCAAGAGAAAAAAGTTTGAATCAGGCAATCAAGACAGAATTAAAGAGGCTGTGCAAGACTGTGCTTGGTCATATGGACTGGCAGCTGTAATTGAATTTGCTAAAAGTGATTATTACCCAGGTCCAAGAGTTAGGGCAGGATGCCTCAAGAAAAATGGAAACCACAATGATGTCTTACATGACGCCTTTATCCAGTGGCTAGAGCAATGTTGTGAGAGAAGTGTTAGCTTTCGGTACTATTCAAGAATGTTTCTGTATCATGGGCCCCTCCTAGAACTGTTTGACATCTCTACATCACATGTGCTGGGTGAAGCAAGAGAAGTTTGCTATATTCTGCAATTGCCTACCTATGCTCATTTGAATTTCAAGAATTATTTCACAGAAACTTTTGCTCATGTTGTTAACTTTCTTGGAAAATGGCCTTTGGCATTTCGTAGGTTGCTTCAGAAGCACTGTGCTGTAAACCTCTCTGGAAAGAAAGGGAGTGCAATTGAATTGGACGCCTTTGTAGAAGCAGAAATAGTCCAACCTCTCAAGACCTATGTATCAGGCAAGAAAAACTTTAACAATACACTTTTGCTTTAAAATGATTATTAATTGTACTGTCCTTCGATTCTTTCTAATTTATTCATTGATGAATGAATGGTTTCGGCTCCATGTTAATAACCTATGGTTTCCTATTAAAATATCTTGAAGGGTGTGTAAAATTTTGTTCTTGTTGTTGATGATGATGATGATGATGATGATGATGATGATGATGATTATATGTAAATCTTTGGTTTTTAAAACCATTACAATTTTCATTCAATTGTGTTCCTGTTGTGAAACTGATAAATAGAGCTGGATAATTTTGTTATTAATGGAATGCTCAAATTAACAGCTTGCATAAACCATTTGAGGATAAAGTGATGGTATTAATGATGTTGTAATAAGGCCATGGTCCCCTGAAGTTACAGGTAAAGGCATTTGCACTATACCATATTTGAAAACCTTAATCTTACTTAATTTCTTCCTGCAGGACATACCTCTGTAAAGATGTGTGAGCGAGTCATGTCTAGCATTGACCTTTTCAAAGCTGTCAAAAAAGCGTATTCCTCGAAACAAGGTTTTGATGAACATACAACACAAAGACATTCCATCCCAGATTCATTTCCAGACCAACTGAAGGGCACCTGGTTCTGCTTGAAAAACGGATTCTTCAGTGGAAACCAATCAGATGAGCCCCCTGATGTGTATTCTCTTGATGGTGGTGGCAAACCAGGTGGTAAAGTGCAGAAGTGCCTTTTGAATGTCAATGAGAAGGGTTCTAAAAAGGTTGCAGATAAATTTAAAGATAAGCTGTATGAAGCCTTCCCAGATTTACACTTTGATCTTCTGACAAAGTAACTTTAGTAGCAAGGAATTTTTAGTACTCTCATGTAAAGCACATTACTAGGAGGATACAAGCAACTGGTGTCTGATTTGACTGTATTTGTGAACAGGCACCCAGTCATGATAGTTTTTGAGTGTTGGAAAACCCAAACCAAGTTGATCACCGTTACATTTCTGTCCCCCCCACCCACTCCCCTAAAGAAAAACCTGAAAAGGAAAGATTTATTAGATCCAAACATCTTGCCAAACAAGTTTGAAAAGGTCAGAGTGGGCCACTGGGCCTTCTTTAGCTGATTTCTGGAATAAACACTGTCATTTCTTATGATGGTAACTTTATTCTTGGCAGCATGGGACACCCTCACTCTCTCTTGGCATTAAAATCTAAAGTGATAGAACAGGCCCCAGTTGTTTAAAGGGTGGATAGCACAATGTACCTGAACTTTCAACAATTGAGGCCAGGCGAATAAAGAAAATTATATTAAGAACCTGTTTACAGGGATGGCAGAGTGCATTTTTGAATTGGGGGGGGGGGGGGGGGACTTTACAAGTGAGCATCTGAGGCACTAACTTGTAGGGGGGTCTGGGGTCTACTCTTGAAGGTCAGAAATAGACCCTATGCAAAATTGGCTGCCTTTAAATTATTCTCTTGTTCATATTGTTCATATTCAAAATAGCCCAACTAACCTCGTTTTTGAGACAGAAATTCTAAAGAATTTGTTATCCCGAACGAGGTTAGTTGGGCTATTTTGAATATGAACAAAAGAATAATTTAAAGGCAGCCATTTTTGCATAGGGTCTATGCTACTTTCAGCATTCTCAATGAGATATTTGTCAAAAAATAAATGTGGATCAACTGGAAAAGGACCGGTATTTTTAGTGCTTACATGTTACGTGATATATTCATATACAGAAATTCTGTGGGGTTGGGGGAGGCGTTTAAAGGCCAACAAGTTAAGGAAACGTAGGAAGTTAAACTGGAATTTCTGAAGGGGTGGAGGGTTCAAACCAAACAACTTTCCAAGGAGAAGTATAATGCATGGATATTTTCTGGAACATTTCATTGTGGATATAAATCTGAGTGAGCTACCTTTAGGCTCACTTACACACATTGCTGAGGTGGCTCTATGTTAATAAATCTTAACTGAACCTGAAAGCAGGTTGCTTACATCCCCTACAGTCAAAGCAACATTGCAATTACTTGCTCCACTAATTGTTTCTTTCAAGAAGCCTTTAAGAATGAGGTAGTATATAAATTTTACCAACAACTTCCTTCCATTTCTCTCAGGCAAGAGTTCCTTGGCCTTGCAATAGCCATTTAGTTTATCCAGTCCACTGGTTAAAATTTCTGCAGACAGAGATCCCATCAAAACTTGGGAGAACAAAGTCACATTTACTTTCCCAACAATTTGCATTTCTATGACACAGTGAATGACAATTTTAGCTAGTTCTGTTTTATCACTTTGAATGCCATGATCTCTTAGTGGTCCATTTGTACAAACATCACATGTGGTCTCACATGGGTTTGAAGCACCTTCACCAAAATATGAGAGAATCTGCACGTGCCTGCACTCTGTAGAATTATAGAAGAAATAAGTTGATTCATTCAGTTTATTGTATCTTTGATTTTTCTTTCCTTCATCTTCAATCTCTTTTATATTATGCGAATGAAAAGACCGGTTTTCAAATTTAAACAGGGTAATACATGTTGCAGGGTAGCCATCTCTCCCAGCCCGACCAATTTCCTGGTAATAATCTTCAAGGGATTCTGGGAATGTGAGATGTATAACAAATCGGACATTTCCTTTGCTTATTCCCATTCCAAAACACTTCGTAGCACACATGACCTTAGCGTTGTCATTACTCCAAAGTTCCTCATTTTTTTTGCGGTCAATGTCGCTCAAGGCACCATGAACATATGTCACGCTAACACCATACTTTTTACGTTCATGTGCCACATCCACAGCATCCTGCCTTCTGACACAATAGACAATTCCACAATTGTTCTGGAATTTTTCCAGGATCATTGTGGCCAATTGTTGTTTTGCATTGTCTTTTTTGTCCAACACTTCAATAAACAAGTTATCTCGCAAAAAAGATGTTTGGATGACAGAACATTCCTGCAGTTTCAAGGTGTCAATAAGAACTTGTAAAGAGTGAGGTGTTGCTGTTCCAGTAAATGCGGCTATGACAGTTCCGTAGCTTTTTAGTTCCCCAAGTCTGGTATAATCTGGTCTGAATCCAACTCCCCAGGAATCAATGCAGTGAGCTTCATCTACTGCAATTAGCCCCAGTTTTCCAATGGCATTCCAACTGGATAAGACTTTTTTCAGTCTTTCACTAAAAATGCATTCTGGACTGGTAAATAACATGACGTACTGGGACCTAAACCTTGTAAGACTATGAATGACAAAATCCATTTCTGTATCTGTTAGAGAAGAGTTGAAGTAAAAGGCAGACACGCCTTTTTCTCGTAAAATAGCA
>OX421454.1:8860858-8888358 GCA_949126865.1 Montipora capitata | reverse complement strand
CCCAGAGGTGGAGGCAACATTTTCATGCAGAATATCTCTTATTGCCTGAAATATTAATAATAAATTATTACTTATATAGCGCAAAATACATGTGGATATGATCTAATCGCTATACAATAAGACTAAGCAAAATAAAACATGAAAACAAACTATAAAAGGCTAAGAATATACATGATAAAGTAAAAGTAAAACACAGATTAATGAGTAAACCATTTTTTTTTTTGTATTAATTACACCAACTAAGTTCATGAAAACGAGTACCATCACCAAGGAAGCAACAAGGATTCCCCGAAGGTGAGATCCCGCTCGATGTGAGGAGAATAATTTCGGCAAGGTGAGAGCCTGTCACTAAGCTCTTTTCATTGGAAAAAATCACTTCAGAAGGATATACATGTACCTCGCTCCATTTCCAAAATATTTCAATACAACACAAACTAGCAAAAGTAAAGCAACGGGGATTGTCCTGGATACTGATTTCGAAAGTTTCACACATTAAAATACTGAGTAACATTTTATCACAACTTCCACGTGCACGCTCAGAACATTCAACTTATCTTTGTGTTGCAAATTTAACAATTACTGGTCATCACAGTTCTTAGGCCTCAAAACGATTATTCAAATTTGCAACCTTACTCATCCAACGTATTGTACAGAGCGTTCAGGGAGGAAAACTCTAGAAAACCAAAGGCGCGTTCGATTGACTTTATTCCGGAATAAGAATCCGTGGAGTGATGATTAAAACGATATGTTTGGCGCGTTTCGAAGCAGCAAGGATAATAAAAATATGTTCAAAATAGCATTTTAACAGACATTTGACAATTTTAATGTGAATCACTGTAAGAACGAAGGATTTCTAACTTATATTCTATGTATTTAATCAAAAGCACTCCAAATCACTTGAGCTCGAGTGCTACTCACCATGCGACGACCTCGCTTCGAAAGAGGTTCCTGGATCACTGTTTTCCCAGGTTTTTTCCAAATGGTTGGAAAGGAACCTTTCTTTAGCCTTCTAACGGCGCCATCCACATGGAGTGACCTTTCAAAGGAATCTGGCGAAAAATGGTCAGAACAAACAGCGAAGCGACCATCTGGGTTGAAATGTGCACGATGTGTGCCAACGAAAACCTTCCATTTTGCGCGAAGAGTCTTGTTGATCGGCGACTTATGGACGGAAATTCCGGCCGATATATTCGAAACATTACTGCATCCTTGTACAACACAACGTCGCGAAGGCATGCCTTTACAAGAAACACGCAAAAGAAAGCTGGGGAAGAATTATTTCAAATCTTATTCCTTCTTTCCTGCAGAACCAGAACTAAAACTCCCTCTCTACATATAAATTAGCCACGTTTGTTTAGATTTTGTTGAGTCGATGACGTCACTTCCGTTCTCGACCCAGTTTCTTCTTCTTCGCGCGGAGTTGTGTAGTTCGAATAATGGCGGGCGTTTAGATCGCGAATATACAGGGATAATTATAATACTTCTCGTTGGAATTTTACCTTAAGATTCGGCAAATTTGTTACTTAGGGTAAGTACTTTTAAAATCTGAGGAGAAAAGAAAAGGTGCATTTTTGGTCGCAGTAGCACTTTAAAGTGGTAGTCCAGATGTAACATTATTGTTGTTGTAGGTTATGAAATGTTGTGGCAGGGAAGGAAGGGAGCAGGAGGTGAAATGAAACAAACTGGGATAAAAACTGCATGCTAAATTGGTGGGGTTGTTGCTTATAATGTGTGTAGTATGATCCTTTATAGGACATTTTAAAACTCTGCCTCTTCCCAACCTCCTCAATTTTCTAGACACTGGCAAAGGAAATATTAATGTGTGTAGTATGATCCTTTATAGGACATTTTAAAACTCTGCCTCTTCCCAACCTCCTCAATTTTCTAGACACTGGCAAAGGAAATATGAATGACGAGCTGTGAAGGAAGTCAGGAGGGTACTGGTATGCAGTATATTGTATTAAAAACCCAACAAGATTCTACTAAGTTCTGTAGGACTTCAGGGTTAACTTAGAACATAAATGCCCCTTACCTTCTTGTAAAATGTTACTTCTGCATAAATCTTTTGTTTACTTCGCCACAAGTTAAATATTGAAGACATCATTGTGTTTCGCACCTTAACCAAGACTGGTTTACTGCCTTCCTCCAGCCAATGTAAGTCTCCTTTGTGCCACAGGTAAAGACCAAACAACTTTGCTGCCTCTTTTTCATGTATAGCAACTACATCAAAACATTCACCATTGCATTCAATTGTGAAGGTCTGATACAATTGTGCATAATCCTGGATTGTTGGAGGAAAAAGTAAATAATTAAATTTCACACATAAACAGACATAACATGCGTTATTTACAGTTGATATTTGTTTAAATCTTAAACACAACTGTCTATACAAAACTCACTTTCGGGCTGGCGTTCAGTGTTCGACAAAATAGCTTTACTACAAAAACAGGCATTCTCAATGTGATATTAATAAAGCTCATTATATTATGTAAGCTTATATTTATAATTTCCTTCAAACAGAGAAAAGATGTTGGTTTCCCATTTTCTCCCTTTTTTCTTTTTAAGAAATAAAGAGCCGCTTTCCTACGCGTTACGTCTTGTAAACAAAAAAATTCCCCCTAGCTTCATAATTAATGGGTCGCTTCTTTTGCGGAAGGATGCGATAAACACCGCCATCGTGCCCTCGTGTTCCCACCTTGACAAGCAGTTTTGTTAAAGCAGAAAACATGGATAGATTTATGCTTTCTAATCGGCTTACAAACAACTTAAACACGTTTCATATAACCTACTTGTGGGACAGAATGGTGAGGTTGTTTAGGGTTTCTGCGGCCAAGAGTTTCCTCATGCAATTTTTTCCTTGTTGCTGTTCCTCATCCCCACACAAAGCTGGCGAATGTTGAGCTCGATAGTGATTCTTTAAACCGTCAGGAAACAGTAAGACATTATTTAGCGAGCAGTCAATATGAGGGCAAGAGATTTTTCCTGACGTCCAGGCATCTAAATACGTTTTGGGTAAAATATCTTTGAAATGATTCATTCCTGCCTCCCACTTCGGCTTGTCCAGTTCTGAGAGTATTCATTCGCAAGAAGTGTCCCATAATTGTCTTCACTTTGTCATTCTTGTTGCTCTTCTGATGCTGTTTTAATAGCCCATGATGTTTTAAGTATTTGTTCAATTCTGGAACACGGAGCTTTTTTAGCTTGGTGGCATCTTCACACAAATTAACCCAATGATAATCTTCATAGGACTTTTCTCTTGCCTCCCTACTTTCCCTCGCCCTTTCCTCCAGTCTCTTCTTTTTTTTGAACTCCATGACCTCAAGATGCTGGAAATAGTCAACCACAAACTTTGGTTGCACAATGAATTTGTCTCCAAATCTCACATCAAGATGCGAAAGGATGGTGAAAGCGACGAATCCTTTAAAAAGCGATTCACTGCTGAACGATCCTGGCAGTTTGATCTTTTGATGTCAGAGGAGGCCGCTTTTCAAAGGGCAGATGGTTGCTCGGAGAGGTTAGGAGAACGGCTACAACCAGAGTACCAGTTAAGACCAAGTGATGGACGGAGACTGAACTACGTTATAAAAGAACTCAAAGAGGCTGTTGAGAAACTGAAAGGGCTGTTAAAAATTCTCAGTGATCATGACTCCATGCTCTTCCAGGCGAATGGCATTACCCTGAAGCATGACAAGAAATTCCACCATGACTTCAATGTGGAGCACATCGCTAGGATTGAAGCAAAGCTGCTAAATGTTTCAGGGGAATTAGAAAACCTCGAAAAAAAGAAGGAGACCTTCGACCAGATCTTCAAGGGCCTCACAGGAAACTATGCGTCAAAAAAAAGAAAATTAAAAGAAAACCGTAAGAAATCAAAGAGCAGAAAACGCAAACGGTTTGAAAACAACGTCCGACGCGTGTATCATATCTGCTTTGCAAAAGAGCTTCCCAGTTGTCTTCTTTATCCTCCCTCCCTGACAATCCCGGAAGCATGCATAAAAGTTGAAGATGTAGCAGCAGTGTTGCTAGCACGGGATGCAGTATTCATCGCTCACCTACTGCAATCAAACTACTTCAGCAACGCGGCAGGAAGCAGGCTGATTACCAACCTTAAGCCAGAAGTAAGAAACAGGATGTATTGTTTCCTGCATCCTGACGATTATAGCTCAAACGTCGGAGACACGAACAAAGATGAAGAAGAAAACGACGAAGAAGAGGAAGAAGGGGAAGACAATGAAGAAGAACAGGAGGAAGAAGAAGAGGAAGATAGCGACGACGAGATCAAAGAGAACGTCGAAAATGATGAATTGGACACCTTGTAGTAGTTTCATTCCCCTCCCATTAAATTTCTCAGAAAAAGCCTTGGTAACGAGGTCAGTTCCAATTACAGGACTCATATTATTGGTCTTTGTTTAATATGCACTTGACAACAACATTTTTATGAATGAAAAGAAAGTTGTTACTATTCAAGACTGTTATTATGGTACGTTCACTCTTATTATAAAATATATAAAAAGCTGTTGAGAAGTTTTCTTGAATATCCTGGAAATGTTTTTGTATATTTGTTATAAATAAAAGAGGTCAATTTTTTCCTCAATTTGTAAAATCTCTTATCTTATTTTTAATCTAATTTTTTCGTCCAACCCCCCCTTTTCCTTCATTTTTTTTCGGCTGGCCCCCCCTTTCAAGCCAATTTTTTTTAGTGCCCCCCTCTCCAAATCCCACCAGCCCCCCCTTTCTCATAAAAAATGAACGGTCCCTAAACCTCTGGCGTTGCTAAAACGAGGGGGAGGGTATTGTCAAGGGTGAGGATGATGGTGAGGGTGAAGGTGACTTAGGAATGGGTTATCTGTTTTTAATTGATCGCATTTGAGCTTAAACTTCAGGGCGGTGGCTCTTAACTACCAAACCCTTGCTATGAACCCCTTCAAATAGTCATTTTTCGAATTTCTTTAACTCTACAGTGATACTTTTTTTCCAAGTGTGTTCTGTTTAACATTCCTTTGTGTGGTTTGACTCACAACCATATTAGTTAAATCACGTGACCAAAACGGAAAATGTCTAAAACCTTAGTGAGTTAACTACAATGTATGTTTTTCACAAATTTCAAACACAACAGTCCGAGAACATTCTAACACAAAATATGTAGCATGGATTTTAATAGAAATTATATCTCCAAAAAATTATGGTGTCATAAGGCCCTCCTTTGATACACTTTTTGAAATATCAGTTCCATTTTTTGCAAATAGAAATTCCATGCTCAAGTTTACGAAAAATCATGGGACAATTTCCATCCGGTGAAAAAAACACCTCTTCCTTTCTTTTGCTGGGATCGTTTACCTGTTTTTTACTGAAATAAAATACAATACAATACATACTTAATTGACCCCTCCCCATAGGGGCTTTTTAGGGCCAATGAAGCACAATCAACGAAACAACAGTACACAACAACTACAACTGTTAATAATCCCAACTGTCCGGAGGCAAACCAGTTGGCTATTTACAAGTGCAGCTGGGAAGTTGAACCAGGGACTACCACGAACAAATCCAACCAGTGGTCAGAGCGGGTCTTGTCCCCAGGATCTCCAGATCTCAAGGCAAGCTTCTCAACCACTGGGCCGCATTGACCCCTCAAATGCACAGCAGAGAACTGGGACTAGTTGTGCATGCGCCTTCTGACTGAAGTGATGTCAGATTTCCATGGAAAAGTTACTTCATTGAACCATTGCCTTTTTGTAGGGCTCTTTCACTAAAAAGCCTCCTTAGCAACCATTGTCTTTTTGCAGTTAAGTGCTACCCCCTTAAGTATTTCCAATAAAGGGACCGTGAAACAGTAAAGGACAAGTTTGACTATTTGATATCTAATAGGAAGCAAGCAAGTCACAAGCCGCAAACCCGCTGTTTCTTTCATCATAATTTATCACAACTGAGCACAAATTATTTTTGACAGAATAGACAATTTTTTATTATTTTTGTATTAATACTTTCGTTTTCTTCATTAAAAATATCTATGTCGTGGAAGATACTCACCCTCATTCTAACCTTCGTTTTAGCAACACCGCATATTAAACCTCTGGCATCACTAAGTCTAATAAAATAACTTTGCAGTTTATTTTTTCCTTCTTTTTTTTCGTTCAGATTAATTAAAAAAATGATCAAGTTGACAGCTTGAATGCAGTTATTAGAAGTACCAAGAGTGGAGATACACATATACTGTCGCAGATAGAAATCCCAAGGGAGTAAGAAATCTGGCATAAAGAGAGAGACCCCAGCTGTTTAGAATTGTGTCTAACTTTTGCACTAGTTTAACTAACTTTGATGTTAATATCATTATTATCGACACTCATAAGAAAGAAACGGAGGAGTTTCCTTGTGATTACTTTTCTAACCAAATCTCAAAACATATAACCATGGAAACGTGGTGGTATAATTGGAGAATGGACTTCATTTTAATTCTTTATGGAAAACCTTATGTCTATTTCTTTATCTTGCCTGATCTTACTAGTAAGCCGTTCATAAATAAGTAGGGAAACCTTGTCTCACCCACCTTGACAATTCAAAACAGTTATACATGTAGTGCAAAAGCGTTGTTTCAGAAAGTGCTTTTGGGTTATTCAGGTTAAAAATCTTGACCGTTTCTTTTTTATACATTTAGCTCGGCCATTCAACAAGGCTTTGCAAATGTATAGTTGCAAGTCTCTCTCCCTCTCTCCCCGTCAGATGATGCTAGTTTCATTGCTAGTTAATCAGTCCTTTTTTGGCTCTATCCTATTATAGGCTTTCCTTGGTGTTCCCCTTTTCCTCTTAAGTGATAGTTCCCTAGGATAATTCAGTTATTTTCTAGTTCTCCTTTTCTCCTGACAGGGCTGAACATTCTCATCTATCTAGTTGCTATAGGGTTCAATATCGTTGTAACAAATCATTTGTTCAGTGTTCTTCCTAGGATTAACTCCAAGCTGTGTTCCATAACACCTTTTATTTCTCCTTACCATCTCCCTTTAACATAAAAGACTCTGATCCGTAAGTTGCTATTGGAAGGCTACCTAGAGCTCTAAGTAAGAATACCTTCAGCTTGATGTTAATTCCTCTGCTTTTTCTAAATTTTGCCTAGCATTTGTACTGTGGCTCTTGCCAGACCGATTATTCTCCGAATCTCATGTGACATGTTTGCTTCAAAGTTTACCTTGGATTCTGATCCTAGTTCTTTATAACTTCCTTGACTTCTTATACACAGTAACCAGTGATGAAGCCGGAAATCATCCTCACTAACTCTCTCATTGCCTATCATCATAATCTCTGTTTTTATGGTGTTTAGCAGTTCGTCTCTATCTTCACTTGCCTTTTTTACGGACTAGAGAGGGTTAATTCAGGGAGTCCTATCATGCACTGCAAAACAGGGTAATGTCATTTGCAAAATGCAAATTGTTAACATTGTAAGGCTGCTGATACTAATTACTTGTGGTTTTCCATCTATTGTGGTTGTCATGATTATTTCTTCAGAATAAATATTGAACAAGGAGACAGCACACAGCCTTGTCTTGTGCCTGATCTTCCTATATCTAGTCACTCAGTATCCCCCAAAGATGTACTCACTGAAAAGGTTCATGTTAAATCCTTTAGCACATCTCCATCCAGTGAAAAAGAAAACATTACAATCATTATGTTCCATAGTTGGGCATGACCTAAGTGCAATGAAAGGCTTTAGCACTCACGATAATACACCAGTTCGTGATTTGCTCATTTGTTTCCTTGTCCACAACAAAGCCTGTTTGCTCTCCACTTACTTCTGCTTCATATCTCCTTTTCAGTCTGCTAACTATTATCCTCAGAAATACCTTGCTTTCTTGAATTACAAGGCTGATACTTCGGTAGAGTACTCTCAGAATATCTTTTATTTCGGTTTGCTCTGAATTCATACATACTAAGTCATGACTCGGTTATCGTGAGTACTAAAAAGAGCTCTCATTACATTACAGAGTATCCTGACAGTTCATTCAATGCTTGGTTGTTGTGATTACTAAAAGCTTTTTACATTATTACGCTAGTACAACAGAGTATCCATACACTTTTCAATTTCAATGGTCGCCTTGTCTCGAGTACTAAAAGCTTATTACATTATTACGTTATACTCAGTGAGGTGTATTTATACATTATTACGACATTATGACTGAGTATCCATAAACTATACTTTTCATTTGCAATGCTCGGTTATTGTGAGTAATAAAAGTTTGTTACATTACTCTATAATGACGTTTTCGAGGCTCACTTATGGGAACTCTATCACTCTCCTTAACATTCGTTATCGTAAGTAGTGAACGCTTCTTACCTTTACCTTTACGACGAACAAGTTACTCTTGCATTTTTCATTTTCAACACACAGTTACAGTGAGTGCTAAAGGCCAAGAACTTTATTACACTATTACAAGCATCTTTCTACAGCTCATATCCTCCATGTTTAGGGAAGTTATTAAACCATTTTCATGCTTGCACCAGAATGAAATGCCAATGAACATACTTTTTTCTTGAGAGTAGCCCTTGCGCTATTACGACCGAATAAGCGAAAAAAAAAAACAACAAAAAAACAAAAAAAGAAAAGAAAAGAAAATAGTTAATCTATACTGGACATGGTATAGCTTTCTTTAAATTTTCTGGTAACTTATGGGTTCAACAAAGACAGAGAAGGAATCGAACACCTTAAGTGGATCTGTGATCTCTGTTGTCTGGTTATTTGTATTATTTGTACTCAACTCTGCACAGTCTTCAGGTAAAAAGAAAATGTGACAGCCAAGAATTGTTTGAATGAAAGCTTGTCGTCTATTTCTTTCTTCATTATTCAAGGAAAGGTTCTTCGTGGAAAGGGTTTGATCCTGAAATTTATTTTGTTGCAATTGCCTACGGTAATTTGACACGATTGAGTTTCCTGCCTCGACGCACGTAATGAAATAGGAATGGTTTTGCCTCTAAGAGCAAATAGGTTGTTTGTTTCAAAAAAAACTTTCCCTGGAAAAGGTGGCCTTTATGAATTGATCATGTTTTGTAATATGCAAGCTACTGGATAGTTTTTATGGCAATAGTAAAGCATTTTCGTGTCAAAATGAGGTTAGCGTCTTTCTGTTGTGTTAACTTAATTAAATATACCATGCCTCCTGAGTTTGTATTTATAGTCTGCCGTAAACTTGTGTCACACGTGCAACTTGATTGCCCGATTATGCATAACATCTACTTGGCCCTTTGACATTCCATTGCAAAAAACTCAAAAAATATGCACGGACCTGTTGATTTCTCTGTAATTTGAAAGGGTGATTGCTAACGAAAAGAGAAAGATTTTCACAATAATTAAAAATTCCTGTGTTAAGCATGTTGTGCAATTTTTGACAGAGAATATTAAATTATGAAAAAAATATCTACGGATAGTTGTAAAAAAAGGTTTATTTTTAGCGGTTATTTGAACATAAAAGATGCAACGCTTGACGAGAAATAATATTTTTGTTCATATTTGAAAGAAGAAAAAATTCGCGGGAATCAGGACGCGATGAAAATGAGTTTAAAAAATTTGCATACGTGCGTTGAAATGTGATACGTGAGGAGACAGGTATTTTATTTCTCTGACAAATGATTTTGTCATTGTAGTGTACAATGAAGTTTATTTGGGAAGGCAAAAATATTTCTTTAACTCCCTGGTTAATCCAGTTTATTGCTACAACTTACTAGTGCGAAGATTGTTTACATGAAACTCAAGCTATTTGCGAGTGTCATAAAATTACATCATTTGTGTGAAAATATATCCCTCTACTCTAACACAAAAACATTCAGATAGGAACAGTCTTCATATTTATTAACCATTTCTTCTGTTTTTGTGCTTGTCAGCATTGTGATTTGGGATAATTTGCAAGCCTGCTTTTGTATCTCATAGATGTTCAGATTTTCAATTACATGGCCGCTCAACCTCGCAATTGTGTAAATAGTTCACCGTGAAGTCAAAACAGATACGTTTCTCAGAAATCCGACAAAGAAGGCTTCCTGAACGACATATGAAATGTAAATATTCAGTTACATATTACAAAATTAAAAACCAAAGACGTAAGTTTCTTGGCTAAAAAGTACGTTGTTTTACTCTGGAAACAACGAACGATTAACATTCTTTCCCGTAGTTCATTCAGTTGACACAAGGTGATCACGTGCACCTTTATGGTTGCCTTGCAAAAACATCATGACCGTTACATTCGTTCATAAAAGTCAGAGACTGCAGAAATTTTCATGTTTTTTTTTTTACGATCGATTGTCATTAATCTTTCGATGAGAATTTGATTCAGAGTTTTATATAAGACTTTGTTTTTTTTATTTTTTCTTTTCTTTTCTGTTAACTCCTTGCTTTTACGGTATTGTTTGGTGCAAACGTAAAGCCAAACAATGTTTTGACCTTGCATTAGATTAGGCTAACAAGAGGAGGTATTATGAAGCGGAAACAACATCTTCAGTCCTTTCTTAGTGTGTGCAAGAAACGTTTGCTAAG
This sequence comes from Montipora capitata, assembly GCA_949126865.1. Taxonomy (NCBI): domain Eukaryota; kingdom Metazoa; phylum Cnidaria; class Anthozoa; order Scleractinia; family Acroporidae; genus Montipora; species Montipora capitata. The sequence continues at coordinate 8,877,848 of OX421454.1, read as the reverse complement.
TGCAACTGCAAGGCATACATGACATGCTGGAAAATGTCCGTCAGACCAATTTGCAGTTGTTTTTTTGCAGACTAATAATATTTATTTAAAGACGAAACGAGTGAATTTTACACAAGAGCGTGTTTTGTTATCTTTAAACTGAATTTATTACCAAAGCTTAAAAAAGACCTCAAAATGGGACAGGACATTACAAAATAATTAAAGGTGTGAACGTGAAGGGCCTCTGCTGGCGCGACATGTGGCTGACCATCAAATGGTCTTAATAACGCCCCACTTGAAAAAATTAACTGAAACGCTGCAGTTCAATACCACCCAATTCAGTGCCTTCTGTTTTTGTGTAACACGTACCACAGGCAACCCATTATACGCTTTATGGAGCATCTAGTTGTACTTAAAACGTCGTAAAAAGCTCACCAGTACGTGTTTTCCCCTCATGCCTCTCTGTAGCTCTGTAGCTACTCATAATTCTTCTACAGGCAAACTGGTGTCTAGCCTGGGAAAACGGCTGTGTCTACCAGGTAACATTGATGACATCAAATGAAGCTATGATCTTCGCAGTTATGAACGCAATTTTTACAATTCAGGACTTCAACGGCGTTTCCGGTGCGACGCTCTAACCAACTGAGCTATGAAGCCACTGACGTTGGGAGCTGGTCATTTGTGGGTTCTAATGGTCCCATGAGGAATGAATCAATGATGAAATGGCATATGAAATAATCATTTATGAACTGCGGATATGAAATCAAGTGAAGCTATGATCTTCACAGTTATGAACGCAATTTTTACAATTGCGTAGAGAAGGCTGAAAAATTCAGGACTTCAACGGGGTTTCAACCCGTGACCTCGCGATTCCGGTGCGACGCTCTAACCAACTGAGCTATGAAGCCACTGACCTTGGGAGCTGGTCAGGCTTCTCTACGCAATTATAAAAATCGCGTTCATAACTGCGAAGATCATAGCTTCACTTGATTTCATATCCGCAGTTCATATATGATTCATTTCATATACCATTTCATCATTGATTCATTCCTCACGGGACCATTAGAACCCACAAATGACCAGCTCCCAACGTCAATGGCAGTAAGTAAGTAAGTAAGTAAGTAAGTAAGTAAGTAAGTAAGTAAGTAAGTAAGTAAGTAAGTACGTAAGTAAGTAAGTAAGTAAGTAAGTAAGTAAGTAAGTAAGTAAGTAAGTAAGTAAGTAAGTAAGTAAGTAAGTAAGTAAGTAAGTAAGTAAGTAAGTAAGTAAGTAAGTAGAGATCTTTATTATTATTAAAAAAACATCCCCACAGACAAAGGTGTGAGTTTACAATAAGAATAGTATTCTATACTACTATACAATTAAAACGGAATTAAACGAAGTTAAATAGGCATCTGTTAATAAAGCATCGCTTGAACCTCTCGGTTCTCACACATGGCAAAATAAAATCATGGCCCCTGCTTCTTAAAAAACGTGATCTTTGCGGAGGAAGAAGGTCATAGAGAGGATGAGCCGCATCGGTTATGATGTTGTTGCATAACTGCCTATCTCTTAAAACGATGTAGCTGGTCATTGGGGTGTACTTGGAGGTATATCCATATCGCAGAGCACGCCTACAAAACTTATCAATCTGTGCAATGTATTTGCCCTGGTGGGCACAGGCCCATACTTTTCATGCATATAAAAATAATGACATTATGAGGCTATCAAATAACACAGTCAACTCCGATAAGGAGTAGCCAAAGTACTTGCAGACCCTCAAAATGTAAAGTCTAGAATTGGCTTGCCAAGCATATGCTCAAATTGAGTATCCCAGTTGCACGGGTCTTCATTAAATGTTACTCCTAACAATTTGAGCTCCTTCTTCCTAGCTATCCCATCAATATCACCTGGAGGAGTTTTCCTGGTCTTCCTTCTTACTACCATTTCAAAGGTCTTCTTAAAATTTAACGTCATCTTGTTGTCGTCTGCCCAGAGTTTGATGCTGCAAACGTCTTGATGTGATGGGTCAATCTGACCTGGGCTTGACCTGATAGGTACACTAACTGTGATGTCATCAGCATATTTAATCAGTAGTGAACTTGAACTAACAGGCTTGATGTCGTTTACCATGATGGAAAATAGAATGGGACCAAGAACAGTCCCCTGCGAGACACCTTTGTTAATACTGAGGAACTCTGTTACAACACCATCCACCAGGACTCTTTGTTGGCGGTCACACAGGAAGCTCATCACCCAGTTGATGATATATGGGTTAATGTCATAAGACTTAAGTTTGTCACACAAGACTTGATGGGAAACAGAATCAAAAGCTTTACTAAAGTCAAATGATAGGACCCGGACAAAATCTGCATCCTTGTCCAGCCAATCCAGCCAATAATGTTGACACTTGATTAGAGCCATAGATGTACTGCGACCTTCCATATAACCAAACTGGTCTGGGCCGATTTTGTCCTTAAGCACAGGAGACAGTTCTTGTTTGCAAACAAGCCGTTCAAAGATCCTCATTATGATATTAGTTAATGAGATTGGTTGCAGCTGACCGACTTTGTTTTGGAGAAAAAGCAAGGAAAAAATGCCCTAATTTCGACAAATAGGTCATCATAACGAGATGTAGCCTCGTCTACTAATTCGTTGAAAATCATAAATTATAATTTTAGAGTCAATGTTTCTGTGCATAGAAATATAGGAGTGGGTTTTTTTAGATAATTGCATGATGCTGAGGATGTCGTAAACAGCAGAGTTAATCCGCAACAAGCGCTACCTGTTGTAACCACTTCCGGAACGCAGGACACACGGAACGAAAGATTAAAAAAAAAGAGACAACTTCTTACATTGTGACTTTTTTTTCATTTCAACATATTTTGTACATTGTAAGAGGAGTAAGTGATTCATGTCTTCAAAAATAGGGGTTACCAATGATCTAAACGAGTAAAATCGATGCTTTTGGAAAAATTAGTTTGTCACGATTTTGAGGGACCTGTCGGGGAAGGACTGGAACACCAGACAGGATCGATTAATGAAAGGTTTTTGTACAAAAAAAAAAAAAACACTTTCTCGAGCATAGCAACGAAGTTTCAAGCAGGCGTTATCTATTAGTGCTTTTTGTATAATATCTCTTCACTGCCGTTTTTCTCATCTTCTGGAGTGTGGTTTTTGTGAAATATAATTACTGGCTGTTTCCTCTTAGGTCCGCACTATTCAAGTGCATTAGGAGGAGAAGATAATTCCGCTCTATTTTCATGAAAGTAAAGGAAAATAACTTAAAAAACATGCATTTATTTTGAACTAAGAAGTTCGTAACGTAATAAAAACATTTTAAAAAACCAACCCCATTAAATTTACGGAACGTCGTTGACTAAAACTAACCTTCCTCGGGTTTTCAAAACTTTTAACCACTACTCGATTAGCGACCTTTTCCAGCTTCCCGGTCCTTTCTCTTTAACGTTTCATGATGAATTGGAAATTCTTTAGCCTAACTAATCTTTTAAGTAATGCGTGACACATTACAGTCGCGTTATCTGCGCAGTAAAATTTGCGCACAAGCAATTAGCACGAACGCCCTTAATTAGCTGAATATGTCCATAGAACTGTGCAGCTGAGAACTGGATTGCAAGCAACTGCTGGTGAGTTTTCAGAAACCTCATAGGCCAGTTTCCACAAATACAATGTATCAATTCTTGTTAGTTAAAACTGGTTATGAAACAAATTCATCCACCTTTAGCAAGTTTTACAAGCAACCTATTGTTACTGTTGTACAAATTCTTGAGCAGTTAATACTGGAAAACCTTCACTGTTGAGTTGAAAAGACAAAACAATCCCTCGTTTATTGTAATGAATCGTAACATCGAACGCTTCCCTTTCAGTTTAATGATTACATTTAATTCCCCACCATGTAGTTTCCTTTCACCCACTACGTCATTAGTTTTAAAACCTCAAAGTTTTACACGTCTTGTGGACTTAGTTGTCAGCTTAGTTTTTAGTTATCCCGCATGTGTGTAGTGTGGAGTTTGCCAGCACCTACAATAATTTAACTGGAAGTTGGCTACATGCATGAGTTGCAGTGCAAGCAGGAACCAATGTGTAAGTGAAACTTTTATGTTAGTCTTTAGAAAAAGGGCTGAGTTTGCAGCATTTTGACTAGTAGATCGCGGTCTCTCTCTAAGGTTCAATTTTGTTTCTTTCATTGCTAGACTTTCTGAAGTTTAAGTTTCTGTCTTAATTAGTATTTCTATAGATTGTTACAACCTACATGGCGGCATTCTCGAAAACATTTGTCTGACCAAAGTTATGATTAGAATGTCCACTATTGTTTATTGCCGATTCCTACTGTTTTATTCCTTTAGCACTTAGTGATTAGCTTATTGATTACATTGTGTCTCAGTTCACACTTGAATTTTGTCAATTAAAGCACCATCAAATAAAGTTGGTTCTTCATGATACCTTTGGCCCTATTCAACCAGTAAAACATAACTGCTATCCAGCCTATCGCAACGCATAGATTGGCCTGTGACACTTTGCCTTTCACCACATGCTGTGAGCTTCGTGCAACATTTATATTTCCTTTGATGTCAGTCGTATTCCTAAGTGACCTTATTTTCTGATAATTATGGAGATGCTACGTTTTTTGTCGTTACAGTACCTTTGGAAGCTTCTAGAGGTACTGTATAGCTGCTGCCATTAGTTTTGAGAAACAGCTTTGTATACCATTGCAAAATTCATGTTCTTCAGCTTTTGTCACATGATGGTAGCTGCTTCTGCAGGATATATTTAGCAATAAACACTTTATTGTCACTTTATATTGTCACTTTACATGCTTTGAAATCTCTGGTGACTCCAAAGTGAGTCGGACTGGTGTTAAAATAGCATTAAAAGAGCCTTACCTGTACAGTATGTTGAAGTTTCACTCAAATTCCATGAAGACACCAGTCACGAACCAGGGAGTCACGTGCCCGCCCCGTGTTTAAGGGCCATACTGATTTTCTGGTGTTGAGTTGTCTTCACTTTTTTTGTTTGGAAATCACTCGCCCTTTAAGATTGATTGCTCTGAGTGCTCGTGCATGCCTGTATGTCATGTGAATCCCACGTTTGTGACAGGTGTCTTCATAGAATATTTTTAGCCAAAACCTCATCTTACAGGGAAGTCTCGCTTAACTTTTCAGAATCGTATTGCACAGTTACTGTAGCATTCTAGGTCCAGTGTTCTCATTAGGATTTTGTCTTAAGGAAACCCAGGGCCCCCTCTCTTGAAATATAGGGGCCCAGCAGGAGCTTAAGTGGAACAAAATTACTTGCAAGCGCTCCATGATTAGGGTGGAAAATATTCTTTGTGATTTCTCTGTCCATTTCATCAAGGCATGTTCAAATTCAAACTCTTGCATTGGTGACCCTTGGACAATATTGTGCAGAAACGCATTTCATGTGTTTGCCTCTAGACAGATCTTACAGGTCAAGATCTTTTTGTCGGCATAATAGGTAAGCCATATGTGTTGCAACTGCCATGCTGGTGATGCACTCTGAAAAACACGGTCTTTCTTCCACGAAACAGCTTCTTGATCTTTTCTTGCTACGTTGTCCTCTTCACCAGTGTTATGATGATCTTCTTTGTTAACTCCTTGGTACTTTAGGGTCTAATTTTCTTGTACCACGACGAATAGCTCCGAGGGACGAATAACATGAGCCCGCACTTCGCTTGACCTTTAAAAAATTGCAACCTTACTTCCAAAATTCGCTCGCTTTCGCTCATAGCATCCTTGCACGGCCATTTGGAATTTTCTATTTTTCTTGCAAGAATGCCAAAAGGGCGCGTCCTGGCGAGAACACTGTACATGTAGGTCCATTACATTTCACAGAAACCCATCAAGATTGGGCTAATGCAAAAAAATTAGAATCATATTGCGATTATGTTTCTCTAAAAAACTAAGGTTTATGTGCTAGCAGTAAATTTCAAATGCTTTCTCTCAAAGTGATTTACTCTTACACAGGTCAAAATTAAAGACAGAAATGCATTATTAGCCCTAAGTTTCATCTTCAGTATTCTGAAAGTGGGAAACTCTTTTCACTCTCTTAGACTAACAATTGAGAATGAGTAAAGCACTGGAAAACAGCAGTTCTGACCTGCCGTAATGCTTTGTCTCTGTGGAAATTGTACGGAGGACAGGAAAAGTACTTCTCGTAAGCGTAAGCAATCTTGTGCCACCTTTTCAGAAAATTGGCAAGGCCGAAACAAGAATAAACAAGAATAAGTGTGAAATAGTAAGTAAGTCTCTTTGGGTTGGTCAGCCTCTTGGTCTAGAAGAGATGGCAGAGAGCAGTGGAGGCTATGCTGTGAGTTAAAGGCTTGGAAGGCCCAAATCAAGAATGTTCTTTCTCTGAATATAAAGCGTGAAATTATGAGTAAGATAAAGTCTAGCGACTGCTTACATCAATAATGCAGTAGAGGCTAAGACTATTTTGAATTTCTTCAGTAGAACTGCAAAATCATTGTGAACAATAATAATGTGATCTCCGTTAGTTTAAAGTCTCTTCAAAGGGTGGTGAAAGCCGGTTGGCTGAATAATTTGCAGACCAAACTTGCAATCTAAAATTTTGGAGTTAATTTTGTCTCACTCTCACTGTACACCATTTAGGCAAAAGCTGAAATTGTTCTGGGCCTGGTGGTCGAAAGCCGAAACTTTTTTTTCACGTTTTCAACTTTTTGGTGAAAGTTTGGTTTGCTTATTCTTGTTTTTCAAGATTGACTTCTTCTAATGTAAAGTTTTGCCAAATATCAGCGATGAAAAGCATTTGGGAGTACAGAAATTAACTCCTTGGTTAATTTTTAATCTGGGGTTAGCGTTAATCGGCTTTTGAACAACTAGGCCCTGGGTACCACCATAGTTCCACTTCCTCCTGTCAGTTGAGAATCTTAAAGATTTGTTGATTAATTGCTTCATTAGTCCTGAAAAGCCCAGGAGAGTACAGTTCTGTAGCTGTCAATGAATTTTTTTACATACATACAGGGTTTTCAATAGAAATTTTAGTAGGCAGCAAAACCTGAGGGTTAGGAGGAGAATGGACAACAGGCAGGGGAGTTTGGGCCTCTTACAAAACATTTCCTGCATTCTGGAGCACGAATTAGGGTAATAGAACAGAACACTAATATCATTAAATTTTGGCTTTTTTTAACTCAGAGAGAGTACATGAATGCTATAATTTTTTTGGAAAAATTAACAGCGAAATATATATGTTGGGAAATAGCGTGACAGCCCCTTTAATGCTCCTTTGCATTCCATACAGCTGCGTGCAATGTATTTCATTTGTCATGACTGAAAATGTATTAGTTAACAAACCAGGCAGCTTACACCAAGTACTGGGCTGCTGGACCGCTGCTTCAAAAACGTGTGTGCTCGGTGCTTGAATGGACAGGAAAACACGGGGAGTCGGGATGGCTTAGTGGTTATCAACCGCGCCTCCCACCTCTGGGACCCAGGTTCAACACCTTGGCCTGGAAGTAGTATGTGGGCTGAGTTTCAGTCGATCTCAATCTGACTCTGAGGGTTTTTCTCTGGGTACTCCGGTTTTCCTCCCTTTTTCAAAATCGACTCTGGATCAATACCATCCGGGCGGATACCCTCGCATAGGAATAACCTCTGGTATCTCTCCCTTTCATTGTAATGAATGAATAAAGATGGTATTATTATTATTAAAACAGAAATCGACGCCGAAATTACTCCGAATGCAAGCGTCTTGTGTTTTGTGCAAATGTTTCTCATGTTATTCGTAAAATTTGGGGTAATTTCCAAGAAAAAGTAGGCGGTAAGCTAACGTACAATAGCTGGCGAGTCAGTGTACAGTATATTACAGTATTATTAAATGTATAGTGTTCAGTAATAATAAATAAATAAATAAATAAATAAGTAAATGCATAAAATACATTAATAACGTCTGACTAACAATCCTCAAATGCTTATCATACTCACTATAAGACTTTTGAAAAAAAAATTGTAATTATAGAATAAAGGCACTTACAGTTCACAGTAACATTCACTTGCTTCTCTGTAATTCCTGCAGAGTTATTAGCTCTGCATGTATATATGCCTTCATCTGATCTTTTGATATCACTGAAACTGAGATAAACTGTTCCAGATCCCGCACTCACAACTCTGCCATCATGGCTCCACTGCACACCTAGATCCACTTTTCCTATTCCTGTGCAACTGATATTAACATGGTTTCTCTCTATGAAGCTTTTACTTGCCTCTCTTGGGTGGGTGATGTTGGGTTTGCCTGTTGAATAAATTATAAAATGTAGTCAGTTACAACTAAATAATAATCTAGAATCGTTGAAACAAACGCGTATGTTTAAGTTTAATGGTTGAAACTGCGGGTCGCTAATACCGCGGAGTTGGTTTAGAGTCAAAATAGATACTGCAGTGGTTTCATATTGCCTTTTGGAATCCCAGCGCTCCGGTAAGGGAGTTTTCTTATCGGTTGATCTCGGGAGAAGCGATGACGTCAACTTTGATAAATGTCAATCAACTCTAAATTCGCGTTAATTTGGAAGCCGTTTACGATGGGAATTTAAAACAAGAACGTGAGTCATATTCGCTCTTTCTGAAAAGCAAGATGTTTTGGCCATTCTGCCCACAGGTTTCATTAAAAGCCTTATTAATCAAAGTTTCACTGTTGTGAAAAGTGTTATCGATGCTGTTGTACCAACCGTGATTATTATTATTATGTCGTACCGCAAGGATGTTGCAATTATCGCTAAGTCGCAGAAATAGCATACACCGATTTACAGGTACTATTTTCCGATTTTATACCACGAAGATTTTAAACTATTTTAGGAGTAAAGCCTCCGATTCTACCTATTTTACGATTTCACCTTACACGTAACACGCTTTTGAAATTATTCTCCGATTCTAAGATTCATCCGATTCAAAGATAGCCAAAATAATCAATCAAGAGTTAGCTTTGCGAAAAGGATTGTTTGCCACTGTCGTTTCTGAATCACAAAAACTTATGGATTAAATATCAAGCATGCATTCCTTGCTTCCATGATCAGCTGCGGTAGGCTTGAAGGCTTTTGATTTCGAACTGTGAGGCTGATGGCAAATTACATTCGCCTGAATCTTCCTTCGGTGACAGTGCTTCCTGTGCCCTGGGATCATCTGTTGCTCTTTCACACAAGTAGAAAGCAAATAACTTTGAAATGTAGTAAATCCAAACTTCTCCAAACTAAAGTTCAGGGAAAGCCTTAGTTCTGCCTTCCGACATGAGACGCTAAAAATACTATCCATGCTCACGTATGTCTTCGGTTGTTGGGCTTCTAAAGGTTCACCGGCTCTGCTTTTCATTGGAAAATTGTCCTAAATAATTTTGAAGTAACTCTCAATAAATAAACGGGTAAAATCCGACATGGACGGCTTTTTATTTGTTGCTGTTCATTTGGCGTGGAATCATCGCGCATCACCTTACCGTGTAGCATGCTATTTTTGCGGGACTTTTATTTGTGGATAAAACCCCGCAAAAATAAAAGTGCAACACGGTATTCAAGTTTTGTTGGCAGACGAACATAACATATAACTTATCAGCAAAAAACGCTCATTGATTCCTGCGAGAATGTTTTCCAAATGGGCATGACAGGAACAATGATGAGAGCTGTCAGTCTGTCACTGGGGTTCCAAAACGAAATATGAAACCATTTGTTACGAAAAATAGCATTGCGTGACTAGCGTTACTTTCTAGAGGCTTCGCGAGAGTTACGAGTTTGTTTACTTTTAGGTTCGTGCGTAAGCGTTTCTAAATCGGTGTGTTTTGTAATCTTTCTATAATTAGATTGATTACTATTTTAGAAAGTTCTAGAAGCTTATTGTGAGAGTGTATAAGTAGACGAGTCTAAGCGGAGTTTTTTTAACTAGTTTTTCACAAGCGAAGAGAGTTGTCGTTAGCCGTGTTTAGTCAAGTGTGACAGAAGCAGTGTTTATTCAAGTTGGCGGTGGCCGTGTAAGTTTATCGAGTACGTGTTGTTAAGAATCTTACGTCGTGGAAACTACGTTAATTTTTTTTGGAATAAATCTTCTTGTTGTTGTTCCGACAGCCCTGCGTTCAGTTTAATTTGCAAGCTACCTTTCCTCAAAACATTCGAACTCGTAACATTGGGGGCCTGTCCGGGAGAGGAATTCATTTGTTTGCCGACTACGTTAACCAGGAAAGGATCACAACTTGGAAGGAAGTAGCTGTGCTGTGGAAAAAGTTGTAGCGAGTGAAAGAGCCGCGGAACTTTAGTGCTGTGAAATGGAGAAATTTATTCAGCTTGGCGAAAAGTTTGGTCTGGAAGGAGAAAAGCTGCTTGAATTTGTGCGTGAACAAGAAGAAAAAGAACGCGAAGAGAAACGTAGAGAGGAAGAACGCGAAGAGAAACGTAGAGAGGAAGAACGTGAAGAGAAACGTAGTGAGGAAGAACGTGAAGAGAAACGTAGGCAGATTCAAGAAGAAGAAGAGAGAGAAGAGAGACGCAGACGACAGGATGAGGAAAGGGAAGCGAGACGTCAGGAAAGAGAAATTAGGAAGTTACAACAGGAAGCTGACCTCATGAGACAGAAGGAAGCTGCTGAGGTTGCCAAGAGAGAACATGAGTTAGAACTTGCTAGAATAGCAGCAATGAATGGTGATGGTCGTACTACAGAAAGAGGTGACAGAGAAGATCGGGCCAAGGCACCTAAACTCCCCTCGTTCCTTGATGGCAAAGACGATTTGGACGCGTATTTGCAGAGGTTCGAGAGATTTGCCGAGACAGCTAAGTGGAAAAAAGATGGATGGGCATCGAAGCTCAGTGCTCTGTTGTCTGGACGGGCACTAGAAGTGTATTCACGTCTATCGGAGGACGCAGCTAAGGATTATGACAGGGTAAAGATTGCATTAATGAAGAGATATGACCTTACCGAAGACGGCTATCGTCGAAAATTTAGAGCACCCAAACCAGAAGTTGACGAAAGCCCGGAGCAGTTTATTGTGCGACTGGACAGATACCTGTTACGGTGGCTAGAGCTTTCGAATACTGCGCGAACCTTTGATGGTCTTAAGGACTTGATCGTGAAAGAACAATTTATTGACTCTTGCCCTAAGGATTTGGCAATTCACCTGCGAGAAAGGGCACCTGAGACTCTAGCAAAGATTGCGAAGATCGCTTGGAGGCTCATGGTAAACATTTGTTCAGCTCAGCGGGCAGAAAGCCAACAGTGCAGCCTAAGAGGGACGAAGCGAAGAACATGCAGATTAATCCACCAGCTCTGCAAAGCTTTAAGTGCAACACCCGAGGTCATAAAGCCGTCAACTGCCGAACCCTAACAAAGAAGTGTTTTCTGTGTGGTAAGCAGGGACATGAAGCTAGAAACTGTCGATCAGGTGGACGCAGATCAGGAGGACAAAGTAAGGATGGTAACCCTGTGCAGCGTGGTCAAGTGAGTGCCAGTTGTCTAGTTCAACCACCTGAGGATAAACCTACTGATGAAGAAGTTAAGGCCTGTATTAAAGATGATAAGCTGCTGTTAGCCTGTGGTAAGAAGATTCCATTGTTGAGTAGTGCTTGTGTTGAACCGTTGACTGGAGTGAGAAGTAAAATGGCTGTCGTGAAAGGAAGAGTTGGAGAGAAACCTGTTGATGTCCTGAGAGATACTGGTTGTAGTGGAATTGTAGTAAAGAGGGACCTTGTGCCTGAGGATCAGTTTACTGGCGAATTTAATGTTATGCTGCTCATTGACAATATGGCAAGGAAAGTTCCCATCGCAAAGATTGATGTTGATACACCTTATCTCAAGGGCCAAGTGGAAGCGCAGTGTCTTCCCGATGCTGTTTATGATTTAATTATTGGTAATGTACCAGGCGCAAGAGCCGCTGACGACCCAGACCCAAGCTGGCAAGTTCCCGTAAAAAAAGCTTGTGCTGTAACCACGAGAGGTCAAGCTAAGAAAGCTGGAGAACATATTCCGTTGAAGGTACCGGGTACCAAAGAAAGTCCTGTAGTTGATAGAGAAAAGCTCGAGCAAATGCAGCGTGATGACGAGAGCCTACAGACATTTTGGGAGAAAGATGTGAGAGGTCAGGCTGAGACTTCATTTGCAGTGAAAGGTGGAGTTCTGTACCGCGTCTACAAGCACCCTTATGTGAACGGAGGTAAACCCCTGAAGCAGGTTATGGTTCCTGTGCAGCTGAGAAGTCGAAAAATGGAACTAGCTCACGGATCGATCATGGGAGGTCACATGGGAATAAAGAAAACGACTGATAAGATTCAAAGCGCGTTCTATTGGCCAGGCATTCAAGGGGACGTGACTCGTTATTGCAAGTCCTGCGATGTATGTCAGAAGACAGGTAACAAGGGTTCCGTACCGAAGGTTCCCCTAGAAATGCCATTAATTGACAAGCCATTTAAGAGAGTAGCAATCGACCTGGTTGGACCTATTGTTCCCCCGAGTGAGGACGGTCATAGATATATATTGACATTGGTCGACTTTGCAACTCGTTATCCTGAAGCTGTCCCACTGAAGAACATTGATACCGAGACTGTGGCAGAAGCGTTGGTGGATATCTTTAGTCGTTTGGGAGTGCCTGAAGAGATCTTGAGTGACCTTGGTACGCAGTTCGTCTCTGAGTGTATGAAGGAAGTGACACGGCTTTTGAGCATTAAACAGCTCACCACGACTCCTTATCATCCTATGTGTAATGGCCTGACGGAAAAGTTTAATGGAACAATGAAGAGCATGTTAAAGAGATTGTGCAGCGAACAGCCAAGACAGTGGCATCGCTATATTAAAGTGCCTATCACCTCAACACACTTTTCCGCTTTATTTATTCTCCGAAATCATCCCAAATACATGGTGTTGTTTATAGAAACTTTTGATTGAAATTTCACTCTTTTATTGGCTTTCAAAAACAAGAAAAGTGATCATACTTTGATCCATAACCGAGCAATGAAGGAGAATGGGTTCGATACCGGGTTGACGTCACAAATTAATTTGCATTGAGGCAGTTCTTTGAAAACAGCGATGCAAATTAATTTGTGACATCAACCCGGTATCGGACCCATTCCCTTTCATTGCTCGGTTATTAATCACGGTATGACCACTTTTCCCATTTTTCAAAGCCAATGAAAGAGTGAAATTTCAATCTAAATGTTCTAAAAACAACACCATGTATTTGGGATGATTTCGGAGAATAAATATATTGAAAAAGTGTGTTGAGGTGATAGGCACTTTAACTCGTTGCTGTTTGCATATCGTGAAGTTCCTCAGGAGTCTACTGGTTTTTCGCCGTTTGAGTTGCTGTATGGAAGAGCTGTCAGAGGACCGATGTTTATTCTCAAAGAGCTTTAGACCAAAGAGCTGGAGGAGCCTGAAGTAAAGAACAGCTATCAGTATGTGTTTGAGCTACGCGAGAAGCTTAAGGATACCCTCAAGCTGGCGAACACCGAGCTTCAGAAAGCCCAGAACAAAGGCAAGCATTATTACGGAGTCTGGGACTGGTAGTGAAAGACGGCGGACATGTTTTCGTTCGTTCCGCCTGTCCGTGAGTAAATTATGCTTGTTTTGTAAGGCAACTAACTACAAATACATAATGCCAAAAGAAAATGAAGGAAAGGGACAAGAGCCACAGTCAGGTTCAGCAAACACGGAAAAAGGTCAAGAGAACCGACCACGTAGAAAAAGGATAAGACAACAAGGATCGCAAACCGATGATGAACTTTTGAATGAAGGACATGAGCAAAACGGTTGTACAGTGTGCAATGGTAAACTGGATGCTATTCAAGAGAAGCTCGATCAGGTATTGCTGTTGATTCCTGAAGTTGAACATATGCGGGCTAAAATGAAGCAGTTGGAGAAAGACAAAGAATCGTTACAGCAAAGCCTTGAGTTCACCCAAGCAGAAGTGAAGGAATTAAAATTGCAAATTAAATCAACAGCCGAGGAGCTGGGTGTCGCGAATAAAAAGCTTGATAAATTAGACCAGCTAGAGCGCCGAATTTTCAAACAAGAATGCTACAATCGTCGCAGCAATATTAAATTTTTTGGGATTAAGGACTCTGAAGATGAGTCACCAAGCGACACAGAGAGAAAGCTCTTCAATTCTTGAAGAAAGAAATGCAAATTTCTAACGACGATCTTGAAGAAATGCAATTTGAAAGAGTACATAGAATTCCGACACATCCCATCGCTGGAAAGATTACTAACAAAAAAGAACAAGCGAGGCCCATAATTGCGAAAGTATCCTTTTTCAAAGACAAGGAGTTCATAAAATCCCACATCAAAAATTTACCGAAAGGTAGAAGATATGGTGTAGCTGACGACTTTCCCAACGAGGTGGAAGAGATCAGGAAAGCTTTGTATCCGCTTCTTAAAAAAGCCAAACAAGACAGGAAGAAAGCCTTTTTCAATATAGAAAAGCTAGTTATCGATAACGTCGTCTATCACGGGCCAGAGTCTAGGAAATTTCCACTTTATGGACGTATCATGGCAAATGGTTAACTTTGAAATTTAAATAGTTTAGTGCCTTTATGAAAAGCTTTCGGATCTTTACACTCGTCTCAGACAGAGAATGCCGACTATTGGAATACAGGTAATGTTAAGAGTTAAATGTAGTAAATTTGTTTGTCTTTATGGTTTGTGTGTGCCTTTTGTACTCCGCTTTCATATGCTAACGAAATCAACTGCAACAAGCAAACCAAAGTGCTGTATCATTGACTCATTCTCTTATTTCATTTCTGTAATAAATAGTTTTGCCAGTGGCTAAAACGTATATCAAATGGAGCTTAAGTTTTTATCTCTGAATGTTAGAGGGTTGAACAAGACTACCAAACGACGTCAATTTTTTAGATGGTTACATCAACAAAATTCTGATGTAATATTTCTTCAGGAAACATATTCGTCTGCACAGACTGTCAGATTGTAGGAGGCTGAATGGGGAGGTAAAATGCTCGCATGCCACGGCTCTACTCACAGCCGTGGTGTAATGATTCTGTTCAAACCAATCAACGTGTCGATTGGAAATGTAATTCGGGACAAAAACGGCAGATACATTGTAAGCGAAGTAGCAATAGATGATGTTAAGTGTATTTTGGTAAATATTTACGCAGCAAACGATCAAATGCAACAAATCAAATTCCTTAGAGATCTGTCTAATTTCGTCCTCAATAGTTATGCAAATGAAACTTTGGTGATAGGTGGTGACTTTAATTGTCCGTTGAATGACTGGGATAAACGAGGAGGGCGACCGGTTGAACATAAAAAAAACGTTATCCAGGAAATGAATAACTTAATGGAAGCCTATGATCTTGTTGATACATGGCAAGTCAAAAATCCCAGTGCTCAAGGCTACACTTGGAACAATCCTTCAATGACAATTCAATGCAGACTGGATTACTTCTTGCTATCTAAAGATATTTGCTCGTCCTTGAAGGCCATTAAAATAGTCGCTAATGTTTTTTCAGACCATTCTGCGTTAAGCTTAGTCCTAGCTCACTGTGAGAAAGAAGCTAATCGAGGTCCAGGTTTTTGGAAACTTAATAATTCTCTTTTGGTTGATGAAGAATACGTTGACTTAATTACAGTTAAAATACCTGAATTCGTTTTAAAGTATCATGATGTGACTGATAAAGGGCTTCTCTGGGAATTAATTAAAATGGAAATTAGGGCAGCGACTATTGCCTTTTCGAAAAGAAAAGCATCGCAACAACGCGACGAAGAAAAAAAAGTTAACACAAATATTCAATGAATTGCAAGAGAAGATCAGATCACACTTCAGTGAAGAGACAAAGGCGGAAATGGATCGCGTAAAAAATAAATTGGCAAAAATAATTGCACGAAAAACCCAGGGCGCAATGGTACGAAGCAGAGCACGCTGGTATGAATTCGGCGAAAAGAATAATAAATATTTTTTAAACTTAGAAAAAAGAAATCACAGGAAAAAACACATAACTTCATTGATAACAGATGATGGCTCTGTTCAGGGTGATCCAAAAGGAATACTAGATGAAGAAGAAAGATTCTAGAGAGAAATATACCTCTCGAAAAATACTGATCCTGAATCAAACAATTTCAAACATTTTTTCGAGTCTCCCCATTTGAAAAAGTTAGATAACGAAGAAGCTAGAAGTTGTGAAGGCTTACTAACGATAGAGGAATGCTCCGAAGCGCTTAATAAGTTCCAAAACAACAAGACGCCAGGCTCTGATGGTTTCACAATTGAATTTTACAGATGCTTCTGGAATGTGGTCGCACCGTTTATGGTTGACAGTTTTAATTACAACTTTGAAAATGGCCTCCTTACGATCTCTCAACGGCTAGCAATTATTTCATTGATACCAAAGAAAGACAAAAACTTGCAATATTTAAAAAATTGGAGGCCAGTTTCCCTTCTTAATAACGATTATAAAATCGCTGCAAAAGCCATTGCACTCAGAATGGAGAAAGTTCTCCCTAAAATTGTTAATGAAAGTCAAACAGGTTACGTCAAAGGTAGGTACATTGGAGAAAGTATTAGAACGATTTCCGACATTATGTCATTTACAAAAACCCACAACATCCCTGGTCTGGCTGTTTTTCTCGATTTTGAAAAAGCATTTGACTCTCTTGAATGGAATTATCTCCAGAAGTGCTTAGAAGTACTCAACTTTGGCCCACAGTTACGGCAATGGATTAGAGTAATTTACAGCGACATTTCTAGTTGCGTTTTAAATAACGGATATGCTTCTAAACACTTCAATTTGGGAAGAGGAGTCAGGCAGGGATGTCCTCTGTCAGGCGCCTTGTTTGTCATTGGAATTGAAATCCTGGGTAATGCCATAAGAAGTTCAGAAGAAATAAAAGGCATTAAATCGATGAAAGAAATATGTTGAAGCTCTCTCAGTACGCGGATGATACCACAGCTTTTCTTGAAGACACCGAATCTCTAAGTTATCTATTCAGTTTACTTTCCCAGTTCGAAAACTGTTCTGGATTAAAAATAAATCAGTCGAAATCAGAGTTGTTGTGGTTAG
>OX421454.1:8848358-8850858 GCA_949126865.1 Montipora capitata | reverse complement strand
GCAAATGAAAGGCCAGTTTACGCAGTGTTCCAGCCAGAAAATTCTGCTTGAGGGCCAAAGTGGCCCTTACAACCCATTTTTGGGGGCCACATTTTTAAGAAAGGGCCAATGTACCGGTATCTTTCAGTTTCTAATATGCAAAAGAGAAGAAACAGTTGGGAAGTCAAGAAAATGAAAATGGCAGTGTATTTGAAGCTGACATGGAACATTCCTTCTTGTCCACAATAGAGTAAATCTTTGGCAACATTAAAAAAACAGTAAACAGTGGTACAATCAGAACGTATGCAATAAAAATATTAAGTTTTTTTTTTCCTTCGAGCTTGTTTTTGCTGTGGCTCGTTTCCTGGGCTCCGCTACACCATCTACGTTTTCCACTTCACTGTCAAGACCTTCTTCCTTTCGCTTCTTTTGAACTGCTTCGCCGCCATCTATTTTTTCGTTGTGTGGAGAAAACAGTTCTGAAGAGGGATATGCTTCAAGCAAGTCAGAGGGTATTCAACTTGTGATCATGAATGGCGAGACAATTAAGTAGGTGTGTGAAGAGGGATACAAGTACCTGGGGATATTGGAAGTAGATAAAGTGAAGGAACAAGAAACGAAGGACATTAAAGTTTTTAGAAATGAGTACATGTGAATACCATGGCCAGGAATTCTGAACGCGCGTGCGCAATAGATGCAGAGACTTAGAATTTTAATGGCTCCCACAGAGCAACAAAGAAATATATGACTTCGAAGAAAGAATGGTTTCTTCACCATTTTTTAGTACCGATTCGAAGGCGTTCGGATGTGGAACTAAGAGACGGCCACCAAAGCTTTACTTAACCCATCAATTTGTGTTGATCAAACTGATACTCTTTGCGTTTTTTGAGAAACAAATGACCAGGAAGTTGTTAGGATAATGGCTACTACAGACCGTCAACAATTTTCACTATCTCGAAGGAAAAAACTATCGTGTAGTTTTCATCTCGACCAGTACGCGGGAATCCGGATGTTGAAATAAAAGTTTATGCACACAATTTTAAATTACCACATCATCACGAATTGTACTTGAAAGAGTCATTGCGTTTTTCTCAGCAGTTTTTCAAAATTTTACACAAGGAACATTGTATGCAATACATTAAGAGAGAATCCCACTGACCTTTCAAGTAGACGCGTACGTAGTTCCCCTACATAACATCCGTGATGCGCGTTAGAATTGAACTTCACGATCACGATGAATAAAGTTCTTCAGTTACCCAGAAATAATATCTTATTTTTCCTAAGTTTACAGCCAAATATTCATTGATCCTGACAATGTTCATACAGGGCAAACTACATAAATCACGCGGGGAAGGATACCCCAAACCTCAGTCGATCCCTCTGGAACTTTGCAAAACATTTACAATAACAGCCGCCATTTTGAAAAAAAAAGTCTCAAATTAGCCCGGAAGAGCTGGTAACTAAAAGGCTTGGTACCCAAGAGTTTTTGGCTGGTATTTTGTGTTATTTTTGCACGGAAATTTAAGGGAAAATACGAGAAAAATAGCCTGAAAAATCTCAGAGGTTTACCCGGCACGCGACCCGCTGATAGCGATATGCAATCCTCCGGAAAATCGCTTTACTTATGTCAAAGAACAATGGCAAAGAGGGGCTGAGGTAGTTTTCTGTTGGGGGATAAGAAAAAGTGAAGGATGAGGTGCTACTTAAAAAAAGAGAACTCCTGGTCTTAAATATGCTGACATGGTCAACGGGAACATTCCTGGAAATACATTTAAAATCGACCCTGAAAGCTAGAGAGTCCTTGAAAACGTTTAACTTATCACTGCTCTCAAGAATTAAGTAGGAAAGCTAATTTGAACAGGACCCGGGGAACAGGGGTGGATCCGCTTCAAAAAGTTCGAGGATGAAGAAAAAGTTATGGAGGTCTCAATAATTAATATTATTATTCTTAAAAGTGATGTCATTTCGGTGGAAAAGTGGGAGGCAAGTCTTAGTATGATGGAAAGAAGACTGAAATAGGCAAAAGAAGAAATTGACCGTTGGAGGGAAAAAATTCCAAAACCTTGAAAAGGAAAAAGAACTATACAATGAAACGCTTGCAGACATCACAAGTAAATATGTAAATGAACATAACATTGTCGAATAAATGGAAAAAAGAAAACAAGCAGTTGCTGAAATACATCGCAAATCTTGAAAATCAATCACTAGGGGAACCTCCCCGAGGAGCTAGATTTCCAGACTTGAAAACCCATCAATAAAAACGACAAGAGCCCAAAAAGAATTACATTTTGTACAGCTATTTGGTTTGAAGCTGGAATGCCTAAAAATGAAGGACCCAGGCAGTAGCAACACTTTCACCGTGAATTTTAATAGCAATAACATAAGTGCTCAAGTAAGAATTAGTGATCAAAACCTAACCCAACATGACAAGTTAAGCAATAAACACAAAACATCCTTTATTTAATCGTAATTTGGAGTTGGTGACGACTTTGTTCATGAATTGTCATTGTCTGCGGCTGAA
>OX421454.1:8835858-8843358 GCA_949126865.1 Montipora capitata | reverse complement strand
AAAATCCGTAAACTTTGAGTAAACATTGAACGCATCACCCAAAGGCGGACGTTCATAGAATGTATTTACTGAGAAGAGATGGTGGCAGAGGATTAACTAAGACAATACACTTAGAAACATCAACAAACAGATTCATGTATCTTAAGGCTGTCCTTAAACAAAAAAACAGAAACACCACATCAATCACAAAACTAGGCCTTGATGTCCAACGCTCACTTGGCTTAGATCAAAATCGTGCGCAAAATGATGATCGAGAATCGCCAAAACCAGCAATAGAAGCAAAGGGAGTGAAACGCAATGCACAAACTAACTTTTTTTAGCAAAGTGCCCTTTCTCTTCTGTCTTACATGTAGGTTCCTCACGAAGTGGCGTGGTGAGGGGCCCAAAACTACCCATGAAAAAGACATTTTTATAATAATAATAATAATAATAATAATAATAATAATAATAATAATAATAATAATAATAATAATAATATATTCAGGAGAAAGGATGATGGTGTAGTGGCTTAGCATGTCCGATTAGTAATCAGGGAGGCGTGGGTTCGAGTCCCGCTCAGGGCAAAAACCAATTTTTCGGATGGGTGTGTCGAAGGGTAAAATGCACGGTATGTGTTCCTTTCTCCTAAAAAAATAGTCTATACCTTTCATTTGCCTCGAAATTTCTAACTTTCATGAATAATAATAATAATAATAATAATAATAATAAAAATAATAATAATAACAATATTACCAAAAGTAAGATATCGCTTTGATGATCCATACGATGTTTTTGAAATTCATTTGTAATCAAGACATGTTTCGGATGAAACATCATTCAGCGTCAGTTGTACAATAAGAAATAAACTGAAGTTGAGCAATAAATAGTGTAACAAAGTGAGATATAACATGAATAATTAAGGATGAAGGCGACAACAGAATAAAAACACACAACCATGAAACAAAACAAAAAAAAAACCAAACTATTTAAGCTAAGAAAAGAAACTAATTAGTATGAAAGGGATAAATTAAGATGTTTGACTTGGGAATTTAAAGATGGCTGCTCCCAAAGGATATGCATGGCTTCTTTAATTTTCAATTAGAAACGTGTGGAAGCAGATTCGAGGATTTTAAAACAGTCTTCTGAACAAAGGGAGCGACAATTTTCATAACCTCTCAAGTGCTTAAAGATGTGGGAATGTTTGTCGCAGGCGAGGTGTTCACGGATGCGAGTGGCGAAGTGTCTATTGGTTTCCCCAATGTAACAGGCATTACAGCCTGCACATGAAAACTTGTAAATGACTCGCGATCGTAAACCCGCAGGGATAGGATCCTTCGCCCCAAACCAACTCCTGATTTTAAACGGGGTGAACACCAACTTAATTTCCAGGTCGCTGCAAAATGTGTTGACTAATTTCTTAATTCTGCGTTGTGTTATGATGGAAAAGGGACCGGTGTACGGTAATTTAAAATACAAACAATTGTCCTTCCGAGCAACACTCTGAGAGGAATCGGAGGTAATAATTAGTGAGAAGACCGAGGTAATAATGCCCTGCTTACTATGGTTATCTAAAAGCACATCTAAGAAGGGGAGCTTGTGGTTTTCTTCCTTCTCCATAGGAAACTTGATGTTGGGGTGCTGGCTGTTGATATAACTAAAGAAAGATAAAGCATCCTGCTCGGTATTAAACAAAGCAAAGGTGTCGTCGACATATCTACGGTAAAACTCGATACCTGAGTTGTAGTTCTCTAACCAGCGTTTCTCATGGTGACCCATAAAGAGACTAGCTAATACAGGAGCAAGCGGGGAGCCCATGGCTACCCCATCAATTTGATCGTAAAAATTACCCAAAAATGAAAAATGGGTTTGGGCAGTGGCAAAGAAAAATAACTTAGTAAGATTTCCCCGTCCTAGTTTAATATCTGGATTGCCCTCCATAATGTAGTCTACCGCTAAGTCGATAGATTCGATGAGGGGAATGTTGGTGAAAAGACTCTCGACATCGAAAGGAACCATGAACTTATTTAAGGTATGGAGTCTAGTGACTTCACTAACAAAAGTAAAAGTGTCATGAGCACAGTAATCATTAGGGATGTGAGGGTTTAACAATGTACATAAATACTTAGCTAGTTTGTAATTATAGGTTCTAATCGAAGAAACAATGGGCCGGAAAGGAGTTGTCGAAGAGTGATCTTGAACCTTATGCATCTTAGGGAGCCCATAAATTCTGGCTGGTTGAGATCCTGATGGATAGATCTTGTCATAAATGATGTTCTCAATTTCATCATTCTTCTTCAGCTTGCGAAGAAACCGTTGTAATTGGCCCTCCCTTAGGAGAGTTGGATCATCAATGCAAGCTGCATTATCACATCTTGCGAGCTCCTACATCGCCTCTCATCGTGTATCTCACAATGATCGGAAACTACTTAAAGTCTTGAAAAGTCTTAAAAGGAATAAGAAAATTGTCATTCTGAAACCTGACAAAGGGAATGGTGTGGTCATTTTGGACAGGACAGTTTATGACAGCAGTATCCTTAACATCATCTCGGATTCGTCCAAATTCAAGAAACTTAAGGATGATTACAATTCAGGTATCGAGTTTTACCGTAGATATGTCGAGGACACCTTTGCTTTGTTTAATACCGAGCAGGATGCTTTATCTTTCTTTAGTTATATCAACAGCCAGCACCCCAACATCACGTTTACTATGGAGAAGGAAGAAAACCACAAGCTCCCCTTCTTAATGTGCTTTTAGATAATCATAGTAATCAGGGTATTATTACCTCGGTTTTCCACACGAAGACCTACACCGGTCTTCTCACTAATTATTACAGCTTTGTACCTTTTAGTTACAAATTTGGACCAGTACGCACTCTGGTTGACCGAGTATTTAAAATTAATAATACTTGGACTGGTTTTCACTTGGACATAAGCAACCTTACCAAAACGTTAAGGAAGAATTTGTTTCCTTCTAGCGTTATCGAGAATGTTGTTAGAAAATTTCTCAACAATTACGTTACCTCCGATTCCTCTCAGAGTGTTGCTCGGAAGGACAATTGTTTGTATTTTAAATTACCGTACACCGGTCCCTTTTCCATCATAACACAACGCAGAATTAAGAAATTAGTCAACACATTTTGCAGCGACCTGGAAATTAAGTTGGTGTTCACCCCGTTTAAAATCAGGAGTTGGTTTGGGGCGAAGGATCCTATCCCCGCGGGTTTACGATCGCGAGTCATTTACAAGTTTTCATGTGCAGGCTGTAATGCCTGTTACATTGGGGAAACCAATAGACACTTCGCCACTCGCATCCGTGAACACCTCGCCTCCGACAAACATTCCCACATCTTTAAGCACTTGAGAGGTTATGAAAATTGTCGCTCCCTTTGTTCAGAAGACTGTTTTAAAATCCTCGAATCTGCTTCCACACGTTTCTAATTGAAAATTAAAGAAGCCATGCATATCCTTTGGGAGCAGCCATCTTTAAATTCCCAAGTCAAACATCTTAATTTATCCCTTTCATACTAATTAGTTTCTTTTCTTAGCTTAAATAGTTTGGTTTTTTTTTTTGTTTTGTTTCATGGTTGTGTGTTTTTATTCTGTTGTCGCCTTCATCCTTAATTATTCATGTTATATCTCACTTTGTTACACTATTTATTGCTCAACTTCAGTTTATTTCTCATTGTACAACTGACGATGGATGATGTTTTATTCGAAAGATGTCTTGATTAAAAAAGAATTTCAAAAACATCGTATGGATCATCAAAGCGATAATAATAATAATAATAATAATAATAATAATAATAATAATAATAATAATAATAATAATAATAATAATAATAAATTATAACATTGTCCTTGCTTGAGTCCTGAGCACACTACAATAACTGCTGTACTGTATCATATCCTTCTTGAAATCTTTCCTTAGATCAAAGGTAGAAAAGGGCAACAAAACCAAACAGAAAATGTACAGAAAGTTGAAGAGACTTAATTGCGTAAAACAAAAGTAATGTTAAATGAAATACAGGACAGCTTATAATTATCAGCTTATCGGTCCCAAATGCAGCTTAACTTCTCTCATACGTGTTGAATTATACAATGTAGCAAGTCACCATGCTTAGTCGGAGCAAGGAAATCATGGGTAAGATTTGACAAGCGGTGAACGTTGTCCAGACAGATGAGCCTGTAACTTTAAGTAGCTGCTACCATTGTACAAAGGAGAAATGAAGGCTTTCCATTGATTGATACAATTAATTGATACAATTAAATATGCTAACGGAAAAACAGTCAGCACAGCAATACGATCAGAGTTTATTTTACCTAAGCTTCTAGTGGAATGTCACGATATTAACGTGAGAATTCTTTGGAATACTGAATAGAGATCATCCACTTCATTAATTTGTTTTGCTTCGTGTATAAACCCGAATTAGAATTAAGGTTATTCACAAACACTACCAGTTGCCGATTAAAAATTGCAAAAAAGCAAAATTTAAAATACAATTACAAAAGAATTGAATGCATAAATTTGCGTAGGATGTTGCAGGTTTTTTTTTGTTTCATCTGGTGAGTTGTGTACATAATTATTTTAACTTGGAATGCTTGAGGCATTGACAGAAGACTAAGATTTGTAAGTACAAACTCAGACAGCAAAAGTTAAAGAATATTAAATATATTAAATTTTCTTATTCTTGACATTCTTATGCTTTCCCATGCAGTTCTCGCCAACAATTCTGAAACTTATGTCAAAATTATTAATGCGAAGTCCAGCAATAAGTTGTACGGTCGTGCACTTACATTGTACATAAAGAAAATCTGCACTGTTAGATAAAGTTGCAAACTGACTGGCATTAAAGTATCACATGTACATTATCTGCAAGACTGCAACTTAAAAGCTTTCACAATTGTCACGTGAATACATTGAGTCGCGGATGTGTGCAAAGGGACTTGTAGGATACCTCGTGGATAACCTGAAGGAGTGAGCGAGAAACACGTGTTTACTGTATGTAGTTCAATAAATGTTGAGTTAAAACAGAAACGTCTTCGAAGTGTTAACGTGACATGGTGGCAACGGTCAAGACGGTAAGTCCAGTCTAGTAAAATGCTGAAGCTCGACCCGCCAGAGAAACTTGACTTCGCAAAACCTCAAGAGTAGCCTGATCTGAAGCAGCGTTTCGAGCGGTTCAGATGTCCTACGAAGTTGAACAAGGAAGACGAGGTTCTTCAGATAACTTCCCTTATATACACAATGGGGAAAGAGGCAGAACATGTATTCAAAGCGTTTACATTTGTGGAAGGCGATGTAAATAGCCAACTGGTTTGTCTCCGGCCAGTTGGGATTCTTAAGAGTTGTTGTTGTTCTGTTCCGTCGTGTTTCATTGGCCCTGAAAAGCCCCTATGGGGAGCGGTCAATTAGCTATTTTTTTTGTTTTTTTGTTTTTGTTTTAAATTCTTGAGGGTATTGACAGGTTCTCCTCCTTTATTTTGAAAAAGCTAAGAAAGACATTTCTGCAATGATTAGGCATATTGGGTCAGCTTGTTTCTTTTTGCAGTTTCTCCTCAGCAGGAGCGCAGTGGATTCATCTTTTAAGAATACTAGGTCAACTTGTTGACAACAAACAATACACTGATGATGAAATGGAAAGTTTAGATTAGGAGGAAAAATGTAGATTAATTCAAAGTGATCCAGTCACGTGTGCCAGATATTTTGACTACCAAATTATTCAGTTTATAAGAAAATTTCTGTGCAGTGATGCAGGAGGTAAATTTTCCCACTGGTTTTATTGTGTTTACCTCATATTCATATGTTGATATGGCTTGACAATGCTCCAACATATGGTTTTGACAGTGACAGAGAAGTCATACAATTTATCAGTGACGTAATCACTTGTCAGAAAACCTGTGACAACCCTGAGTTGCTAAACCCTGTCAACAGGCACTCTTACACTTGCAAAAAGAAGTCCAAGGCAGAATGTCGATTTAATTATCCACAGCCACCTATGAAGGCTACAACATCTTTATGTCCTTTAGATGTAGATCAAGTGGACGTAATGAATTGAAACAGCAAAAAGAAACGCAATTGAATGATAGGAAAAAGAAGACGTCACATTTGACCAACCAGTCCTTGTCAATTGGAATCTATCGGAAGAAGCATATTTACGAGCTATTAGATCAAGCCTCAATTCTCCAACTGTATTCTGAAATAGCTGCCAAATTAATTAAGAGTCAACAATTATGATGAAGCTTGGCTGAGTACTTGGAGGGCTAACATGGACATCCAATTTGTCCTTGATATTTATGCATGTGCTATGTACATTGTCTCTTACATCTCAAAAGCTCAAATGGGAATGAGTGAACTTTTGCATACAGCTTGTCCTGAAGCCAGAAAGGGAAATGAAATTATCTGAGGCTTTTCTGTTGATTATTTACACAGCGACTCTCATGTTTACCCCAGGCTGTTAACAAACACCCTTTAATCATTCCAGATACATCATTAGTGGACAAGAGGAAGCAACCTTTGTCAACCGCTTCTCCTCCCTTTCCTTCCTTTGTGTTTTTCTATTTCAACTTGCACAATTCAAATTTACGAACATTTTATTTGTGTATTCTATAGCATTAAAGTCAGACAATCTCGAGGCTACTAGCAGCTGCCTCTTCCAATTTTTCCAGCAAGAGTTCGCAAGTGCACCCGGTGAAAACAATGCCTTTAACAAATTGAATTTTCAGAACTCAACAGGTCTCGCTCAAACAAAAGCTGAAACCAACATCAACATTTCTTCAAGTTTATCAGGCGTAGTACTGCGTTAACGCTCAAGAAGCTTTCTTTCAAGCGTAAACCATAAAACATAGACCTCTTTGATAATGGCGGCCAAACAAAATCCTTTTTTCGTTTTAATTGCAAAAGAATGAGGACAGTAGATCTAAATTAACATACATGCAAAAAAGAATGTAAGAATAGTCGCCATTTATGAAAGTGGTCTATGCACTAGCCACACTTACCTTATAGGTATCTAATTTTAGATTGGCTTTAGTGTTCAGTGAACCAAATAGAATACTACTAAATGTCATAACGCAAACGTACTTCAACATTTCTGGGAAATTCTTATTTTTTTTTACACTGGCCTCTCCCGATCCCATCGCTATCATTGACCTCACTTGTATTGTCCCTAGTAAATTTTTGATACCGTTTTGACTGAGATGTATCTTCAGTGTCCGGTCTTGTATACCTTCATTATCCCTTGACTGAGACCTTTGTCTTTCACAAAACATGTCCGACTGTACGTTATCACAAACGTAAGATGCTCCAGGTTACTCCAAGTAAAACAAGCTACCGATGAGGAATGCAAAACGAGTTCTTGAATCGACCTTCTCCCCAGTGTCAATATAGGGGTGGGGGAGCATTCCTTTGCCGCAGTCACAAGGATTTTGGCAGTAGTGCTCATTGAATTTTGGAAAAGCGATTTTTCGACAAGAATGTCAACTCAGGCTACGTTTTGCAACTGGTAGGCGTTTTTCAAGCAATAG
>OX421454.1:8818358-8833358 GCA_949126865.1 Montipora capitata | reverse complement strand
GAGCATCCAGTGGCAAGATAGCTTCCCTGCCGAACATTAACCGGTAAGGGGTAAATCCAGTCGACTCATGCACACTTGTGTTGTAAGCAAGAACCGCCTTTGGCACAAAGTCCGCCCAGTCTCGGCGATGGTCAGAAATTAGCTTACTAAGGATCTTCACCAGAGATTTGTTCAGTCTCTCCACCTGCCCATCCCCTTGGGGATGGTACGGCGTTGTCCTTGTCTTCGCTGCTTCAATTAAATCGCACAGTCCTTTGAACACAGCTCCGTCCACATTAGCTCCCTGATCAGAATGCAAACCCTCGAAACAACCGAAACGGCATATGTATTCATCCATCACCCTCTTCGCCAGTGTGACCGCTGAGGTGTTTCTCACTGGGAAGGCTTGAGCAAACCTATTACAAGGATCGGAGACCACCAACAACCATTCATGACCAGAAGTAGATCTTGGTGTAGGACCTACGATGTCTATTGCGACCCTTTGTAGGGGGTGCCCGGCCTTCATGTTTATGAGTGGTGCCTTTGGCAGCTTGGAAGGGTCGTTGACTTTAGCACATGGAACACACCTTCTGACGTGCATCTCGACGTCTTCCCGCATGCCATGCCAATAAAATCTCCTCCGCACTTTCTCCAGAGTCTTCGAGACGCCAAGGTGGCCAGATGAAGGGTCGTTGTGCAAGGCGCACAACGCTTGTGACACGATGCTCTCTGGCAAGCAGATTTGATGATAAATCTCTTGGCCTGTCACTTCATGTTCCCAACGTCTAAACACCAGACCGTCCCTGAGAAACAGCCTTCCCCATTGTGACCAATATGACAGCAGTTTACGCCCCCCTCCTTCCACGTCGCCTCTAGCGGGTCTGACACCAGTTTCAAGCCACTTCACAGCTTGCGACAGAACGGGATCTTGGTTTTGGGCCGCACGTATACTTTCCCTCGACAAGGGTCCCATATTCACAGACTGAATCAGGGTAGGGTCCCTCTCTATCTTCTCCAAAGCACCCTCGTCCCAGGGAAATCGAGACAGGCCATCCGCGTTGCCATGCAACTGACCCGGACGATGCTCCACCTCAAAATCGAAGTCACTAAGCCGTTCAAGCCACCTAGCCACCTGGCCTCTGGGTTTGTAAAGTTCCGTAGCCACTGCAGAGCACTATGGTCAGTCCTGACCAGAAATCGTCGCCCATAGAGGAATGTCTCAAAATGCTCCGTTCCCCACACGAGGGCCAGCAGTTCCTTCCGGGTAGTGCTATAATTCCTTTCAGCCTTTGATAGTGCCCGCACTGCGTATGCTATTACTCGTTCCTTCCCACATTGAACCTGAGACAACACCGCCCCTAGCCCACTGTCACTGGCATCACTGTCCAGGATGAACGGAACGTCCAGCTGGGGGAAAGCAAGGATGGGAGCATTCGTCAATTTGCGCTTAATGTGCAAGAAGGCTTCCATGCACTCAGCTGTCCATCGAAAACGGTCCCCCTTTTGGCAAGCACGGTGCAAAGGGAATGCAATGTGGGCGTAGTTTGGCACGAATTGTCTATAGTAACCAGCCGTCCCCAAGAACGCTCTCAGCTGACTCTCATCGGCCGGCACCGGCCACTCCTTTATGACTCTTATTTTCTCTGGATCAGTAGATATGCCCTTCCCCGACACGACGAGACCTAACACAACGACCTGTTCACACAAAAGTTTGCATTTCTTTGGATTAATCTTCAAGCCTGCCTCAGTCAAGCGTGCCAACACAAGTGACAGTCTCTCCCTATGCTCCTGCAGTGTTCGACCAAAGACAATGATATCATCTAGATACACTAGACAGTCTGACCAGCATAATCCTCTCAAGATAAGGTGCATAGCCCTCATAAAACATGCAGGTGCATTCGTAAGCCCAAAACGTAGTTTGCGGAATTGGTAAAGGCCATCCGGAGTTGCGAACGCCGTCTTTTCCCGATCTTTCTCGGCCACATCAATTTGCCAATATCCCCTAAGGAGGTCGAGATGAGAAAACCACTGCGCCCCAGATAAACTCTCCAATATGTCATCGCATCGAGGAAGCGGGTACAAGTCTCGCTTGGTTACCGAGTTAAGAGCACGGTAGTCAACACAGAAACGTTGAGAGCCATCAGGCTTCGCTACTAACACCACCGGAGAGGACCAAGGGGAATCGGAAGGTTCAATAATGTCTGCTTCAAGCATTTCGTCCACTTGGCTGCGCATTTCCTGCCTTTTGTGAAAGGGGACTCTTCGAGGTGGTACCTGGATTGGCTGGGCAGAGCCGGTGTCGATAGTATGTCGTACGCCCTTTACAGTACCTAAATCCCACGGGCCCTTTGAAATGCAGTCGCATAAGTGGACAGCATGTCATAAAGCCTAAGTTTTTCCTCTTCCGGGACGAAATTACTGCTGATAGGAAACATCTCTTCTACTGATAAACTGTGGACGTCAGCATCCTTCACAAAAACCGCAGTACACTGTTTAGCTTCCAATCCAACCTCAACATCTTCCTTTGGAGCCCCAGGGGGTACTACCTTGTAGGCCACACCCCCACTGGTTTCCTGCTGTGATTCTCCCTCACCGGCCAATGGGTAGAGGTCCCCTATACTACTGCATCTGTAAATTTTGAGGGGCCTGTTAAGGTAATTGAACACACGAACTGGGATTCGACCCCCTTTTACAGTCACTGCCATCCGAAAGGCCCCAGCAGAATATTTTTCCGAAAATGTGTCCGCTGGTTCCAGCACCCCCATACATTCGTCTAAGCCATCCATTCCTGGAACCTCACAAGGTATGTCTGCGACCATGTTTGGAGATAATGTGACGGTTTCAGCCACAGTGATCCTGTACACTTTATCAAGGCATCCAAAAACTATTTTGTTGGGTTCCCCCTTACTGTAGACGGTGTTAGTGTCAAAGTTTATAATACATTTGTGAGCTGTTAGGAAGTCTATACCAATCAACACTTGTTGTACTAGGCCTCGGCACACCAGCACTTTATGCTGAGCCCTGATCCCGCCAAGCTGAATTGTTACTGCCGTTTTTCCAACAACATCAAGTGGCATGTTGTTGGCCCCCAGGACAGGCTTTAGTGTGAGTTCAAGTTTGTTTAAATGTGTCTTAGAGCGACTATATAGGTCGTCACTGATAATTGTTGCTTCTGCACCCGTGTCTAATAAGGCTTGGGATTTGACACCATTTACAGCACAAGGCAAAAATGCCCCCTTTGGATTCTTGGGCGGGGTCACTTCCTGCTGTGCCACGCCCATCTCCCGTTTCCCTGGTCGGGACGCACTTGATGGGGACAGTCACGAATAAAATGAGTTAAGCTACCACACTTAAAACATGCTCTGGGGCCTTGTCCAGATTCCACACATGCATTCCTACCTTGCCTCCCTTGAGGAATGTTTTTTAGCTTCTCTAAGATTTCAGCTTCCTGTTGAAAAAGCTTCTTAGCCCATGCTGGGGGTTCTTGGGTTCCCTGTTGGGAGCCAAACTTCTCCTGATCACCAGACGTTGAAGACAGCACTCGAGCACTGCCTTTGTTTAGCACTTTTTGATTTGATTCGTATCGTTGAGCTACTGCTAGGGCCTCATCCAGAGTATTGGGCCCCAAATCCAACACCTTCTCGCGCAATGTAATGGGGGTCAACGCACCTACGAAGAAATCTCTGGCTGTGCGATTGAGTATATCCGGTGGGTCATTCGGATAGGCCAGCTCCACAAGACGAGTAATGTCGCACCTCAGTTGGTGTAGATCTTCCTCAGGACGTCTTAATTTGGCTCGTAGAGTGGAAATGTGTACTTGACGAGATTCCTTAGGATGAAATCGATCTGTCAGAGCGCGTTCAACTGCCGTCCACGAGGCTGTTTGTTCGGCGGTCAGGCTGTAATAGGTCTGCTCTGCGAGGCCTTTCAGGTATGCGGGCAATATTTGGGCTTGAAGCTCAGGACTCCACTTGTTAAGGGCTGCAATACTTTTGAATTTCCGTATCCAAACTACCCAACTTTCGCCGGACGTCGCAGAGAAGCTCTCTGGTTTGATGCGAAGCGGGTTTTCTGGAGAGGTGATCGGTGAACTGCCGCTTGTACCAGCCGTACTTTCACTTTTCTTTCCAAGTTTCGCCTAAAGTTTCGCCAATTTCTCTTCCAAGGCTTTTACAGTATCTTCCATGGCAAAAAAGATCCCCACCGCTGCCACCAAATGTAACACAAACTAGATAAGCAATAACAAAACTAGATCTTTGAAAACTCACACGAGGAACACGAGTCCGACTTATAGTTTTTCTGCGCAAGTCCGACTAAGCTTGGGCTCAGGCCCCACGCTACAACATCAGCATAGAGTGAAGAGCAATCATTAATTACAGGTTGAAGTGAGTTGGCAATGAAGTTGAGAATTGAGTCGTGTCTCCAGGTGAAGCGATCAAGGTAATGTTGACAACCAGCGACAATATGGAGGAGTGACTCAGGGTTAAGGCAAAAGGAGCAATCAGGACTTTGTGATAAGCCCCATCTTGTCATATTCTTACGTGTAGGAAGGGAGTTGTTGATGTAGCGAATGGTAAAATTGTAGATGTTCTTGGGTAGATGAGACTGGGAAGACGACCAAATAGAGTTAACAGATGACAATGAGTGCTTGATAACATTTGTAAAAAAGAAACCTTGAGATGTTTAGTGGTGTTGCAGTTTGTCTTCTTGATTAGAACGGAAGTCTTTAAGAACTTCCTTGGTGGACTTGAACACATCGTATTGAATATTGGTGTGACTGCTTGACGACTTCCAGAGATCTTTTAGGGAATCATTCCTTGACTCTTTTAAGGAATTGCGGAGAACTGTTTTGCACTGAGTGAATTTAACTGAAGGAGGACAGATATTAAGGCCAAATTTATTGCGTTCTAGAAAAACATTACTCAGTGTACCAGATATCGGGATTTCAAGCCATTTTCGAATATAGCCGTTCACTATAGAATCAAGATTTGCTATTATCCAGGTTTTTGATATGTCAGCTACAGTAAAATGCCAGGACAGTTTAGATAGGACATAGCGGCTGTACAGCAGAAGTTTGTTTTTGGGATGCAGTGGTTTCTCATCAATGTCACACATCAAATCTTGTACAAGAGAGGACAATTCTGACATGTGTTGGTTGTTAGACATGTTGAAGTCAAAGTAGCAAGTCAAAGTCAAAGTAATAATAATAGTAATAATAATAATAATAATAATAATAATAATAATAATAATAATAATAATAGTAATGATAATAATAATAATAATAATAATAATAATATTTTTACAACACTTCAAATTACGAGTAAATAATACAAGTCCCACCCAAAAATAGCGTAAGTAATCGAGTTCGTTGGGAGCAAAAATAAATAAGATATCAATTTACAGACATTACATTATATTCCGTTTAATTGCAAATGGCAAATGCAATTAAAGTAAAATTGTTGCAAACACAAGTACACAAGTAATATACGGGGAAAAGTAAACGAATAAAATTACCAGTAGCACAAAAATTATCACAAATAAAAGTATACAGGTAATAACGTAAGTAAAATATAAGGTAACATCATGAAAAAAGAAGGAACATAAATGCGATTACAACATTAAAGTACAGAAAATGGAAAAGAAAAGGCGAGGAAAAAGAAGCAAGGGGAGAGCAGTGAAATCTAAAATTTACTCATTTGCTTGACAATTTACTCATTTGCGAGCCAAGTGGCCCATCAGAGCCGGAGCTTATGCCGGCTTCTGTGGCATGAAGCGACTAGGATTTTTTTTCTGCCCCCTGGATGGAATGCCAGTCCATCGCAGGGTTACCCACAGTATTTCGCCGGTACCCATTTATACACCTGGGTGGAGAGAGGCACAGTGGAGTAAATTGTCTTGCCCAAGAACACAACACAATGTCCTCGGCTAGGTTCCAAACCCGGATCTCTCGATCCAGAGTCGAGCACGCTAACCATGATGCCACCGTGCCTCCCACAAAAGGTGAAGCCTAAGACCGAACCTCATGAAATAACCTGAATTTAGGATAAACCCAGTGAATAATACGGATTTTCAACTAAGTTTTTGCTTTTATTTTTGTTCTTTTTAAATAGTGACATCATTCTATAAAACTGTAAAATACATACGTAAAGTAGTCTCTGTGCCCAAAAAATCAAGCTGCCTACGGGCCTGAGTTACCTGTAAGTATAGGCACATTAAAAAAAACAACAACAACAACAACAAAAACACAACTTGGTGTCGGTTCTAGGAACTTAGAAAATTCCGCAACCAGCCAGGCTATGCCTTGCAGGCCAGTAGCGGGTTCTGAATTCAAATTTGTAAAAATAGCCACTGGCAATAGCAATGTTTTTGAGACACATCGTCGAATCTAGAGAGTTCATTTTGTTTTTGGTGCAATGTCTTATAGGAAAGATATCACTGACGTCACCTATTGCTATTTTAAAAATCAATGTGCCAACCAGAGCCTCATTGGCTGTCGAAAGAAAGGTTAATTCTGAGGTTGGCAAATTTGAACGACAACAGCAATGTTTGTAAACAGATATCTTCCCTATATCGTCACATAACCACTTTATGGTGTCATTGCGGGTGTTTTCGGATAATTTTCTAAAAATGGGTGTCAGTTATGAATAATCAACAAGAACTTAAAAAGAAGAATGAATAATTGAAAGAAACACCCAAAGAATAATGAATAACCGACGCCCAATTATTCAGCTTCCACCCCTGACATAAAGTGTAAGTACGCGAAGTACGGTAGTGTACTTGCTATGTAAGTAAATTAGTCATTTCTTAGTACGTTTATGTCTGGTACGGCAGTGTACTTGCTATCTAAGTACTTAAGTCATTTCCTAATAGTGCCTCGTGCAGCACTGTATTGGCTATCCATAAGTTAGTATCTTTATTTCTTACTACGTTTATACGCCTTGTATGGCAGTGTACTTGCTAGATAGTAAGCATCTGAGTATTTTTATGTATCCTTGGTACTTTAACTCTAACAATATTACTGCCCCAAGTGCAGCAGCTTTGTTGTTGTCCAATCAATCCATTTCATTGACTCTCTTTTTAAACAATGGAATTCTGAGTACCTTCGGTACAGCGTAGTAACACTGTGAGAGAAATCTAAAAAAATGAAACCTATTCTGGGCGTGGTAGGACGTGGCAATTAATTAAGGTGGGAGAAGAAAGTTTTTCCTTTCTCATTGGTATTCATGGAAGGTCGGTGCGGATTTTTTAATAGCAAAACAAATATGGGTAGTATGGCGAAAAGGTTTTTTCTCTTTTCACGGTGGTGATGGAAATGTGGTGTAAATTCGCTTCCATGGCGTTTTACGAGTGAAAATCGTACAGAGGAACTCGGCAAAATGGTGCGCATGTGCATTAGTTTGAGAATTTGAGACTAACAGAGGTTTGGTGCTTTACCAAATTTCTAGCAAACACTTGCCATTAGATTTTCAGAAATTTGGAATTTAGATAGATCCGGCCGCAAATCTATCCAAAAAAAATCAGGAATTCAGCAAACAAAACTTTGGGAAAACTGGAGAACGTCTATCAGCGAATTAAAAAAAAAATCCATCTGTTGAAATTATATGATAACAGCTCTTAAACGTTTTTTTAATTCCTATTATTTTAAGTAGCTACATGCTGGGAAAACCCTAATGAGTGAATTTTACTTAAATAAGGAAGAAGCATTCTTTCGACCTTGTTTTATTCTAGATGCGTTGCCATGGTAACAGCCTGTAGAGCACATTGACTGTCAAGAATACAAACTTTTGTGGTAGCACTTATCATCGAGCAAGTTTGATTTTCCGGGCAAAACATGCATAAACATGGCAGAAATGGAAGCATACATCTAAGTGTTTAAAAACTGTGTTCAGTCAGTTTAAAAATGCATTTCCCTCACCTTCAACAATTAACATAACAATGTCAGTATCTTTCTTTGCTAAAACATCCAGAGGGCTTATCCGGCAACCAAAATACCGTGCATCACTTGTTCTAAGATTACGAAGAGTAAAGCCAACCAAACCTTGGCAGATGACTGATCCATTTACTCGTCCTGCATATTGTGCTGACGTTGTTGCTTGTGTTGTGCCATCAGCGTATATTGTAAAGAGTATTCTATCATCACGTAGTATCTTTGAAAAAGCTGCCTGCGCAATACCCAACTCAATCATTCCGAAATAACCAGAGAAACCCCACTTAAACTGTAAGGATGATCCAACAGCTCCTTTTAATGTCGTTCCATTGTATGGGGAGATGAAAGTTAAGGTACATTTCACTGTGTTGTAGAATGAGCTTTTATCATTAATGTTATCCGAAGTAGTTTCCAACTCAATGCAATTAATTTACAATTGTTATTAAGACCTGATAATACACTTACTGTAATTTTCTGGTCAGCCTTAATTAAAAGGTAATCCTGGAGGCTAACGCGATCTATTCGAAATGCTCTAAGTTTTCACATATTTAACAACTATTCTCCGACGTGGAGGTGGCTAGTGTTGGAGAAAATTCACCACTAGCCACATATTTGATCAACAGGCTTTTGCTGCTGTCCAAATGCATAATGTCCCCATGTTGACCCTAGGAAACCCCCTTGTTTATTGCACGACCCTCAATAAGTTGTTGGTTGCTCAAGAAGTTAATGATCCAATTGTTGGCGTATGAATTAATATCCAGTAACTCCAGCTTTTTCTGCAAACAATATGGTGCGAGACGGAGTCGAACACCTTACTGAAATCAAATGCCAACACCGACGAAATCCATGTCGTTACCCAGCCAACTAAGCCAGCTGTGCTGGTATTTAATCAGCTCCATGATGGTGTTATAGCCAGCTTTATAAGCGAATTGTCAGAACTAATTGAGGACAGACAGATGACACTTTCTTGTAGATAAGCCTTTCGGGAATTGTTATGATGATGTTTGTTAGAGCAATCAGTCACAGTTGGTCACATGATCCAAGTAGTGTGTCTTTAGGTATAAGTGATTACAGCGGAGCTCCGCGCGCGGAGCACCAAAGTTAAGAAAATATGGTAACCCATCGATGCGAGAAATTTTGGTTTTATAGGCATGACGTCATCGAAAGTCCGTACGTACGTGACCATATCGC
The DNA here is from genome assembly GCA_949126865.1 of Montipora capitata. Taxonomy (NCBI): domain Eukaryota; kingdom Metazoa; phylum Cnidaria; class Anthozoa; order Scleractinia; family Acroporidae; genus Montipora; species Montipora capitata. The sequence continues at coordinate 8,824,261 of OX421454.1, read as the reverse complement.
AGGTCCAAGCTTGGAGCTCACAGAGGTCAGCTGTGTGTTTGAAGCTGACTGCTGACCAGGTAATGGTTTTCGACTGGATTGCAGGCTCAACGCAGGTTAACTCACCTAAACATACTTAACTGGTTAAGGTGTAATGTGTACGTACTGCTAAGTTTCCTCCCCTTATGAACCATGTAAGCGTTAGCCCTACTAATGGAAATGGGCCCACACAAGGAAAGAGAAAAACTCTGACCAGGGTGAGAATTGAACCCAGGACCTTCGGGTTAGATCATCACTGCTCTACTGACTGAGCTACAGGGTCAGACGTGAGGAGGCCGTGGGAACTGAAGATTTTAAAAGTCACGGCAATGAACATGTACAATTACAAAAAAGGATTACGTTTTTGCAAACGTTGACCGTGTAGCACGTATATTTGAACAGAGTTAACTGATAAGAGGGTAACGTGAACTGCTAAGTTTCTACTCCATATGAACCATGCGAACGTTAACCCTACTAATGGAAATGGGCCCACACAAGGACAGAGAAAAACTCTGACCAGGGTGGAAATTGAACCCACTACCTTCGGGTTAGATCACCGCTGCTCTACCGACTGATCTACAAGGTCAGACAGGAGCAGGTTGTGGGTACTGAAGATGTTAACGTCACAGCAATGAGCATGTGCAAGTACAAGGAAGGATTACGGTTTTGCAAACGTTGGCCGTGTAGCACTTAATATATTTGAACAGAAGTAACTGATTAGAGTGTAATGTGAAGTTCCAAGTTTCTACCCCATATGAACCATGTGAACGTTAGCCCTACTAATAGAAATGGGCACACACAAGGACAGAGAAAAACTCTGACAAGGTGGGAATTGGACATAAACATAAACGAGGCTTCATTTTTCGCGCACTTTCTGTGGCTCGACGCGGCTACACGGCGATACTCCGTTAACTATATTTCTTACACAGTCAACACTTTTCGCGTACAGGTGGAAAACGGTTTGGAAGATGTTTTCTTTCTCCATTTTTCGCAGGTTTCCGAATCCAGTTTGACATATCATGATAGCCGTGGTCCACACTGGTGGCTACACAGTTATTCAAGGCAAGCATCCCAGGGACTTAAACTTAAAGCTGAGTGTTTATTTTTAATTTGTTTAGAGCTGCTTTTTTCTCTGTATTGCAATTTTTGGTACATCTTTAGAATCCCTGATAAGGTTGCATGATGGCTGGAGGACCTATGTCTAGAACGGAAACGAAAAGAACGACAACGAAAAAACAGAATACCAGTAATAGCTCATACTTAGTGAAGAAGTTACTCCACAAATTCTTTCCTTGGGCACTAAACCGTTTGTTATTTTTAAGGATGCGTTATCATCAGTTTAAAGTGGATATGTATATTTTTAAAAAGTGGTTTAATCGGGTTTTCCTTAGTTCAGGAATGAAACTCCAATTTTTATTCTCAACTGGAATTAAATAACAATTATCTGTACTCTATTGGACATATAGAAAAAGTTGATTTCTTTGTTTGTTTCATTGCTCTAAAATGCGAGCAAACAAGTGCTTTTTAACCCGTTTGCCTGACTGTTTTTGGATGTGCCTCGGCAGAGACAATAAAATTTTGCCATTATGTTATAAACGCGTAATCGCAATGAGTTCTTGTAAAATTAGGGAGAAATTTCACTACCTTTTGTTTTCAGAAGTTTGTTTTAACTACCCAGTGTTGGAGAGGATCTTGTTTGAAGTTTGCCCTTTGTTGATTGCATTGCCGTAGTTTACCGATGCTTGTTCCATGCTAGGCTGGCGTGTTTCAGTGAAATACATCAAAATGTTAATGATCTCGTTTTCGGAGATTGGCCTACCCGGGGACCTTAACTCACCTTAACTCACCTTAACTCGCCCTAACTCGCAGCTTGAGATTATGTTCAAATTTCCTTATCTCGCCTAAACTCGCATTATCTCGCACAAGCTCGCCACTATTGCAACTGCAAAGTGGATACCAATTTAAATGTGCGTGATCCATTCAACCAAGATTCAGACCCGTCTGCCCGGGAAAAGTGGTCCACCTTAAAAGGTTTTGAGACTTTTCCGGTTGGACTGAACCGTTCCACTGAGCTATGGACCAACATTTCCGGAAATTTTGGCTGAATGGATCGTGCCCAATACCTCCACCGCATTTGCATTCCAAGGGAACAAACAATGTGGGCTTCTTTTTAAGCCCAATTATGAGCCCGACATCCGATTCACTTGATTCTGACAATTCGCTCAATCTCTCAAATGAGACCATCCCAAGATGTTCCTCTTGCGTGGAATGCAACTAACTGACACAGGTACGTGCTCAACACTTCTAACATGGACATTACAACGATAACTAGAACAAGCCCTTTGACCTTCCTAACTCCTGTCACTCCTTGCAATTCATAGTCAAGTATTGAGCCCCATGATCCAAGCTTATTGGAAAGTTCCTCTTTACTCAATGTAACCTCGCTGCCACTGTTCAGTAAGGCATACGTTTCTACTACTGTTCCGCCTCCCTTGGCCTTGACTCTAACAGGAAGGACCCCTAAACAAAGACGTTCCTCGCCAGACCCAGTTGATGCAGTAACAGTAGCTCCAACTCCCTGACCTTCTTGACTGACTATGTGGGCCTCATTTTCGCGGCCTGTAGCTGCAGCAGTCTGCGGGTCATTTCCTTCAACACTATGAGGGATGCTTTGGACATAGCTGACACTTGTGACACCTGCTCTTATGTCTCGTTGTATCCTAGGGGTGGGGTGTAACAGAGTATTATGATCTTCGGCGCAACCTTGAACTTGGCATTTGAAGGCTCCTTTGGGGCAACGATCTTTAAAATGTCCTCCATTCAGACATTTAAAACACAATCTCTTACTCAATACAAATTTTCCTTTTTCCCCGATTGAGAGTCCTTTAAACTTCTCACATTTGCACAATTCGTGTTTTCCTAAACACGCTGGACAGTTCCTGCTAACACTGGGTTCTGCCTTTGCCCCGCTCCGACTTTTACTGGGATCAGGTTCGAGTTTGGTCGCCACAGTGGTTGCTCGTGATAGAGATCTCACCCTAATCTATTCACTTCCCCTCCTTTCCTTGGAAGGACTGACGACGAGGTCCTCTCCGAACTCGTTGTTCACGCGATTTGCTCAATCCTTTAAAAAGTTTAGAAAATCAGAAAACCTTGGCCTTTCCCTGGCTTCGATAATTCTTCCCGCTTGCTCTGCCCACTTTCCTCTGATGAAGAAGGGAAGCTTCCTACTCAATTCCAGCAAAGTGGTTGAAATCATCAACGTAGTCATGACCGATAACTTGAAGGACCCTGTCTGCTGCCTCGAGGCTTCTTGCAAATTCTAATAATGTTGAACCTCCACAGTTCTTTAAAGGTGGCAAGCATTCCAGCTTCTTCAAATGAGGCTTTGCTATAATGTGGGGTAGACGAAAATTCTGCTGCAGGGTTCGTTTTGCAGGTATGCAGCCCTCTGACGCTGGCAAATGAACACAACTCTCAATCGCCTCTCGGGCCACGCCCATGCAAGTTGAAGATTCCTAGAATCATCATTGTCATCTTCAAGACAAGCCTCAAAATTACGCATAAATGACACAGTTGACTGGATTCCCATCAAAGTGCATGTATTCTAACTTAGGGGAGTTCAGCACTTTACACAATGCTTTCACTATCTCCCCACTGACGCTAGGTTGGGCCTACTGCTTTACTAGGGCTTTATACGTCTAAACCGGAATTGGCTGATGATATTCATGCTTAATTCCCCTACTATGTGCATAAGGCAAGTTTGTAGGTAAGGTCAAGGTATCATCCTTGTTTGTACATGGCTCTAACTGCTCATTTTTAATTTCAATTGGCAACCTTGATACATGGTCAGAAGCAGCGGGTAAGGTAATGGAAAGGCCAGATGGATGTTCATGAATTTCTTGCTTTACATCTGCTTTTGATGGTAGACATTTCCCTTGCTCCTAATTTGCCCTAACACTTTCAGTTCCCTTTGTCCATCACACTTAGTGTCACCAATGGAACTTAATGTTTCAACGCTTCCAGTCTGAGTTTCCCGTTCAAGGGATCTAAAGCTAACGTGAGCATTTTCGACCTCCATTTCAGCCTCCATTAAATCCCGTGCATAACTGAGTTCAGTTAATTTAAGATCAATTTCTTGTTTCCTCTTCAAATGTTCTAACTTCATTTTTGCCAAAGCAATTTTCTCTCTTTGAGCATCAACAGAACTTTTAACTGACCTACGACTGATTACTGTACTCACGGTTTCCGCGCTCTTTCTTTCACGTGACATGTTTTCAGATCCAATGGACTTTGAACCACTCGAAACGGGAATTTGTTTTACGGCACGGTATAGCTCCATTTTTTCTTTAAATTCTTCGTCGTACATCCTTTGAGCACTGTCTCTTTTTAATCCGATGTCAGTTAATTCCATAAAACTCTCATGGGTTTTCACAAATTTCCTCCACGTCTCGTCATACAACGCAAGTTTCGTCATCAAATCTTCCAACTGCAAATTTTCTCCTTATATTAACTAGGCCGCAATTTCCTTTCATGTTTTCCTTAGAGTCCCAATTAGTTCAGCCTTAGACCTTTTCAACTTCTCCACCCTTTCAAGTCGATCTTCTTCTTCATCTCTCATTGTCGAATAAATCCTTGTTCGAGCTCCCTTCCGAACAGATGGACGTGAGCGAACAGACATGTTTCCACAAACACTCGGGCCACTACACGAAGCGCTAGTTCGAAAACTGTCAGTACGAATCACAGAAATTCGTAGTGCTACACTTTATTCGCTGAACGTCGAAAACTCTCCAATACAAATAGGTATATAAAGCAATAACTCGGTTAGACTACTCATCAAATATCCAGTTCCATTAGACGTCCTTGACTGTGTAGGTGCGAGAGACAGGGAGAAAGAGGTTCTCGAACTGTTCGGCTCTAAATTGACATCTTTGCTCCTCTTACAAACAAACCCGAGCACATGCCATCAAAGACTCACCAAAAAGAAAAAAAAAACAAACAAACAAATCACGTGACGCGAGACCAAAATTACTTAGGGGAGTTGGGAGCGACACTCATGCGGTCCAAGAAAAATTGATCACCAAACTGGTGAACTCCAAAGTAAATTTCACTAGAAAAACCGATATCGTACTCATCGCTTCGTAATTCACGCGATATCGGTTTTTAGCGTAAAATGTATCGTGGAATTCATTAGTTAGGCAATGAATTTTTCTATAGAAGAAAGCAAAGAAAATGACTTAATTATTAATGCAGCAACCGGAAACATCAAGACGAGAACAATTAAAAACCTTTTATTTTCACTAACCCTAAAGGCAATAAGAATAAATAGGCAGGGATCTCCGCTTTTAGTCTTGGCTAAATCTATTTATTATGTCTATATTTGTTTAAGATATTTCTATTTGAAGTCAAACAGTATCGAACAACATGCATGTCAGATTGCTGCGGCGAACACGCTTTGCTCCCGGTCCACAAAGACAGCAATCTCTGCCACTCTTTTGAGCACAAGCATCTTTACAAGATCATTTTACTTCTGCCTAAAGTAATCCATGCGTTTAAGCACTGAAATAATGTCACCTAGCTCGTTAGCTTCACAATGGTTCTATTCCTTTTGCTGAATAGCCGAACCGTGAAAATTCCACCCCGGTGATTCTCCAATGTCTAAATCACTCGGCTGCATAAAGATAAAAGGTAATTTTAGCGGTTTCACTCGTTAAAATCACTCGGTAAACTACACGACAATCAGGCTAATTGCGTTGTTTCTTGTTTTCAACAATACGGACTGGCGCGACAAAAATAGTCGGCTAATCGGAATACGTTATTCGAGATTTAAAACAATAAAAAATGATCGCGTCCCGTCTAAGGTGAAAATGGGCCTTTAAAAGTGC
>OX421454.1:8805858-8808358 GCA_949126865.1 Montipora capitata | reverse complement strand
TTCCGTACATCGGCAATCTTCCTGGAAAGTAACACCAAGAATGGAGAGCGCACTGGTTTGCGAAAACCTGACTTTAGAGAAAAAAACCTGTGTACAACCTTTCTTCTTAAGAACAATTTCTTTGCATTTACTCGGGTTGCAGGACATAGCATTATTGCTGGACTACTCCATAAATTGTTTAACTGGTGCCTCAGATCTATTAGACTTATCGTACACAGGTGATATTATATTAGAATCGTCTGCACATTTAACTAACATCGGCTCATCTACGAGATTTACCTTAAGGTCATTAACATTTTAAATAAATGCGAGTCAATGAAACTCCCCTGGGTGGTACCCTTATTTACTACTTTCCATTCATCAACAGACCTATTACTTTTAACTCTTTTCTGTCTGCCCTTTAGAAAGCTTAGATACCAGTTCAGTATATAAGGATTGAGCTGTTTAGTTTCTGTGACAAAAGGTCGTGTTTCACAGAGTCAAACGCCCTACTAAACTCCATCACAAGTAAACGTAATTCCCTGAAATCGTGGGTGTCAAGCTACTAACTTTATGCTGAATTGAGAGGAGTGCGATCGTACAACTACCCCCTTCTCTATACGCAAACTGAGTTTCGCTTAGGTGTTCTTCCATTATATCTCTAGCATGCACCCTTAACACGACCTTCTCAAAAGCCCTCACAATGACGGAGGTAACGTTTATTCCCCGATAATCTGTTTTCTCATTTGGTATACCCACTTTTGGTAGGAGGAATGATATCTGATTTTTTCCAAGATGGACGCCACGTGTGAGTCTTAAGAAAAAGATTCCAAACCATGGTAATGACTGGAGCGAGGAGTTCAGCGTGGTTCTTCCACAGAGCATACGGGATACCGTCAGGACCAGTAGCTGTCTTTCTCATTTGTTGAAAGGAGTTCCACGCCTGCCGCTCGATGATTTCTGGTAGCACATGATCTTCACCAAGTTCTGTGGGCTCGGGTTCCATGTAGTTGTTGTGCGTACACAATTCGCCAAAATAATCATTCAGCTCCTCGAGAGAGGCGTGGTCAAGCGATAGAACCATTGAACGGCATCGCTGTGATATGCTATCAACCCTTTTCCACCAATCACGTGAGCCCTTAGCAGCAAGGAAGTCCTCCTTTTTTCAACGATAACCTCCGAGATCCTTTCCTTTAAGGCCTTCCGTCTGTCTTCGTTACTATTTGATATCCGTGATTTAGTTCTCAGCATACACTTCACCGATACACTTCACCGATGGGGTCATCCAGCCCGGGTCACGTGACGACATTGACAACGTTCTGACAAACATGCAGCTATAAAAGAATTAAACCTAAAAACGAAGCTTTTTGCCAGGTGGTAAAATCACACCACAGTGATTGGTTTTTGACAGCATTTTCCGAAAAGGTCTGCGTGATTTCAGAGAGAATTATTCAGGCATGAAAGACCCCTTGTCGAAAAAACTTCATCGCATTCCAGCTTGTCAATTCTTCTAGCTGATCGATGTTCAGTTTATTCAAAAGGGGTATCTTTGGTCTTTGATATTTGTTTCTTGCCCATCCGATATATTAAGCCTTGGATTATTAAGACTACCTAAAACAGTTTATTTTTGCCATCTTTCACTGTCTATTGTCGTAAATTCTAGTGGATAATCCAATCCAAGATCCGGAAAGTGAACGTAAGCTCTAACTTTACCACGGTTGTTTACACCGGTGATATGTAACTTATTCTACGTCTATCATTGACATCTAAATAACTTAAATGAAAAGGGATTTAAATAAAGCTATAGACCCTCAAAGTGTCTTATCAAGGGCAAAACATAAGCGCATATAATTTGAAGCACATTACACTTTCATGGCTGATCAAGCTTGCAAGACGCATATTCAGTTGTAAAATTCTCTTCAATCAATTGTTCAATGGTCTACCTGATACTTGAACGACAGAAAGAAGCACATGGAAAACAAATGGTCTAGTCATCTTACTTGAAAACCTCTTTCATCGAAGAGAAATGATGCAGACAACCGACCAACTAATGCAGACTACCGAGACGTCGTCATAACAAAAGCGAAACATGATTCACACCTCCCTTCCTCCAGCGCTGAAAGATTGAGTCAATTAGACCTTTCTGCAGTTTGCATGCGTGCTGGCGTCACGCAATTGAACAAGTGCTACTGGAATTTTTTCGGAGTATATAACTCGAAACTGCGTGGAATTTTACAACGATTTAACTGATTAACGGATCGTTTGCATTTCGTTTTCTTTGATTCACTAATTGGTATTATTATATGGCTTGTGTTTGTGGCCGATACAATGCGCGCTCTGATTGGCTAGTTGTGACTGAATAGTAGGACATTATTCTTTTTTTATTTATTTATTTTTTTATTGTTATTATCACCTTACATGTTTTGAAAGCACAAACACACTCACACCCACACACACACCCACAAACACGGAATATGTTTACATAATAGAAAAAAAAAAAAAAAAAAAAAAAGGAGGAGGT
>OX421454.1:8798358-8800858 GCA_949126865.1 Montipora capitata | reverse complement strand
GAAATTAAATAACACATTTTCGCTGAGCGTATCGTGTTATCCGCTGTTAATTCAGCAGACATCTCACTAACTGATAACATTGAAAATGTTTCACTTAAATGGCTAATAACATTTGCATTTTCAAATAACCAAGTCTTATCGGATCTCCTACCGTGGCTAATAACATTTGACATTTGCAAAATAAGAAATTGTTATCGAGTTTCACTACGAGGCCAATAACATGTCACGTTTGCATATAAGACACTCTCAAAAAGTTCCACTCCCTTGGCCAATAACATTTCACATTCGCCAATAACAGACTCTTAAGGAGTTTACTTCCAAAGCCAAGAACATCTCACATTTGCAAACAACCAGCTCTTATAGAGTTTCACTCCGTGGCCAATAACATTTCACATTTGCAGGTAACAAACTCTTAACGAGTTTCACTTCGTGGTCAATAACACCTGCATTTGCAAATAACAAACTCTTACAGGGTTTTACTCCGTGGCCAATAACATTTCACATTTGCAAATAACAAACTCTTGCGAGTTTCACATTTGCAAAGAAACTCTTACGAGTTTCACCCCGTGGCCAGTAACATTTCACATTTGCAAAGAACAAACTCTTAACGAGTTTCAGTCCGTGGCCAACAACATTTCACATCTGTAAATAGCAAACTCTTACGAGTTTCACATTTGTAAATAAACTCTTACGAGTTTCATTCCGTGGCCAATAGCATTTCACATCTGCAAATAGCAAACTCTTTCGAGTTTCACATTTGTAAATAAACTGTTGCGAGTTTCATTCCGTGGCCAATAACATTTCACATTAGCAAACTGAATAACCAACTCTTACGAGTTTCACTCCGTGGCCAATAACCTTTCACATTTGCAAATAACCAAAAATTTCGGACACTAGCACGTGGTGAGCTAAAATAAAGTGCGAGCAAGACTAATACATAGATAAAGAATTTTACCACAAGATTTTCTTCCGTCGACAGGGCCAGATTTCCCGGCGCTTGACCTTGCGCTTGAGCAGGCGGGTTTTGCCCTTGTTGAACCTGAACAGGCGCTGGTGGATTCTGCGCTTGTTGAACTTGTGCTGGCGCTGGTGGATCCTGCGCTTGTTGACCTCGTACTAGCGCTGGCGGATTCTGTGCTTGTTGAACTTGTGCTGGCGCCGGAGGGTTCTGGGCTTGTTGAACTTGTGCTGGCGCTGGTGGATTCTGCGCTTGTTGCGGGAATTGTACAACAGCAGCTCTGGGGTCAGCCATGTTTCGTGGTAGTGCCAATTCTCTACTTACTGGGAAAATTCGTGTCCGTGGCGTAAGCATAAGAGTTCCCCTTTTCCTCCTTCGTGCTGGAAAACTGAGAGACTGAACGAGAAAACAACGAAACCTGTATCTATTGTTATCCTGGGGTGCGAAAAACACGTGCAACTTCTGCCATGTGTTTATTTGGCAGTTCTGTGTGATAAAGGAAAGGAAAAGGAAAGGAACTTTATTTAAGTGTCTAGTCGTTCTAGCGCTGGAGCGCTAATTGGGGACACTGTAAACTGAAATTAACAATGACAGTAAATCAAGTCAAATGTTGGTTTTTGATATCATGCTTCGCGCTTTATTGTCGAGAATTGTGAATATCAAAATCATTCTTGCTTAAGGTAGCAAATGTGAACAATGTAGCTTTTGGTCAAGATGTTGCAGATGTGATCCAAAACATCAGTTTTGCTTTTAATACCATGCCATAGGAAAATAAAAGTGACAAGTAACAAGGGAGAAAGCTTTGTATATAATGTCATATGAAATAGTTACATGCAGTATATCCTTGCACAAGCAATGTAGTGAGCAGTGGCAAGGTTTGGTGGAATGCGGCTGAATATACAGTTATTATTGCACTGCCTTTCCTGTATTTACATTTACGTTTACCTTTACGTAAATACAGGAAATTGGTTATAAATATCTTTTATGGCTTGGTATAAAAGGCTTCAGATTCTAAACTTGTGACATTGTTTGGACAAGAGACACCAGTGAAGGTATACCATGTCATAGGAAATTTGGTATTCCACTAGACCTTGCCACTGCACACCACATTGCTTGTGCAAGGATATATGTAACTATTTTCCTATGACACGACTAAATACACTGTTTAGGCTTAAGGTTAGTCCCTGTGATAGTTTTAGGTTATCCAGCATTGCTGTGATCTCTGCTTTTCCTTCATGCCCCTTGCGGCACACTTATAAGAGTGTACCACGCTTCCAGTCTGATTGGTGCATCCTTCATGGGAAAGTTTAATGCACGAGTTCATTGCAATTAAAATCGTTTCACGTTTCCCTTCTTTTGGAGCAAACTATTATTTTCGCAATAATCAAGATGGCAACCGAAGTAAGAGCGTCAGCAAAGCTGGATTTGAACATTTGGAAATTGTCTCTGCTGTATATCTGATCCCGAAAGGTGCATAGAGTGCATAGAGTGGTGCAAAGAACACAATTTACTTTCGTCGTCAGTGAAATGTCCAAAACCTTT
>OX421454.1:8748358-8780858 GCA_949126865.1 Montipora capitata | reverse complement strand
AGGAAATCAGATCTGACAATGGAACTAATTTTACGAGTGCAGACAAAGAGCTCAGACAAGCGATTGGAAAATGGAATCAGGATATGATTAAAGAGTTCCTGAAGAAGAAGGAGATCCTCTGGGTCTTTAATCCTCCAACGGCTGCGCATATGGTGGTGTATGGGAAAGAGTGATTAGATCGGTTCGCAAAATTCTTAACGCTGTGTCAAAGGAGCAGACTCTCTTTGAAGAAATCCTGGTCATATTGATGTGCGAGGTGGAGGCGATACTTAACAGTAGGCCTCTGACGAAAATTTCTGATGATGTAAGCGACTTACAAGCCTTGACGCCAAGCCATCTGCTTCTTTTGCGCACTAGTCCCAGTTTTCCCCCTGGAATGTTTTCGAGAGAAGATCAATACAGCAATAAGCGATGGAAACAAGTGCAGTACCTTTCAGATGTTTTTGGAAAAGGTGGACCAGAGAATATGTGCCTATGTTGCAAGAGCGAATGAAGTGGCGAAGCTTTTGTCGCAATCTCAGTGTCAGAGACATCGTTTTGGTTCTAGATGACCCGTCGTTAAGATGTCTTTGGCCACTTGGAAGAGTTTTGGAAGTACTTCGGAAAAAGCACGATGGATGTTTTTTTTTAGGTGTTTTAGGATTACCTTTAGCTCCCGTTTTACGAATTAGGCTCGATACAGCGTTCGTTTATTTTATGAGTTAAAACAGCCCCTTTTAGTCTCTGAGGGCGGGAATGTGCGAATTTTTTTTGATTTATCTGTTCATTTTCATTAGTTTTGTAGAGGTTTTTCTGTAGTTTATTGTACTCTTTTGGTACTTTTTTCTAGATGTTGCCTTTGTGTTAGTCTCGCAATTAGTTGGTATTGTTTTCACGTAACACTTACGCATTTTTGTCCCACTAGTTTTCCTATAAATTGTACCTTGAGTTTAATGCAAATTTCGGGGGTTGCAGGTTGTTTTTGGGTGTGTACTGCGAGATGTAGAGTTCACTTAGTGCCTTTTCCTCAAAAAACCGTCTAGAATCGGGTCAATTTCAAGTTGTAAATAGCTATCGTGTGTACAAAGTTTACGGAGTTTCTATTTTTTTAAATGTTGAGTCGTTGTTTTGTAACGTTAACCGCAGACTGTGTTTTCAAGAACGAGGAATGATTACATTTTTACAAACGTTGGCCGTGTAGCACTTATATTTGAACAGACTTAACTGTTAACAAGTCCGCCTCCTTGGAAGTCGATGTATATTCAAATAACTTCGACATTATTGTCATCACAGAGACGCATTAAGACGAAACAGTAAACTCTGCAGAGTTATTCCCCTCAAATTTTCGCATTTATAGACGAGATAGAAAACGAAGAGGCGGTGGGGTTTTAGTAGCCGTAAACGATAAGATTATTTGTAACTAGGGAGATGTATTAGAAGGATCTGACATTGATGTTTTAATGCTTGTGTGTTTTATAGACCTCCGGCAAGCGACACCAGATGTTTAGAAATATTGCAAAAAAATTTGGAGCTTTTGGCGCCGCAAGCAGAAACAATTCTGGTTGGAGATTTTAATCTCAAGGACGTGGATTGGACTAGTAGTTTAATGCTGAAAAATTCAGTTGATTACTAATTATTTTCGGATATATTGTCGGATAATTTCCTAACTCAAATGGTTCTGCAACCTACAAGAGGAGACAGCATTCTTGATCGTGTCTTGACTAATAATAGGGATGTGATTTGTGACGTTGAGGTTGGTGAACCAATTTCGGATCACAATATTATATCTTTTAATGTGAATGTTCACCTCTATCATCGGAAATCATCTGAAAGAGGCTTTTATGACTTCAGCAAGGCTGACTGGTTACGCTTAAATGAACTGTTCGAAGGCATTCCATGGCATTGTGCGTTTCTTTCCAATGATGTGAATGAAGTTTGGAGTGCGTGGACAGACTTATTTTTTACCGCCGTTGACGAGTGTATCTCAAAAAGGAGAAAGAAGAAGAATCGCCGGGCCCCTTGGATTTCAGGTGAAATAATTAAACTTGTACGGAAAAAACAGCTATTGTAGAAAAAAGCTAAGAATAGTAGTAATATTGAGTCGTGGTCCACTTACAAAAAGACTAGCAATTTGTTGAAGAAAGAATGCAACAAGGCCCGCTGGGATTTCTTCGATAAATTGGCTAACGATATGCACGATAATAGCGAACACAAGCTTTTTTGGAATTACGTGCAGTCCAGGCGTAAAGGATCTAATGATCTAATTGTCATAAAGATGGACAATGGCAACGTGCTAACAAACGAAGGTGACATGGCTGAGTGTATGAATGAATATTTTGCTTCTGTTTTTACAGCCGAAAACTTCGATAATTTTCCATCATTCGGTCAAGTTATCAAAGACAAAGATCTTAGTTTTATACACTGTTCACCTAAGGATGTTAGCAAGATTCTAAGCGAGCTCAAACCTCGTAAATCTCCTGGCCCGTACAGTATACATCCCAGTATACATCCCAAGGCGCTGGAACCTTGGCTTCATCACTTAGTGATGTTTTTAATGCTTCTCTTGCATCCAGCATGTTACCACACAACTGGAAATTGGCTGACATTACTCCTTTGCATAAGAAAGGTGCTAAAAGCGATCTAAAGAACTATCGCCCAGTCTAACTAACATCAGTGGTGTGCAAAGTGTGTGAAATGATAGTAAGAAAGTAGCTTGTCCAGTTTTGGATTACAAACGAGGTCTTTATTCCGGACCAATTTGGCTTCTTGAAAGGGAAATCGTGTCTTTCTCAATTGTTTTCGTTTCACGATTGGGCCCGAGAGAGACAAGGCTTGACAACTGATGTTATCTTTTTATACCTTTCAAAGGCCTTCCACTGGGTGCCACACGAACGCCTTTTGACAAAGATACTCTCATATGGTATCCAAGGTTCCCTCCTGTCTTGGCTAAGATGCTTTCTCACAAATCGATACCAGCGCGTCGTTCTACGGGGACATCACTCATCTTGGACTTCCGTTTTGTCTGGTGTACCCCAAGGAACCGTGTTGGAACCTATTTTATTTCTCATTTATATTAATGATATTTCAAGAAATATTATGCCAAACACAAAACTCTTTGCAGATGATATGAAGTTGTATAGGATACCCAGGGATACTAAGAAAGATATAGAAGAGCTACAGAAAGATCTTACTCGCCTGGAATCTTGGAGCAACGACTGCCAGCTAAAATTTAACAATGATAAATGCGAAGCGATGCGCATTACTAAAAAGAATGATTATTCAAGTCCTCAATATCATCTATGTGGTAACCAGTTAAAAGCTGTATCTGAAGTTAAGGATCTCGGAATTTATATTACTTCGAACTTGTCATGGAGTATGCAAGCCAACAAATGCGCAAATAAGGCAAAGAGTGTACTTGGATTCATAAGGCGAACGGTGGGTCCTAAAAACCCTGAGCTGTTTTCGAAATTTTATAAGAGCCTAGTACGTCCGATTCTCGAGTACTGCTTTCCAGTTTGGTGTCCACATCTTAAAAAAGATTCAAACATCTTGGAGAAAGTACAACGTAGGGCATCCAAATGTGCCCTTGGAAATATTGGGCAAGATATGCCCTACGAAGAACGTCTAAATCTCCTTAAGTGGCCAACATTTGAACAAAGAAGATTATTTTCGTCGCTTATCGAGTGTTATAAGACAATAAATAGACTTAATGGACTAGACCCCTTAGCATTTTCTACGTTTGCACATGATTTTCGACCCCTAAGAGCTAATCACCGTTTTAAACTTAAGTTTGCATCCGCAATTTTAAATAGTTTTAAACATTCTTTTTTGATACGCATAATCGATAAGTGGAATAGTCTGCCAAAGGACATTGCTGAGGCGGAAAATTTGAATACTTTTAAGAACAGACTGAGATGTCATCTTGCTAATTCTTTCAGTGAATACTAAGTTCTTTTATTGTGTGATTTATTATATATTTTTATAGTTAGTATTTTAAACAGTTGTAAATAATTATTAAAGTTATTAATTTATTGTATGATCAGGAGATAAACGAGATAGGGATAACCTCCTTTATCTCCTTTTCACTTTCCTAAGGATTTGTGAATAAACAGTCAATTCATTTCATTTCATTTCATTTCAACCGATTAGAGTGTAATGTGAAGTGCTAAGTTTCTACCCCATATGAACCATGTGAGCGTTAGCCCTACTAATGGAAATGGGCCCACACAAGGACAGAGAAAAACTCTGACCTGGGTGGGATTGAACCCACGACCTTCGGGTTAGATCACCGCTGCTCTACCGACTGAGCTACAAGGTCAGACGGGAGCACTTCACATTCACATTCTCCTCTAGGTGGTGGAGGTGGAGAACCGGCAGAAGGTAATTCAGTAGAAGGGTGCCAAGGAAGGGACGCAGGAGGTGGACCAGGTGCAGGAACGTCAGTGTCAGCCAAGGCAGGGCGACGCCACCAGGACATTCTACAATCAATGGCATAATTACTATCCTCCTTACAGATTCTGCATTTAATATCTTCGGTACAGTCACTGAAGGTGTGACGTACAGCTGGTCACAGTTGAAACAAACAACATTAGGGCTCGCTCTGGAAACATGGTCTGGCAAATGACACTTACGGCAGGTGGGGACTTGACCTTCGTGCTTAATCGTAAGGAGCGTCCTGCCAAAACGCATGAACGAAGGAATTGACTCGGACAACTCCTTTCTAGCCACATGTGTACCACTTTGGATGGCATCATAAGCCTGGAGGCCGCACCGACGAATTCCATGAACAGAGCCATAATGGCTAAGACGATGAGAAAGGGCCTCATCCAGAAGGGGCGTCATAGATTACCACGAAAGTGAACGACAAAGAATTACGACGAGCACGACGCGAGATGAACGAGGACTTGCGAAGAAAACAATCACGATAATCGGACGTAGAAAACGTTACGGATACAAAACCATTGGGACTGCGCTGCAAACACCTACCACCAACCGCACGAATGCTGCAGTTCTTAAAATAAGTGAAAACTTGAGACGAAGGCGTATCTTTAGCAGGAAGAACGAAGTGAGCCGTACAAGGACGCTGAGGGAGAATATTCAACGGGTGGTCAGATCCTTTTCGGAATCAGAAAAACGCTCTTCATTTTTCATAATGTAATCATCCTCTATAGACTGACTCGACACTCTTGGACGGTGGCCAGGCCGGGCCATCTGGGCATAAGACGGAGGAACAGAATCATCTAAAGACACGACAGACGCATCATCAGGAACATCTTCAGCCCATCTATGCTGGGGATCAACATCAGCACTTGACATAACACTGCGAGTCCAAAGGCCAAAGCCGCGATACCAAAAGCGGAAGTGAAACGGAAAACAAACTGATAGGGCTTCGCCCTGGGTTTGCCCTTTTTTTTTCGCTAGGCCACAGCAGCATGGAATAGCTAACATACCACGCGGTTGTCTTAGGTACCCCTTTAAGTGGCAGCTTCACAGCCAAGACATGTGGTAAGCTGGGTTGGGAAGAGCACAGCTGTTCTCCCATGGCAAGTGTGTGGGAAGGTGGATCACCAAAAGAGACCTGTGTGTCACATACATTTTTAAGTACAACGTAAAAGGCAAGGTGACAAATACACCAGCCCGGTGTGGCCAACACATCACGCGTGCGCACAACCATTTGGTGTATGTGCGACCTTGTTTTTTTCTTTGTAATTAGATATTTACGCCTAAGATCTAAGGAATCCCAATTCAATATCATCAGCCATTCCGTATACACCTTTTCTGGACTGTAAATTAGACGAGGACAGAATCCTTTCCGTGGATGCAAATTAAGGGCATGGATCTCATCTTGTGAAAGGTATTGATCCCACCGGCAACAAAAACTTAGCTCAGCTTAAACTGTCTAGTGGAGCAGGGGTGGCACAGTGGTGAGAACACTTGCCTCCCAACGTTTGCAAAAACGTAATCCTTCCCATAAATGTGGCCTGGGCTCGATTCCAGGTCCCGGCGTCATGTGTGGGTTAATTTTGTTGTTGGTTCTCTCCTTGCTCCGAGAGGGTTTTTTTTCCGGGCACTCCGGTTTTCCCCTCTCCACCGCCGAATTTCAATTCGATTCGGAATGCACGGATACATGTTGAACACCCTCCAGAGCACTCTTAAGGTATTCCATGGGTAAACAAGTTACAATTACAATTACAATTACAATTAATTAGAAACCGACCAAATTCCACTGATGCCCAGAAGTTCTTGTAAGACCCGACAGCTTGTTGGCCTTAGCCCAAATGGTAATAATGTAATATTTCTAAAGCAATTTCTAAAGCAATTTAATCATGCTTTAGTATTTGCTGTAATGGAGGTTTTCGTTAACATGCCTTTTGATGTTGTTATTGTTACTTTTATGGCTGTCCCGTCGACTCAAGAAAACAACTGAGAGCGATACCTGTGCTAAAGGCATCGACCAACCTGCTCGACAGTAGAGCGTTTCTTCTACAGCGCATGGCAGATAGCAAAAGCTCATTGCTATAGAGCAATCATGAAGTGAAGTGAGCTTGAAATGAACGTACAGCTTCAACGGGACTCCTACGCAAGCTTTTTGGCAGCTGCTTTAGTTGCTCACGTCACTGCGGTGATCAAACTCGTATTATAACGTTTTTATAGCTACGATGTAGCCTTCGACTTTCAAACAAGTTCAATTCCTTTATGTTAAATTTGCGCTGTTTTCCCGGCTTATGTGGAGGCGGGATGTTAAATAACAGCTCAATATCCTGGTCAAACAGACATTTTGCTAATGTCCCCCACCCCTTGCCCGGGACCAATGCGTCGTTAAATAGGAGTTAAGCCCCGGCTATAGCTGCGTTAAATCCTCGTCATGTCCCGTGGGCCGGGGGACCGGGATTTCAAATGACTCATGCTTTTTAGGTTGTGAAAGAACCGGTCGTTTGACGTGCAACGTCCCGTGCTTTCACACGCGCTGGTTTTACCTAAGAGTACGCTTCACTAAGGAGGCTCAAAAGGGTTTCTCACAGCGTATATATACATTTCAGAACAACTGAACATCAAAATTACATGGTTTTAGTCAACGAAACAAATTACAGGTAATCTTATGCCAGGATGTAAATAATCTTTACTTTCAGCTTTCATTTAAACAAAAATATGCAACTTGAAAATTTTCAGGAAAATATATTTGTATGAAATGAGTTTTAGTAACTAGTGTCGTTCTTTTTGAGACGTTGACGGCTATAGTTTTGGGAAGGGACTCATACGTTTGGAGTTTGTCCACAGAAACCGCTTGAACTTTCATTTCGCGTGATTTTGGCGTTATTTCCTGCTCGCGTGACAATTTGGTGCCCTTCCAGTGTTATGCCCATTTACGGACTCCCACTGCTCATCAAAAAAGAACTCTGGTTCCGGTTGTCCCAGATTCAACTCTACCAAATTCTGTAAATAGCCGACTGGTCGCTTCCTGCCAGTTGGGGTTCTTAATCATGTTTCTGCCAAGTTTGAAATGTTTATTTCAGATTATTAAAAGTGGGGTGCCTGTGAAGTAACTTGAAAGCTAAGTGCACTTCCACTGTAAACAAAGCATTAACATTTACATTTACCGCATCCCGCCGAAATAACATGGCTCTCATTAGTGAATTTGTGTGGCGTAATTCTAAATGCGGCCTTCTGATTGGCTAAGAACGATATAAGCGAGGTATACTACTTATATGAAATCGTTTCTTTGAGCGATCAGACACTTCCAGTGAAACTAGCAGTAAAATTCGCTTGGTGAATGTTCGTGATCTTCGTTCTCTATCAGGGAACTTTGAACGGTTAATTTTTACATGTAAAACTAAATTCCGCTTGCTAAAAATGTACTGTTGTGACGAAGAAAATACATTTCCGCTTTTAAAATCTTTTTGTGTTTCGTTCAAATTGCATTTCATATTTAGCCGGAAAATTGCATGCTCTATTAACAAATTAGTTTCCATACCTGTCGGTCTTGTGGACATCAATTGCAACCCATGTGACATAAACTGTAGCAGCTTGAAGGAAATCAACTCTTGCTGCGACATGACCTTGTTTGTTTTTACTTTGCGGGTGCTTTTGCTGCATTGTGCAATCCTTTTGCAGGCAACCAGACGGATAGAATGTTCTTTAGTTCCGGGTTTTGTTTTCGGTTAATCAGTTATCACGTCTCTATCAGTTGTTTGTGTGTTCGTTTCTATGTCTTACTCAAGTTCTTCATCAAGTTCCTTAGCAAAAAAACCTTTCGGAAGTTCACTTGCTGGTTTAACGATCGGTGGCTCAGTCGGTTAAGCATTCGTGCAGGAGATCGCGGGCTAAAACCTCGGTCGCATATCAACATTCAGGGTCTTAAAAATAATTGAGTAGAAAGATGTTAACCGAAGGTCGTGTCTCAAAATCCGTACTGTTAATTAACACCGTTGGGTGTTAAATAACCTGAACTCTGTTCTTGAAGAGTGAGGGTTGGCAGGGGACCCCGGTGTTGTGGTCTGTCCTCCTTTTACATGCATGGATGCGTGGGCTGGGTGAGTGAAGGGCTTGAGACTACTTTTGTAGCTCACTAGACTGGTGGCTAGTATCAGGTCTGATTTCACTAGCCAGTCTCATCATGGGCAGTTTCATTCATTAAAAAAAGACCATCACCAAAAAAATTCTCACATTTGCAAACACAACTTGCGCCTTTAGATAATATTCTCATATTCTCATATCCATCCTTGCAACAGTGGCTCAAATATGCTGGAGTGTACGGCTTCCCGTAGTTTTCTCACGAAGGTATAGTTTTCGTGGCCTTGAGGCCAGCTCTCACAGAACCGTTGCCAAATGCAACTCACAAATGCAATGGAGTATGGAAAACGGGGAATAAAGTAAATTAAGAACGTAAGGCTAAACTGCTCGTTTGGAAGTCTATGCAAAGGCTGTTCCTTTGATTAGATAGAGCTCTTTGCGATGAAAATTTTAACCTGAAAGCGTCATTCTACGCATGAAGCACAAACGCAGCGGAATGCGGGAAATATCTTAAATTAGATGTAAAGGAATTTCGAAAGGACAGACTGGCCGTCATATAAGATTTTCTTTTTAATCGTTGCAAACAGCCATCCGTGCGTTTCGTGCTTGAATGGTTTTCGGAGTCAATTAATATTTGGCGGCCACAGTGCTCGCGAGCAAGTTTTCTCTCTTTTTATGTGAGATTCACCACTCCTAGTAAACGAGATAAGTCTCTCCATATTATCTTTTTCTTTTTTATTTTGGAATAAACTATATTTGAATTCAATTTCTAAACAAGTACGTGACCTCTTTCCATAGACACTTAACAACGTCGCCAACCGTTTGCACTGGCTCAATCGCAAACAATGTCACTTTTTGCGTTTGTGTTGGCGATCCTGTTTTCCATATGCGTGATTTCTTTACGCAACTTGATCTCGTGCCAT
Source organism: Montipora capitata (assembly GCA_949126865.1). NCBI lineage: Eukaryota > Metazoa > Cnidaria > Anthozoa > Scleractinia > Acroporidae > Montipora > Montipora capitata. The sequence continues at coordinate 8,771,445 of OX421454.1, read as the reverse complement.
CGTAAGAAAAGGGCGAAAAAATAAAAGCAGAATTAGTTTTTGCGTCGTGTTCAAACTCTTCTTATGTTGGAGTTGTTGCGAAGAAGAAGGAAGAGAGGGAGTTTCAAAAGACGTCATCGATTCTGGGTCCGATACATTTTCGAGGAGCAGCAACGGCTGCAGCATAGCCAGTATCAAATTATACTGTAGGAACTGGCTCTTTGCGATCAAGAACTTTACTACAGGCATATATGGCGGGGTATTCCCCTTACGATATTCATTAATTTCACACTATTTTGAGGAGTATCTTCATTGCCACATCAACAGACAGACACACTGATTTACTCTATCACAATAATGCACAATGTATTCTACGATACACGTACAGACCTTAGACCTATAGAAGGATCGAAACGAGCCAATCACTGTTTAGTCTTTCCAGCCAATTACATTTAGGCTCAACTGACAGTCGACCAGTAACATTACGAATAAGTTGACCAATGACATCTACGACCGGAGTTATTATAGTATCTAATGACGTTACACAAATCACTTGACTCTGAAGATGACTTCTGCTCAGGTTGTCGAAACGTCAGTCAATATCATCTCAAACAGTCCTTCTCAGGACAACACTCACCCGGACGGTCGTACTTAACTTAATTATGATATGACTCCTGGGTTCAAACCATTTACCATTTGATGTTTGAGCTCTTTGCAAGAACAGCATGAAATAAGAACTGAGAATTGACTCGAACGATTAGAAAGAAAAAAAGACGTACGCCCTTGAAAAAAAATGGAGTTGACATGAACGGTATGTCTTTCAAACAAATCAAAGGGAAGTTGACTTTAAACCAGCACAATAGAGAGCTTACACAGTAGACTTCACCAGTGAGACTTTGTTCTTCTTACAATAGACTTTACGTGTGAGGTTTCTTTTTTTTTGCAACTTAATTCCCGAATGCTAATAAATTAAAAGACTCGAGAATATGCTAAAAGCACTTTCTCATTTCGTGAATTCTAACTAAAATTTAATAGACTCGAGACGTTTTGATTTGAGACTGTAGCGATCTGAGATTGACGGTCGCACTTGAGAAAATTTCAACTTCCAACCACTGGCTTCCTTCAATCGTACTAGGACGCCATTTTCATTACTTATACTTGCCTCTAATTCGTCAAAACGTATCACGTACACAAAAACATGACAATCACAGTTAGTGTTAGTGTCGAGCCCTGCCGGGTGGGTAAGATCAAATATTGACTGATAGCGGCTGCCATGGCACTTTTACATGCTTACTCTCACCCCTCCACGAGACTATATGTGATATGTGTGGTGTATATAAATCCATTACCATCACTCTTTTTCCAAGAGTTCCTTTACGAGTTGCCTGGCAGGCTCTTGCAAATTACTCGTTTGTTTCTTTTTATTTTGCTGTCATATAAGTCACGGTTCTTTTTCTTTAATTCTTAAATGTCATCAAGTTTTAAAAACACGCCAAAAAGAAAAAAAAAAAAAAGTTAGCTACCTCAGCTTAGAAACATGAAAAAAAAAACAAAAAAACAAAAAAAACAAAAAACAAAAAAAAAAAGGATTTAACTGTTCTTTTTGTGCCATCGTGAGGTTCTACCTTTTTTTGCAGTAATCTTCAAAGTCTCTTTTAGAAATGCGTTTCTCAAAAGTTATCGTGAGTATTATAAGCTGCAAATCTATGGCTTCTTTGCCTTTGCCAGTGGAAACGAGGGAGGTCAACAACTCGCGTCGTGCCAGTGTACTGTTCGGCACACGATGCATAACAAAAAAGGGTTGAAAAAAAAAAATGAAATGAAAATTAAGGGTCATTAATGATTAAAAGTTCTACAAATTTCAAAACGAATAATGCTCGTCGTCGAATTGTTGCCTTAATAATGCTAACGTATTGGACGTATTATTTAATACCTCTTTGAAAGTAAAACCTACAATAACAAAAGTACAAACACTGAAGAAGGATAAAAAGGTCAAGTTTGCTGAGTTATAAGTTTTATCTTCGAGTTTGTAGAAAAGGCGAGACGCTTTTTTCCGGCTCTTAAACTCTGAACTGTATACAAGACTTGCACAGAACTACTAAAATCTGCACGATTTTTAAAAATCGTCCTAACTTGACCTTTTCAAAGTAATTATTCATCTTAGGCGTACACATCACCTTTCATAATGTGTAAACATTAGCGATTTTGCTTGGCATTTATCTGAACATTTATTTCAATAATAGTTAGATGCCATTTGCATCATATTTCATATGTGCAATACCTAAAACATAGCCGAGGTGTGGCAGCAGACTCTAAAACACTTAGCTACATCTTCCATGACTCTCTTTTCATAGTTACGTGTAGTGAACAATACGAGAGCTTTGTCATTCTCAACTTGGTTGAAAGAATTAAAGGTTACTTACTTCTCATCGATCACATAGTTTTCTGACTTTTCTGACTTAATTAATAAGTATTTTCAGTTTCATCCAAAGGATACCATTTGGCTTCCAAGATGCTGAATCCACCTGAACAATTCTCAGAATATTTACGAAGATGTACTTTGCTAGTTCATTTCAACCCTGTCTCTCCCCCTGAGAATGATCACCCCAATAAGGAAAGGTCCTATCTCCTAGCCCGTTTCACAGGGCAATTTTTTTTTTTTGCAATGAAGTATTGATTTTTATGTCCAACTCTTCCAGAAACTTATCCAACTTCTTTGTTACAATTTGCAATGATCCTACAACAATCGGTATCACCTTCATTTACGGTTCTCATTTTCACATCCTTACAATTTCTCTTTAATCTCCTGATACTTTTCAACTTTTTCGTTCTCCTTTTCACCAACTCTTTTACCCCATAGTTCAGCAATATCGATATTAGAGGGCTTTCTGTCGTGTTTTTTACAATCACAAGGTCCGATCTTCTAGCCTCAGACCGAACGTTGTCGTTGTAGGCTATTATTATTACTATTATTATTATTATTATTATTATTATTATTATTATTATTATTATTATAGGCTATTATTGGCTATTATTGTAGGCTATTATTATTACTATTATTATTATTATTATTATTATTATTATTATTATTATTATTATTATTATAGCAGTGCAAACGTATGTATGCTAAACGATAGCTAAAGCACAGTAGGGCGCTGTTGCGTAACCTAAAGGCCAACGGGGAAATAAGAAAATTAAAAGAAAAACTTATTATAGAAACTAATACATTAAAATGTCTTCTAAGCAGACCTTGAAGGAAAAAAAAAAAATTCAAATCTCCTCTAAGATATCACATTAAAATACTTACAAAATGCTCTACTAGTGTCTTATCTTATGTCGTTATCTTGAAGTGGCGGGCAATGTGTAAACTTGAGGTTAACACGGACTTCTGCATCTTTATCAAGACTTCTTTACTCTTCCTTCCCACTAAAACCCTAACAGTTCTCTCAAGTCCTTTGGAGTATCCTCCCAGTACATCTAGAATGATGTTGTGCTGGTCTATGCTGTATCCTTTGAACTGTTGTTTTAGTTCCAGCCGCAAGGGGGCATACTTCTCTGTCTTATCCTGGTCTTTTGAAGCTCTGTTGTCCACCCATGGACAACTCATCTCTAAGATGGTAAAATCCTTCCGCTTGCGGTCCACAACTCTAGCATCTATCCGGTTGGCTCTCACTACCACGTGGTCTGCGTATAGCGGGACATCCCAAAAGGCTTTTGCATCTGCGCTTTTGCAGACAGGTTTTGGCTCGATCGGGGAGTACCAAGGCGGTACAGTGTCTACGAGTTCTAGATCATGGAGCATCTCAAAAAACAGAATCTTCAACACGCAATTATGCCTGTGGAGGTATTTGCTATACGAAAGCGCAGAACATCCAGCCAGAATATGTGCTACCGACTCGCGCTTTACCGCAGAGTCTGCATTGCACGTCACGTTCCCTAGCAGTTCTTGTCTTTTTACTCTGGTAGATTCTGGTATTATTATTATTATTATTATTATTATTATTATTATTATTATTATTATTATTATTATTATTATTATTATTATTATTATTGTTAGTATTATTAGCACCTATTATTACCATTTCACCATTCGTCCTCAAGCTGAATTGTAGCAGACAACGCGAGATGAAAAATTTACCAGACGGGTACGCTTGAATACTCCCTCTTACAAAATGTCAAGAATATAATGTCTAATGCATCGCGCTTTATGTTATTATTTATGGATAATACATTAAATACATTACTCAGGACGATAAAAAGACATTCCGCTATCTCAGCTAGGCAATAATGCACGTTAAATTAGTCGTCAATCTTATAAACGCGATTTTTGACAAAGGAGAAAAGGAGCCTTAGAATCGGGATAATCGTAATCGCACTGGCTGCTATACCACATTAGAAAGTTAGAGGAGTCAAGGAAAATGTGAGCACAGTCTTTCCCATTCGGTTGACTATTGGCCCATGCATTATAACGTTCTTTATTTGCTCTCTCCGCTGATATGCCGTCAAACCAAAGCCAATTGGCATTCTTTCGCTCCACACCAAGCCTAACAGAGCGTGGTGTCGTGCTCATCTTCTCCATCAGGGTAGCAATAAAGGTGTTTTCCTGCTCCGATTTAATTATTGGCAGGTCTGCTGACATTTCCTGGCATTTTTGTCGAGCATCTTTCAGTTTATCGGGTGGTGGATCAGAATAACTCGCATGCAGTCTATAGCAATATTTGTCACTTGCCACCCAGTCTTTAGGACAACCTAAAAACGGAATACGAGCAAACAAAAATTGTTATAACTTCAATGATGACACAACGGTACCATAAGGTTCTTGAGTGGAGATTGCAAAATGTTGGATTATAATTCTGCTATGGCGGTGCCTTTACAAATTCATCCTCATCGTCACCTGCAACTCAATTATCACAAACAAGACTCGCCTACACCTTGTAACTATCACTAAATGCATCTGCATAATGAGTCTCTTCTTAATTCTAAGTTATTGGAAAATGTAAAAATTCATTTTCTTGTAACCGTAAAGAATGAAAATCATTATGAATGAAATCTTGCCTGAGCAGTTTCGTCCGTCTCCAACATAGCCCTTCTCACAAGTGCAGTTATATGAACCATTTGTGTTGTTGCACACGGCGACCTGGCTGCAGTTATACTTTCCTGTTAAGCACTCATCGATATCTGGGAACACATCCAACAAATTATAATTAGTAAAATATCCTTTTACTTTCAATTGGCAATAAGTCACTGTCCACGAAATCGTTAGACTCTGTATTTTGTACTCGTGTTCAAGCTTTTCCCCCTTTAATTAGAGTTTCTCTGAGCGCAATTTGTGCGGGTATACTATGTCGGTAGTTTTCTTGTAATATCCGCTCTTTAGAAAACCCCAAAAAAAAAAAAAAAACAACAAAAAACGTCAACTTGCATCAAGAATGGTAAACGTCATTGCTTGCTTTTTATACACCACACATTCGCTCAATTAGTGCTTTCTACGTATTGTGATTGATTATCTCGGAAGTGATAAGAGAGTATCATTCACCACCGAGCAGCCGAATGGTAAATAATCTTGCCTGAGCAGTTTCGGCCGTCTCCAGCATATCCTTTCTTACAAGTGCAGTTATATGAACCAAAGGTGTTGTTGCATTCGGCCACATGGCTGCAGTTGTGGTTACCTGTTGAACACTCATCGATATCTGGGAACATAGGGAACAAATTAGTAAAATATCGTTTTACTTTGGATTGGCAATAAGTCACTGTCCACTAAATCGTTAGACACTGTATTTCGTACTCGTGTCCAAGCTTTTTTACCTTTAGATAGTCTTTCTCTGAACGCAATTTATGCGAGAAGATTATATCGGTATTTCTCGTGCAATATCCACTCTTTAGAAACTCGAAAGAAAAAAGTCAACTTGCATTAAGAATGGAAAACATTATTGCTTCTTTTATACACCACACACCACACAGGTACTGCTTTCTACCTGTAGTCATATGGCTAGATCTGAGGAAGGAAGGTAGTATTATTGCACGGCTCCGAGCAGCCGAATGATATCAGTACTAACATAAATACTACTTTTTAGTGACTGTGGATAATTTTCTCTTCTTCTGTTAATAATTGTTGAATAGTATGCAATACAGGTTTACAATTTCACCGGAAGTAAGCCCGTTTTGCACCCCAAGCACAAATGTTTTCTTTTCTTGATTGCTCAGAAGACGCTAATGCAAGTCAGATATCATTTGGGTTCTTGTTTTTTTAAAGAATTGTAACGCATTAAACATGTAGCGTTTTGCATTTTTCTTCCGCTTCCCGCCTTTTCCTCTCCCGACTCCCGTACCCCTCCCACCCCTATTCTCCCGGGCTCCAGCCCCCCTGTCCCCCTCCACGACTATCGCCTCCTGTTACTCTTACGCTTCTTTCCTCCTGCGTGCAATCGTAACTCTATTGTTCACGCTTTTTCTACTATTTGTTAATAGCTGTATGGGTCTCTTCTTACCAGTGACAAAAACACAAATTCTTCAAGAAAAAAACGTAATTAGATGCAAACTGATAAGAGTCATGAAGAGTCCCCTGCTTGCTCTTCTCCCCAACTTTATCCTTATTCTTTTTGAAGGAGTTAAGGCAATTACTTCCCAAAATTACCCCTGAATTCTGCTCGTCAAGTACACATAAACAGCAGGATCTACTGTTAACTGAAAGTAACGCAAATGCTTGGACTTAAAGGGGACGCTTCGCGTTGTATAGCGAATTTGGACATGTGTCTACTTTTTGTGCATTCGTGGGCCAGCCAAAGAGGATGGGATAAATTTGACTGCTACTGTTTTAAATAAGGAAATACAATTTCTTGTAAACGAAAAGAATAAATGACACCCAGAGCGACGACTAACCTGAGCATTTTCGTCCGTCTCCAACATATCCTTCCTTACAAGTGCAGTTATATGAACCAAAGGTGTTGTTGCACACGGCCACATAACTGCAGTTGTGTTCTCCTGTTGAACACTCATCGATATCTGGGAACACAGCCAACAAATCAACAAAATATCTTTTTACTTTCCCACACAAAAGTCAGAAATTTCGAGGCAAATGAAAGGTACAGACGATAGTAACTGAAGAGAGAAAAGCACATATGCTTCTCTCTCTTTAGTTACATATCTTTTTACTTTCAATTGGCAATAAGTCATTGTCCGCGAAATCTATAGATACTCTATCTTGTTCTCGTGTCCAAACTTTTTCACCTTAATTTAATCGTAACTGTTAAAAAATACTAGAATCTGATTAGTTATCAACAGTCCTGATTTCAGCATCAATATAGGGCAGTTTGTAATTGTACACCTTGTAATTGGACAGTTGTACGTGAATCATTTATTATTTTTTTTAGAGCTATTAAAAAAACCACTATTAAAGAAAAGTTGAGAAGATCAAGTTATAAATAAATTATCACCGTCATCTTCTCCTATTTTGTAATAGTTACGATTAATTGATAATAGGCCTCGCGCGTATTTTGAAATAACTCGCTCGATTACTCCTTGAATTCTACTCCACTCAGTCCTATTACCATCACTAATAAGTCTTTCTCTGAACACAATATTTTGCGGGTTGATAACTGGAGAGGTCATAACAATGTTTTTCATGTGATATTCAGTCTTTAGAAATTAACACGCAAAAGAAAAACGTCAACTTGCATCAAGAATGGTAAGCGTTATTGCTTGCTTTTGTACACCATACATTCGGTCAATTGGTGCTTTCTACTTGTTCTGATTGGTTAGCTCTGAAGTGATAAGGAAGTATTCGCCACCGAGCAGTCGAATGGTATATATTCTTGCCTGAGCAGTTTCGTCCGTCTCCAACATATCCTTTCTTACAAGTGCAGTTATATGAACCATTTGTGTTGTTGCACACGGCAACCTGGCTGCAGTTATACTTTCCTGTTGAGCACTCATCGATATCTGGGAACACATCCAACAAATTATAATTAGTAAAATATCCTTTTACTTTCAATTGGCAATAAGTCACTGTCCACGAAATCGTTAGACTCTGTATTTTGTACTCGTGTTCAAGCGTTTCCCCCTTTAATTAGAGTTTCTCTGAGCGCAATTTGTGCGGGTATACTATGTCGGTAGTTTTCTTGTAATATCCACTCTTTCGAAAACCCGAAAAAAAAAAAAACAACAAAAACGTCAACTTGCATCAAGAATGGTAAACATCATTGCTTGCTTTTTATACATAACACATTCGCTCAATTAGTGCTTTCTACGTATTGTGATTGATTATCTCGGAAGTGATAAGAGAGTATCATTCGCCACCGAGCAGCCGAATGGTAAATAATCTTGCCTGAGCAGTTTCGGCCGTCTCCAGCATATCCTTTCTTACAAGTGCAGTTATATGAACCAAAGGTGTTGTTGCATTCGGCCACATGGCTGCAGTTGTGGTTACCTGTTGAACACTCATCGATATCTGGGGACACATCCAGCAAATTAGTAAAGTCACTTCTTACTTTTAATTGGTAATCACACTTGTCCTTAAATTACCGCAAGAAACAACCAAAAATGATAGATTCAACTATGGGAATATACAGAGGGTTTGAGGAGGCTGGAATACCCCCTCCCCCTCCCTCTTTCCTCCACTTTGAGCAGCATTTTTTTCTTATTGTTATTTTGTTTGATTGTATCTAAAAAGATAGGATAAAATGGTTTTTTTTTACGTAGTTCCACTTCCACGAATTGACTGCTTGTCAAGTTATGAAAAGATAATGTACATTTTGCATGACCCCGGATCCCCTTAAGAGCTCAAGCCAGGATTAGTCCCCTTCCACACCGATGCCGTTGAAAGGTACTAAAACTACTACCCCCTCCCCCACTTACCCTTTCAGAAATTCCTGGATACACCCCTGTGGAGATGATTGTTTACTAAAGGTTATGCCACTGTGTTGTGACTGTTTTATGTAGTGTGTTGGTATGAGTGACGTGGCACTGTTGAATTGTGGATAAGTCGATCTATTAAAATCCCTGCCCTCTTCACATGCATCTCTGCAAATCTCATGTATTGCATAACATGCACATTATCAAAAAAGACACACATTGGCGAGACACCTGCGAGACGTGGAAAAAAACAAAAAACAAAAAACAAAAAAAAAACAACAACAAGGAATCATCGAAACCGCAACCAGTCGCTTGACATCTCAGCCTTCCTAGTAATTTGTAGCCAACACAAGCTGATCGGCGGCCTTTCGCTACATGTACACCAGAGCAACACGGAAAGCCCAAATATTCTAATCAGCTCTCTCTCTCCCACGGAATTAACGAACACTTTTCTTTCAACTAAGTAATTCTTGTTATCCACGTTGCTATGTCCCCACCAAGTGTGGCGTTGCTCCATCATTCACTATATAAAATGCTAACAACCTATAATTCCCGAATTCTCTCTGACGAAGGGCTCACATTTCAAATTTGCGGCTTTGCGGTGGTCAATTTAGCACATCAACTCAATTGATAAAACCCATTTCACGGTTGAATTTGGAAAATTTAAGCTATTTAATACCTTGTTCACAATGAGCCGAGGTAAAACCGAGAGGGCATTTGCAACGATAACCTTTGTCTGTAAATCCAGATTGGCAGTTGCCTCCGTTTTTACAGAGAACTTTATCACAAGCGTTCTGGAAAGAAAGAAAAAAGAAACGGTTACAACATTCCGTTTAGGTGTGTGATCTTACTTAGCTCAGTGTAAATGTAATTGAATACTTAACTGGGGCTCTTAACTATCAATCGAAAAAGTTCATAACCAAGAAGTTTCAATGTTGGATGGAATGCGGCTTTTCAGTTTACGGTGTTATTTATTTTAGACCTCCCGAGTACAATATAAGGCATGCAGCGAAAGTGTGACAATAAGCAGTTACCCTTTTTCACTATTATTTAATTAGTTTTACACTGTTACATGTGCTTAGGTTAAAGATTAAGTTAAGCAGTTCGTAAAGCACGGGCTTACTGTCTTTCATGGCCATTCAGGAATTGATCTTCATTAACTTCGAACTCCAAGTTCCACGGACAGTAGACAACAATTCTTGACTTTCTTGATTCACTGGATTGTTTCCACTTACTGGATTTCCTGTGTACACAAACTCTCACGAAGGAATTCATAATAAACTCTGAACTCTTTATCTTCTTCCCTTTTCAACTGTCGTCTCTTTCTGCTCTCCGGATATCGCAAAGTCAAAGGTCATATCTCCACCATAGTTATCGCAGCTGATTATAGCTTCATTACAGTTATCGCATCCATCAATCACGGCCGGCCACGAGGGTAAGCCCTCGGGCAAGAGAGTTTTTTTCTATTACTTACAAACCTGCTTTTCTACTTTTACCCTTAGCATCTAGAATGTTCTGTTGCTATTTATAGTGTATTACAAGGTGTCCTATTTGTGGAAACTGCTGAGTCCCACCAAAAAAATAATTTTGGTCCTCTTAACATTGGGCATTATTTTGCAGGACCTGTATTCCAAATTTAAATAACGTTAATTAGCACCGTAATCTGATGGGTCAACTCCAACTGAAATAAGAGGAGGGATTCACATTTCTGGGTTATGAACTTCTGGTTGTTACAAAGCGAACAAGAGGTAAATATGGCAAAAATGGAGACTTCAAACTGAGACAATGCTTACCTTGTTTAAGCCAGATTAGGACAAATTTTTGTCTTATGGGTTTCAATTTTTGAGTTTTGTTTTTTCCAGAGTACTTTTATCGTCAGCCTGAAATTCACTTTTAATTAGTTTGCACTTTACACTGACCGCTAAAGGTCTGGCATAGCCAAGGAGTGAATACGTTAACAACCCACATGTATTTCTCAGTGCGTGAGCGGGCGGAATTCAACAAATCCTGCAATCTGATTGCTTACGGGAGCAGCCGGAATTTTCTCATCCTGCCCGCTCACGGCGGGCGGAATCCTAGCCTTGGTTGCGTGAGCTTGATGACGTTAAATTCCCATTTTTTTGACACCGAATCCGTTTACATGCGGAAATAAGGGTTTGAAAACAGATTTTTCTTAGACAAGAGGTTTGGAAATATAATTCAAGTAATAATATTTCTCTTTGAAACCTTCTGTTTGTAAGTCGCTTTCTGCATTTGCTATCAAGCGCGAGAAATCTTAAAGTTACATATTTTATTTTTGCTACGGCGCTTCGAAAAGTTGGATTTTACCTCTTAAAATGTAAATTTTCGCTTACTAACCGTTACAAAGAAAAGGAAAAAAAATATCAATGGAATAAAAGGCCTGGTTATTCTTCAAAAAGGTGAGTATTCACATGATTTGACTGAAAACAATTTGCTGGTTTGCTGTTTTTCGAGTTGTTGGTTTTCTTGAACTGTTGACATGCCGTTGAGCTGAAAACAACTTACACTGCAGAGTAGTCTTTTGAGCTCAGTTCTTCGGTTGACATCCGTTATTTTCCTTGGAGTTCTCTTTCCTAATCTCGTTCTATATTGCTTCATTTAAGAATATACGGAGTCGTCGCTAAAATAGGCAAATAAACACATCGCAACTCTGTGGTCTTTCGGTTGTCGATTTTTTTGAACTGTTGACATGACGTTGAACTAAAAGGACTAACTGCAGAGAGGTCCTTTGAGGTCAGTTAATCGGTTGACATCCGTTATTTTCTTTGAAGTTGTGCTTTATAATCTCGCTCTTTTGCCGTTAGAGATTAGCTCTATTTTAAACTTTAGCAAGACGTTCCTGTTATGCACATCGGCGCCGCCATCTTGAATTTTCCATTGCTATAACTGCTCTCAAATCAAACAGTCTAAATTCTCCCAAAACTTATATTTGATCTTCAAAATTGTTCCCAAAAGAGGGCAAACGGATGAAACAGCATGACTGATATGGTCAAACGGGAGGTCTGATTGATCTCTGGCTATGAAACGCTGCCGTAAATCACTTACCGCAAGAAAGGTGTCTTGAAGTTGAAACTCGAACCGCAGACTGCAAACACGACGGCAAGAACCCGAGGTTCGCGGTATTCCCCGAAAAACTCGTTGCTAAAGGTCTCTAATGTGAATGTCAACAAGTTTTTCTTGTGTGGTTTTCTAAGTTTCGCACTGATTGACCGAGAACAAAGATAAATACTTGAAATAATAAGATATGAAGGTTGAGAATAAGATGTTCGAGGATTTTTCACTAATTTTTTTCCTCCTCTTTTAGAACTTTCGTTTCATTTTCAACAAGACAAAGCACTTTAATACGTAGAACATTATTGGCCTCTTTGTACGAATTTTTCAAGAACATCATTCTTTAGTTTGTTTAGCTCATTTCTTTGTGCTTGCTACAAAATATAACTGTGTTTTTTTTATATATATTTATTGCAACAGGAGATATTTGAAGTTCTGTTTTATCGTTAATCTATCATTTTTCTCTGAGCTTTGCGAAAGGCGAGTTTTTTTCAGTGACAAGTTAATTTCAGTTGTGATAGTGCGACGTAGAGCGCGTAGAAAGACGTTTTGCAAACCAGTTTGACACGTTCATTTTCAGAAAAAGAAAAAAGAAAACAATTAAGTATGTTATTCACCGGCTTAGTTCGGTCCGCATAGGGAAAAACTGTGCCCTCGGCCTGCGGCAAGACCTCGCGCACAGTTTTTGCCCTATGTGGAACTCCCAGCCGGTGAATAACATATATTTACTCCAGCCGACGGTCATAGCGATCCCTCATACTTCATCAAGTCCTTCAACCGAACCGTATAGGAAACAAAGACTCAAAAACATCAATACGAAAAAGATTATACCGTAAAATCCCACGTTAACCCCTCTCTCCGGTTATTAGCTCCCCTTGAAATAAGCCCATCTATCTGCTAACAAAAATATTATTTCGGACATAAGTCCCCCCTCCCCATATATAAGCCTATCGACCGTATAAGAGCGTTCCTTTTGCGTTTCTTTACAAACAAAAAAAAAAACAATCAAACGTTATAGGCATAAACAAATGGCTGTGGAGTTTAGACCAATAATTATAACGATGCTATAAAAAGAAACAAATGTTCATGCGTATAAAACACAACTATGAGTTCTGTTCGACTGCTCATTTCCAACACAACTGTCCAATCATGACAATGTTTTGGAGTAACGGAGCAAGGAGCTAGCTACAATCCGGCACTTTTGCATGCGTGCAGATTTTTTTGTAGCCTCCCTACTATGACATCTGAGCTTTGCGAATTCCTTTCCTCAATTGCTGTTTGTGTCTCTTGCTCCCGTAAATGTAATACATATATTGTTGATAGGTAATTCAATTCCACCTCCAAGAACCCAAGTAATAGCTCTAAATGTAATGATATGTTAGCCTTAATTCACTTCTGAGATACGTTTTATCTCTTGGTCCCCCCCCTCCCCCTTACTCCACCCACCTTCCTGGATATAAGAAAAACTGAATTAAAACAACAGGCGGTATCAATTTTCGACTGGAACCTTGCGATAAGGGAAGATTAAAGTACTAACAACACAATCCGAATTTAAAAAAATTATAATAATTAAGGGTACTACACGCAACCTCGTCTAGAAAGCCCCGGAAAGATCCTTGGTGTTCACTTGCGCTCTTGCGCTTATGATTCGCTATTTTTATGCAACGGGAAAACGATACACTTCATAATCTCATAAGCACAAGGAAATTTGCTACTTGTGACCGTTTCTGACCTCTTAAAGCAATTCTTCCAGTCTCTGCTGCCATATTGGAAGAACTGAGAGATGTGCCCTAAAACTGGTAAACATCGTGTCCTATTATGTGTGCTTAAGTTCATTTTTTCACTCGGCTTAATAAACTGCGTATACTTGAGCATGCGCTCGCCTCATTGATAGTGAAAACTAGGCTTTGAGAGAATTAGTAGTGTTGACACAGAAGAACAAAATGACTTATGTAACAAGGAGAAAAAATGGTAGATTAAGATGAAAATAAATGAAAATTTTGCTCTTACAAGTGTTCCGTGGTAGGCGTACCCCGTTTGGGCGTCAAGTTCATTTTTATGGCTTTTATGAGTGGCGTTGTTCAGTTCGCAGTTGTTATTTCCCTGGCTGTCTTCATTGAAGTTGAAATTAATGCTGACGCAGTTCGGGTCCTGGTAACATCGCATCTGACACATATCAAAATCGTTCACTTGTAAAGTCTCAATGGAATGGTTCACCAGACGCTTGTTCGCAAAGAAGAAGAACTCTGGGAAAGCAAGTTCCCGACAATCACCTGGAAAGATTTGAATAAGAATAAAAGTTTACCATCAACAATGGGAATCTTAAGATCTTTATCGGTCAAGGTAACGAGAATGGAACCAAGCGACAGCATTTTTTTCCATGTTAAAAATATTAAAATGCTAAAATATGGTGGATATTGTAAGTTTTCAAGCTACAATCCCGACGCACGGACGCACGTGCTGTTTATTTCAAGTGAACGATTTGAGAACAAATTAACAGTCCGAAAAATGTATGAAAGTAACATTGAAACCCTAAAAGCGGAATTGTTTTGCAACTTATCCCTTCAGGAAAGGTCTCAGTTTTTTTCGCGACGTGTATGACCGACAATTTTTTTTTACAAAGACGATAGCTTTGGAAAGATTTTCATTAGCGGAAGTATCTGCACTTATGGTTCATTATTAGCTTACAGAGGATATCAGGTTTGTTTGTAGTGGAACACTTTTGAAGGTGTTTTATTTGTTAAAGAAGGCGTAACTCTAATTTCAAGATTGCAACTTTTACTCAATCAACCTGCCCGTGTGGTCCAATTCTTCACTTTGCTTCTACAACACAGGTATCTTAAAACTATCACGCAAGGAAAACTCCAGTACCGGTTTTGGTTTCAGATGCAATTTACTTTTTATCCACCCCTTTAGATTCCCGAAACTCACGGAGTTATTGCTGCACTGGGGAAGGGCTTGACTAGTTCAAGTTTAAGTCCTTTCTCACGATAACATATATTGCTTAACAGATGGTATACCTTCATGGTATAATGAATTTGAACTTCCTCCAATTGAAGTTGGGAATTTGACTCGTCATCCTTGTCATTCAGCGATATACGCTGTAAGGAGGAGAATAATTAACTATCCTTATTAAATTCTCAACCTCGGATAATGCATTTCTCGCGCTCTGATTGATTTACTCAATCTCGATTGTCAGCCGCATATACCTTAGTGGCAAAGTGTTTGCCGCGCTAAACCGTACAGCAGTTCAACTAAAAGTTGCATTTTATGCTTAAGCGAGAAATTTGTCATTATCTGTGAACCGGAGCGATGTATATTGAACAAAAGAAACGAGTTAGTATCATCATGCAGGCACCGAGCGAAGGCGCTACAACAGAACAATTAGCTTAGCACCTAAACAGCACCATGTATGTAAATTTCCGTAGTGTATGTCACATAAAAATAAGTGCGCAGCAGTGTGAATAAAACTCGTCATCCTTGTCATTCAGCGATATACGCTGTAAGGAGGAGAATAATTAACTATCATTATTAAATTCTCAACCTCGGATAATACATTTCTCGCGCTCTGATTGATGTACTCAATCTCGATTGTCAGCCGCATATACCTTAGTTTGACCTTATATGGCAAATGATTGCGCCAAGCGTTGCTAAGCTCAATTATTTTTGCCGGAAAGCGAAAGTAAAGGTAAGAAATGTTTTTGTGATGAGCCTGCATCTGTTAGTATCTGTTACGAGTTAGTATCATCATGCAGGCACCGAGCGAGGGCGCTACAACAGAACAATTAGCTTAGCACCTAAACAGCAACATGTATGTAAATTTACGTAGTGTTTGTCATATAAAAATAAGTGCGCAGCAGTGTGAATAAAACTCCTGAAGAGTGAGGCTTCAAGCCTTGCGAAACAGGCCTGTAGGGCAATTATCGTGTAGCTATGTTTTAATTCCCACAGCCCTATCTCTCTCTCTCTCTATATATATATATATATGAAACAAGCGTGGCACAATTGGTCGGGGCAATGTTCGTGTGTCGGCAGTTTTTCACTTCATGGTGACGGTCTCTGTAGCATCAGGACGCCTCTTCCTTCACTATGCAAGCTGATAAGACCTGCTCTTACCATTTAGTAGAAAGTACATCTATCAAAAAATAAAACTAAAAACATACCGTCTGGACAGGTAGAGACAACGTTGAAACCGAACAGGAGAAAGGCAGCATACAAATACAACACGGGGCCCATGGCCTTGTGCTATGATCGCAGATATTCGAAGACTTAGAAAGGATAAAGAAATGAAGTCATTTCAAATGCAGTCGTACAGCTTTTGTCAAAATGTTACGCCAGTCAAATATTCATTTGAGTTTGAACCAATGAGAAGTGGTAACTTTGAATAAGGTTGAAGTTTATTTAAAGAGACTCTCTTTCCAGCAGATATCCATATTAATTTATTAAAGAGTGGTTGTCTTAAATTCTTCATGTTCAGATAATCGTTTCTTCCAAATTCTGTGGTAGCAAATTGGAGGTGAACTATTGGCTTCCATTTTTTACACACACGGTCTTTAGAAGGCTTATATTTTTCGATGGATATTCTTGTGTTCTTAATATTTATACGCTATGTTTTATTTTAAATACAATCTTACTTTAATAACTTTAGTTCTAAAGAATAAATTAAAGTTTAAATACATTAACTATATAGCTGAAGTTACGAGTAAGTATGATTTTAATTGCAATTGACTTCTTTATTGGCGCTACATTACAAAGAAAACAATTGCAAGTTAACAACCAATATCGCAGAGCGTTCGAAAAATGAGAAAAAATTCTCTTCGTGGCCCTTCCTTCACACGGAAATATTTAGATGGGATAAGACGCTGTAAGAGAAAATTTCAAGTTAACCAATATCGCAGAGCGTGCGAAAAATGAGAAAAATCTCTTCTTGTCCCTTCCTTTGCAGCGAAATATTTAGGTGGATAAGACGCTGTAAGAGAAAATTCCGTTTTCATTGACAGAAATATTTGCATTAATGACTCATTATTAGCTTAGAGGCAATATTAGTTCTTGTTTGTCGTGGAACACTTTTAATGGTTTAAAACTATAAAAAATGTGAAAATTTCTGTACTCAGAGCGCAATTAAAATTGGGATATTTCGTTCGGATCCACCGAACTTCATCAGCCACAATGCAAATTTGAATGTTTTAACATTCAATCCTTCTGAAAAGAAGGGTTATATAATGGTCTCGAGTGGGCTAGGATGGTGTCATAGATGCTGGCTAATTCGAAGCCATTGTTTCTGTTCAAAGACGACTTACGTAGTGTTATCTCAATTTACTCCCTTATGCGGCGTTTGAATGTGTTATTCTGCGTGGCAAGAACTTTTGTTTTGCTGGAATCCACTGAATGACCCGTGAGCTTGCAATGTTCATGAACAGCTGACGAATTCCTAGAAAGATGTTCCTTAACTCGAGTTTCTAATAACCGAGAAGTTTCGCCCTCATAATCTTTGTCACATTGTTCGCAATGGATGTGATAGACTGTTCCACACTTTTTAAGGTTTTCTGTAACTAGTTGTCATCTCAGGGAAATGAAAGGCTTGTGGACAAGTGTGACCTCGTGTGATTTAAATGCTCTTTGCAGGCGTTCCGAAGTGACCTTGATGTATGGCACTGACGCATATATTCTCTTCTCGTTAACGGATTCTTCGGACACTCTCGAAACAGATCCAGTGTTCGGTATTGTTAGCATCCAATCAGGATAGTTGTTGGCTTTCAAGGCTTGCTTAACGTGTTGAATTTCCTTTACCTTGTCAACTTGTCAACTTCTTCATACACCAAAGTCTGAGCTCGAAGTAGCAGAGTGTTAACTACAGCTCTTTTATGTTGCAGGTGGTGTTTTTATTTGTTCAAGAAGGCGAAGCCTTCGATTAAAAATTAACACATGCCAGCGGTCTAGCATCAACTTGCGCCTCCAACACAAGTCTTTTAAAATTATCAGGCAAGGAAAACTCGACTACCGGTTTTTATCCACCTCTTGAGATTCCCGAAATTCAGACAGAGTTATTACTGCACGGGGGAACGGATTGGCTAGTTTAAGTTTAAGTCCTTTTTCACGATAACATAATATCGCTTAACAGATGCTATACTGTCATGGTATAATGAGTTTGAACTTCTTTCCTATTAAAGTTGGGAATGTGACTAATCTTCCTTGTCATTCAGCGATATACGCTGTAAGGAGGAGAATGATTAAATATTCATATCCTATTAATACTTAAACAGGAAAATTTAATATATCGGAATACATCCTGTTGCAAGAGTTCCCGACCGTTGACATTGTAAGTTTCTCTCAGACAATTTGAAAAAAAAAAAAAATTCATCCGTTCTTCCAAACTGAGTTAGGTTCCTTGAATTTTTGAACAGCCCTACACTATACATAGGGTACCTTTTTTGTACCGAATTGCGTAGGATGTTTTTCGGTTATCTGGTGGGTTATACTTTATTTACAGATGCGTCTCCGATCTGAGGTGGTATCCTTAAATACCTCGTTGAAGATCTGCAGCGTGTGCAGATTCGCAGCCTTTCAATTACTGGCATTCCGAAGGCTAGCCTGCAGAGATGCAGCTTGTAGGCGAGAACTCGAGAGAATTTTAATGATACGAACTATCCCAATTACTCACTGATATCAATGGATACGACAAATAGCCATTGTACTCGAGCGATGGATCGTGTTAAGATACCACATTCTCACACTGATATGTCCTTGTGCTAAGGGCTAGTTGCATAAAAAAAAAAAAGAAAAAGAAAAGTGACGTTCTCGTGATATTTTACTCTGCGATACCGAAAGTATTTTAATTGCACTTTGCCTTTCATATTTTCATGTTTTAATTTTATTATTCTAAAGTCATCGTACGTTGTTTTTAATGATGGATTAATAAAGCTAATATTATTATTGAGGGTTATGCACAGTTGCCGCAACCAATGACTCCGTTCGAAGGCGGTAAGTTAAGTTAACTCAGGCGGGTTTGGAAAGATTCTAATAGATAGGATAAGACGCTGTAAGAGAAAATTCCGTTTTCATTGACAGACATATGCGCAGTAATGGTTCATTATTAGCTTAGAGAGAATATGAGGATTTAATATCAATTTTTGTTCGTCGTGGAGCACTTTTAATGGTGTTTTTATTTTTGCAAGAAGGCGCAGCCATTGATATCACCTCAAAACTTCTTGAATTTCGTTAAAACATTAACACGTGCAGGTGGACTAGCTTCATACTGCTTCTCGAACACGGGTCCCTTAAAATTATCACACAAGGAAAACTCGACTACCAGTTTTGGTTCCAAATGTAATTTGGTTTTAGTCCACCTTGTTTCAAAATCACGAAACTTTGACCCAAGGATTTTTATTGAGGTGCGTCTATGGAATTAAACGGAGTTATAGGGGTAGGCGGGAGGGGTTTGACTGCCTTAAGTCTTTGCTCCACGATAGTATATAGTACTTAAAAAATATTGTACAGTCATGGTATAATTATATTAATTTTTACTTCCTATTAAAGTTGGGAATCCGAGTCATCCCTGTCATCCAGCAAGAGTTTGGTTGAAATCGTCAGTTTCTCTAATTCAAAATTTCATCCTCCAAACTGAGTTAGGTTCATTGAATTTTGACTGAACAACGGTACACTCAGCGATATTTGTGGGATAAGTCTTTTCACTGGGTACTTTTTGCGCACCGAATTAAGTTGGATGGTTTTCGGTTATCTAGTGGGTTGTACGTTATCTAAAGGGTCGTGCACAAGTTAAATTAACTCGGCATCCTTTTTAGTTCGGTTTATGAGCGTGAAGCACTAACACCATGAATTGAAGATAAATAAAGAGCGAAAGTTAAGGTTCACATCAATTTGTAACCAGGTTGAAAATAAATCACAGTTTAATGCTGCTCTGGCTTGAAATATTTGAATGCTGCTTAAAATATGAAAGTTGCCAAAGAACCCGAGGGAAGAACAAATTGACGCCTTTTACTCTATCTGGAGCAATTTCGACTGTGATCATGAGAACATCGGACACCTCAAATATCGGTTTGGCGCACTTTTGGACGAACACCAAAGGCGGTTTTCTTTGCAAAGAGAATTCAGCTATGTCCGAGCATAGAAGGATGGCACATGGCCCACGCTCCTTTGAGCTGTGTTCATCTGGCGGCGCTGTGCCTGACACCTATTTGCATCTTCTTTAAAAGAACGACTCTCATTGCTATTAATATGGATACTCTTTCCTTTTTTTAACAAATTTGTAGCTTATATTCGCTGTGAGTTGTCCTATCCCGCGTGTTCTACCGATCAGTCCGGTTTTTTTTTGCCCTAAGATGGCGCACAGCTTGACAAATTTAGGACAAGTACAGAAAAACAACCGTCTCTAGTTTGTTCAATAGTGCATAAAAGTGGCTATAAAGTGACAATTGCTTGAATTGTCCAGTCAAGTGCGAGGATCACACAGTTCGTTTGTCTAAAAACCCTCACTTCAATTATATATTCCTTTCATTCAGGGCATGAAAGTGCTGGCCCTGAAAAGATCAAACAGTGGTATTAATCCGTTGGCAACACGAAAACATTGTTTCATCAAGCTTTATCTGAAGTGGCTCGTCTTAAATCGGTAATATTCTTGGTTTCCCCCATCACTGGCCATGGTTTAATTAAACAAATTCAACTGACGATTATCGACGTTCTTGCGAAAAAGGTAGACATGGAACACTTCATATCAGCTCTTTCTTATACACTTAACTTATTCTCGAGATGCAGTTATCAATAAAGCTATCGAGTTTTTAACTAGATCGGAGTAGGTTCGATGTATATATATATATGAAGCAGTCGTGGCACAATTGGACGGCAATGTTCAATTCGGCACTCGAAGTTTTTTTACAAGCTTCTGTGCAATTCCTTAATGCACATGTTTTTCACTCTATGATGACGGTCTAGCTCTAGCATCAGGACAGCTCTTCCTTCACGTATGCAAGCTGATAACACTTTCTCTTATTATTAAGTATAAAGTAAGCCCTTCAAAAATAAAACTTAAAACGTACCGTCTGGACAGGTAGAGACAACGTTGAAACCGAACAGGAGAAAGGCACCATACAAATAAAATACGGCGCCCATGGCCTTGTACTATGATCGCAGATATTCGGAAACTTAGAAAGGATAAAGAAATGAGGTCATTTCGCATGCAGCCGTACAGCCTTTGTCAAAATTTTACGCACTTGGCCGCAGATCGAGTGCCCTTTAAAACGCCAGTCAAATGTTCATTGGACGTCACAGCTTTGAGTTTGAACCAATGAGAAGTGGTAAATTGGAATAAGGGTTGAAGTTTATTTAAAGAGACTCTATTTCCAGCAGATATCCATGTCCATTCTTTAGAGAGTGTTTGTCTTAAATTATTCGTGTCCAGATAAAAATTTTTCCAAATTCTTTGGTAGCAAATTGGAGGTGAACTATTTGCTTCAATTTTTACTCACACGGTCTTTACAAGGCTTGTATTTTTCGATGGATATTCTAGTCTTCTTGTGTTTACTATGTGCTGAAAAGGACGGGTTTCTGTGGATACGTTATATTGTTAAATACAATCTTACTTTGCTAACTTTAGTACTGAAGAATAAATTAAAGCTTTGCAAATAACTTTGAGTTTTCTTGAGAAATACATTAATTATATAGCTGAAATTACGAGCCAATCTGATTCTAATTGCAAATGACTTCTTTATTGGCTTATATTACAAAGAAAACAGTTGCAAGTTGACCAATATTGCAGAGCCTGCGAAAAACGAGAAAAATCTCTTCGTAGCCCTTCCTTCGCACGGGAATATTTAGATGGGATAAGACGCTGTAACAGAAAACTCCGTTTTCATTGACAGAAATAAGTGCACTAATGGTTCATTATTAGCTTAGAGGCAATGGTAATTATTGTTTGTCGTCGAACACTTTTAATGGTACTTTTATTTGTTCAAGTAGGCGAAGCCAATGATATCACCTTGAAACTCCTTGAATTTCGATTAAAAATTAACGCTTGCCGGCGGTCTAGCATCATATTTCATCTCCAACACAGCTAGGTCTTTTAAAATATTATCACGCAAGGAAAACTCGACTACCGGTTTTGGTTCCAGATGTAATTTGCTTAAAATCCACCTCTCCAGAATGCTGAAACTCAGAGGGAGTTATAGGTCCACGGGGGAAGGGCTTGACAAGATTAAGTTTAAGTCCTTTTTCTACAATAATATATAGTGCTTAACAGATGGTATACCGTCATGGTATCATTAATTAATTTGACCTTCTTTCCTATTGAAGTTGGAAATCTAACTCATCTTCCTTGTCATTCAGCGATATCAGCTGTAAGGAGGAGAATAATTAGCTATTCGTATCCTATTGATACTAACAGAGGAAAATTTAATGTATCCGAATAGATCCTGTTGCAAGAGTTCCCGACCGTTGACATTGTGAGTTTCTCTTCGACAATTTGAAAAAAAATTCATCCATTCTTCCAAACTGAGTTAGGTTCATTGGATTTTTGAGCGAAAAACGGTACAATCTGGGTATTCTTTGTGCACCGAATTACATAGGATGGTTTTCGGTTATCTAGTGGGTTATATTTTATCTAAGGGGTCGTGCACAGCTACTACGAATGATCCGTTGGAAGTCCGTAAGTTAAGTTAACTCGGCATCCTTTTTGTTTCGGTTTATGAGCGAGAAGCACTAACACCATGAATTGAACCGGAAGATAAATAAAGAGCGAAAGTTAAGGTTTACATCAATTTGTAACCAGGTTGACAATAAATTACAGTTTAATGCTGCTTAAAACGTGAAAGTTGTCCAAGAACCCCTCCAGGCGCGGACATATTTTTGCCAAACCTAAGGATGCCGTACTGAGGGAAGAACAAACTGACGCCCTTTACTCTATCTGGAGCAATTTAGACTGTGATTATGAGAACATCGGACACCTCAAATATCGGTTTGGTGCACTTTTGGACGAACACCAAAGGCGGTTTTCTTTGCAAAGAGAATTCAGCTTTGTCAGAGAATGGAAGGAGGGCACATAAATGCCACATGACCCACGCTCCTTTTGAGCTCCTTTGGCGTTGTGTCTAAAACCTATTTGCATCTTATTAAAAAAAAAAGAAAGAAAAAAAGGCGCTGATTGGTTTTAATATGGACACTCTTTTCTCTTTTAA